>JAYKKM010000164.1:0-698516 GCA_035772405.1 Chrysogorgia sp. JL179-B06
AAAAATCAGTTTAATATATGAGCTAGGCAATGCCTAGCATACCAGATATTAAGCTGATAAGAACAGATACTACACTTGATCTTAGCCAAAAGGCCGAGAAGCGATACCGACCATTATTTTGAAAGTTTAAACGCAAAAAAACGGTGTGCAAAAACAAGCGGTTCCGCTGGCCGTCACTTGGCGAGCGCGGGCGCTATTTGAGCGCGTTCAAACCAAAAGGCGGTTGGTCTACAACACGGAGTATTCCCAGGCGGTCACCCATCCAAGTACTAACTCCGCCCGACCAGACTTGACTGCGGTGATCGGACGAGAACCGGTGTTTTCCTGGTGGTGTGGTCGTAGACATTTTCTACGTGGAAATGCGAAGTGTTGTGGGAGACGAATTCGCAGTGGCGCCGAGTTCGTATATGTAAATCAATCGATCGACGACGTGGGAGTTGCACTCAGTATTGATGAATTCGTCAGCGAAGATGTGTGAGGGAATGTTGTGTTGTGAACGTGCCGCATAAAGGATGGGTGCGAGAGTTGGATGCAGGGTGGCAGAAGTGACAGCTCGAAGTTGCAGGCGGTGGGGGTTTCTATGCGGCGATCGCTGCCGACGAGTTGAACGACGGGATGTGAAGATATTCGATAGATCGAGGTGTTGTTGATGATCGGTGTCTGTGATTGTAGCTTTTTTGTCGTCGTCAGTAGTTTTCGGATTCTTGTGAAAGGAGATGGAGAACGGATGGGATGGATTCTGTTGGACATATGCATGTGTTGCTTGCTCGGTGCTGCTGGGTGTCGATCGAATGTTGATTCGGCGAGACCGTGAACTTCGCGTAGCTTGTTGGATTTGGTCTGAGTGTTTTGTTTTGGGAATGAAGGGGACGAGCGCGAACGCAGGTCCCCACTACCAGAAATTATACGCTCGAGTTGCCCACATTTGGGGCAATCGCAGGAGTCAACCCAGTCGAAGTGCAATGAGAGGGCCTCATCCTGAGAGGACTCCCTATGTGATCAGAGTGCCTCTCGCGTCAGGTAAGTATGAGTTTTCCCGGCGAAGGCTTTTGGATTTTGATTGGATAAGAGGTTTATCGGGCATGTGGGCGAACGGTGAATTCGAGCATGAAAACGTGGATGTTTTGGTGATGCATATTACAATTGTAGAGGATCGCGATGTAGGGCATAGTTATTTTTAATTAAAGCTACGTACTTACTTGGTGTTCGTTGACGTCGGTCGTGGATTGCTGCATATCCCGAACTGTCGATTGTTGATTTGTTGGTTGTGAATTTGCATATGTTCGAGTTTGGTGTTGAGAGTGAGTAGGTGGTACTGGCTTGGTGATCGGCTGCACCTGTTGGAAGGAATAAGAAATATGAATCAGTGGAATCATTTCGTTATTTTTATGTTTCTTTTTTATTGTGATGTGTGGGCCGTACTCGGAGGTAGTGCGATACCGAGACAACCCGTGGCCAGGGCGAAGCAAGCTTCACAATCCCATGGCCGAGGTCCAAAAATCAGTTTAATATATGAGCTAGGCAATGCCTAGCATACCAGATATTAAGCTGATAAGAACAGATACTACACTTGATCTTAGCCAAAAGGCCGAGAAGCGATACCGACCATTATTTTGAAAGTTTAAACGCAAAAAACGGTGTGCAAAAACAAGCGGTTCCGCTGGCCGTCACTTGGCGAGCGCGGGCGCTATTTGAGCGCGTTCAAACCAAAAGGCGGTTGGTCTACAACACGGAGTATTCCCAGGCGGTCACCCATCCAAGTACTAACTCCGCCCGACCAGACTTGACTGCGGTGATCGGACGAGAACCGGTGTTTTCCTGGTGGTGTGGTCGTAGACATTTTCTACGTGGAAATGCGAAGTGTTGTGGGAGACGAATTCGCAGTGGCGCCGAGTTCGTATATGTAAATCAATCGATCGACGACGTGGGAGTTGCACTCAGTATTGATGAATTCGTCAGCGAAGATGTGTGAGGGAATGTTGTGTTGTGAACGTGCCGCATAAAGGATGGGTGCGAGAGTTGGATGCAGGGTGGCAGAAGTGACAGCTCGAAGTTGCAGGCGGTGGGGGTTTCTATGCGGCGATCGCTGCCGACGAGTTGAACGACGGGATGTGAAGATATTCGATAGATCGAGGTGTTGTTGATGATCGGTGTCTGTGATTGTAGCTTTTTTGTCGTCGTCAGTAGTTTTCGGATTCTTGTGAAAGGAGATGGAGAACGGATGGGATGGATTCTGTTGGACATATGCATGTGTTGCTTGCTCGGTGCTGCTGGGTGTCGATCGAATGTTGATTCGGCGAGACCGTGAACTTCGCGTAGCTTGTTGGATTTGGTCTGAGTGTTTTGTTTTGGGAATGAAGGGGACGAGCGCGAACGCAGGTCCCCACTACCAGAAATTATACGCTCGAGTTGCCCACATTTGGGGCAATCGCAGGAGTCAACCCAGTCGAAGTGCAATGAGAGGGCCTCATCCTGAGAGGACTCCCTATGTGATCAGAGTGCCTCTCGCGTCAGGTAAGTATGAGTTTTTCCCGGCGAAGGCTTTTGGATTTTGATTGGATAAGAGGTTTATCGGGCATGTGGGCGAACGGTGAATTCGAGCATGAAAACGTGGATGTTTTGGTGATGCATATTACAATTGTAGAGGATCGCGATGTAGGGCATAGTTATTTTTAATTAAAGCTACGTACTTACTTGGTGTTCGTTGACGTCGGTCGTGGATTGCTGCATATCCCGAACTGTCGATTGTTGATTTGTTGGTTGTGAATTTGCATATGTTCGAGTTTGGTGTTGAGAGTGAGTAGGTGGTACTGGCTTGGTGATCGGCTGCACCTGTTGGAAGGAATAAGAAATATGAATCAGTGGAATCATTTCGTTATTTTTATGTTTCTTTTTTATTGTGATGTGTGGGCCGTACTCGGAGGTAGTGCGATACCGAGACAACCCGTGGCCAGGGCGAAGCAAGCTTCACAATCCCATGGCCGAGGTCCAAAAATCAGTTTAATATATGAGCTAGGCAATGCCTAGCATACCAGATATTAAGCTGATAAGAACAGATACTACACTTGATCTTAGCCAAAAGGCCGAGAAGCGATACCGACCATTATTTTGAAAGTTTAAACGCAAAAAACGGTGTGCAAAAACAAGCGGTTCCGCTGGCCGTCACTTGGCGAGCGCGGGCGCTATTTGAGCGCGTTCAAACCAAAAGGCGGTTGGTCTACAACACGGAGTATTCCCAGGCGGTCACCCATCCAAGTACTAACTCCGCCCGACCAGACTTGACTGCGGTGATCGGACGAGAACCGGTGTTTTCCTGGTGGTGTGGTCGTAGACATTTTCTACGTGGAAATGCGAAGTGTTGTGGGAGACGAATTCGCAGTGGCGCCGAGTTCGTATATGTAAATCAATCGATCGACGACGTGGGAGTTGCACTCAGTATTGATGAATTCGTCAGCGAAGATGTGTGAGGGAATGTTGTGTTGTGAACGTGCCGCATAAAGGATGGGTGCGAGAGTTGGATGCAGGGTGGCAGAAGTGACAGCTCGAAGTTGCAGGCGGTGGGGGTTTCTATGCGGCGATCGCTGCCGACGAGTTGAACGACGGGATGTGAAGATATTCGATAGATCGAGGTGTTGTTGATGATCGGTGTCTGTGATTGTAGCTTTTTTGTCGTCGTCAGTAGTTTTCGGATTCTTGTGAAAGGAGATGGAGAACGGATGGGATGGATTCTGTTGGACATATGCATGTGTTGCTTGCTCGGTGCTGCTGGGTGTCGATCGAATGTTGATTCGGCGAGACCGTGAACTTCGCGTAGCTTGTTGGATTTGGTCTGAGTGTTTTGTTTTGGGAATGAAGGGGACGAGCGCGAACGCAGGTCCCCACTACCAGAAATTATACGCTCGAGTTGCCCACATTTGGGGCAATCGCAGGAGTCAACCCAGTCGAAGTGCAATGAGAGGGCCTCATCCTGAGAGGACTCCCTATGTGATCAGAGTGCCTCTCGCGTCAGGTAAGTATGAGTTTTCCCGGCGAAGGCTTTTGGATTTTGATTGGATAAGAGGTTTATCGGGCATGTGGGCGAACGGTGAATTCGAGCATGAAAACGTGGATGTTTTGGTGATGCATATTACAATTGTAGAGGATCGCGATGTAGGGCATAGTTATTTTTAATTAAAGCTACGTACTTACTTGGTGTTCGTTGACGTCGGTCGTGGATTGCTGCATATCCCGAACTGTCGATTGTTGATTTGTTGGTTGTGAATTTGCATATGTTCGAGTTTGGTGTTGAGAGTGAGTAGGTGGTACTGGCTTGGTGATCGGCTGCACCTGTTGGAAGGAATAAGAAATATGAATCAGTGGAATCATTTCGTTATTTTTATGTTTCTTTTTTATTGTGATGTGTGGGCCGTACTCGGAGGTAGTGCGATACCGAGACAACCCGTGGCCAGGGCGAAGCAAGCTTCACAATCCCATGGCCGAGGTCCAAAAATCAGTTTAATATATGAGCTAGGCAATGCCTAGCATACCAGATATTAAGCTGATAAGAACAGATACTACACTTGATCTTAGCCAAAAGGCCGAGAAGCGATACCGACCATTATTTTGAAAGTTTAAACGCAAAAAACGGTGTGCAAAAACAAGCGGTTCCGCTGGCCGTCACTTGGCGAGCGCGGGCGCTATTTGAGCGCGTTCAAACCAAAAGGCGGTTGGTCTACAACACGGAGTATTCCCAGGCGGTCACCCATCCAAGTACTAACTCCGCCCGACCAGACTTGACTGCGGTGATCGGACGAGAACCGGTGTTTTCCTGGTGGTGTGGTCGTAGACATTTTCTACGTGGAAATGCGAAGTGTTGTGGGAGACGAATTCGCAGTGGCGCCGAGTTCGTATATGTAAATCAATCGATCGACGACGTGGGAGTTGCACTCAGTATTGATGAATTCGTCAGCGAAGATGTGTGAGGGAATGTTGTGTTGTGAACGTGCCGCATAAAGGATGGGTGCGAGAGTTGGATGCAGGGTGGCAGAAGTGACAGCTCGAAGTTGCAGGCGGTGGGGGTTTCTATGCGGCGATCGCTGCCGACGAGTTGAACGACGGGATGTGAAGATATTCGATAGATCGAGGTGTTGTTGATGATCGGTGTCTGTGATTGTAGCTTTTTTGTCGTCGTCAGTAGTTTTCGGATTCTTGTGAAAGGAGATGGAGAACGGATGGGATGGATTCTGTTGGACATATGCATGTGTTGCTTGCTCGGTGCTGCTGGGTGTCGATCGAATGTTGATTCGGCGAGACCGTGAACTTCGCGTAGCTTGTTGGATTTGGTCTGAGTGTTTTGTTTTGGGAATGAAGGGGACGAGCGCGAACGCAGGTCCCCACTACCAGAAATTATACGCTCGAGTTGCCCACATTTGGGGCAATCGCAGGAGTCAACCCAGTCGAAGTGCAATGAGAGGGCCTCATCCTGAGAGGACTCCCTATGTGATCAGAGTGCCTCTCGCGTCAGGTAAGTATGAGTTTTCCCGGCGAAGGCTTTTGGATTTTGATTGGATAAGAGGTTTATCGGGCATGTGGGCGAACGGTGAATTCGAGCATGAAAACGTGGATGTTTTGGTGATGCATATTACAATTGTAGAGGATCGCGATGTAGGGCATAGTTATTTTTAATTAAAGCTACGTACTTACTTGGTGTTCGTTGACGTCGGTCGTGGATTGCTGCATATCCCGAACTGTCGATTGTTGATTTGTTGGTTGTGAATTTGCATATGTTCGAGTTTGGTGTTGAGAGTGAGTAGGTGGTACTGGCTTGGTGATCGGCTGCACCTGTTGGAAGGAATAAGAAATATGAATCAGTGGAATCATTTCGTTATTTTTATGTTTCTTTTTTATTGTGATGTGTGGGCCGTACTCGGAGGTAGTGCGATACCGAGACAACCCGTGGCCAGGGCGAAGCAAGCTTCACAATCCCATGGCCGAGGTCCAAAAATCAGTTTAATATATGAGCTAGGCAATGCCTAGCATACCAGATATTAAGCTGATAAGAACAGATACTACACTTGATCTTAGCCAAAAGGCCGAGAAGCGATACCGACCATTATTTTGAAAGTTTAAACGCAAAAAACGGTGTGCAAAAACAAGCGGTTCCGCTGGCCGTCACTTGGCGAGCGCGGGCGCTATTTGAGCGCGTTCAAACCAAAAGGCGGTTGGTCTACAACACGGAGTATTCCCAGGCGGTCACCCATCCAAGTACTAACTCCGCCCGACCAGACTTGACTGCGGTGATCGGACGAGAACCGGTGTTTTCCTGGTGGTGTGGTCGTAGACATTTTCTACGTGGAAATGCGAAGTGTTGTGGGAGACGAATTCGCAGTGGCGCCGAGTTCGTATATGTAAATCAATCGATCGACGACGTGGGAGTTGCACTCAGTATTGATGAATTCGTCAGCGAAGATGTGTGAGGGAATGTTGTGTTGTGAACGTGCCGCATAAAGGATGGGTGCGAGAGTTGGATGCAGGGTGGCAGAAGTGACAGCTCGAAGTTGCAGGCGGTGGGGGTTTCTATGCGGCGATCGCTGCCGACGAGTTGAACGACGGGATGTGAAGATATTCGATAGATCGAGGTGTTGTTGATGATCGGTGTCTGTGATTGTAGCTTTTTTGTCGTCGTCAGTAGTTTTCGGATTCTTGTGAAAGGAGATGGAGAACGGATGGGATGGATTCTGTTGGACATATGCATGTGTTGCTTGCTCGGTGCTGCTGGGTGTCGATCGAATGTTGATTCGGCGAGACCGTGAACTTCGCGTAGCTTGTTGGATTTGGTCTGAGTGTTTTGTTTTGGGAATGAAGGGGACGAGCGCGAACGCAGGTCCCCACTACCAGAAATTATACGCTCGAGTTGCCCACATTTGGGGCAATCGCAGGAGTCAACCCAGTCGAAGTGCAATGAGAGGGCCTCATCCTGAGAGGACTCCCTATGTGATCAGAGTGCCTCTCGCGTCAGGTAAGTATGAGTTTTCCCGGCGAAGGCTTTTGGATTTTGATTGGATAAGAGGTTTATCGGGCATGTGGGCGAACGGTGAATTCGAGCATGAAAACGTGGATGTTTTGGTGATGCATATTACAATTGTAGAGGATCGCGATGTAGGGCATAGTTATTTTTAATTAAAGCTACGTACTTACTTGGTGTTCGTTGACGTCGGTCGTGGATTGCTGCATATCCCGAACTGTCGATTGTTGATTTGTTGGTTGTGAATTTGCATATGTTCGAGTTTGGTGTTGAGAGTGAGTAGGTGGTACTGGCTTGGTGATCGGCTGCACCTGTTGGAAGGAATAAGAAATATGAATCAGTGGAATCATTTCGTTATTTTTATGTTTCTTTTTTATTGTGATGTGTGGGCCGTACTCGGAGGTAGTGCGATACCGAGACAACCCGTGGCCAGGGCGAAGCAAGCTTCACAATCCCATGGCCGAGGTCCAAAAATCAGTTTAATATATGAGCTAGGCAATGCCTAGCATACCAGATATTAAGCTGATAAGAACAGATACTACACTTGATCTTAGCCAAAAGGCCGAGAAGCGATACCGACCATTATTTTGAAAGTTTAAACGCAAAAAACGGTGTGCAAAAACAAGCGGTTCCGCTGGCCGTCACTTGGCGAGCGCGGGCGCTATTTGAGCGCGTTCAAACCAAAAGGCGGTTGGTCTACAACACGGAGTATTCCCAGGCGGTCACCCATCCAAGTACTAACTCCGCCCGACCAGACTTGACTGCGGTGATCGGACGAGAACCGGTGTTTTCCTGGTGGTGTGGTCGTAGACATTTTCTACGTGGAAATGCGAAGTGTTGTGGGAGACGAATTCGCAGTGGCGCCGAGTTCGTATATGTAAATCAATCGATCGACGACGTGGGAGTTGCACTCAGTATTGATGAATTCGTCAGCGAAGATGTGTGAGGGAATGTTGTGTTGTGAACGTGCCGCATAAAGGATGGGTGCGAGAGTTGGATGCAGGGTGGCAGAAGTGACAGCTCGAAGTTGCAGGCGGTGGGGGTTTCTATGCGGCGATCGCTGCCGACGAGTTGAACGACGGGATGTGAAGATATTCGATAGATCGAGGTGTTGTTGATGATCGGTGTCTGTGATTGTAGCTTTTTTGTCGTCGTCAGTAGTTTTCGGATTCTTGTGAAAGGAGATGGAGAACGGATGGGATGGATTCTGTTGGACATATGCATGTGTTGCTTGCTCGGTGCTGCTGGGTGTCGATCGAATGTTGATTCGGCGAGACCGTGAACTTCGCGTAGCTTGTTGGATTTGGTCTGAGTGTTTTGTTTTGGGAATGAAGGGGACGAGCGCGAACGCAGGTCCCCACTACCAGAAATTATACGCTCGAGTTGCCCACATTTGGGGCAATCGCAGGAGTCAACCCAGTCGAAGTGCAATGAGAGGGCCTCATCCTGAGAGGACTCCCTATGTGATCAGAGTGCCTCTCGCGTCAGGTAAGTATGAGTTTTCCCGGCGAAGGCTTTTGGATTTTGATTGGATAAGAGGTTTATCGGGCATGTGGGCGAACGGTGAATTCGAGCATGAAAACGTGGATGTTTTGGTGATGCATATTACAATTGTAGAGGATCGCGATGTAGGGCATAGTTATTTTTAATTAAAGCTACGTACTTACTTGGTGTTCGTTGACGTCGGTCGTGGATTGCTGCATATCCCGAACTGTCGATTGTTGATTTGTTGGTTGTGAATTTGCATATGTTCGAGTTTGGTGTTGAGAGTGAGTAGGTGGTACTGGCTTGGTGATCGGCTGCACCTGTTGGAAGGAATAAGAAATATGAATCAGTGGAATCATTTCGTTATTTTTATGTTTCTTTTTTATTGTGATGTGTGGGCCGTACTCGGAGGTAGTGCGATACCGAGACAACCCGTGGCCAGGGCGAAGCAAGCTTCACAATCCCATGGCCGAGGTCCAAAAATCAGTTTAATATATGAGCTAGGCAATGCCTAGCATACCAGATATTAAGCTGATAAGAACAGATACTACACTTGATCTTAGCCAAAAGGCCGAGAAGCGATACCGACCATTATTTTGAAAGTTTAAACGCAAAAAACGGTGTGCAAAAACAAGCGGTTCCGCTGGCCGTCACTTGGCGAGCGCGGGCGCTATTTGAGCGCGTTCAAACCAAAAGGCGGTTGGTCTACAACACGGAGTATTCCCAGGCGGTCACCCATCCAAGTACTAACTCCGCCCGACCAGACTTGACTGCGGTGATCGGACGAGAACCGGTGTTTTCCTGGTGGTGTGGTCGTAGACATTTTCTACGTGGAAATGCGAAGTGTTGTGGGAGACGAATTCGCAGTGGCGCCGAGTTCGTATATGTAAATCAATCGATCGACGACGTGGGAGTTGCACTCAGTATTGATGAATTCGTCAGCGAAGATGTGTGAGGGAATGTTGTGTTGTGAACGTGCCGCATAAAGGATGGGTGCGAGAGTTGGATGCAGGGTGGCAGAAGTGACAGCTCGAAGTTGCAGGCGGTGGGGGTTTCTATGCGGCGATCGCTGCCGACGAGTTGAACGACGGGATGTGAAGATATTCGATAGATCGAGGTGTTGTTGATGATCGGTGTCTGTGATTGTAGCTTTTTTGTCGTCGTCAGTAGTTTTCGGATTCTTGTGAAAGGAGATGGAGAACGGATGGGATGGATTCTGTTGGACATATGCATGTGTTGCTTGCTCGGTGCTGCTGGGTGTCGATCGAATGTTGATTCGGCGAGACCGTGAACTTCGCGTAGCTTGTTGGATTTGGTCTGAGTGTTTTGTTTTGGGAATGAAGGGGACGAGCGCGAACGCAGGTCCCCACTACCAGAAATTATACGCTCGAGTTGCCCACATTTGGGGCAATCGCAGGAGTCAACCCAGTCGAAGTGCAATGAGAGGGCCTCATCCTGAGAGGACTCCCTATGTGATCAGAGTGCCTCTCGCGTCAGGTAAGTATGAGTTTTCCCGGCGAAGGCTTTTGGATTTTGATTGGATAAGAGGTTTATCGGGCATGTGGGCGAACGGTGAATTCGAGCATGAAAACGTGGATGTTTTGGTGATGCATATTACAATTGTAGAGGATCGCGATGTAGGGCATAGTTATTTTTAATTAAAGCTACGTACTTACTTGGTGTTCGTTGACGTCGGTCGTGGATTGCTGCATATCCCGAACTGTCGATTGTTGATTTGTTGGTTGTGAATTTGCATATGTTCGAGTTTGGTGTTGAGAGTGAGTAGGTGGTACTGGCTTGGTGATCGGCTGCACCTGTTGGAAGGAATAAGAAATATGAATCAGTGGAATCATTTCGTTATTTTTATGTTTCTTTTTTATTGTGATGTGTGGGCCGTACTCGGAGGTAGTGCGATACCGAGACAACCCGTGGCCAGGGCGAAGCAAGCTTCACAATCCCATGGCCGAGGTCCAAAAATCAGTTTAATATATGAGCTAGGCAATGCCTAGCATACCAGATATTAAGCTGATAAGAACAGATACTACACTTGATCTTAGCCAAAAGGCCGAGAAGCGATACCGACCATTATTTTGAAAGTTTAAACGCAAAAAACGGTGTGCAAAAACAAGCGGTTCCGCTGGCCGTCACTTGGCGAGCGCGGGCGCTATTTGAGCGCGTTCAAACCAAAAGGCGGTTGGTCTACAACACGGAGTATTCCCAGGCGGTCACCCATCCAAGTACTAACTCCGCCCGACCAGACTTGACTGCGGTGATCGGACGAGAACCGGTGTTTTCCTGGTGGTGTGGTCGTAGACATTTTCTACGTGGAAATGCGAAGTGTTGTGGGAGACGAATTCGCAGTGGCGCCGAGTTCGTATATGTAAATCAATCGATCGACGACGTGGGAGTTGCACTCAGTATTGATGAATTCGTCAGCGAAGATGTGTGAGGGAATGTTGTGTTGTGAACGTGCCGCATAAAGGATGGGTGCGAGAGTTGGATGCAGGGTGGCAGAAGTGACAGCTCGAAGTTGCAGGCGGTGGGGGTTTCTATGCGGCGATCGCTGCCGACGAGTTGAACGACGGGATGTGAAGATATTCGATAGATCGAGGTGTTGTTGATGATCGGTGTCTGTGATTGTAGCTTTTTTGTCGTCGTCAGTAGTTTTCGGATTCTTGTGAAAGGAGATGGAGAACGGATGGGATGGATTCTGTTGGACATATGCATGTGTTGCTTGCTCGGTGCTGCTGGGTGTCGATCGAATGTTGATTCGGCGAGACCGTGAACTTCGCGTAGCTTGTTGGATTTGGTCTGAGTGTTTTGTTTTGGGAATGAAGGGGACGAGCGCGAACGCAGGTCCCCACTACCAGAAATTATACGCTCGAGTTGCCCACATTTGGGGCAATCGCAGGAGTCAACCCAGTCGAAGTGCAATGAGAGGGCCTCATCCTGAGAGGACTCCCTATGTGATCAGAGTGCCTCTCGCGTCAGGTAAGTATGAGTTTTCCCGGCGAAGGCTTTTGGATTTTGATTGGATAAGAGGTTTATCGGGCATGTGGGCGAACGGTGAATTCGAGCATGAAAACGTGGATGTTTTGGTGATGCATATTACAATTGTAGAGGATCGCGATGTAGGGCATAGTTATTTTTAATTAAAGCTACGTACTTACTTGGTGTTCGTTGACGTCGGTCGTGGATTGCTGCATATCCCGAACTGTCGATTGTTGATTTGTTGGTTGTGAATTTGCATATGTTCGAGTTTGGTGTTGAGAGTGAGTAGGTGGTACTGGCTTGGTGATCGGCTGCACCTGTTGGAAGGAATAAGAAATATGAATCAGTGGAATCATTTCGTTATTTTTATGTTTCTTTTTTATTGTGATGTGTGGGCCGTACTCGGAGGTAGTGCGATACCGAGACAACCCGTGGCCAGGGCGAAGCAAGCTTCACAATCCCATGGCCGAGGTCCAAAAATCAGTTTAATATATGAGCTAGGCAATGCCTAGCATACCAGATATTAAGCTGATAAGAACAGATACTACACTTGATCTTAGCCAAAAGGCCGAGAAGCGATACCGACCATTATTTTGAAAGTTTAAACGCAAAAAACGGTGTGCAAAAACAAGCGGTTCCGCTGGCCGTCACTTGGCGAGCGCGGGCGCTATTTGAGCGCGTTCAAACCAAAAGGCGGTTGGTCTACAACACGGAGTATTCCCAGGCGGTCACCCATCCAAGTACTAACTCCGCCCGACCAGACTTGACTGCGGTGATCGGACGAGAACCGGTGTTTTCCTGGTGGTGTGGTCGTAGACATTTTCTACGTGGAAATGCGAAGTGTTGTGGGAGACGAATTCGCAGTGGCGCCGAGTTCGTATATGTAAATCAATCGATCGACGACGTGGGAGTTGCACTCAGTATTGATGAATTCGTCAGCGAAGATGTGTGAGGGAATGTTGTGTTGTGAACGTGCCGCATAAAGGATGGGTGCGAGAGTTGGATGCAGGGTGGCAGAAGTGACAGCTCGAAGTTGCAGGCGGTGGGGGTTTCTATGCGGCGATCGCTGCCGACGAGTTGAACGACGGGATGTGAAGATATTCGATAGATCGAGGTGTTGTTGATGATCGGTGTCTGTGATTGTAGCTTTTTTGTCGTCGTCAGTAGTTTTCGGATTCTTGTGAAAGGAGATGGAGAACGGATGGGATGGATTCTGTTGGACATATGCATGTGTTGCTTGCTCGGTGCTGCTGGGTGTCGATCGAATGTTGATTCGGCGAGACCGTGAACTTCGCGTAGCTTGTTGGATTTGGTCTGAGTGTTTTGTTTTGGGAATGAAGGGGACGAGCGCGAACGCAGGTCCCCACTACCAGAAATTATACGCTCGAGTTGCCCACATTTGGGGCAATCGCAGGAGTCAACCCAGTCGAAGTGCAATGAGAGGGCCTCATCCTGAGAGGACTCCCTATGTGATCAGAGTGCCTCTCGCGTCAGGTAAGTATGAGTTTTCCCGGCGAAGGCTTTTGGATTTTGATTGGATAAGAGGTTTATCGGGCATGTGGGCGAACGGTGAATTCGAGCATGAAAACGTGGATGTTTTGGTGATGCATATTACAATTGTAGAGGATCGCGATGTAGGGCATAGTTATTTTTAATTAAAGCTACGTACTTACTTGGTGTTCGTTGACGTCGGTCGTGGATTGCTGCATATCCCGAACTGTCGATTGTTGATTTGTTGGTTGTGAATTTGCATATGTTCGAGTTTGGTGTTGAGAGTGAGTAGGTGGTACTGGCTTGGTGATCGGCTGCACCTGTTGGAAGGAATAAGAAATATGAATCAGTGGAATCATTTCGTTATTTTTATGTTTCTTTTTTATTGTGATGTGTGGGCCGTACTCGGAGGTAGTGCGATACCGAGACAACCCGTGGCCAGGGCGAAGCAAGCTTCACAATCCCATGGCCGAGGTCCAAAAATCAGTTTAATATATGAGCTAGGCAATGCCTAGCATACCAGATATTAAGCTGATAAGAACAGATACTACACTTGATCTTAGCCAAAAGGCCGAGAAGCGATACCGACCATTATTTTGAAAGTTTAAACGCAAAAAACGGTGTGCAAAAACAAGCGGTTCCGCTGGCCGTCACTTGGCGAGCGCGGGCGCTATTTGAGCGCGTTCAAACCAAAAGGCGGTTGGTCTACAACACGGAGTATTCCCAGGCGGTCACCCATCCAAGTACTAACTCCGCCCGACCAGACTTGACTGCGGTGATCGGACGAGAACCGGTGTTTTCCTGGTGGTGTGGTCGTAGACATTTTCTACGTGGAAATGCGAAGTGTTGTGGGAGACGAATTCGCAGTGGCGCCGAGTTCGTATATGTAAATCAATCGATCGACGACGTGGGAGTTGCACTCAGTATTGATGAATTCGTCAGCGAAGATGTGTGAGGGAATGTTGTGTTGTGAACGTGCCGCATAAAGGATGGGTGCGAGAGTTGGATGCAGGGTGGCAGAAGTGACAGCTCGAAGTTGCAGGCGGTGGGGGTTTCTATGCGGCGATCGCTGCCGACGAGTTGAACGACGGGATGTGAAGATATTCGATAGATCGAGGTGTTGTTGATGATCGGTGTCTGTGATTGTAGCTTTTTTGTCGTCGTCAGTAGTTTTCGGATTCTTGTGAAAGGAGATGGAGAACGGATGGGATGGATTCTGTTGGACATATGCATGTGTTGCTTGCTCGGTGCTGCTGGGTGTCGATCGAATGTTGATTCGGCGAGACCGTGAACTTCGCGTAGCTTGTTGGATTTGGTCTGAGTGTTTTGTTTTGGGAATGAAGGGGACGAGCGCGAACGCAGGTCCCCACTACCAGAAATTATACGCTCGAGTTGCCCACATTTGGGGCAATCGCAGGAGTCAACCCAGTCGAAGTGCAATGAGAGGGCCTCATCCTGAGAGGACTCCCTATGTGATCAGAGTGCCTCTCGCGTCAGGTAAGTATGAGTTTTCCCGGCGAAGGCTTTTGGATTTTGATTGGATAAGAGGTTTATCGGGCATGTGGGCGAACGGTGAATTCGAGCATGAAAACGTGGATGTTTTGGTGATGCATATTACAATTGTAGAGGATCGCGATGTAGGGCATAGTTATTTTTAATTAAAGCTACGTACTTACTTGGTGTTCGTTGACGTCGGTCGTGGATTGCTGCATATCCCGAACTGTCGATTGTTGATTTGTTGGTTGTGAATTTGCATATGTTCGAGTTTGGTGTTGAGAGTGAGTAGGTGGTACTGGCTTGGTGATCGGCTGCACCTGTTGGAAGGAATAAGAAATATGAATCAGTGGAATCATTTCGTTATTTTTATGTTTCTTTTTTATTGTGATGTGTGGGCCGTACTCGGAGGTAGTGCGATACCGAGACAACCCGTGGCCAGGGCGAAGCAAGCTTCACAATCCCATGGCCGAGGTCCAAAAATCAGTTTAATATATGAGCTAGGCAATGCCTAGCATACCAGATATTAAGCTGATAAGAACAGATACTACACTTGATCTTAGCCAAAAGGCCGAGAAGCGATACCGACCATTATTTTGAAAGTTTAAACGCAAAAAACGGTGTGCAAAAACAAGCGGTTCCGCTGGCCGTCACTTGGCGAGCGCGGGCGCTATTTGAGCGCGTTCAAACCAAAAGGCGGTTGGTCTACAACACGGAGTATTCCCAGGCGGTCACCCATCCAAGTACTAACTCCGCCCGACCAGACTTGACTGCGGTGATCGGACGAGAACCGGTGTTTTCCTGGTGGTGTGGTCGTAGACATTTTCTACGTGGAAATGCGAAGTGTTGTGGGAGACGAATTCGCAGTGGCGCCGAGTTCGTATATGTAAATCAATCGATCGACGACGTGGGAGTTGCACTCAGTATTGATGAATTCGTCAGCGAAGATGTGTGAGGGAATGTTGTGTTGTGAACGTGCCGCATAAAGGATGGGTGCGAGAGTTGGATGCAGGGTGGCAGAAGTGACAGCTCGAAGTTGCAGGCGGTGGGGGTTTCTATGCGGCGATCGCTGCCGACGAGTTGAACGACGGGATGTGAAGATATTCGATAGATCGAGGTGTTGTTGATGATCGGTGTCTGTGATTGTAGCTTTTTTGTCGTCGTCAGTAGTTTTCGGATTCTTGTGAAAGGAGATGGAGAACGGATGGGATGGATTCTGTTGGACATATGCATGTGTTGCTTGCTCGGTGCTGCTGGGTGTCGATCGAATGTTGATTCGGCGAGACCGTGAACTTCGCGTAGCTTGTTGGATTTGGTCTGAGTGTTTTGTTTTGGGAATGAAGGGGACGAGCGCGAACGCAGGTCCCCACTACCAGAAATTATACGCTCGAGTTGCCCACATTTGGGGCAATCGCAGGAGTCAACCCAGTCGAAGTGCAATGAGAGGGCCTCATCCTGAGAGGACTCCCTATGTGATCAGAGTGCCTCTCGCGTCAGGTAAGTATGAGTTTTCCCGGCGAAGGCTTTTGGATTTTGATTGGATAAGAGGTTTATCGGGCATGTGGGCGAACGGTGAATTCGAGCATGAAAACGTGGATGTTTTGGTGATGCATATTACAATTGTAGAGGATCGCGATGTAGGGCATAGTTATTTTTAATTAAAGCTACGTACTTACTTGGTGTTCGTTGACGTCGGTCGTGGATTGCTGCATATCCCGAACTGTCGATTGTTGATTTGTTGGTTGTGAATTTGCATATGTTCGAGTTTGGTGTTGAGAGTGAGTAGGTGGTACTGGCTTGGTGATCGGCTGCACCTGTTGGAAGGAATAAGAAATATGAATCAGTGGAATCATTTCGTTATTTTTATGTTTCTTTTTTATTGTGATGTGTGGGCCGTACTCGGAGGTAGTGCGATACCGAGACAACCCGTGGCCAGGGCGAAGCAAGCTTCACAATCCCATGGCCGAGGTCCAAAAATCAGTTTAATATATGAGCTAGGCAATGCCTAGCATACCAGATATTAAGCTGATAAGAACAGATACTACACTTGATCTTAGCCAAAAGGCCGAGAAGCGATACCGACCATTATTTTGAAAGTTTAAACGCAAAAAACGGTGTGCAAAAACAAGCGGTTCCGCTGGCCGTCACTTGGCGAGCGCGGGCGCTATTTGAGCGCGTTCAAACCAAAAGGCGGTTGGTCTACAACACGGAGTATTCCCAGGCGGTCACCCATCCAAGTACTAACTCCGCCCGACCAGACTTGACTGCGGTGATCGGACGAGAACCGGTGTTTTCCTGGTGGTGTGGTCGTAGACATTTTCTACGTGGAAATGCGAAGTGTTGTGGGAGACGAATTCGCAGTGGCGCCGAGTTCGTATATGTAAATCAATCGATCGACGACGTGGGAGTTGCACTCAGTATTGATGAATTCGTCAGCGAAGATGTGTGAGGGAATGTTGTGTTGTGAACGTGCCGCATAAAGGATGGGTGCGAGAGTTGGATGCAGGGTGGCAGAAGTGACAGCTCGAAGTTGCAGGCGGTGGGGGTTTCTATGCGGCGATCGCTGCCGACGAGTTGAACGACGGGATGTGAAGATATTCGATAGATCGAGGTGTTGTTGATGATCGGTGTCTGTGATTGTAGCTTTTTTGTCGTCGTCAGTAGTTTTCGGATTCTTGTGAAAGGAGATGGAGAACGGATGGGATGGATTCTGTTGGACATATGCATGTGTTGCTTGCTCGGTGCTGCTGGGTGTCGATCGAATGTTGATTCGGCGAGACCGTGAACTTCGCGTAGCTTGTTGGATTTGGTCTGAGTGTTTTGTTTTGGGAATGAAGGGGACGAGCGCGAACGCAGGTCCCCACTACCAGAAATTATACGCTCGAGTTGCCCACATTTGGGGCAATCGCAGGAGTCAACCCAGTCGAAGTGCAATGAGAGGGCCTCATCCTGAGAGGACTCCCTATGTGATCAGAGTGCCTCTCGCGTCAGGTAAGTATGAGTTTTCCCGGCGAAGGCTTTTGGATTTTGATTGGATAAGAGGTTTATCGGGCATGTGGGCGAACGGTGAATTCGAGCATGAAAACGTGGATGTTTTGGTGATGCATATTACAATTGTAGAGGATCGCGATGTAGGGCATAGTTATTTTTAATTAAAGCTACGTACTTACTTGGTGTTCGTTGACGTCGGTCGTGGATTGCTGCATATCCCGAACTGTCGATTGTTGATTTGTTGGTTGTGAATTTGCATATGTTCGAGTTTGGTGTTGAGAGTGAGTAGGTGGTACTGGCTTGGTGATCGGCTGCACCTGTTGGAAGGAATAAGAAATATGAATCAGTGGAATCATTTCGTTATTTTTATGTTTCTTTTTTATTGTGATGTGTGGGCCGTACTCGGAGGTAGTGCGATACCGAGACAACCCGTGGCCAGGGCGAAGCAAGCTTCACAATCCCATGGCCGAGGTCCAAAAATCAGTTTAATATATGAGCTAGGCAATGCCTAGCATACCAGATATTAAGCTGATAAGAACAGATACTACACTTGATCTTAGCCAAAAGGCCGAGAAGCGATACCGACCATTATTTTGAAAGTTTAAACGCAAAAAACGGTGTGCAAAAACAAGCGGTTCCGCTGGCCGTCACTTGGCGAGCGCGGGCGCTATTTGAGCGCGTTCAAACCAAAAGGCGGTTGGTCTACAACACGGAGTATTCCCAGGCGGTCACCCATCCAAGTACTAACTCCGCCCGACCAGACTTGACTGCGGTGATCGGACGAGAACCGGTGTTTTCCTGGTGGTGTGGTCGTAGACATTTTCTACGTGGAAATGCGAAGTGTTGTGGGAGACGAATTCGCAGTGGCGCCGAGTTCGTATATGTAAATCAATCGATCGACGACGTGGGAGTTGCACTCAGTATTGATGAATTCGTCAGCGAAGATGTGTGAGGGAATGTTGTGTTGTGAACGTGCCGCATAAAGGATGGGTGCGAGAGTTGGATGCAGGGTGGCAGAAGTGACAGCTCGAAGTTGCAGGCGGTGGGGGTTTCTATGCGGCGATCGCTGCCGACGAGTTGAACGACGGGATGTGAAGATATTCGATAGATCGAGGTGTTGTTGATGATCGGTGTCTGTGATTGTAGCTTTTTTGTCGTCGTCAGTAGTTTTCGGATTCTTGTGAAAGGAGATGGAGAACGGATGGGATGGATTCTGTTGGACATATGCATGTGTTGCTTGCTCGGTGCTGCTGGGTGTCGATCGAATGTTGATTCGGCGAGACCGTGAACTTCGCGTAGCTTGTTGGATTTGGTCTGAGTGTTTTGTTTTGGGAATGAAGGGGACGAGCGCGAACGCAGGTCCCCACTACCAGAAATTATACGCTCGAGTTGCCCACATTTGGGGCAATCGCAGGAGTCAACCCAGTCGAAGTGCAATGAGAGGGCCTCATCCTGAGAGGACTCCCTATGTGATCAGAGTGCCTCTCGCGTCAGGTAAGTATGAGTTTTCCCGGCGAAGGCTTTTGGATTTTGATTGGATAAGAGGTTTATCGGGCATGTGGGCGAACGGTGAATTCGAGCATGAAAACGTGGATGTTTTGGTGATGCATATTACAATTGTAGAGGATCGCGATGTAGGGCATAGTTATTTTTAATTAAAGCTACGTACTTACTTGGTGTTCGTTGACGTCGGTCGTGGATTGCTGCATATCCCGAACTGTCGATTGTTGATTTGTTGGTTGTGAATTTGCATATGTTCGAGTTTGGTGTTGAGAGTGAGTAGGTGGTACTGGCTTGGTGATCGGCTGCACCTGTTGGAAGGAATAAGAAATATGAATCAGTGGAATCATTTCGTTATTTTTATGTTTCTTTTTTATTGTGATGTGTGGGCCGTACTCGGAGGTAGTGCGATACCGAGACAACCCGTGGCCAGGGCGAAGCAAGCTTCACAATCCCATGGCCGAGGTCCAAAAATCAGTTTAATATATGAGCTAGGCAATGCCTAGCATACCAGATATTAAGCTGATAAGAACAGATACTACACTTGATCTTAGCCAAAAGGCCGAGAAGCGATACCGACCATTATTTTGAAAGTTTAAACGCAAAAAACGGTGTGCAAAAACAAGCGGTTCCGCTGGCCGTCACTTGGCGAGCGCGGGCGCTATTTGAGCGCGTTCAAACCAAAAGGCGGTTGGTCTACAACACGGAGTATTCCCAGGCGGTCACCCATCCAAGTACTAACTCCGCCCGACCAGACTTGACTGCGGTGATCGGACGAGAACCGGTGTTTTCCTGGTGGTGTGGTCGTAGACATTTTCTACGTGGAAATGCGAAGTGTTGTGGGAGACGAATTCGCAGTGGCGCCGAGTTCGTATATGTAAATCAATCGATCGACGACGTGGGAGTTGCACTCAGTATTGATGAATTCGTCAGCGAAGATGTGTGAGGGAATGTTGTGTTGTGAACGTGCCGCATAAAGGATGGGTGCGAGAGTTGGATGCAGGGTGGCAGAAGTGACAGCTCGAAGTTGCAGGCGGTGGGGGTTTCTATGCGGCGATCGCTGCCGACGAGTTGAACGACGGGATGTGAAGATATTCGATAGATCGAGGTGTTGTTGATGATCGGTGTCTGTGATTGTAGCTTTTTTGTCGTCGTCAGTAGTTTTCGGATTCTTGTGAAAGGAGATGGAGAACGGATGGGATGGATTCTGTTGGACATATGCATGTGTTGCTTGCTCGGTGCTGCTGGGTGTCGATCGAATGTTGATTCGGCGAGACCGTGAACTTCGCGTAGCTTGTTGGATTTGGTCTGAGTGTTTTGTTTTGGGAATGAAGGGGACGAGCGCGAACGCAGGTCCCCACTACCAGAAATTATACGCTCGAGTTGCCCACATTTGGGGCAATCGCAGGAGTCAACCCAGTCGAAGTGCAATGAGAGGGCCTCATCCTGAGAGGACTCCCTATGTGATCAGAGTGCCTCTCGCGTCAGGTAAGTATGAGTTTTCCCGGCGAAGGCTTTTGGATTTTGATTGGATAAGAGGTTTATCGGGCATGTGGGCGAACGGTGAATTCGAGCATGAAAACGTGGATGTTTTGGTGATGCATATTACAATTGTAGAGGATCGCGATGTAGGGCATAGTTATTTTTAATTAAAGCTACGTACTTACTTGGTGTTCGTTGACGTCGGTCGTGGATTGCTGCATATCCCGAACTGTCGATTGTTGATTTGTTGGTTGTGAATTTGCATATGTTCGAGTTTGGTGTTGAGAGTGAGTAGGTGGTACTGGCTTGGTGATCGGCTGCACCTGTTGGAAGGAATAAGAAATATGAATCAGTGGAATCATTTCGTTATTTTTATGTTTCTTTTTTATTGTGATGTGTGGGCCGTACTCGGAGGTAGTGCGATACCGAGACAACCCGTGGCCAGGGCGAAGCAAGCTTCACAATCCCATGGCCGAGGTCCAAAAATCAGTTTAATATATGAGCTAGGCAATGCCTAGCATACCAGATATTAAGCTGATAAGAACAGATACTACACTTGATCTTAGCCAAAAGGCCGAGAAGCGATACCGACCATTATTTTGAAAGTTTAAACGCAAAAAACGGTGTGCAAAAACAAGCGGTTCCGCTGGCCGTCACTTGGCGAGCGCGGGCGCTATTTGAGCGCGTTCAAACCAAAAGGCGGTTGGTCTACAACACGGAGTATTCCCAGGCGGTCACCCATCCAAGTACTAACTCCGCCCGACCAGACTTGACTGCGGTGATCGGACGAGAACCGGTGTTTTCCTGGTGGTGTGGTCGTAGACATTTTCTACGTGGAAATGCGAAGTGTTGTGGGAGACGAATTCGCAGTGGCGCCGAGTTCGTATATGTAAATCAATCGATCGACGACGTGGGAGTTGCACTCAGTATTGATGAATTCGTCAGCGAAGATGTGTGAGGGAATGTTGTGTTGTGAACGTGCCGCATAAAGGATGGGTGCGAGAGTTGGATGCAGGGTGGCAGAAGTGACAGCTCGAAGTTGCAGGCGGTGGGGGTTTCTATGCGGCGATCGCTGCCGACGAGTTGAACGACGGGATGTGAAGATATTCGATAGATCGAGGTGTTGTTGATGATCGGTGTCTGTGATTGTAGCTTTTTTGTCGTCGTCAGTAGTTTTCGGATTCTTGTGAAAGGAGATGGAGAACGGATGGGATGGATTCTGTTGGACATATGCATGTGTTGCTTGCTCGGTGCTGCTGGGTGTCGATCGAATGTTGATTCGGCGAGACCGTGAACTTCGCGTAGCTTGTTGGATTTGGTCTGAGTGTTTTGTTTTGGGAATGAAGGGGACGAGCGCGAACGCAGGTCCCCACTACCAGAAATTATACGCTCGAGTTGCCCACATTTGGGGCAATCGCAGGAGTCAACCCAGTCGAAGTGCAATGAGAGGGCCTCATCCTGAGAGGACTCCCTATGTGATCAGAGTGCCTCTCGCGTCAGGTAAGTATGAGTTTTCCCGGCGAAGGCTTTTGGATTTTGATTGGATAAGAGGTTTATCGGGCATGTGGGCGAACGGTGAATTCGAGCATGAAAACGTGGATGTTTTGGTGATGCATATTACAATTGTAGAGGATCGCGATGTAGGGCATAGTTATTTTTAATTAAAGCTACGTACTTACTTGGTGTTCGTTGACGTCGGTCGTGGATTGCTGCATATCCCGAACTGTCGATTGTTGATTTGTTGGTTGTGAATTTGCATATGTTCGAGTTTGGTGTTGAGAGTGAGTAGGTGGTACTGGCTTGGTGATCGGCTGCACCTGTTGGAAGGAATAAGAAATATGAATCAGTGGAATCATTTCGTTATTTTTATGTTTCTTTTTTATTGTGATGTGTGGGCCGTACTCGGAGGTAGTGCGATACCGAGACAACCCGTGGCCAGGGCGAAGCAAGCTTCACAATCCCATGGCCGAGGTCCAAAAATCAGTTTAATATATGAGCTAGGCAATGCCTAGCATACCAGATATTAAGCTGATAAGAACAGATACTACACTTGATCTTAGCCAAAAGGCCGAGAAGCGATACCGACCATTATTTTGAAAGTTTAAACGCAAAAAACGGTGTGCAAAAACAAGCGGTTCCGCTGGCCGTCACTTGGCGAGCGCGGGCGCTATTTGAGCGCGTTCAAACCAAAAGGCGGTTGGTCTACAACACGGAGTATTCCCAGGCGGTCACCCATCCAAGTACTAACTCCGCCCGACCAGACTTGACTGCGGTGATCGGACGAGAACCGGTGTTTTCCTGGTGGTGTGGTCGTAGACATTTTCTACGTGGAAATGCGAAGTGTTGTGGGAGACGAATTCGCAGTGGCGCCGAGTTCGTATATGTAAATCAATCGATCGACGACGTGGGAGTTGCACTCAGTATTGATGAATTCGTCAGCGAAGATGTGTGAGGGAATGTTGTGTTGTGAACGTGCCGCATAAAGGATGGGTGCGAGAGTTGGATGCAGGGTGGCAGAAGTGACAGCTCGAAGTTGCAGGCGGTGGGGGTTTCTATGCGGCGATCGCTGCCGACGAGTTGAACGACGGGATGTGAAGATATTCGATAGATCGAGGTGTTGTTGATGATCGGTGTCTGTGATTGTAGCTTTTTTGTCGTCGTCAGTAGTTTTCGGATTCTTGTGAAAGGAGATGGAGAACGGATGGGATGGATTCTGTTGGACATATGCATGTGTTGCTTGCTCGGTGCTGCTGGGTGTCGATCGAATGTTGATTCGGCGAGACCGTGAACTTCGCGTAGCTTGTTGGATTTGGTCTGAGTGTTTTGTTTTGGGAATGAAGGGGACGAGCGCGAACGCAGGTCCCCACTACCAGAAATTATACGCTCGAGTTGCCCACATTTGGGGCAATCGCAGGAGTCAACCCAGTCGAAGTGCAATGAGAGGGCCTCATCCTGAGAGGACTCCCTATGTGATCAGAGTGCCTCTCGCGTCAGGTAAGTATGAGTTTTCCCGGCGAAGGCTTTTGGATTTTGATTGGATAAGAGGTTTATCGGGCATGTGGGCGAACGGTGAATTCGAGCATGAAAACGTGGATGTTTTGGTGATGCATATTACAATTGTAGAGGATCGCGATGTAGGGCATAGTTATTTTTAATTAAAGCTACGTACTTACTTGGTGTTCGTTGACGTCGGTCGTGGATTGCTGCATATCCCGAACTGTCGATTGTTGATTTGTTGGTTGTGAATTTGCATATGTTCGAGTTTGGTGTTGAGAGTGAGTAGGTGGTACTGGCTTGGTGATCGGCTGCACCTGTTGGAAGGAATAAGAAATATGAATCAGTGGAATCATTTCGTTATTTTTATGTTTCTTTTTTATTGTGATGTGTGGGCCGTACTCGGAGGTAGTGCGATACCGAGACAACCCGTGGCCAGGGCGAAGCAAGCTTCACAATCCCATGGCCGAGGTCCAAAAATCAGTTTAATATATGAGCTAGGCAATGCCTAGCATACCAGATATTAAGCTGATAAGAACAGATACTACACTTGATCTTAGCCAAAAGGCCGAGAAGCGATACCGACCATTATTTTGAAAGTTTAAACGCAAAAAACGGTGTGCAAAAACAAGCGGTTCCGCTGGCCGTCACTTGGCGAGCGCGGGCGCTATTTGAGCGCGTTCAAACCAAAAGGCGGTTGGTCTACAACACGGAGTATTCCCAGGCGGTCACCCATCCAAGTACTAACTCCGCCCGACCAGACTTGACTGCGGTGATCGGACGAGAACCGGTGTTTTCCTGGTGGTGTGGTCGTAGACATTTTCTACGTGGAAATGCGAAGTGTTGTGGGAGACGAATTCGCAGTGGCGCCGAGTTCGTATATGTAAATCAATCGATCGACGACGTGGGAGTTGCACTCAGTATTGATGAATTCGTCAGCGAAGATGTGTGAGGGAATGTTGTGTTGTGAACGTGCCGCATAAAGGATGGGTGCGAGAGTTGGATGCAGGGTGGCAGAAGTGACAGCTCGAAGTTGCAGGCGGTGGGGGTTTCTATGCGGCGATCGCTGCCGACGAGTTGAACGACGGGATGTGAAGATATTCGATAGATCGAGGTGTTGTTGATGATCGGTGTCTGTGATTGTAGCTTTTTTGTCGTCGTCAGTAGTTTTCGGATTCTTGTGAAAGGAGATGGAGAACGGATGGGATGGATTCTGTTGGACATATGCATGTGTTGCTTGCTCGGTGCTGCTGGGTGTCGATCGAATGTTGATTCGGCGAGACCGTGAACTTCGCGTAGCTTGTTGGATTTGGTCTGAGTGTTTTGTTTTGGGAATGAAGGGGACGAGCGCGAACGCAGGTCCCCACTACCAGAAATTATACGCTCGAGTTGCCCACATTTGGGGCAATCGCAGGAGTCAACCCAGTCGAAGTGCAATGAGAGGGCCTCATCCTGAGAGGACTCCCTATGTGATCAGAGTGCCTCTCGCGTCAGGTAAGTATGAGTTTTCCCGGCGAAGGCTTTTGGATTTTGATTGGATAAGAGGTTTATCGGGCATGTGGGCGAACGGTGAATTCGAGCATGAAAACGTGGATGTTTTGGTGATGCATATTACAATTGTAGAGGATCGCGATGTAGGGCATAGTTATTTTTAATTAAAGCTACGTACTTACTTGGTGTTCGTTGACGTCGGTCGTGGATTGCTGCATATCCCGAACTGTCGATTGTTGATTTGTTGGTTGTGAATTTGCATATGTTCGAGTTTGGTGTTGAGAGTGAGTAGGTGGTACTGGCTTGGTGATCGGCTGCACCTGTTGGAAGGAATAAGAAATATGAATCAGTGGAATCATTTCGTTATTTTTATGTTTCTTTTTTATTGTGATGTGTGGGCCGTACTCGGAGGTAGTGCGATACCGAGACAACCCGTGGCCAGGGCGAAGCAAGCTTCACAATCCCATGGCCGAGGTCCAAAAATCAGTTTAATATATGAGCTAGGCAATGCCTAGCATACCAGATATTAAGCTGATAAGAACAGATACTACACTTGATCTTAGCCAAAAGGCCGAGAAGCGATACCGACCATTATTTTGAAAGTTTAAACGCAAAAAACGGTGTGCAAAAACAAGCGGTTCCGCTGGCCGTCACTTGGCGAGCGCGGGCGCTATTTGAGCGCGTTCAAACCAAAAGGCGGTTGGTCTACAACACGGAGTATTCCCAGGCGGTCACCCATCCAAGTACTAACTCCGCCCGACCAGACTTGACTGCGGTGATCGGACGAGAACCGGTGTTTTCCTGGTGGTGTGGTCGTAGACATTTTCTACGTGGAAATGCGAAGTGTTGTGGGAGACGAATTCGCAGTGGCGCCGAGTTCGTATATGTAAATCAATCGATCGACGACGTGGGAGTTGCACTCAGTATTGATGAATTCGTCAGCGAAGATGTGTGAGGGAATGTTGTGTTGTGAACGTGCCGCATAAAGGATGGGTGCGAGAGTTGGATGCAGGGTGGCAGAAGTGACAGCTCGAAGTTGCAGGCGGTGGGGGTTTCTATGCGGCGATCGCTGCCGACGAGTTGAACGACGGGATGTGAAGATATTCGATAGATCGAGGTGTTGTTGATGATCGGTGTCTGTGATTGTAGCTTTTTTGTCGTCGTCAGTAGTTTTCGGATTCTTGTGAAAGGAGATGGAGAACGGATGGGATGGATTCTGTTGGACATATGCATGTGTTGCTTGCTCGGTGCTGCTGGGTGTCGATCGAATGTTGATTCGGCGAGACCGTGAACTTCGCGTAGCTTGTTGGATTTGGTCTGAGTGTTTTGTTTTGGGAATGAAGGGGACGAGCGCGAACGCAGGTCCCCACTACCAGAAATTATACGCTCGAGTTGCCCACATTTGGGGCAATCGCAGGAGTCAACCCAGTCGAAGTGCAATGAGAGGGCCTCATCCTGAGAGGACTCCCTATGTGATCAGAGTGCCTCTCGCGTCAGGTAAGTATGAGTTTTCCCGGCGAAGGCTTTTGGATTTTGATTGGATAAGAGGTTTATCGGGCATGTGGGCGAACGGTGAATTCGAGCATGAAAACGTGGATGTTTTGGTGATGCATATTACAATTGTAGAGGATCGCGATGTAGGGCATAGTTATTTTTAATTAAAGCTACGTACTTACTTGGTGTTCGTTGACGTCGGTCGTGGATTGCTGCATATCCCGAACTGTCGATTGTTGATTTGTTGGTTGTGAATTTGCATATGTTCGAGTTTGGTGTTGAGAGTGAGTAGGTGGTACTGGCTTGGTGATCGGCTGCACCTGTTGGAAGGAATAAGAAATATGAATCAGTGGAATCATTTCGTTATTTTTATGTTTCTTTTTTATTGTGATGTGTGGGCCGTACTCGGAGGTAGTGCGATACCGAGACAACCCGTGGCCAGGGCGAAGCAAGCTTCACAATCCCATGGCCGAGGTCCAAAAATCAGTTTAATATATGAGCTAGGCAATGCCTAGCATACCAGATATTAAGCTGATAAGAACAGATACTACACTTGATCTTAGCCAAAAGGCCGAGAAGCGATACCGACCATTATTTTGAAAGTTTAAACGCAAAAAACGGTGTGCAAAAACAAGCGGTTCCGCTGGCCGTCACTTGGCGAGCGCGGGCGCTATTTGAGCGCGTTCAAACCAAAAGGCGGTTGGTCTACAACACGGAGTATTCCCAGGCGGTCACCCATCCAAGTACTAACTCCGCCCGACCAGACTTGACTGCGGTGATCGGACGAGAACCGGTGTTTTCCTGGTGGTGTGGTCGTAGACATTTTCTACGTGGAAATGCGAAGTGTTGTGGGAGACGAATTCGCAGTGGCGCCGAGTTCGTATATGTAAATCAATCGATCGACGACGTGGGAGTTGCACTCAGTATTGATGAATTCGTCAGCGAAGATGTGTGAGGGAATGTTGTGTTGTGAACGTGCCGCATAAAGGATGGGTGCGAGAGTTGGATGCAGGGTGGCAGAAGTGACAGCTCGAAGTTGCAGGCGGTGGGGGTTTCTATGCGGCGATCGCTGCCGACGAGTTGAACGACGGGATGTGAAGATATTCGATAGATCGAGGTGTTGTTGATGATCGGTGTCTGTGATTGTAGCTTTTTTGTCGTCGTCAGTAGTTTTCGGATTCTTGTGAAAGGAGATGGAGAACGGATGGGATGGATTCTGTTGGACATATGCATGTGTTGCTTGCTCGGTGCTGCTGGGTGTCGATCGAATGTTGATTCGGCGAGACCGTGAACTTCGCGTAGCTTGTTGGATTTGGTCTGAGTGTTTTGTTTTGGGAATGAAGGGGACGAGCGCGAACGCAGGTCCCCACTACCAGAAATTATACGCTCGAGTTGCCCACATTTGGGGCAATCGCAGGAGTCAACCCAGTCGAAGTGCAATGAGAGGGCCTCATCCTGAGAGGACTCCCTATGTGATCAGAGTGCCTCTCGCGTCAGGTAAGTATGAGTTTTCCCGGCGAAGGCTTTTGGATTTTGATTGGATAAGAGGTTTATCGGGCATGTGGGCGAACGGTGAATTCGAGCATGAAAACGTGGATGTTTTGGTGATGCATATTACAATTGTAGAGGATCGCGATGTAGGGCATAGTTATTTTTAATTAAAGCTACGTACTTACTTGGTGTTCGTTGACGTCGGTCGTGGATTGCTGCATATCCCGAACTGTCGATTGTTGATTTGTTGGTTGTGAATTTGCATATGTTCGAGTTTGGTGTTGAGAGTGAGTAGGTGGTACTGGCTTGGTGATCGGCTGCACCTGTTGGAAGGAATAAGAAATATGAATCAGTGGAATCATTTCGTTATTTTTATGTTTCTTTTTTATTGTGATGTGTGGGCCGTACTCGGAGGTAGTGCGATACCGAGACAACCCGTGGCCAGGGCGAAGCAAGCTTCACAATCCCATGGCCGAGGTCCAAAAATCAGTTTAATATATGAGCTAGGCAATGCCTAGCATACCAGATATTAAGCTGATAAGAACAGATACTACACTTGATCTTAGCCAAAAGGCCGAGAAGCGATACCGACCATTATTTTGAAAGTTTAAACGCAAAAAACGGTGTGCAAAAACAAGCGGTTCCGCTGGCCGTCACTTGGCGAGCGCGGGCGCTATTTGAGCGCGTTCAAACCAAAAGGCGGTTGGTCTACAACACGGAGTATTCCCAGGCGGTCACCCATCCAAGTACTAACTCCGCCCGACCAGACTTGACTGCGGTGATCGGACGAGAACCGGTGTTTTCCTGGTGGTGTGGTCGTAGACATTTTCTACGTGGAAATGCGAAGTGTTGTGGGAGACGAATTCGCAGTGGCGCCGAGTTCGTATATGTAAATCAATCGATCGACGACGTGGGAGTTGCACTCAGTATTGATGAATTCGTCAGCGAAGATGTGTGAGGGAATGTTGTGTTGTGAACGTGCCGCATAAAGGATGGGTGCGAGAGTTGGATGCAGGGTGGCAGAAGTGACAGCTCGAAGTTGCAGGCGGTGGGGGTTTCTATGCGGCGATCGCTGCCGACGAGTTGAACGACGGGATGTGAAGATATTCGATAGATCGAGGTGTTGTTGATGATCGGTGTCTGTGATTGTAGCTTTTTTGTCGTCGTCAGTAGTTTTCGGATTCTTGTGAAAGGAGATGGAGAACGGATGGGATGGATTCTGTTGGACATATGCATGTGTTGCTTGCTCGGTGCTGCTGGGTGTCGATCGAATGTTGATTCGGCGAGACCGTGAACTTCGCGTAGCTTGTTGGATTTGGTCTGAGTGTTTTGTTTTGGGAATGAAGGGGACGAGCGCGAACGCAGGTCCCCACTACCAGAAATTATACGCTCGAGTTGCCCACATTTGGGGCAATCGCAGGAGTCAACCCAGTCGAAGTGCAATGAGAGGGCCTCATCCTGAGAGGACTCCCTATGTGATCAGAGTGCCTCTCGCGTCAGGTAAGTATGAGTTTTCCCGGCGAAGGCTTTTGGATTTTGATTGGATAAGAGGTTTATCGGGCATGTGGGCGAACGGTGAATTCGAGCATGAAAACGTGGATGTTTTGGTGATGCATATTACAATTGTAGAGGATCGCGATGTAGGGCATAGTTATTTTTAATTAAAGCTACGTACTTACTTGGTGTTCGTTGACGTCGGTCGTGGATTGCTGCATATCCCGAACTGTCGATTGTTGATTTGTTGGTTGTGAATTTGCATATGTTCGAGTTTGGTGTTGAGAGTGAGTAGGTGGTACTGGCTTGGTGATCGGCTGCACCTGTTGGAAGGAATAAGAAATATGAATCAGTGGAATCATTTCGTTATTTTTATGTTTCTTTTTTATTGTGATGTGTGGGCCGTACTCGGAGGTAGTGCGATACCGAGACAACCCGTGGCCAGGGCGAAGCAAGCTTCACAATCCCATGGCCGAGGTCCAAAAATCAGTTTAATATATGAGCTAGGCAATGCCTAGCATACCAGATATTAAGCTGATAAGAACAGATACTACACTTGATCTTAGCCAAAAGGCCGAGAAGCGATACCGACCATTATTTTGAAAGTTTAAACGCAAAAAACGGTGTGCAAAAACAAGCGGTTCCGCTGGCCGTCACTTGGCGAGCGCGGGCGCTATTTGAGCGCGTTCAAACCAAAAGGCGGTTGGTCTACAACACGGAGTATTCCCAGGCGGTCACCCATCCAAGTACTAACTCCGCCCGACCAGACTTGACTGCGGTGATCGGACGAGAACCGGTGTTTTCCTGGTGGTGTGGTCGTAGACATTTTCTACGTGGAAATGCGAAGTGTTGTGGGAGACGAATTCGCAGTGGCGCCGAGTTCGTATATGTAAATCAATCGATCGACGACGTGGGAGTTGCACTCAGTATTGATGAATTCGTCAGCGAAGATGTGTGAGGGAATGTTGTGTTGTGAACGTGCCGCATAAAGGATGGGTGCGAGAGTTGGATGCAGGGTGGCAGAAGTGACAGCTCGAAGTTGCAGGCGGTGGGGGTTTCTATGCGGCGATCGCTGCCGACGAGTTGAACGACGGGATGTGAAGATATTCGATAGATCGAGGTGTTGTTGATGATCGGTGTCTGTGATTGTAGCTTTTTTGTCGTCGTCAGTAGTTTTCGGATTCTTGTGAAAGGAGATGGAGAACGGATGGGATGGATTCTGTTGGACATATGCATGTGTTGCTTGCTCGGTGCTGCTGGGTGTCGATCGAATGTTGATTCGGCGAGACCGTGAACTTCGCGTAGCTTGTTGGATTTGGTCTGAGTGTTTTGTTTTGGGAATGAAGGGGACGAGCGCGAACGCAGGTCCCCACTACCAGAAATTATACGCTCGAGTTGCCCACATTTGGGGCAATCGCAGGAGTCAACCCAGTCGAAGTGCAATGAGAGGGCCTCATCCTGAGAGGACTCCCTATGTGATCAGAGTGCCTCTCGCGTCAGGTAAGTATGAGTTTTCCCGGCGAAGGCTTTTGGATTTTGATTGGATAAGAGGTTTATCGGGCATGTGGGCGAACGGTGAATTCGAGCATGAAAACGTGGATGTTTTGGTGATGCATATTACAATTGTAGAGGATCGCGATGTAGGGCATAGTTATTTTTAATTAAAGCTACGTACTTACTTGGTGTTCGTTGACGTCGGTCGTGGATTGCTGCATATCCCGAACTGTCGATTGTTGATTTGTTGGTTGTGAATTTGCATATGTTCGAGTTTGGTGTTGAGAGTGAGTAGGTGGTACTGGCTTGGTGATCGGCTGCACCTGTTGGAAGGAATAAGAAATATGAATCAGTGGAATCATTTCGTTATTTTTATGTTTCTTTTTTATTGTGATGTGTGGGCCGTACTCGGAGGTAGTGCGATACCGAGACAACCCGTGGCCAGGGCGAAGCAAGCTTCACAATCCCATGGCCGAGGTCCAAAAATCAGTTTAATATATGAGCTAGGCAATGCCTAGCATACCAGATATTAAGCTGATAAGAACAGATACTACACTTGATCTTAGCCAAAAGGCCGAGAAGCGATACCGACCATTATTTTGAAAGTTTAAACGCAAAAAACGGTGTGCAAAAACAAGCGGTTCCGCTGGCCGTCACTTGGCGAGCGCGGGCGCTATTTGAGCGCGTTCAAACCAAAAGGCGGTTGGTCTACAACACGGAGTATTCCCAGGCGGTCACCCATCCAAGTACTAACTCCGCCCGACCAGACTTGACTGCGGTGATCGGACGAGAACCGGTGTTTTCCTGGTGGTGTGGTCGTAGACATTTTCTACGTGGAAATGCGAAGTGTTGTGGGAGACGAATTCGCAGTGGCGCCGAGTTCGTATATGTAAATCAATCGATCGACGACGTGGGAGTTGCACTCAGTATTGATGAATTCGTCAGCGAAGATGTGTGAGGGAATGTTGTGTTGTGAACGTGCCGCATAAAGGATGGGTGCGAGAGTTGGATGCAGGGTGGCAGAAGTGACAGCTCGAAGTTGCAGGCGGTGGGGGTTTCTATGCGGCGATCGCTGCCGACGAGTTGAACGACGGGATGTGAAGATATTCGATAGATCGAGGTGTTGTTGATGATCGGTGTCTGTGATTGTAGCTTTTTTGTCGTCGTCAGTAGTTTTCGGATTCTTGTGAAAGGAGATGGAGAACGGATGGGATGGATTCTGTTGGACATATGCATGTGTTGCTTGCTCGGTGCTGCTGGGTGTCGATCGAATGTTGATTCGGCGAGACCGTGAACTTCGCGTAGCTTGTTGGATTTGGTCTGAGTGTTTTGTTTTGGGAATGAAGGGGACGAGCGCGAACGCAGGTCCCCACTACCAGAAATTATACGCTCGAGTTGCCCACATTTGGGGCAATCGCAGGAGTCAACCCAGTCGAAGTGCAATGAGAGGGCCTCATCCTGAGAGGACTCCCTATGTGATCAGAGTGCCTCTCGCGTCAGGTAAGTATGAGTTTTCCCGGCGAAGGCTTTTGGATTTTGATTGGATAAGAGGTTTATCGGGCATGTGGGCGAACGGTGAATTCGAGCATGAAAACGTGGATGTTTTGGTGATGCATATTACAATTGTAGAGGATCGCGATGTAGGGCATAGTTATTTTTAATTAAAGCTACGTACTTACTTGGTGTTCGTTGACGTCGGTCGTGGATTGCTGCATATCCCGAACTGTCGATTGTTGATTTGTTGGTTGTGAATTTGCATATGTTCGAGTTTGGTGTTGAGAGTGAGTAGGTGGTACTGGCTTGGTGATCGGCTGCACCTGTTGGAAGGAATAAGAAATATGAATCAGTGGAATCATTTCGTTATTTTTATGTTTCTTTTTTATTGTGATGTGTGGGCCGTACTCGGAGGTAGTGCGATACCGAGACAACCCGTGGCCAGGGCGAAGCAAGCTTCACAATCCCATGGCCGAGGTCCAAAAATCAGTTTAATATATGAGCTAGGCAATGCCTAGCATACCAGATATTAAGCTGATAAGAACAGATACTACACTTGATCTTAGCCAAAAGGCCGAGAAGCGATACCGACCATTATTTTGAAAGTTTAAACGCAAAAAACGGTGTGCAAAAACAAGCGGTTCCGCTGGCCGTCACTTGGCGAGCGCGGGCGCTATTTGAGCGCGTTCAAACCAAAAGGCGGTTGGTCTACAACACGGAGTATTCCCAGGCGGTCACCCATCCAAGTACTAACTCCGCCCGACCAGACTTGACTGCGGTGATCGGACGAGAACCGGTGTTTTCCTGGTGGTGTGGTCGTAGACATTTTCTACGTGGAAATGCGAAGTGTTGTGGGAGACGAATTCGCAGTGGCGCCGAGTTCGTATATGTAAATCAATCGATCGACGACGTGGGAGTTGCACTCAGTATTGATGAATTCGTCAGCGAAGATGTGTGAGGGAATGTTGTGTTGTGAACGTGCCGCATAAAGGATGGGTGCGAGAGTTGGATGCAGGGTGGCAGAAGTGACAGCTCGAAGTTGCAGGCGGTGGGGGTTTCTATGCGGCGATCGCTGCCGACGAGTTGAACGACGGGATGTGAAGATATTCGATAGATCGAGGTGTTGTTGATGATCGGTGTCTGTGATTGTAGCTTTTTTGTCGTCGTCAGTAGTTTTCGGATTCTTGTGAAAGGAGATGGAGAACGGATGGGATGGATTCTGTTGGACATATGCATGTGTTGCTTGCTCGGTGCTGCTGGGTGTCGATCGAATGTTGATTCGGCGAGACCGTGAACTTCGCGTAGCTTGTTGGATTTGGTCTGAGTGTTTTGTTTTGGGAATGAAGGGGACGAGCGCGAACGCAGGTCCCCACTACCAGAAATTATACGCTCGAGTTGCCCACATTTGGGGCAATCGCAGGAGTCAACCCAGTCGAAGTGCAATGAGAGGGCCTCATCCTGAGAGGACTCCCTATGTGATCAGAGTGCCTCTCGCGTCAGGTAAGTATGAGTTTTCCCGGCGAAGGCTTTTGGATTTTGATTGGATAAGAGGTTTATCGGGCATGTGGGCGAACGGTGAATTCGAGCATGAAAACGTGGATGTTTTGGTGATGCATATTACAATTGTAGAGGATCGCGATGTAGGGCATAGTTATTTTTAATTAAAGCTACGTACTTACTTGGTGTTCGTTGACGTCGGTCGTGGATTGCTGCATATCCCGAACTGTCGATTGTTGATTTGTTGGTTGTGAATTTGCATATGTTCGAGTTTGGTGTTGAGAGTGAGTAGGTGGTACTGGCTTGGTGATCGGCTGCACCTGTTGGAAGGAATAAGAAATATGAATCAGTGGAATCATTTCGTTATTTTTATGTTTCTTTTTTATTGTGATGTGTGGGCCGTACTCGGAGGTAGTGCGATACCGAGACAACCCGTGGCCAGGGCGAAGCAAGCTTCACAATCCCATGGCCGAGGTCCAAAAATCAGTTTAATATATGAGCTAGGCAATGCCTAGCATACCAGATATTAAGCTGATAAGAACAGATACTACACTTGATCTTAGCCAAAAGGCCGAGAAGCGATACCGACCATTATTTTGAAAGTTTAAACGCAAAAAACGGTGTGCAAAAACAAGCGGTTCCGCTGGCCGTCACTTGGCGAGCGCGGGCGCTATTTGAGCGCGTTCAAACCAAAAGGCGGTTGGTCTACAACACGGAGTATTCCCAGGCGGTCACCCATCCAAGTACTAACTCCGCCCGACCAGACTTGACTGCGGTGATCGGACGAGAACCGGTGTTTTCCTGGTGGTGTGGTCGTAGACATTTTCTACGTGGAAATGCGAAGTGTTGTGGGAGACGAATTCGCAGTGGCGCCGAGTTCGTATATGTAAATCAATCGATCGACGACGTGGGAGTTGCACTCAGTATTGATGAATTCGTCAGCGAAGATGTGTGAGGGAATGTTGTGTTGTGAACGTGCCGCATAAAGGATGGGTGCGAGAGTTGGATGCAGGGTGGCAGAAGTGACAGCTCGAAGTTGCAGGCGGTGGGGGTTTCTATGCGGCGATCGCTGCCGACGAGTTGAACGACGGGATGTGAAGATATTCGATAGATCGAGGTGTTGTTGATGATCGGTGTCTGTGATTGTAGCTTTTTTGTCGTCGTCAGTAGTTTTCGGATTCTTGTGAAAGGAGATGGAGAACGGATGGGATGGATTCTGTTGGACATATGCATGTGTTGCTTGCTCGGTGCTGCTGGGTGTCGATCGAATGTTGATTCGGCGAGACCGTGAACTTCGCGTAGCTTGTTGGATTTGGTCTGAGTGTTTTGTTTTGGGAATGAAGGGGACGAGCGCGAACGCAGGTCCCCACTACCAGAAATTATACGCTCGAGTTGCCCACATTTGGGGCAATCGCAGGAGTCAACCCAGTCGAAGTGCAATGAGAGGGCCTCATCCTGAGAGGACTCCCTATGTGATCAGAGTGCCTCTCGCGTCAGGTAAGTATGAGTTTTCCCGGCGAAGGCTTTTGGATTTTGATTGGATAAGAGGTTTATCGGGCATGTGGGCGAACGGTGAATTCGAGCATGAAAACGTGGATGTTTTGGTGATGCATATTACAATTGTAGAGGATCGCGATGTAGGGCATAGTTATTTTTAATTAAAGCTACGTACTTACTTGGTGTTCGTTGACGTCGGTCGTGGATTGCTGCATATCCCGAACTGTCGATTGTTGATTTGTTGGTTGTGAATTTGCATATGTTCGAGTTTGGTGTTGAGAGTGAGTAGGTGGTACTGGCTTGGTGATCGGCTGCACCTGTTGGAAGGAATAAGAAATATGAATCAGTGGAATCATTTCGTTATTTTTATGTTTCTTTTTTATTGTGATGTGTGGGCCGTACTCGGAGGTAGTGCGATACCGAGACAACCCGTGGCCAGGGCGAAGCAAGCTTCACAATCCCATGGCCGAGGTCCAAAAATCAGTTTAATATATGAGCTAGGCAATGCCTAGCATACCAGATATTAAGCTGATAAGAACAGATACTACACTTGATCTTAGCCAAAAGGCCGAGAAGCGATACCGACCATTATTTTGAAAGTTTAAACGCAAAAAACGGTGTGCAAAAACAAGCGGTTCCGCTGGCCGTCACTTGGCGAGCGCGGGCGCTATTTGAGCGCGTTCAAACCAAAAGGCGGTTGGTCTACAACACGGAGTATTCCCAGGCGGTCACCCATCCAAGTACTAACTCCGCCCGACCAGACTTGACTGCGGTGATCGGACGAGAACCGGTGTTTTCCTGGTGGTGTGGTCGTAGACATTTTCTACGTGGAAATGCGAAGTGTTGTGGGAGACGAATTCGCAGTGGCGCCGAGTTCGTATATGTAAATCAATCGATCGACGACGTGGGAGTTGCACTCAGTATTGATGAATTCGTCAGCGAAGATGTGTGAGGGAATGTTGTGTTGTGAACGTGCCGCATAAAGGATGGGTGCGAGAGTTGGATGCAGGGTGGCAGAAGTGACAGCTCGAAGTTGCAGGCGGTGGGGGTTTCTATGCGGCGATCGCTGCCGACGAGTTGAACGACGGGATGTGAAGATATTCGATAGATCGAGGTGTTGTTGATGATCGGTGTCTGTGATTGTAGCTTTTTTGTCGTCGTCAGTAGTTTTCGGATTCTTGTGAAAGGAGATGGAGAACGGATGGGATGGATTCTGTTGGACATATGCATGTGTTGCTTGCTCGGTGCTGCTGGGTGTCGATCGAATGTTGATTCGGCGAGACCGTGAACTTCGCGTAGCTTGTTGGATTTGGTCTGAGTGTTTTGTTTTGGGAATGAAGGGGACGAGCGCGAACGCAGGTCCCCACTACCAGAAATTATACGCTCGAGTTGCCCACATTTGGGGCAATCGCAGGAGTCAACCCAGTCGAAGTGCAATGAGAGGGCCTCATCCTGAGAGGACTCCCTATGTGATCAGAGTGCCTCTCGCGTCAGGTAAGTATGAGTTTTCCCGGCGAAGGCTTTTGGATTTTGATTGGATAAGAGGTTTATCGGGCATGTGGGCGAACGGTGAATTCGAGCATGAAAACGTGGATGTTTTGGTGATGCATATTACAATTGTAGAGGATCGCGATGTAGGGCATAGTTATTTTTAATTAAAGCTACGTACTTACTTGGTGTTCGTTGACGTCGGTCGTGGATTGCTGCATATCCCGAACTGTCGATTGTTGATTTGTTGGTTGTGAATTTGCATATGTTCGAGTTTGGTGTTGAGAGTGAGTAGGTGGTACTGGCTTGGTGATCGGCTGCACCTGTTGGAAGGAATAAGAAATATGAATCAGTGGAATCATTTCGTTATTTTTATGTTTCTTTTTTATTGTGATGTGTGGGCCGTACTCGGAGGTAGTGCGATACCGAGACAACCCGTGGCCAGGGCGAAGCAAGCTTCACAATCCCATGGCCGAGGTCCAAAAATCAGTTTAATATATGAGCTAGGCAATGCCTAGCATACCAGATATTAAGCTGATAAGAACAGATACTACACTTGATCTTAGCCAAAAGGCCGAGAAGCGATACCGACCATTATTTTGAAAGTTTAAACGCAAAAAACGGTGTGCAAAAACAAGCGGTTCCGCTGGCCGTCACTTGGCGAGCGCGGGCGCTATTTGAGCGCGTTCAAACCAAAAGGCGGTTGGTCTACAACACGGAGTATTCCCAGGCGGTCACCCATCCAAGTACTAACTCCGCCCGACCAGACTTGACTGCGGTGATCGGACGAGAACCGGTGTTTTCCTGGTGGTGTGGTCGTAGACATTTTCTACGTGGAAATGCGAAGTGTTGTGGGAGACGAATTCGCAGTGGCGCCGAGTTCGTATATGTAAATCAATCGATCGACGACGTGGGAGTTGCACTCAGTATTGATGAATTCGTCAGCGAAGATGTGTGAGGGAATGTTGTGTTGTGAACGTGCCGCATAAAGGATGGGTGCGAGAGTTGGATGCAGGGTGGCAGAAGTGACAGCTCGAAGTTGCAGGCGGTGGGGGTTTCTATGCGGCGATCGCTGCCGACGAGTTGAACGACGGGATGTGAAGATATTCGATAGATCGAGGTGTTGTTGATGATCGGTGTCTGTGATTGTAGCTTTTTTGTCGTCGTCAGTAGTTTTCGGATTCTTGTGAAAGGAGATGGAGAACGGATGGGATGGATTCTGTTGGACATATGCATGTGTTGCTTGCTCGGTGCTGCTGGGTGTCGATCGAATGTTGATTCGGCGAGACCGTGAACTTCGCGTAGCTTGTTGGATTTGGTCTGAGTGTTTTGTTTTGGGAATGAAGGGGACGAGCGCGAACGCAGGTCCCCACTACCAGAAATTATACGCTCGAGTTGCCCACATTTGGGGCAATCGCAGGAGTCAACCCAGTCGAAGTGCAATGAGAGGGCCTCATCCTGAGAGGACTCCCTATGTGATCAGAGTGCCTCTCGCGTCAGGTAAGTATGAGTTTTCCCGGCGAAGGCTTTTGGATTTTGATTGGATAAGAGGTTTATCGGGCATGTGGGCGAACGGTGAATTCGAGCATGAAAACGTGGATGTTTTGGTGATGCATATTACAATTGTAGAGGATCGCGATGTAGGGCATAGTTATTTTTAATTAAAGCTACGTACTTACTTGGTGTTCGTTGACGTCGGTCGTGGATTGCTGCATATCCCGAACTGTCGATTGTTGATTTGTTGGTTGTGAATTTGCATATGTTCGAGTTTGGTGTTGAGAGTGAGTAGGTGGTACTGGCTTGGTGATCGGCTGCACCTGTTGGAAGGAATAAGAAATATGAATCAGTGGAATCATTTCGTTATTTTTATGTTTCTTTTTTATTGTGATGTGTGGGCCGTACTCGGAGGTAGTGCGATACCGAGACAACCCGTGGCCAGGGCGAAGCAAGCTTCACAATCCCATGGCCGAGGTCCAAAAATCAGTTTAATATATGAGCTAGGCAATGCCTAGCATACCAGATATTAAGCTGATAAGAACAGATACTACACTTGATCTTAGCCAAAAGGCCGAGAAGCGATACCGACCATTATTTTGAAAGTTTAAACGCAAAAAACGGTGTGCAAAAACAAGCGGTTCCGCTGGCCGTCACTTGGCGAGCGCGGGCGCTATTTGAGCGCGTTCAAACCAAAAGGCGGTTGGTCTACAACACGGAGTATTCCCAGGCGGTCACCCATCCAAGTACTAACTCCGCCCGACCAGACTTGACTGCGGTGATCGGACGAGAACCGGTGTTTTCCTGGTGGTGTGGTCGTAGACATTTTCTACGTGGAAATGCGAAGTGTTGTGGGAGACGAATTCGCAGTGGCGCCGAGTTCGTATATGTAAATCAATCGATCGACGACGTGGGAGTTGCACTCAGTATTGATGAATTCGTCAGCGAAGATGTGTGAGGGAATGTTGTGTTGTGAACGTGCCGCATAAAGGATGGGTGCGAGAGTTGGATGCAGGGTGGCAGAAGTGACAGCTCGAAGTTGCAGGCGGTGGGGGTTTCTATGCGGCGATCGCTGCCGACGAGTTGAACGACGGGATGTGAAGATATTCGATAGATCGAGGTGTTGTTGATGATCGGTGTCTGTGATTGTAGCTTTTTTGTCGTCGTCAGTAGTTTTCGGATTCTTGTGAAAGGAGATGGAGAACGGATGGGATGGATTCTGTTGGACATATGCATGTGTTGCTTGCTCGGTGCTGCTGGGTGTCGATCGAATGTTGATTCGGCGAGACCGTGAACTTCGCGTAGCTTGTTGGATTTGGTCTGAGTGTTTTGTTTTGGGAATGAAGGGGACGAGCGCGAACGCAGGTCCCCACTACCAGAAATTATACGCTCGAGTTGCCCACATTTGGGGCAATCGCAGGAGTCAACCCAGTCGAAGTGCAATGAGAGGGCCTCATCCTGAGAGGACTCCCTATGTGATCAGAGTGCCTCTCGCGTCAGGTAAGTATGAGTTTTCCCGGCGAAGGCTTTTGGATTTTGATTGGATAAGAGGTTTATCGGGCATGTGGGCGAACGGTGAATTCGAGCATGAAAACGTGGATGTTTTGGTGATGCATATTACAATTGTAGAGGATCGCGATGTAGGGCATAGTTATTTTTAATTAAAGCTACGTACTTACTTGGTGTTCGTTGACGTCGGTCGTGGATTGCTGCATATCCCGAACTGTCGATTGTTGATTTGTTGGTTGTGAATTTGCATATGTTCGAGTTTGGTGTTGAGAGTGAGTAGGTGGTACTGGCTTGGTGATCGGCTGCACCTGTTGGAAGGAATAAGAAATATGAATCAGTGGAATCATTTCGTTATTTTTATGTTTCTTTTTTATTGTGATGTGTGGGCCGTACTCGGAGGTAGTGCGATACCGAGACAACCCGTGGCCAGGGCGAAGCAAGCTTCACAATCCCATGGCCGAGGTCCAAAAATCAGTTTAATATATGAGCTAGGCAATGCCTAGCATACCAGATATTAAGCTGATAAGAACAGATACTACACTTGATCTTAGCCAAAAGGCCGAGAAGCGATACCGACCATTATTTTGAAAGTTTAAACGCAAAAAACGGTGTGCAAAAACAAGCGGTTCCGCTGGCCGTCACTTGGCGAGCGCGGGCGCTATTTGAGCGCGTTCAAACCAAAAGGCGGTTGGTCTACAACACGGAGTATTCCCAGGCGGTCACCCATCCAAGTACTAACTCCGCCCGACCAGACTTGACTGCGGTGATCGGACGAGAACCGGTGTTTTCCTGGTGGTGTGGTCGTAGACATTTTCTACGTGGAAATGCGAAGTGTTGTGGGAGACGAATTCGCAGTGGCGCCGAGTTCGTATATGTAAATCAATCGATCGACGACGTGGGAGTTGCACTCAGTATTGATGAATTCGTCAGCGAAGATGTGTGAGGGAATGTTGTGTTGTGAACGTGCCGCATAAAGGATGGGTGCGAGAGTTGGATGCAGGGTGGCAGAAGTGACAGCTCGAAGTTGCAGGCGGTGGGGGTTTCTATGCGGCGATCGCTGCCGACGAGTTGAACGACGGGATGTGAAGATATTCGATAGATCGAGGTGTTGTTGATGATCGGTGTCTGTGATTGTAGCTTTTTTGTCGTCGTCAGTAGTTTTCGGATTCTTGTGAAAGGAGATGGAGAACGGATGGGATGGATTCTGTTGGACATATGCATGTGTTGCTTGCTCGGTGCTGCTGGGTGTCGATCGAATGTTGATTCGGCGAGACCGTGAACTTCGCGTAGCTTGTTGGATTTGGTCTGAGTGTTTTGTTTTGGGAATGAAGGGGACGAGCGCGAACGCAGGTCCCCACTACCAGAAATTATACGCTCGAGTTGCCCACATTTGGGGCAATCGCAGGAGTCAACCCAGTCGAAGTGCAATGAGAGGGCCTCATCCTGAGAGGACTCCCTATGTGATCAGAGTGCCTCTCGCGTCAGGTAAGTATGAGTTTTCCCGGCGAAGGCTTTTGGATTTTGATTGGATAAGAGGTTTATCGGGCATGTGGGCGAACGGTGAATTCGAGCATGAAAACGTGGATGTTTTGGTGATGCATATTACAATTGTAGAGGATCGCGATGTAGGGCATAGTTATTTTTAATTAAAGCTACGTACTTACTTGGTGTTCGTTGACGTCGGTCGTGGATTGCTGCATATCCCGAACTGTCGATTGTTGATTTGTTGGTTGTGAATTTGCATATGTTCGAGTTTGGTGTTGAGAGTGAGTAGGTGGTACTGGCTTGGTGATCGGCTGCACCTGTTGGAAGGAATAAGAAATATGAATCAGTGGAATCATTTCGTTATTTTTATGTTTCTTTTTTATTGTGATGTGTGGGCCGTACTCGGAGGTAGTGCGATACCGAGACAACCCGTGGCCAGGGCGAAGCAAGCTTCACAATCCCATGGCCGAGGTCCAAAAATCAGTTTAATATATGAGCTAGGCAATGCCTAGCATACCAGATATTAAGCTGATAAGAACAGATACTACACTTGATCTTAGCCAAAAGGCCGAGAAGCGATACCGACCATTATTTTGAAAGTTTAAACGCAAAAAACGGTGTGCAAAAACAAGCGGTTCCGCTGGCCGTCACTTGGCGAGCGCGGGCGCTATTTGAGCGCGTTCAAACCAAAAGGCGGTTGGTCTACAACACGGAGTATTCCCAGGCGGTCACCCATCCAAGTACTAACTCCGCCCGACCAGACTTGACTGCGGTGATCGGACGAGAACCGGTGTTTTCCTGGTGGTGTGGTCGTAGACATTTTCTACGTGGAAATGCGAAGTGTTGTGGGAGACGAATTCGCAGTGGCGCCGAGTTCGTATATGTAAATCAATCGATCGACGACGTGGGAGTTGCACTCAGTATTGATGAATTCGTCAGCGAAGATGTGTGAGGGAATGTTGTGTTGTGAACGTGCCGCATAAAGGATGGGTGCGAGAGTTGGATGCAGGGTGGCAGAAGTGACAGCTCGAAGTTGCAGGCGGTGGGGGTTTCTATGCGGCGATCGCTGCCGACGAGTTGAACGACGGGATGTGAAGATATTCGATAGATCGAGGTGTTGTTGATGATCGGTGTCTGTGATTGTAGCTTTTTTGTCGTCGTCAGTAGTTTTCGGATTCTTGTGAAAGGAGATGGAGAACGGATGGGATGGATTCTGTTGGACATATGCATGTGTTGCTTGCTCGGTGCTGCTGGGTGTCGATCGAATGTTGATTCGGCGAGACCGTGAACTTCGCGTAGCTTGTTGGATTTGGTCTGAGTGTTTTGTTTTGGGAATGAAGGGGACGAGCGCGAACGCAGGTCCCCACTACCAGAAATTATACGCTCGAGTTGCCCACATTTGGGGCAATCGCAGGAGTCAACCCAGTCGAAGTGCAATGAGAGGGCCTCATCCTGAGAGGACTCCCTATGTGATCAGAGTGCCTCTCGCGTCAGGTAAGTATGAGTTTTCCCGGCGAAGGCTTTTGGATTTTGATTGGATAAGAGGTTTATCGGGCATGTGGGCGAACGGTGAATTCGAGCATGAAAACGTGGATGTTTTGGTGATGCATATTACAATTGTAGAGGATCGCGATGTAGGGCATAGTTATTTTTAATTAAAGCTACGTACTTACTTGGTGTTCGTTGACGTCGGTCGTGGATTGCTGCATATCCCGAACTGTCGATTGTTGATTTGTTGGTTGTGAATTTGCATATGTTCGAGTTTGGTGTTGAGAGTGAGTAGGTGGTACTGGCTTGGTGATCGGCTGCACCTGTTGGAAGGAATAAGAAATATGAATCAGTGGAATCATTTCGTTATTTTTATGTTTCTTTTTTATTGTGATGTGTGGGCCGTACTCGGAGGTAGTGCGATACCGAGACAACCCGTGGCCAGGGCGAAGCAAGCTTCACAATCCCATGGCCGAGGTCCAAAAATCAGTTTAATATATGAGCTAGGCAATGCCTAGCATACCAGATATTAAGCTGATAAGAACAGATACTACACTTGATCTTAGCCAAAAGGCCGAGAAGCGATACCGACCATTATTTTGAAAGTTTAAACGCAAAAAACGGTGTGCAAAAACAAGCGGTTCCGCTGGCCGTCACTTGGCGAGCGCGGGCGCTATTTGAGCGCGTTCAAACCAAAAGGCGGTTGGTCTACAACACGGAGTATTCCCAGGCGGTCACCCATCCAAGTACTAACTCCGCCCGACCAGACTTGACTGCGGTGATCGGACGAGAACCGGTGTTTTCCTGGTGGTGTGGTCGTAGACATTTTCTACGTGGAAATGCGAAGTGTTGTGGGAGACGAATTCGCAGTGGCGCCGAGTTCGTATATGTAAATCAATCGATCGACGACGTGGGAGTTGCACTCAGTATTGATGAATTCGTCAGCGAAGATGTGTGAGGGAATGTTGTGTTGTGAACGTGCCGCATAAAGGATGGGTGCGAGAGTTGGATGCAGGGTGGCAGAAGTGACAGCTCGAAGTTGCAGGCGGTGGGGGTTTCTATGCGGCGATCGCTGCCGACGAGTTGAACGACGGGATGTGAAGATATTCGATAGATCGAGGTGTTGTTGATGATCGGTGTCTGTGATTGTAGCTTTTTTGTCGTCGTCAGTAGTTTTCGGATTCTTGTGAAAGGAGATGGAGAACGGATGGGATGGATTCTGTTGGACATATGCATGTGTTGCTTGCTCGGTGCTGCTGGGTGTCGATCGAATGTTGATTCGGCGAGACCGTGAACTTCGCGTAGCTTGTTGGATTTGGTCTGAGTGTTTTGTTTTGGGAATGAAGGGGACGAGCGCGAACGCAGGTCCCCACTACCAGAAATTATACGCTCGAGTTGCCCACATTTGGGGCAATCGCAGGAGTCAACCCAGTCGAAGTGCAATGAGAGGGCCTCATCCTGAGAGGACTCCCTATGTGATCAGAGTGCCTCTCGCGTCAGGTAAGTATGAGTTTTCCCGGCGAAGGCTTTTGGATTTTGATTGGATAAGAGGTTTATCGGGCATGTGGGCGAACGGTGAATTCGAGCATGAAAACGTGGATGTTTTGGTGATGCATATTACAATTGTAGAGGATCGCGATGTAGGGCATAGTTATTTTTAATTAAAGCTACGTACTTACTTGGTGTTCGTTGACGTCGGTCGTGGATTGCTGCATATCCCGAACTGTCGATTGTTGATTTGTTGGTTGTGAATTTGCATATGTTCGAGTTTGGTGTTGAGAGTGAGTAGGTGGTACTGGCTTGGTGATCGGCTGCACCTGTTGGAAGGAATAAGAAATATGAATCAGTGGAATCATTTCGTTATTTTTATGTTTCTTTTTTATTGTGATGTGTGGGCCGTACTCGGAGGTAGTGCGATACCGAGACAACCCGTGGCCAGGGCGAAGCAAGCTTCACAATCCCATGGCCGAGGTCCAAAAATCAGTTTAATATATGAGCTAGGCAATGCCTAGCATACCAGATATTAAGCTGATAAGAACAGATACTACACTTGATCTTAGCCAAAAGGCCGAGAAGCGATACCGACCATTATTTTGAAAGTTTAAACGCAAAAAACGGTGTGCAAAAACAAGCGGTTCCGCTGGCCGTCACTTGGCGAGCGCGGGCGCTATTTGAGCGCGTTCAAACCAAAAGGCGGTTGGTCTACAACACGGAGTATTCCCAGGCGGTCACCCATCCAAGTACTAACTCCGCCCGACCAGACTTGACTGCGGTGATCGGACGAGAACCGGTGTTTTCCTGGTGGTGTGGTCGTAGACATTTTCTACGTGGAAATGCGAAGTGTTGTGGGAGACGAATTCGCAGTGGCGCCGAGTTCGTATATGTAAATCAATCGATCGACGACGTGGGAGTTGCACTCAGTATTGATGAATTCGTCAGCGAAGATGTGTGAGGGAATGTTGTGTTGTGAACGTGCCGCATAAAGGATGGGTGCGAGAGTTGGATGCAGGGTGGCAGAAGTGACAGCTCGAAGTTGCAGGCGGTGGGGGTTTCTATGCGGCGATCGCTGCCGACGAGTTGAACGACGGGATGTGAAGATATTCGATAGATCGAGGTGTTGTTGATGATCGGTGTCTGTGATTGTAGCTTTTTTGTCGTCGTCAGTAGTTTTCGGATTCTTGTGAAAGGAGATGGAGAACGGATGGGATGGATTCTGTTGGACATATGCATGTGTTGCTTGCTCGGTGCTGCTGGGTGTCGATCGAATGTTGATTCGGCGAGACCGTGAACTTCGCGTAGCTTGTTGGATTTGGTCTGAGTGTTTTGTTTTGGGAATGAAGGGGACGAGCGCGAACGCAGGTCCCCACTACCAGAAATTATACGCTCGAGTTGCCCACATTTGGGGCAATCGCAGGAGTCAACCCAGTCGAAGTGCAATGAGAGGGCCTCATCCTGAGAGGACTCCCTATGTGATCAGAGTGCCTCTCGCGTCAGGTAAGTATGAGTTTTCCCGGCGAAGGCTTTTGGATTTTGATTGGATAAGAGGTTTATCGGGCATGTGGGCGAACGGTGAATTCGAGCATGAAAACGTGGATGTTTTGGTGATGCATATTACAATTGTAGAGGATCGCGATGTAGGGCATAGTTATTTTTAATTAAAGCTACGTACTTACTTGGTGTTCGTTGACGTCGGTCGTGGATTGCTGCATATCCCGAACTGTCGATTGTTGATTTGTTGGTTGTGAATTTGCATATGTTCGAGTTTGGTGTTGAGAGTGAGTAGGTGGTACTGGCTTGGTGATCGGCTGCACCTGTTGGAAGGAATAAGAAATATGAATCAGTGGAATCATTTCGTTATTTTTATGTTTCTTTTTTATTGTGATGTGTGGGCCGTACTCGGAGGTAGTGCGATACCGAGACAACCCGTGGCCAGGGCGAAGCAAGCTTCACAATCCCATGGCCGAGGTCCAAAAATCAGTTTAATATATGAGCTAGGCAATGCCTAGCATACCAGATATTAAGCTGATAAGAACAGATACTACACTTGATCTTAGCCAAAAGGCCGAGAAGCGATACCGACCATTATTTTGAAAGTTTAAACGCAAAAAACGGTGTGCAAAAACAAGCGGTTCCGCTGGCCGTCACTTGGCGAGCGCGGGCGCTATTTGAGCGCGTTCAAACCAAAAGGCGGTTGGTCTACAACACGGAGTATTCCCAGGCGGTCACCCATCCAAGTACTAACTCCGCCCGACCAGACTTGACTGCGGTGATCGGACGAGAACCGGTGTTTTCCTGGTGGTGTGGTCGTAGACATTTTCTACGTGGAAATGCGAAGTGTTGTGGGAGACGAATTCGCAGTGGCGCCGAGTTCGTATATGTAAATCAATCGATCGACGACGTGGGAGTTGCACTCAGTATTGATGAATTCGTCAGCGAAGATGTGTGAGGGAATGTTGTGTTGTGAACGTGCCGCATAAAGGATGGGTGCGAGAGTTGGATGCAGGGTGGCAGAAGTGACAGCTCGAAGTTGCAGGCGGTGGGGGTTTCTATGCGGCGATCGCTGCCGACGAGTTGAACGACGGGATGTGAAGATATTCGATAGATCGAGGTGTTGTTGATGATCGGTGTCTGTGATTGTAGCTTTTTTGTCGTCGTCAGTAGTTTTCGGATTCTTGTGAAAGGAGATGGAGAACGGATGGGATGGATTCTGTTGGACATATGCATGTGTTGCTTGCTCGGTGCTGCTGGGTGTCGATCGAATGTTGATTCGGCGAGACCGTGAACTTCGCGTAGCTTGTTGGATTTGGTCTGAGTGTTTTGTTTTGGGAATGAAGGGGACGAGCGCGAACGCAGGTCCCCACTACCAGAAATTATACGCTCGAGTTGCCCACATTTGGGGCAATCGCAGGAGTCAACCCAGTCGAAGTGCAATGAGAGGGCCTCATCCTGAGAGGACTCCCTATGTGATCAGAGTGCCTCTCGCGTCAGGTAAGTATGAGTTTTCCCGGCGAAGGCTTTTGGATTTTGATTGGATAAGAGGTTTATCGGGCATGTGGGCGAACGGTGAATTCGAGCATGAAAACGTGGATGTTTTGGTGATGCATATTACAATTGTAGAGGATCGCGATGTAGGGCATAGTTATTTTTAATTAAAGCTACGTACTTACTTGGTGTTCGTTGACGTCGGTCGTGGATTGCTGCATATCCCGAACTGTCGATTGTTGATTTGTTGGTTGTGAATTTGCATATGTTCGAGTTTGGTGTTGAGAGTGAGTAGGTGGTACTGGCTTGGTGATCGGCTGCACCTGTTGGAAGGAATAAGAAATATGAATCAGTGGAATCATTTCGTTATTTTTATGTTTCTTTTTTATTGTGATGTGTGGGCCGTACTCGGAGGTAGTGCGATACCGAGACAACCCGTGGCCAGGGCGAAGCAAGCTTCACAATCCCATGGCCGAGGTCCAAAAATCAGTTTAATATATGAGCTAGGCAATGCCTAGCATACCAGATATTAAGCTGATAAGAACAGATACTACACTTGATCTTAGCCTTTGCGGAAGAAACAGAAAGTTTAAACCGGATTTTTGTGAATATCAGGAGGGGAAATACCGCATATAATTCAAATTCGATGATCGCTATGTATTATGGGATACATTTGGAAATTTGAACAGCACCCAACATAACGGCCCCGCCATAAGTAATATTTTTATAAGTCTCACAGCAAGTACGATTTCAAACATTTGAAAACCATAGAGCGATAGTTTAGTATATGTATTTCACAAATACCAACTCAAAAAAATTTTAAAATTTTTTTCTTTGCTGTGAGACGGACTTAAAACCAGCCTCCCTTACTGACGAGTGGTCCAACAACGAGATGAACAACAAAATATTACCTCGGACGCTCGTCAAGTAATTATATCACACAGTTCTTCGTGTGAAAAGGATCGGGATCATCAGGCTTAATGATGCCTTTACCCAACTGATTAGTTAAGTCCATTTGGCTTCAAAATGACAGAGCCGTACAAAAACACTCCTGTTGTCATTCAGCCAACGCTTGACGTTCAAGTCAAAACAAACGCAGTTAACGGTATTTTTGGACACACCCACTCGTGGGAATTATTTTGAAATGTGGAGTATTATCAACATTCAACATACAAAATGAAAGATACAATCGAAATAAAACCTTTTATACATTACTGTAATAAAAACTATAATATATAGTTTGATTAAATCATTTCAAAACTATCGCACAATATGATAATAAAATGTAATAATTAATGACAAACGCACGTCGTCATTCATCCATCAATGAATCAGAATTTAGATTCAGAGATAGAACAATTATTTACAGTAAATTCCGCAATAAACTGGATTCAAATTCTAATTATGAAGAGTATGACAATAACCTGTTGTAATTTCATTTTTTGAAAAAAATATATGACATTAATTTAGAAAAATAGTTTTAACTTCTCCCCCCGTATATATATATATATATAGACAATCCCGCCCACCAATTTATCTTCGCAAGCGAACTGATATGCATGGCGCATAAAGCATTATTATTCTCTTTCCAAATCGCGCCATCAACTGGATGCTGCACTGGATTGGAAGGATATATAACTCATGCACTCGTTGGCTGATTTGTGTTATTGGACAGACAGGAATTAGAAAACTATAAACAAGGTACAAGTCAATAAACTATTTTATACATGTTTGCGCAATTGCACACGGAATAATGTATTTGCCATATTTATAAATAACGGCTTCGTAGCCATAGGACATAGTATGATTTTAAGAAAATTTATTGAGTGGCACAGAATCATTTTACCGTCCACCGCCGTCATGGGCTTGAAAGTTAAAACTACCGTATGAATTTTTCATTCAAAATAATTTTCACTATTGTCTTATTGGTAGGTTTTCCACATCAGGACATTCAAATATACTATTTACATCATTTGCACAGCGTGTACACACTTTTTAATAGCGAAGTCATCGAACGATAGCGCTGCGTATCGCCACTGCCAAAGGATGATATATCCACAGATCGATTTCATTATATTTTCGGACCAGATAGTGAATATGATTCAAATAAAGAATAATGAACAAAAGCCGCGCCATCACATTTTGAAGACCCTCGGACAGTAAAACTGAAACCTCAAACCAATCCGTTGGGCTTAGAAATAATCAATTTAGCGCATCCACTTTCAAGCGATGTGATCGACTGATTGATCTTTTTGAAGCTTTTATCAGAGGTGCCGATATTCAAGACTCCAAAATCATCAACAAGGCCGTTTTCTCGTTTAATTAGAATTGAGAAAAAACACTTGAATGTTTTTAATATTTTTTTTTAGATAAACCATAAAAATGTTATTTGAATTCGTTCCCTTTTGCCATGCTTTATATTTCACCAATATTTACTTAAAGTGCATATAACGTCTGTGGGGATTTAACATATATGTAATCTATGGATTCTCCTGTGATAAATTGTAATATATCTTGTCAGATGAAAATTTCATCTTCATAGACATTTTTGCTGTTAAAGTTGACGGAAGTGATGTCATAGCGGGAATCTCTCTACATGAAAACCTCTTTACAGCTGCCCGCTATGACGTCTTTCCGTCAACTTTAACAGCAAAAAAGTCTATGAAGATGAGATTTTCCGTTAAGATATACTACAAATAATCTTGGGAGAATCCATAGATTACAAATATTTTAAATCCCCACAGACGTTATAGGCACTTTAAAATCACAGCCAGCCATTGCCAATTATGCTAAAATTAGTAAAAAAGTAGAGTGTGGGTAGACAGTATTTTGGATATATAGCTAAGTGAAAAGGTGGTAAACTGCCACGATTTTTAGTAACGAAATACTGACGTTTCAAGCGGAGCCCTTCATCAGAGTAAGACCAAATGGCTCCGCTCGAAACGTCAGTATTTTGTCACTAAATCTTGGCAGTTTACCCACCTTTCACTTTGCTATGCTAAAATTATGCAGGTTGAATTACAACTGGCATGATAATTTATTCCTAACACAAGGGAAGGAGAACAACACTTCTCACATTTTTGTATATATCGCACATGCACTAGTAGATACATTGGACGTGTAATCTAAGTTAACAAAAGAATGCCTTCAGAGCGAATCAAAACACAGAAAAATTGAACGAAGATATGAAACGAACGAACGAACGAAGATATGAAACGAACGAACGAACGAACGAACGAACGAACGAACGAACGAACGAACGAACGAACGAACGAACGAAAGCGAATCGTTAATACAATAAATTCAAAATGGCGGTCTATTCACTTTTCCAAATTTCAAGGACTTGTGCTGGAATTCCATGTAATAATTAAGTATTTTGACACAAATACACCCAGAGCAAAAATTGGTCCAGTTATGAAACAAGACGTTTTTAAATGCGCAAATGAATTACGAAGTGAATGTCGAACAACTAGTCATCACAACTTCACAGCAAGGTCAATTTTGCAGCTGTCAGTATTGAGTTAAATGTTTGTACAGTCCCTCCCTTGAAAATGAATTGACCTCTTTGTAAGGAAGGGCATTTCTAAATATAATATTTGTTGAGGTTGTGGCTTACAAACATTCAGTGATTTTTATAGTTGAACTAAAAAACGTTTGTTTCTTTAAACAATAAATTCACGACACAACTTAAAATCAAGACTATGTATTGTAATTATGTGCATTGACAAAATTTTGAGACTGACCAAAAGTGTCCTGTGATGCTGACTAGAAATTAGTACAGCCCTACTTTATTGTGATAAAAACTGACAATCAAATGAAATATATTTTTATTCAATTACATTTACTGTGCCTTATTGCAGCAATCACAGCTTTATATACTGGTGTCAGTAATGTGGCAGTCACCATAACTATATCAGTAATGCTTGGGTGGGTGATACTGATATACATGTATAGTAACTCGTGGTGCATCACAAGTACATATTACTGTATCAATCAAACCAATACATTATTGAAACCTCCATTTAAGTCTCAGTAGCTCAATGTTAGAGTGGGTCACCTGTAATCATAAACCTTTTCTGAGTATTAGAGCTTCATGATACTGTGATCCATGTGTGTTAATATACACTGTTGTAGAGAATGTGGGAACTTATAGACAGACGATACAGTGTGCATGGACGATCGTAAAGCTTAACTGAATCAAGAAAATGATGTGGATGGATGGATCGATTGATATGTATGTATGTACCTGTACTGTCTATGTTGCAGTGTATATCAGTTATATATCAGTAATGCTTGAGTGTGTTAATTAATATGTACCTGTTGTAGTGATATATTGTGGCAGCTTGGAATAGACAGATAATACATGTACAATCATCAATTGGGTGGTCATTACCAGCAATCTCTCTTGGGATCATCATATCCACAGTATTGTAGCCAAAGCCAACAAGTTACTAGGGCTACTGAAGAGAACTTGCCCCCTTTTGACCGATTCGTAGAACACTGTACTTGTCCTTGGTGAAATCACATCTTTGCTATGCCAGTGAGGTTTGGTCTCCGCCGAAAAGCTCACAAAAGGCCAAAATAGAACGCGTACAGAGGCGGGCCACAAGATGGATGCTAAAAGCCAGGATAGATAGGAGAATCCTCGTACAGCAATCGATTATCTGCTCTTGAACTGTTACCTCTATGTTACAATCGAGAAATCAAAGACTTGATTTTCTTTTATAAAGCTCTTTATGGTATTTCCGATTTAAATGTGCACAACTACGTTTCCTTTGTTACTCACGACCGAACACGACTTAGTCTTAATCCTACTCTCATGCTAAAAACCCCATCTTGTAAAACTAGTACGTATCAGGCCTCTTACTTTAACTGCATTGCAAAGTTGTGGAACAGTGTTTGTAAAGTAGCTCCACCTATTAGTTTCTCCAGTGTAACTATATTTAAGAGTTTCCTTTCCCGCCATTACTCAGCACTTTTGCTCTCAGCTCTGTATTTGACGTGGATAGGACCTGTACCTGGTCAATCGCAAGGGACTGTCCCTGTCACAGGGACGCGAATGGGTAAACTACTGTCGGAGAATATTGTCGGAGAGGTGCCTCGCATGGGTACTCGCGTCCCGTGCGCACCCCGTCCGATTGGGTAACTACTTTTTTTGTATTCTTGTATTTTCTTGTTGTTATTTTCTCTTTTGTTCTGAATTTTTGTAAACAAATAATTTTGTAGTTGATCCAACAAAGTTTATTAGAACACGGGTTTCAAGTACAATTTGCACAAATTGTGCAAGCCCAGTGTCTGAAAAAAAGTGTCTATTAACCCCAAAAACATTTTGAAGAAAGTGACATCCGGGAATAACATGACAAAGAAAAAGAAAGTTTTTCAGTGCTTGTCCAATTATTTCCTTTTTCTGCATTGTATTTCCTTCAAATTGCACTGCTCTAAAGCCAAACAGAATAATGCAGTGTATTTTACCAGTTAATTTTGCAAACTTTTGCAGCAGTTTTTACATTATAGAGCTTTGCTAAGTGTCTGAGTATAACAGTACATCTTATCATGTTACTTAGAAATTACAATGCTGTAACAAAGTCCTTCAAATAAACTTTGAATCTCATCTCTCAATTTGTTTTTCGGTATAAATTGAGAGCATTAATTGTTACACACATCACCTGTACTTTATATCTTCTACAGCATTAAATTTAACCAGTGATGTATATAATATATATAATTTTGAATGTAATATATCCTACAGTTATAAGTTATCATTCATTATTTTATCAGATGATAGATACATGTTACCTAAGTATACACTATTTTTGTATCTTCTCACATATTTGTATATTTATATATTGCTGTCATGCAGTTAGGTTTGTGTGTTAGCTTTTAGTCAATCAGTGATCAGCAAGCATAATCGGATCCTTGAGATGTCTGTTTAGCAGATGGCAATACAAACTACAAACATGGGACGGCTGATTAATTTCTAAGTACATAAGCAGGTTTTTATGAAGGGTATGCACGTTTATGTAATATACATATGTTATGTACTTAGATACAAATCTGTTTTGGAGGTGTGCGAGGTCTGGGGAGCATGGATGGGGGAAATCCCACAGGGGGTTAGGATGAAACTCTAGGGGATAGAACAGGCGGGCTATATTTATAGGCATACGCTTCCTGTTTTAAAATTATGCCTGAGCGTACCAGCATACCTATTTTTACAATCTGGTTTAGAACAGAGAGATTTAAACTTATTGCCATCATATTAATCCATATTAATTTATTGTTGTAAAAACTATATTATATCTAATTATTAATAATTTTTAACTTCCTTCTTTTTAAAATTCTTTAAAATCTTCTACATTTGCCACCTCACACCCAGGGGTCTTACCTCCAATTGGTGATTTTTAAATTAGTACATTGTGTACAAATGTTGTTGCCTATAAAAGGGACAAATTCATTTATATACATTTTGGAACATCAATTGACAATATGAATGATCCACATTTTAATTGAATCTGTTTATATGTAAATTCAGGCTTGCTTGCATGCATGCATGCGATCGCTGAACATCAATTAACTAGTTAAGCGTACAATAATAGTATACATGTAATACATTATAAGCCCAATAACCATACTAAATTATAGTAGGGATTTTTCCCTCAATAAATAGTTACAGAGTATAGAATTGGCATTATCATACGAATAAGATAAATAACTTTCCAAAATGTTGAAAATGACAATTGTTAACTTGGTAAAGATTTTTGATGGTGCAAGTGTTGTGGGTTCCCTTAATTGTTGTAACTACAAATATTATCAATGAAAAAGACAAAGTATAAAATATTACATATAATATTATCAATGAAAAAGACAAAGTGCTGTAAGTACTTTTTATACTCCAATTCTATATCAGTAGCCTCTTCCTGTCATAATTATAACACTAGATTTACGACAACCAAAACTTTCGTTAGTCAACCGATGGCTCTCGCAATGGCATAAACTATGGAAAACACACATTTAAATTTATTATGGGAAACAATTGAATCGGCATATCTTCTGTTGTCTACGCAAATGTAATCCGCTTTGATTATGTAATCTGCTTCATTCACGCCCGCCATGGATCAACGTATTGTAGTTTTATTGAAAGGCCACAAAAAAGCAGTATCATTTTAATAACCTCAGTTAAGTAACTAACCTTTAATTCACAATAAAACACTTTTTTACAATTTTAGGTTGATTTTATTGTGCTTTGGAAAATTATGGGAGCTAAAGGGTAAGTAATTTATTATTAAACCATTCTCTCATATTCATTTTTGTTTTCTATTTTCTTCCAACTTGCTACTATTTTTATGAATACATTTTACACATGTTAAATAACTTGGAACGTGCATCCAAGATTATACAATGTATTCAAAATTAGTGATAACATGGCTAAATTTGCATTAAAACATACATAAATTTTTGTGAGTTAAAGGTATGATTAGAGATGAGCCGATTAATCGGAAATTAATCGGCAAGGCCAATTAATCGGTGCATTAGCTTTTTTGCAAATGACACAAGCATACGCTGTGAGTCTCACTGTAACTTAGTAACCATGAATATTGTCTTAATTTCACAATGAACCCAGCTCGTTCCAATCATAAAGGTGACGATTTTTAATCTGCATGCATACATGTCTATTTTTGTCAAACTGGATGATTTTTCATGTGACATGTTGCCATAATATCAGTAACAAGTGTTACAAATTAAAAATTGTTTGCAAGCACGGTGTTCCCACAGGATCTTGATTTTGTAATGTGGGTGTTAGAATTGTGTTTGGCATGTTTGCTATTTTAATAAAGTAATAACATAACAATCATAACTTCCCAGCATTGCTATTTATAAAAACCAAAAGCCGGCGAAATAAACCGAAATTTACTCTCAAGGATTCCACATGACCATTTTTCTGTTGTTTGAAACAAGAACTAATGGCAAATAATTAATGCAAGAATTAATGGCAAACACCAACCCTGACATCATTTGTGCACAGCACTTTTACTAAAATTTAATACAAAACTTGCACAATGACAGATCACCACGATCACCACGAGCCATTTCTGTTACATTTCAAAAATGTTGTTTGCCGTGTGGAGACTTATATATATTGAGAGAAAATATGCAAATGTGGTTCTGGTAATAAAACTCAGCTGCAGCTTTACATGCGGTAAACATCGCATCAAAATCAGTAATCATAAAATATCATACATTTGATAGTCTACATTTGATTGTCTCCCATGGTTCACAAAAATATGACACATTGTCATGCTCACCTCACATAACTGATTTTGGGTGGTCAAAGCTATGTGATTTTGGGGGCCAATAACTCCTGATCTCCTGTTATTTTGAGCACTGGTGCAGTTTGCAGCCTTCACTAAGGAATGTCAAAATGGCCCATATTTGAGCTTATTATCAAATATAGTTAATTGTTGCAAAACATGTTTAAAAACAATAAAAAGGCAAAAGCAAATCTATTTTATTAGAGAATTGGTGGTCAATTTAATAAAAAATTCAGCAACAATAGTTGCTCTTTTTCTTTGAACATTTTGTGAGATGTAGATATTTGAAAATGGTCTTTTAACTGTCATATATATATAAACAAAAATTGTAAAAAACCTTACACAGAAAATATTTACATCACCTTGAAGTCTATATATAACAAGTACTGTTTATTAATTTTCATTTAATATTATTTTCTTTTTAAGATAAACAGATATAAACAGACGAATGCACCGAAATGTGCTTCTTTTATGTTTAAAATTGTTCATAGAATTTTTTCATTATAACATTAGCCTTGTGATTATTTAACTACAGTGGTATTAAAATACCTTATTAAGGTATTTAAAATACCTTATTAAATTACAGTACTTGTCTCACACTAGGGTGCATTAATTATCTGTAATATATTATAATTATTTACATGTAGTTCCTGATGGTGGGGGATTAGACAGGCAGATACCCCAGGTCGGGCAATATTTCTCCTATTTTTCTTGAAAAATCTAATCCCTGTGTTTCCCCGGGGTGGGGGGAGTGGGGTTTTCCCATGACAAGTGCATTATTTGTATATAATATTGTAATATTGTATAACATTACTTTTATTTGGTGCATGCTCAACATTGCAGTAAGGCATCAAAATATAATATTGAAGGGCAAATCATAATGGCCAACATTACCTAATACAACACCTAAATCCATAATTTGACAAAGTATGCATGCATATTAATACATAAACTTGGTAATTCCTGACTGTGTTCAAAACTGAAAGCTAACCCTTACAAATAAAGCTATACTAACTGAGAGACAGAAAATGATTACTAAAATTAAATTGTTATTTGATTGAATACATATTTGGTTGAATTGTTATTTGATTGAATATTGATGGCTCATCAGGACAGTATAAATTAAGTATTTAACCATCTTATAAAGGTTTAATCTGTATTATTGCATTCCCTATTATTATATACTAAATCAACTGATTAGTGACAAACCATGGCGTTAATATAATTGGATAAACATATAACACATTTTCAAATGACAATGAGCTTCATCAAACACTATAATTTATCTATAAACCATTTTCGTATTTATAATTGATAACAATATGAATTGTCAACCAGCCTTCATGGCTATGCCTAGGCTATGGCGCGTGCATTGGCTATTTTTCATTTATGTTTATTATAACTTTTACGAAAATATGTTTCAACTTTAATCTGTTTTCCTTTTGAACATCAACAAAATAACATAAAGTCTTAACTATGTGTAACTTATGTGTTGACAAGAAGCGATAGAAATTGATAAAACAACTCAAATGATTGCACGAGTCATAATAATATATTATATTGTATTAAATATTGACGGTTTTACCTCAAACTAACGTAATTCGTTCTTCTCAAACATAATCCCGTTCTCCTCAAACGTATTCCAATTCATTCCTTGCGAGTTCTGTGGCAACAAGTCCTATACAAAAGCAAAGAAAGGAAATATTTCGTTGAACATTCAGTTCGACCGTAATAGTATTAATTGCCACCTTTCGCGAGAAGAGATAGTACGTGAAATTATCGTGCATTTTTTTAAACAAGACAATCGCACATTCATAATTAGTTTCGAGGAACATCAAAACGTTATATACCTTTGATATGTTATAGTTTCTTTCGAATATAACAGGGATTTAACAGCCATACTATGTTGCTTGGTACTTCTCGGCCTTCTTGTCACTTTTTAAAACGCATGCATGAATTGTGAAAAAAATCACACCTTGTTCACAATTCCCGCGAGACTTGGCATCGTTACAGAGCCAATCAGTGAGCGTTTACAGAGCCAATCAGTGGCGCGATGATGATATAATGAGTAGAGCTGTGAAAAGTGAGTGAACAATCGAGATTTTTAGTAACAAAATACTGACGTTTCGAGCGGACCCTTCATTACAGTAAGACCAGTCTGACTCTGATGAAGGGCTCCGTTCGAATCTTAGTATATCGCTCCTAAACTCTCGGCAGTTCACTATTCCTTTTCGCTTATGATATAAATATAATGCATGATGGAACACCTGCGAGTTTTTTCTCGCCTTGCCATTAACTGAACGCAATGGTAAAATATGTCATCGCTCTACCGCGGTGCGAGAAAGAAAAGTTCACTTGTACCCATATCCTTCGCCGTAATAAAAACATCCCGTTATTCCTTAATACACGCCGTTCAACAAAACACGTAAGGACCAGCAGGAAACTTTTTTTGTGGCTTTCCCCCAGTTACCCCACGGAATAGTAATAGGACTTTAAGATCTACAACCGCAACCTAGGACGGGGACGTCATTCAAACAAAAGAATCTTTATGCGAAACAAAAGGAATGAATCATTTTTATTGCCAAGAGTAATCTCAACGCCGTCCTCGTTCTGTTTACAACGCCACTGAGAGCATTTTCACATTTTTAGGACGACGTTAACTCGCGGATAAATGAGAGCTGTTGCTTAAGACTGACTTCAATCGTTTTAGAAATAGTGAAGCGTTTTGGAGAGATCATAAAACAAACTTTGAGTATCAATAGCGAGTCAATCGCCTTGGTTACATTCAAATACTAAAATTTATATTTGTTTCACTGCCGTCGCTGCCGTCGTAGATCTTAAGGTCTCTATTTATATAGATCGGCTGATGTCTCAGAAGGTAGCGCACAGATTCTATTTTTAAGGTTGGTACACGAGGCGACAAATCACGGAGACATGTCGCGGGACATGTTGGAGGGACAAATGTCGTCGTAATCACCATGCGAAATCTTGTCGCGGGGACAAAATTAAAATAAACCAATCAAAGAACGTTATTTTATTTTCCTTCTCTGACATGTTGCCTCGTGTGTCCTCACTTTAAACCCAAAATGCAGACAAACAAACTAAAATTGACTCTGATGAATTCCCTAATGACTCTTTTTGTTTAGGACTTAGATTTAATGATAAATGCGGACAAACAACAACCTACATCATCTGTGCGCTCCGCTAATCTCACTGCTCCTTTCGCCACACAATGCCTTTTGCTGAAAGTATTAAGATTGGGGAAAATAATTTTCAAAGGCGGAATGTGGCGAAGCCAAGTGGGCGTGTCGCTGCCGAGAGGAGATGAGTGGTTTGCCAATTTTCTCAGGCTTTGTATGTCTCTCTTCGCGGCAAATCGACTTTTGCTTGTCTTTATCCTTACTAGCGACCCCTTGGGCTTTGTAGGAATGCAGCCATCGATAAACGCGCGCCTTTTACTTATTTTAGCGCGCCATTGTGTGACGTAACTCCCAGTGAGAATAGGAAATGAACAAACGGGCCACTCGGCCACAGACGTGTCCTTGTTTTTTAGTGCATGCATGCGTTACGTCCACCATCTTCCGTGAGTTGAAACAATAAAAGACTATAAAATGACGAAGGCCCAGGTCAAACGTCGCACATTTCATGAGTCGAACTCAATGCAAATGAACTTAAACAAAAGAGTTTCCTAATTTACATTGAGTTCGACTCATGAAAAGTTCGACGTTTGAACCGGGCCTAAAACTCAATCAGGAGCTGCCCGATTTTAATTCTACGACCACTGGCTATAAAGAAATGGTAAGCACTAATATTACTTTTGGTTAGAAGATCTAAAATAAAAAGCTTATCGAGGTATTTAACTAATACATTGCTTGCTTGCCGACGGCACCACATTCATTTGTCCATGGTTCTGTGTGTTGGTTTTATTATTCATACAGAATTTTCTATCTCTGTATTACACTTCTGGCTCAAGTCATTCTTGGAAATAAAACATTAAACCTTGCCGGCGACATGTTGAGTGCAAATTATTCTTTAGAAATTATCCTGTGTTAGACCTGGTCGTTATTGAAAGGTTATATACCGCGTGACCGTGGTGCTTGAGCGAAAACGTATAACCGCATTATATCCATAGTTGGTGAGGCATTGTTAAAATAATTTTCTATTTTTTGGTACCAGGCTGAAAAATTGTTTTTGATTTATAAGTTGATGACTAGTTATCAATCATGAATAATTTATTAGCGCTGCACTCCCCTGGAAATATTCAAAATCGCCCCCAACTTTACGGCAGTTTCATGCGTGTTATGTTTTATCGTCCTAAATGACAATGACGGAGCTTAATTTTCGGTTAATTTAGAGCAAATTTGGAAAAATGGTATGTATTTGGCGTCATATTGCGCGCAGTAATCAAATCAAACTAAAGTTTGTTTCCAGCGCATTTTCAAACAAGTAATACCTTGCTATTTTGCGCAATAGCGTTTAATGACACATACCTCTTTGGTGGAAAGCGGTAAATACGTACCTAAAATGAACAGGTTTTGTGATTGGCTATATGGAACAAAAGTGGTAGGGACCAGGGTTAGGACATTGGTTTCTTTGTGGTTGATTTATTGTTTTATTGTTTTAATCAACCAATCACAAAACTTGATAGTATAGTTAGGTGGCGACCCGTGGAAAGCACTTTTACGTTATGAATCACGAGGGCATAGTCTTATTAAGTATACGTTTGCTATATAGGAAGTCATCGTCGTCGTGTGCTGTGATATGATAATCACACACACAATCAGATGGTTGATTGGATGTTATGTTAAACTTGACCCGCCGCTTTCAGTTTTCGAGGGGGGTACCAAGGGGTTTTGTTCTTTCTGACCCTCATATCGAGGTGATCAGAGTGTTCGATAGAACCTTTTAAAGGTTAGCGGGTTTCGGGGATCTTTTTACCATTGGATGCAATGCAAAGACGGTTGTTCAATGAAATTGTTTCAGGCAGTTCCAGTGCATGATTCGGAGTTAGAAATTGCCGCAACATTGCAGCAAAAGAAATTATCAAGGAGCGTAAGCTGGCTCAATCAGCATAACCAGTTGGAGACGTTTACTATTCGGAATGCGTTATCTCTAAGCCATCTCTACTTTTATATTAACCACATGCAATAGTGATATTACGAGACGATAAATTTACTTCCTTAATCTTATATTATATAGAAAACAATGTCAAATCATAAAGTTGACTTGTATCCTACAAAAGAACAACCGTCTGTCAGTGGAGCTTCTGTTTGTGAGTTTTTGGTAAGTCTATATTTGTCCCAGGCAAACTTTGTAGTGTGCACGGAATATCTCGCATCCTCACTTGAAATTCCAGGCGCGCAAAATGTTATATGATGCGCGCCAAGTGAACCTTCAAGTCTACTGATGTTATGCTATACGCTGCCCTTAACAATTATCTCCATCCCCACCATTGCCAATCGTATACGGTCAAAAGTCAAAACATGTTACATGCTCACATGTCTTCCAATCTCCTATTTCAATATCATAATTTTAGTATTCATATAGTGCGTTGCTTGGTAAAACCCCGTAGTCGTGTCTTCGCGAATAATTTTATTCACATTGACTAGTCATATAATATATTGTTGCCTCGTTCTACCGTAAAATCATATGTCTATTACACGTATATATAGTTATGTATAATTATAGACGTTAATATACACAATATAATGAGGTTAACCAACCCTCCCTTTATACAAAGAAACAATTAAGGTGCAATAACTTCCACCAAAAGTTTTTGGTGTGATAGGTGCAGGTCGACAACAGGGTGTGGTGGTCAGATCAAGATCAGCTCGCGTTATCTTGACTTGAATTCCAAGTAACAATAATACTGGCGTGCAAAACCCTGTAGCAAGACCTGCAACGTAGGTGTTAATACACAATATTTACACAATAGACACTTCCACTGTTTGGGTCTTTACTAAATAGACACAATTTACATCAATATACACTATATATGTCTATTAGACTCACGCTATGGAGAATAGACAGAATATACCTCCACTTAAGTAGCAAAATACACGTTACAGTGATTTTATGTGTCAAACAACTTGCGCAACCACAATTACGTGTCACAACCCTCGTCACGTGCACTTCTGTCACAACATTTCAACAACAATTCGCACGGCTACTTTAGCCTACCATCCGCCCGCAACCGCTAAACAAATAAAATATACAAACCGAAATTTTATCTTATTTTCGTCCTACGCTACCAACCTACCGCTCAAATAACCAAAGAAAAAGTTGTAAAATATTTCCTATAAAATCTCATAAATATATACACATTTCCATAGCGCTAAAACTACGAAATATTCTGAACCGCTAAGGCGTATACGCCTATCCATAATTCGCGGTTGCTATAACATGCGGATGCAGGGACGCACGAACGGACGCGTGTATGGACGAGTGAAAACAATATAATGCGCATCGCCTCAAACTGATCATGACCTAAAATGAGAAACCAATCTCAATAGCATGCACTCAAATTCAAATAAAATCCACCAACTCCCAAACACCTCCAATCAGTGAATCCTTTACTGCTCTTCAAATATATACCCTTTTATAGTTTATACTATTACTGCACTATTAGTTTCGACATCGCCATTATATTCTATACCAGTTATTTATCATGTGTCCGCCGAATTTGAAATACTTCACTACAAATCTGCGCTCGTAGTGACAATTTTCTTCTATAGCATTTCTCTCGTGTTGTATCACTTTTCATCACTTATTCGACGGTGATCTGAAAAAATGACACTGGAAAAAATGGCACCGGTAAAAATGTCACCGGAAAAAATGGCAACCGTAAAAATGGCACTGCCCATAAAACTCAAACTGTAATTTTGCATTACACATTTTCGGAGAAAAGCATATCCATTAAATGAGTTATGCATACCTTTCAATTCTGAATTTCTATAGAACTAGCATCTCAATAACTTGTTTTCCCATTTAGCAAATTCCAATAGTAGTTGAATCATGCAATTAATTATCATTTCCGTTGTACTGACGCTTTGAAAACAACCAATGAAGTACTAGCTTTCTAGAAATCATCATACCAACCACATAAATACGATAACAGTTTCATATGATTGTTATTCTGGCTTCATTCTTGAAACACGCGGTGTCCCGAAATGGAAGTACAGTAATTGGAAGTAATAAGGGCGGAATGAAGCTTTGCTTTAGTGGCATCATGTATACAAAGCAGATTACTAAACCAAATCATATCCGTTGGAGATGTGTCAAGCCAACACTATATTGTATTCGAACAATTATATTTAACAGTTATATTTAAAATCGTTTATTATACGTGTAAAACGTGAATTTCTTGTTATATGTATTAAATTTTGAGCAATATACTGTGTTAGTTGAATGTCTATTTTTTGATAAAGGCTCTTATAAATTTCTTATAAAGTGGTGCCATTTTTTCCGTGTCAGTCATTATTCCGCTGCCATTTTTACCAGTGCCATTTTTTCCGGTGACATTTTTACCGGTGCCATTTTTTTCTTATTCGACACGTCAACATTTGCCGCCACCGTGATACCGCCACCGCCACTCATTCAATCCTTTACAATTACTGTACTGCAGTCAAATTTACCCTTTTATAATTTTTACTATTATTAATAACGTATTCCTAAATAGTGGAATATCAATTCCCCTTGGCTTAGTTCCTGCATCGTTATCTTATCCGCGCATATCTCAGCATATATAACCTGTCCAAATTCCAAAACGGCATTTCCCTATTAATTTCATCATTTCACATGACAATAATTGTGTTTTCCGCATTCTACACCACTTATTTATCATTGTGTTCGCGAAATTTGAAACCGTTCACTAAAAAGCCAAACGCGCATCTCTACCGAGGACAGCAAGAACCCGAGTTACGATTCGAGTTAGGACTCCAGTTAGGATTCCAGTTAGGATTCCAGTTAGGATTCGAATTAGGATTTAAGACGTATTTTTGACGTCTGTCGATATAGTGCGATTTTTCTCAGCGGCATAAAGTATACTCGGTATCACACTAAACTTTACTAAATCAATTTTAATACGAATATGCGGTGTCTAAACTTATCGTCATTAAAAATTACGGCAGTTTCGGTAGACGCGAATCTTTGCCACAAATATTTCCTGACCTAACGGGGTTGGGTGGTAGCAATAAAATATATAAATGTATATGTGTCATATACAACAGCTAAACAAAGTGAAAGGTCAAACACTGGTATCGAAAATAATATATTCATTGGGAGTTTATTTTTCACGGGTGACATTGCAAAACACAAAGCAGTGAATACCCAAAATGATACTTAATAAACGCGTTATATCTTTGCTGTATCTGTACGTATATTTGCCATGCACGCACCGCACTAGCCGTCATTAATATTTGAGTCATTAAATGCGGTAAAATGATATGTTTCCGTTGCATGCGTCTTTATGATTGCTAGCGGCGAGCATTCGTTGGTTTTGCTGCCTCTACACTAGTTTTTCTCGGTGATATTGCGCTAGATGACTAGCTATCACACCTCACTCTGACAATTATTATATTGTAATTTGTCACATCACTCAAGCCGCCATCCCCCTTATTCATACCTTATTCATTAATTACCGTATAAGACATGATCTTGTACCATCTGAATTAGAGGTTGTATGCATAGAAGTTATCAAACCGCATAGTCAACCTTTTTTTGTTAGCCACTTGGGGCCTCATCTGATTTTTTCACTCATTTTGAAAGCTTGATTCAAGCTATTGATGATGAAAACAAAGAATTTATTATTCTTGGGGATCTTAATTGTGATTTACTAAGACAAATTCTAACCAAGAAACTAAGTTTTCATTATATGAAATCATTATATGAAATGTCTCAACTATCACAATTGATTAATGAAGCTACCCGGGTAACTATGACAACTGCTAGTCTTCTTGATCATATAGTTACCAGTAAACCAGAAAATATTTGTAGTTCTGGTGTTATTCATACTGGAATTAGTGATCACAGCCTTATATTTGCAGTTAGAGAAATTAATATAACTAAGAAACAACAAAACATTATCGAAATTAGAAACATGAAACATTTTCGAGAAGAGAAATTTCTTGAAGACCTAGGAAATCAGCCATGGGAATATGTTTATTTCTTTGCTGATGATTCCGATAGTATGTGGGACATTTGGAAGCAAATGTTTCTAGAAATTTTAAACAAACATGCACCCTTGCAAAGCAAAAAGATTAAATTAAAAAAAATCCCATGGATAACAAATAATGTAAAAAAGTTGATAAACGAAAGGGATAAGTTAAAAAGAAAAGCCATTATCACAAACCTTGAGGTTGACTGGCAAAACTATAAAAAAGCCAGAAACAAAACAAACATAGAATTGAGAAAAGCCAAGACAGATTACTACACTAGTAAGAATGTAAGATTGCAAATCAAAAACACAATCCAAAAGAGGCATGGAAAACAATAAATACTTTGTTAGGCCGTAAGAATAAACCTGCAAGGGTAAATGAACTAAATGTATGCGGGGAAATTCTGCAAAGCCCTGAAGAAATTGCTGAGGGCTTTAACAATTTCTTTTCAAATATTGGACCAAATCTAGCAAGTGAGATTGAAAACTCTGATTGCATACATTAAAAAAGCTGAATCTGAGTTCACCCAGGGGCGGATCTAGACCGTAGCAACTGTAGCGCATGCTACAGTCAGATTTTGAGACAGATTTTGAGAAAATGATAACTAAATTTAAATTTAAATTGCAATAACACTTTTCAGACAGCTTTTCCAAGGTTCTGTGGTATCATTCTAAGCCATTTTGGTCATTTTGCGCGCGATATGCGTCCATTCATTGATTATTAACCCGCGATTGGGCATGCTTCTGAAACCCGCGCTTGCCTTGCCTCCCCCAAGAGCCTGCATTGCTCTTGGCTAGCGCTTGCCCGCATATAATGTCTAGCTACATAGCATCAGGCTAAATGCGCATTTGCTGTGTTGCAAGTGTGACGTCGGCTACAGTCATACGAGAAAAATACCCGTAGCTGCTGCCGTAGGACTGTAGCGAAAATGTAGCAGACCAATCAAACGCCAGATTTCTATGGAGCGGTATCCGGTTCACAAATACAATGTGAACTGTTTGATACGATGTTGCGGCTTCACATCACGACATTATGGCATCTGAGTAAGGCAGTGTGCCTACATGACGTTATGTTACGACAGAACTGCTGGACATTACGTCTTACTACATTACGTTCTGCCTACATAATCTTATGTTACGTCAACACTGTTGGACATTAAGTCTTGATTACATTACGTTCTGCCTTCACAAACGTACGCTCCGACGTCGGAGCGTCATCTGAAATGGCGGTCTATCGTCACGCGGTGAAAGGGTCAATAATGATGCGATGTTTCGGCTTGGAGTCTGGTGACTAACGGACAACGGTAATATAACTAAACAACATGGCCGCCGAAGAACAAGACGTTGCTACTTGCTCGTGCTGTTGGAGAGCCCTTTCCAAAGCTGTAAATTTGCTGGAAAGGTCAGTTAATTTACTAAAAGAGTCAAGAAGTAGTGGAAGTACTAGTGGAAACGATTTAACGGTTGAAAATGACGAGTTATTACAAAGTAGAGCAGGCAAACTACAGGTTAGTTGTTTTCCCGCCTAAATTATTCTGATAAGCCAAGGCAGTCAGTTTAGTTTATAATTGTATTGTTTTGAAGCTGTAACAGGTAAAATTCTTAGACATTATGTACAGAATGCGCATAATTTTTGACGAATAGAAAGATACTGACAAGTGCAACTTTTTACATTGGCATTTTTGTTGAGGCAAACCCGAAAAATCATAGCTCACCTTGGCAATTGCTGAGGCAAATAACGAGGACTATCATCATTAGCAATGTTGTACTTTATGTTAATTTTCGGGAAAATGTAAGCCAGTTATTTGTTTTTGAAGGAACATATTTCCTGGTCCTCCAGTACTAGCATCCCACTCTAGGCAGTCTACCTCATCATCTACCAGCATTCAAAAACAAATAACTGGCTCACATTTTCCCGAAAATTAACATAAAGTACAACATTGCTAATGATGATAGTCCTCGTTATTTGCCTCAGCAATTGCCAAGGTGAGCTATGATTTTCGGGTTTGCCTCAACAAAAATGCCAATGTAAAAAGTTGCACTTGTCAGTATCTTTCTATTCGTCAAAAATTATGCGCATTCTGTACATAATGTCTAAGAATTTTACCTGTTACAGCTTCAAAACAATACAATTATAAACTAAACTGACTGCCTTGGCTTATCAGAATAATTTAGGCGGGAAAACAACTAACCTGTAGTTTGCAACTGCTCTACTTTGTAATAACTCGTCATTTTCAACCGTTAAATCGTTTCCACTAGTACTTCCACTGCTTCTTGACTCTTTTAGTAAATTAACTGACCTTTCCAGCAAATTTACAGCTTTGGAAAGGGCTCTCCAACAGCACGAGCAACGTCTTGTTCTTCGGCGGCCATGTTGTTTAGTTATATTACCGTTGTCCGTTAGTCACCAGACTCCAAGCCGAAACATCGCATCATTATTGACCCTTTCACCGCGTGACGATAGACCGCCATTTCAGATGACGCTCCGACGTCGGAGCGTACGTTTGTGAAGTCAGAACGTAATGTAATCAAGACTTAATGTCCAACAGTGTTGACGTAACATAAGATTATGTAGGCAGAACGTAATGTAGTAAGACGTAATGTCCAGCAGTTCTGTCGTAACATAACGTCATGTAGGCACACTGCCTTACTCAGATGCCATAATGTCGTGATGTGAAGCCGCAACATCGTATCAAACAGTTCACATTGTATTTGTGAACCGGATACCGCTCCATAGATTTCTATGACGTCGGCTACAGTTGACTGTAGCCAACTGTAGCCGACGTCATATGCTCGCAGCTCTTGAATGATGTGATATTTACATGTAGTGCGCTACATTCGTGCATAGTTGTTCGTGCAGCTTCAATGGCGCCATTAACAATGTTTTACAACAACTGCTGCCCTATTGAATACATTGGATGTAAAGTTATTCTCCGGAGGAAGAGTCAGATAGACTAATCATCCTTAAACGGTGCTGTGAGCATGTTATTGCGCGAAAAGTTGGGAAGAAGGATTATCTGCATGCATGTTCAGTTCCCTCGCAGCCGGTAAGCTCAAATCTGTGAATGATCATACTCATGCATAATAATTATATGATTAAATATGCCAATGAATCTGTGTAAAACAAATCGAAAACTCTAAAAGGTTGCTTTACTGCCGAAATATTGTTTAGGGTCTTAGGCCCTTTGATTTAGAGAGTATTAATACTTGAATTAACTTGAGTATTCGATTTGTGTTAAATTACACTGCTATAATTACACTGCTATAATTACACTGCTAAATTACAGCATTAATAATATGTCATGTGTATTATAATATTATAATGTAAATAAGTTTGCGAGTACGACATTTACGATGTCAATACTGTTATGTATATGTGAAGTTTGAATTTGAGCATTGCATATGTGTTGTGATACCACAGCACTTGCTCCTTTGATATTGTATATACTTGTAGAGAACAACAGCAGATGGTAATTGTCTTTACAATGCTTGTTATATTACTCTGTGTGGTAGCGAGTCCCTAGTCATATATGTACCTCTGCTGTCTTACAAGCATTGAACTGCATATGTAATGCATACTCTCAATTTATACTTCCCATTGGTTGAGCAGCAGTGTATTAATGCATTTACAGATGAAGCAAATGCCTTTGCTATGTGTTTGTCTGAAAATGCATGTAATGAATCATTTGACAAGAGAAGATCGATCAAAGGCTGTTGTTGCAGAAGTTTACAATAATGTCCATAACTCCGTCAATTTCCCTCATTTGTATGTCTTCTTTCACTATTGAGTGTGATCAATTAAACTTCCCATTGAATCATACTTTCCAATTTCTAAGAGCCAACAAAGTCCAGATGATATTAACCCTCAAGAATAGGTTGATTCCCTTGCTTTCATGTTCAACTGCACCATTTTGCCAAGATAAGCAAATGGGATGATATTCAAATTGAGCAAATACACCTTTTTATGTGCTTCATTACATATAGACTATCTCAAGACAACAGTAATTCCTACGACTAAAGATCATTATGTTTCCCTTTGCCAGCCCAAATAAAGTGCCAATTAATCAAGAAGAATTTTTCATTAAGCCATTGTTTAACATATTTATTTAACATTATTTAAGCCATTATTAACTGATTTTGCCCAACCTGACCACAGTTTGCTGCTCTACCAATATGATTTTCAACTGTCAATGTTTTCTGGTCACTATTGCGCTGCTCTACCAACATGATTTTGAACTGTTTCAATTTGTGCTTCCCACAACCATTACCTTGCTGCTATACTGAGATGATTTTGGGCCCTTTCTCAATATATGTAGCATCAACTCAAGTCAGTTTTAGGATTAGGGTTGGTATTAGGGTAACCCTAATCCTAAAACTGACTTGAGTTGATGCTATAATAATTTTACAGTTAGGATTAGGGATTGGTTTGTATTTCGGTTGTTCATATATCGAGAAAGTGCCTGCCTGATTTTTAACTAATTTTGCTTCCTGACCAATATTAGACTGCTGTACAGTACAGTACCAACAAATTGTTGAACTGTTTGTGCTTCCTGACCACTACTGGTCTGTACATTAACAGCCATGGTAGTGATTTTGCCTTCTTGTGAATGTGATGTCTTGCAGGGGCTGCATAATAAATTAATTTTACTGTCTTGTGCAGGAAAATAAATTTATCAAGCATCTGCATTGTATAAAATCTTGCTTGAAGTAGTTGATTTTGCTTGTGGTGTTTATTGGAAGTTAACATGCATGTGATAACACTGTTGTTATCATAATTGATTCTTTACTTCTGCTTAAAATTTCAACTTCACATGTTGCAAAATTACCTAAAAATATATGCTCAAAATGCAGGAAATTGTGTTTCAGAGGTTCTAAAATCTGAAATTTTCCGGGGGGGCATGCCCCCGTACCCCCCTAAATTGGTACACTTCCGTAATATGCTACAGTCACATTATGACCTAGATCCGCCCCTGACTACCTTTAAAGCAGTGACTGTAGACAACATTTGTCGTCTCCTGTATGGCCTGTCATGCAGTTCCAAAGCAACTGGTATAGATAAAATCTCCAGTAAAATTATTAAGACAGCTGCACCTGTTATTTCAATTTCACTAACTTATATATTTAATCAAACCATTACCTTATGCTCTTTTCCCAATGAATGGAAAGTAGCAAGAGTAACACCACTATATAAAAGTGGTCATCGTAATTTACCAGGAAATTACAGACCTATTTCTGTTTTGCCTGCATTAAGCAAAATTATGGAACGAATTCTCTATAATCAATTATATGATTACTTAACGCAAAATAAACTCCACTGCAACTGCATTGTTAGATTGTACAAACAGTTGGTATATGTAAACATGGACAGAAAGTTATTTAATCTGGTAGTATTCATTGACTTAAAAAAGCCTTAATCAAAAGAAGATGCATATTTACTATAAGTAAAATCCTATCTTTCCAACAGAAACCAAAAGTGTCAAGTGAATGGATCTATTTCATCTAAGCACAGGATCACATGCGGCGTTCCTCAGGGCTCTATCTTAGGACCATTGTTCTTTTTACTATATATAAATGATATGCCACATTGTATGTTCCGAGGCAGCATTTCACTTCTGTTAAGAACTCCTAGTATATTAATATATATTTATAAAAGTAAACACCTGAAAACTGTGTCAAATTGATTAATAATATACACTGTCAACTAAATGCTTTGAACCTAGGTTCTACTCTTCAGAAAGACTATATAATCCATAACAAACGTTTGCAGTTTTGATCAATTCGCTTTGTAATTTATCTTTAAATTACGTTTTCCGCCTGGTATATCTATTGCCATAATTCGCTTTGTAATGACGTATTGACAACTAGTTCCCAGGAAACACAGTTCACGAAACGTACGGATCGACAAAATTTTCGGGAGGCCTACCTACCACCAACGCAGAGTGTTCACGGATCGTAAACACATTTTACGATTCGTAAGCATTCTTACCATCCGTACGGATCGACAACATTTTTGGGTGGCCTACCTACCACCAACGCAGAGTGTTCACGGATCGTAAACACATTTTACGATTCGTTAGCATCTTTACCATCCGTACGGATCGACAACATTTTTGGGTGGCCTACCTAACACCAAGGCAGAGTGTTCACGGATCGTAAAGACATTTTACGATTCGTTAACATCTTTACCATCCGTACGGATCGACAACATTTTTGGGAGGCCTACCTAACACCAAGGCAGAGTGTTCACAGATCGTAAACACATTTTACGATTCGTAACCATATATTTTCTCGTCAAAAATCGGGTATTTAAGCAACAATATTTCCGCGAAGAAAAGCTCGAATTTATTTCTGTTTTCGGATTTTGCTATCTATGGTTACCAAAGATTGCAAAAATGTAAGTCTCATTTGGTCTCATAGACACTTTAATTCCTGGCTTCAATATGGGGGGCTCTCATTCCAAATTATAACTTTTTAGGGGAAATAAAATTAACTTTTCCAATATTTATTTGCAGCACTAAGTAAAATAATGCATAACAGATCCTGTCCTGATCATTGTTACACAAATGCAACATCATTTTACTATCCTAACTTAATCAGTTTGTTTTTCAATGAACATTAAAACATTTTCAATTTTAGTTCAGAGTAATACACAGTGCAAAGTTTTTGTTTTGTATATACAAATTGGTTTACTACATCCACAGGATGAAAATAAAGGGTTACATTGATGAAGCAGGGTATTTTACGGAAACGATTAACTGAAGGCGCCGACATGCGAGTGTGTATTCCATGCCACTCCATGATCAATTTCAGATGTTGCAGCATTCGCCATAGTTCTCAATATACCTTTGTCACAGAATATAAAAGATTGCCTTTGTTGTTTAAATGAACAGGCCGTGAGAAGGCCAAAGTACGAAATAGTTACTACGCGTGTCTCAAAACCCCCCAATTTTGGATAGGGGTATCTAGTACGTATTCCTTATAAGGAAGCGCAAATAGAAGGCATTGAGGAGCAAATAGAGTGAATTAACGAGCAAATAGCTGACACGTTCAACCCTCGTACCAAACCGACCCCAAAACAACAAAGGTCCTAACCCTTTGCCAAACGTTTTCTTGAGAAATAAACCACCCCCAAAGCTAAGAATATATCAAAGGAAAGTTAAATGATCTATTTACAACATACGTACAGCTTTATCCCGGTAGCTAACTTAGTTCTCTTTAAAAGCGCGGATAGTCGAATATGCCCAAAATATAATATTCCTAATACGGATACCATTGTAAACAAAAACACGGCTGTCTTCGACGAACGTTTTCTTGAGAAATAATCAACTCCCAAAGCTACAATATATATTAAAACAAAGATAAATTATCTGTTTACAATATGCGTACAGCTTATCCTGCTAGCGAACGTAGTTTTCTTAAAAAGAGCGGATAATCGAACATATCGTAACGTGTTAATCCCACATCCAGTGGGCTGGTACGAGTACCATGTATTTGTTCGTTAATGCCTTGTATTTGCTCGTCAATGCCTTGTATTTGCTCGTCGGTCACTTCCTTATATATATAATACGTACTAGAAGTACATATGCAATTTTGGGGGAGTTCGAATGGATTGTCCCAGAGCCATTCGCATTTCGCGCGCGGCCGGGGATGCTTAGCTGTGTCTCGTACCCAGACTTCTTCGCGGAACTATGTATAGTCGAATATCGACATTAAAATCCAATCTCGTACCCAGAGCCTGCGTTCCTTTTGGCCTGCAGCCAAAAAACAGAGGCTCTGGGGAACTCCGATGAAACTCGTCATTTGATTGGTTGATGGCGAGCTCTCGCACCAGTTTCTTTAGGAGCTATTGCTCGCGAAGTTTTGCATTTTCGAATTCGAATTTCGAATCGCGGTAAAATTAAACAGTTCTTTTCAGAACTCTGCAACACATAATTATACACGACAGACCCAAAATACAATTGAACCATTATTTGAACACATGAAATAAGTTAAAACTTAAAACTATTATTAATATTATTCTCGCTTCGTCGCCAAACAAACATCCATCGTCTGACTCGTCTCGTAATTCTTCAGAGTTTCGCCTCAGAACTTTAAAATTATATTAGAGACTACAAGGTCGATGTAGTTTAGCCAAAGTTCTTGACAGAAAGTACAATTCCTTACCTGAGCGGCGGCTCGATCACTGCCGACGGCGACGCGGACATATAAAACACTCTCGTCAATCCTCCGGTTGACGATTTAGAGAAAAGCTAAGAAAGACCATTTGTATCGCAACGCTTTGTCAAAAGCTTTGTAAAACATACTGGGCCATTCGTTATCGGTAAACAAAGATTTTTCCTGGTTTTCGAACAAGCTAAACATCGTCGATGACAGTAACAAATTATAGGGAACTGGGAGCCAGAGGACTGAGAACAAAAACCCAATTTTGGGGACTTTTCATCGGAGTTCCCCAGAGCCTCTGTTTTTTGGCTGCAGGCCAAAAGGAACGCAGGCTCTGGGTACGAGATTGCATTAAAATCATGCTCAATTTTTTGCGTCTACGTTGCTAAGCAAACCAACGAATTTTTACAATACAGCGAATATTTACGATAAAGAGCAATCTGGTTGTCAGAAATAGTTGAAATAGATGTTGAGGAAGTGAGTATTTATTTGCAGTGCTTACATAGGAAATGCACACACACGAGGAACTGGTGTTTAGAGCTATGATGTGCTTGCTATCGGCAGGAATGTTTTTCTGGACGAGAGTGGAAAGTTGACATGTGTTTAAAATTATTAAGCATAAACAAATGGTGGAATTATATGTAAGCCCTGTGGGAGTTAAACAACTGTGGTAGGACGGAAGCACACGAAAGTTCCAAAGGTTATAGCTCTACCATAGTATTTAGCTTTTTTTGGATTTTTTGAGCCAACATATGTCCCAACACGTGGCATACACATGGTGGATGTTACCAGACGATTGGACTTGTTGAATTAAGTGCTATTTCCAAAATATTACTACATTACCAGAGATATACAGTATGTTTTTTGGTAATCTTTTGGAAACAGCACTTAACTCTCAAAAAATGTCAAATCACCTGGTTCACATCCACCATGTGTATGGCACGTGTGGGCTGCAGGCCTATTGCTTCTATCATGCCACAGTTGTTTAACTCCCACGGATCAAGCTATTTTGCGGGCCATGAAGTGCGGGCTGCGGTTTAAAGGTACCAAAGACCCGACAAAAAACGACAAGAACCAGAACGAAGGGGAGTAAAGATTTTGAAAGAAGTCTTGAAATGGCTAAGTTGATGCATGGAAAATATTAAGTAGAACATGCGGAACGCAATTTTCCATGTACGATCACCAACACGAACTGTCTATGTAACCGAAGTTGCCCAAATACCAACATGTGATTGGCCGTACTCCAAAGGAAAGATTGGCATCATATGCAAGCATCGTATTATTTATTTATCCTTGTGGAATCGTGCGGTGTGCCATTTGAAAGCAAGCTCCTATGGCAGTCAAGTTTTACAAATGAAGAGGTTCGGCATTTGGTTCAAGTTGCTAGGGAATCTCGACAACATACATCCGATCATCGCCGTACAAGAAATACGGCTGCATCTCAGCCTGCTGTTACCACCCATGCAGTCACATCAGAACAACTCCAAAAAGCTCATCTGGGAACAACTGGGTCCTTACAACACTAACCAAACAGGAAGGGAGGTCTCCTACTTGTTTAGGTTGCAAAAGAAGAGTGAACTTTTAACAAACATTTTTCAAAGTTGTTTCACTATTAAAATTTATATAATCTCAATAACGTAATTTTCAGGCATTTTTATTTATTTGGCCCGCACCTAATGGGTTTTCTAACTCCCGCCTAATGGTTTTCTAATACCAACCTTAATACTAATACTAATAAAAGGATCGTCCAAAAGACAATTGCTTGTGGGCGCTGACAAAGAACACCAGAGATGTTCTTCCAAATAAGACAATAAAACATTTTGTAGTGACTCCTTTGCTGGTGGGGTTTCACTATATTGCAAATAATAAACTTTATCATCAACTGAAATAAATTCTTGCACGTCAGTTAATAGCAAAAAATACTATGAAATACTATATGAAATTACTTATGCAAGTATAAAGGTTATTTCCAGCACAAATATGGTATTTAAAAATCGTGAATCCCAAGTTGTAATATCTTTTACTTGAGTATATATTATTGCAGTCAGTGACATAGCTACACATTGTTTACCAGCATTTTATCCAAATTGTCTTGAATTGCCTCAGACTAAAATCTGCACAAATTGTATCACTTGGATAAATTATATCATATACAGGTACATAGGTCCTGGATTTTCCTCAACATAGTGCAACATACACGATATAGCTTATTAAAAATACACTGCGGTATAATAATATCAATATTGGCATTGTATTCCAAATATTAAATACCTTCGAGATGCGAGTTAATATCTTTTTGGTTTTTGCAATGCTATTGTGGGCACCAATTCGAGCTCTGTATTGCTCAATCGTTACTCCAATTTCAAACGATTCGTGTTTATATCAATAGCTGTGTAGTTGTAGATTGCCTCAACGGACGAGTTGTAGTTTGTAGAACTCTTGATCAGCGCGAACACAATGGCTCCTGTGAGAACAAAACTGTCACAAGTGAACTAACAAATATTTCAGAACGCCTGAAATATACGTCGCCTGCAAGGAAAGTGCTGCCGTTTACTCCCACAAAAATTGTAAATGTTCACACGAGAACTGATCAACAAATTTCATGTCGATTAACATGACGTTAATACTCATAACTTGTCGCCTTACCTTGATAAAATTTCGAAAATCAAAGCAAACAGTATGGCCAAACAGTAGACAGAAAAATGAGATGGCTCCGCTTGGTCATGGACTCATGTGATCCAGGTTTTACGTCACAAACGAGTGTCCAAACACAGCCATTTTGTCCTTTAGTCATATAGTCCGCCGCCGATAACATAGCGTTTACGTTGCTAAGCAACGTAGACGCAAAAAAAACGGAACCAGCAGAAAATTAATTAGTATTCTTTTAAAACAACTTATTGTGGTAGTTTGAAAGCCCCCCTCTGAGCCATGGATGCGTAAAAAATCATGGTTACTTTAAATGTATGTATGGTGAAAGTATTTAAAAACTTTTTCTCTTCCTGTGGCTCAGAGATGTCTAGGACTTTCAAACTACCACAATAGGTTGTTTTAAAAGAATATTAATACATTTTATGCCAGTGTCACGGTCTCAGTTTTTCCCGCTGCATGCGTGACGGACGGCGGAAGAATGAGCACGCGGTTAGTCTGGTCTGAATGCTCCCCCAGTCCGAGAATGCTCCTCAAGTCAGCTATTTCCTCCCGATATTGTTCTTATCATTCGAAACATTAAATTTTCTACGTATTTACCATCAACACCATATTTTTATCAAATGGTCACAATCTTAATACTTTACCGAACGTTCGAAGATTTACTTGGTTCGTTTTATATAGTTTCATGTTTCCCTTGGCACAGGTAATGGATAACGCTCTCGCATTTCTCTATGTGATGCAGCATTCGATCTTCCCTATATTTAGCCTCTTGTTTCACACAAACAGCATCATTTTTTCAATCAAATTTTTTTCCAATCAAAATTTCAATCTCGCGCGGCAAGAGTATTTACGAGAGCCACTTATGATGTTAGATCAGTCGATGTTCTTGACACACTATGATGTGAAACATGGGATGTAAAGCGATTTTATACAAAGTCTGCTTTCATGTACAAAATATTCAATGACCACACTTACCCAGGTCTAAAATAATCCTTTTGTGAAAGGAGAATTTCACAAAATATATATAATCTAAGAAATTATAGTGATACTGATCTAACACTTCCGAAGCCCAGAACTGAATTGTTAAATAAATGTTTTAAATATAGCGGTGCCATGTTGTGGAATAATCTTTCGCGGGAAGCTAAATTGGCCGATACGATTGATTGATTGTTTTAAGAGGAAGATACGCCCGACTTAAAAGTCGGTCATCTAAGTCCGGGGAAGACTGAGCCCGCCACACCTGTTCTGTTTTTTTAATACACATTGTAGTTCCTGTTTCTTGAAACACGTCCGTCAAGCATTTCTGCGATCGTTTTCTCAGGATTCGTGTGTGTTGCATTGCTATGCAAGCATTTGGTCTACCGATGACGGCTATTTCCAAACCGATTTAAAATTATTTTGCTTATATGTTCCGAGAAATCGATTTCTTCGATAACTCTAAATAAATGCTCACTTCCTCAACATCAAGGCCCACTATTTCTCACAACTAGATTGCTCTTCATCGTAAATATTCGCTGTATGCGATGTTTAAACACTGGACCCGGCAGAATTTGAATAACTTCTTCCCATCTATCTTTTCGCTGAATTAGTGTACGAAATCAACTAAGCCGATAATCATGCAGGAAGTCGAATGTCGAACACACATGATGGAAGGCCTTGGAAAAAGACTCGCAGACGCAGTGGAATGGTTTTGACGACTTACAATTCTAATTGCGATTTCAAAATAGAGTATGACGTAATTAATCGTAATGTTGCTGAAGAACGAACGAAAGAGGAAATACGGAAGCAGCTGTTGGAATATCCTAAACTTACTTCCTCTCAGTTTCAAAGTAATCCAATCCTTTCACAAATGAGGCAAGGTAAGACTCTTTAACCAAATACTTTTTGTTTACTAAAACCGCAATTAATTGGCCGGCACATCGTAGTTGCACGCAATGTTTTATCTATGACGTCAACATTGCAGAATGAAACAGTGCAACGTTCTATGCGTCAATGCTTATCACTTATCACGTCAGTGCTTATCACGTTAGTGCTTATCACGTCAGTGCTTATCACGTCAGTGCTTATGATTATTGCTTAAATTATTGAAAAAAATTATTGCTTGAGATAAAAGACCAATAAAGAATCTCCCTGAAAATAATAACTTGCTTTAACATACTAAATACTTTATTTTCTCTAACGAAAAATATTTATACGATCTGAAGATATACAATAGAAATTAGAAATATTCAGAGTTGAGTCTCGTATTTGTTTAGTGAATTGAAGTGCTATGGTAAGTCTTTTAGCCTTTTTAGTTCTGGTATTTAAGAATTTCAATGTCTTTGGTATATAACTAAACATTTGTTGTCTTTTGCCTCGTGAAATATCGAGCTTGTCTCTGAGGTTGCAATGTCACCCTCGCCTCTTGTAAAGCCATCGTTCTCGAGTGATATATAGCCTTAAATCACAATGTTTCTCTCGGCGACAGTCCGCAATGGCGTAACTACGATGTTCCCGCAGGGGCGGTACGGCCGACTGCGAGCCACGAAAGCCAGGCGTGAAATTTGTATGAGGGGGGTACGACGATGCGGACCCAGACAGAAATGTGAAGCGCATTCTTCGAGGGGGGTCCTGGACATGCGCCCCTGAAAATCGTGAATTCTATATCCTATCAAACGCGATTTCCCGGATTCTGAGTGCGCCGCGTTTACAGTTCATTTTGCGGCAAGCACGGTTTAAATTTTACGCAGAAACAAAGAATCAAATATCATAATTTACAATAATATTTCATGTTATCTTATATATTTATGAAAAAACACTAAACAAACTAGTTGAGTAAGGCATTACAATAGTACTGTATCGATTGACCAACTTACCTGTCCTTGCTGTACTTTTATACCATGCTTTTAGAGATTTTATTGCTTCATTTGAAAGAGCATCAAAAAGTAATACGATATGCTGTTTACCGTTCCTGGATATCTTTTCTAGTTCCAGAGTTATAAAGATTTAAAGATGTCAAAATCAAGGGAAAATATGGCACAAACAAATTGCTGATTCTGCACAAATTATGACGTCATGGTTTGCATGTTAGTTTGGTGAATTTTAAATTAACTATAGCTCAGTTACTATTTGTCAGAATCAAATGAACCTTTACACACAGATAGTGCAAGATGAAACACAGTTGATAATGTCACTAACTTTGTTGTCAAGGTAACACTGTTGTACCCAGGCCCCTTGAACGGATTTTATAATAATAATAATAATAATAATAATAGACGTATTAGGAGCATTATATAATAGTCTCAATGCTCTTACAACAATATATTCTTAAATTTACTTATAAAACTTATTACAGTTTCATTATAAGATAAAGCCTACACTGTAAATTTCAAGGAGTAAAAATTACCCCATTTTTGGGGTAAAATGTTCAAAGTGGATGGGGTGACTTTTCAGGGGGTAAAAACTACCCCAAGATCTGGGGCAATATGTCCAAATATTTACCCCTTTGTTGGGGGTAACGGAGGGTAGTTTTTGCAATTGGGATTACGGGGGTAAAAATTACCCCATACGTTTAGGGTAACTGGGACGATGCCAATATATTTTCAAAATGGCGGATTCTTTACGAGGAGTGAATTTGCTGCGAATTTTCTACGGTTAGTACATCCCGTTCTATTATTCTGTGGCTGAATTGCTGAAAAACTTTAATAATATGCTGGTTTGTGTCATACCAATTGTCATACCAATTCTAAAGAAATGGCTGATCATCAATTATTCGTCGGTCTTACAAAATACTGGCTGCGGGAGTAAATACGGCAGTGATACGATTTCAGGCTTTCAGCAAAGTTCGAAGACGAAGGTAAGTCTGACTCTGTACTAAATGAATATTTGAATGTTTGATTGAAGCAGCTATATCAATACAAAATCAAATAGTTGTCACTTATCAAACACTTTGTCTTTTAAGTGATTTTCAATGGAGATGTGGATACTTAACTGTGTAAAGACTGTTGATAAACGTTTTCAGAAAGCCAACATTTATCTGGTCTTAGGAAACAAAGTGGTATGTTATACAAACATTTATCGAGATTAACCGTTTAAATAACCTTTATTTGTAAATGATGATTAGGTATGAATATAAACAATCAACAACAGGGCATTTCTAAGATTTAAATCCTTGCTGAAAAGCACAAGTTCAGAGAGTGAGTTCATATGTGATATTGGTTTGGTTTTAGAAGTGTTGTTATCATATTTTTATGCAGATATTTCGCATTATTCTATGGGATGCCGAATGTCCGAAAATTACATTTCTTTGTTATATTATATTGTTATATTACTATGTTTATTATGACAAAATTATTTGATATAATATCATTTTTGTTAAAAAATTAAGTTAATGGAAATTCTCATTGTTTAAAATAATATTTCTAACTAAAAAAATATTTTATATAAAGTTTTATATAATTTTTCAGTTGTTTTGCATTGTATTTAATAAAATGTTTTGAGTATTCATATTATATGATATAATAATACTGTTTCTACAACTGTAATTGTTTCAAATAAACATTTTAGCCAAATTAATTATGTCATAAAATGTATATTATATCATATTAAATGCATATTATATAGTACAGTAATATAATGCATATTATATCATATAATATAAATTATATGATATAATGCATTATGTGATATAATGCATTATATCTCATAATGCATTATATTATAATGCATTATATTATGATATAAATATAATGTAAATTATATCATATAATGGATTATACAGTATGATATAATGTAAATTATATATTTTATATTATATTATCGGTGGCGAAGAAACTAACCCCAAAACAACTTAGACCCTAACCCTAACATATATAATGCATTATATCATATGTTAGGGTTAGGATCTAAGTTGTTTTGGGGTTAGTTTCTTCGCCACCGATAATATAATATAAATTATATGATATAATTTACATTATATCATATAAACCATTATATGATATAATTTACATTATATGACATAATGCATATAATTATATCTAAATATATAAATATGACATAATGATATAATGTAAATTACTGTATATATAATTTATATTATATGATATAATAAGCATTATATTATATAATATGCATTATATTATATATAATATTCATTATATGATATACTGTAATATACATTTTATGACATAATTAATTTGGCTAAAATGTTTATTTGAAACAATTACAGTTGTAGAAACAGTATTATTATATCATATAATATGAATACTCAAAACATTTTATTAAATACAATGCAAAACAACTGAAAAATTATATAAAATATTATATAAAATAATTTTTTAGTAAAAAATTGTTTTAAACAATGAGAAATATTGCCATTAACTTAATTATTTAACAAAAATGATGTTATATCAAATAATTTTGTCATAATAAACATATATAATAAAGAAATATAATTTTCGGTTTCGGACATTCGGAACCCCATATATCAAACGATTTCTTCATGTAATATAAATTGCATACTGGTTGTCAATTAGTTATAGTTTTTTTCCTTTTATGGAATTAAAATGCATGTGGCAAACAAAGTACCAAGCTCAGACGATACATGGGCGATTGTCAAGCTCAAATCCTCAGAAAATGTCCCAGACAGGGCTCGAACCTGTAACCTTCTGATTGCCTGTGACATATGCTCATATAATATCAAGACTCTTATAACGGATGAGAGCGGAGGTTACAATGATATGCTGGTTTGATTGCTATATATACATGGCATATGCAACATTCACTATATACTAGAATTAAATGCTTGGGAAAATGTCTGGGATTCATTTATGAGAATTTGAGCTTGGCAATCATCCATATGTCATAATAATAATCACTACTGTATATATTTTGCATAACAAGATAGTTTAATAAAAGACTTATAATAAAGTCACATAATTAATGTTAATCCATTAACTTTTTTCTAATTTATTATTAATTGTTAATTAGGTTGTTTCTTGCTTTTTAAAATATTATAGATGTGTTGCAATTTTGCCATTCCTGCTTAAACAAAACTTAAAGAGAAGAACAGCTGAAAACATTTATTGAGCTTATTTTGGTAAGTTTGAGTTTATCTTATCTACTAATATTTTTTATTATGCTTGCTGAAGATTAAGAGCATATACATACCTTCAAAAATCTGTATGATTTTTAAATAATTTGAAAACTTTTTCTCCTTGCCAACAAAAACTGTGTGTTCAGTGGATGTACACGGTACACCTACTTCACCAACTCATTGAAAGTGTGCGCACTCACTAGCATTATTGATTGAACATTTACAATACTATAGTGCTAGTACTTAGTAACCATGTACATTGTTTCACCAATAGACTGAATTGAGGCCACCAACTACCATAAATATTAGAATATGGCCATCCAAAAGATGGCTGGCTAAAACTCTCTCCATCCTAGCTCAATGGTAACTAGAGCATCTCACCAACAATCTGAATGTTACATGTTCAATCCCTAACTGGGATTCAGAATTTATATACGGTACATAGTTATAATTCTGGATAATATTAAATAAAAAATAACAATAAATAATTAATAATTATTAATGTTATTAATAATATTAATAACATTAATCCTGACATGTTTAGTTCACACTCAATAACTACATTTTCTTTCCCCCCTTTTTAAATCATTACTTACATCTTACTGGTGAGCACCTTACATGGGAATTAGTCCCGTTTGTGCTTTGCCAATTTTTGGCATATTACATTAGATTCACCCTTTATTATTTTCTTAGATGTATATATCCTCTGTACATACCTATACATACATGTTTGTATTAATAGTGTATGCAATTATCAGTTAGTTTAGTGCCAAAAATAAAGTTATTAAAACAAATGTTTTTTAAATGTATTAATGACATTAAGTTGGTGACTTGAAAAGTGCAGTGGTATTAAATACAGTAAATTGGGAGAATGTAATGCTACAGTATGTATGCAGGTAGTTACATGTATTATATGCAATATAATATGTCAGTGACTTGGAAAAGTGTGGTATTAAATTGCCAGAAAAGAAAATAATGCTGAGTATGCAAATTAAAAAAAAGAAATGTTAATGAGGTTTCCATTGTATGTACTACAGTAAATGCTCCATGGAAACCCATTAGTAATTTTCAGAATAAAGCATGGTATGATATAATAGCCTACCAGTATATACTGTATGCATGTAATGTATCTTGTTGCAATTTAGGTTAACACATACAGGTGTATGTACACTGCATCAACAATGAATGACAAATGTTTCAAATTTTTAAGGTAGATCCAAATATTGAACAGATGTTGTTGGAACAATTCTTCAAAAGTCAAAAGCTGTCTACAAGATAATCCAGAAATATAACATTTATGGCAAAACATAGAAGTAAGATGTACTCTAGTCTGATTAGTCTGATAAATAACAAACTCTGCATGTAGTGTTTAAATATCTATTTTATAGTATATATAGGTTTACCATTAATATATTATTTATAGTTACTGCACAGATTGACCACGGTTAATACAAAAGTATCTCTTGTCAAATAAAACTGAGCAATCAGTTTTCTGAGTTCTCGTGCTTATAACAAAAGATGACATGGTTTTGACAGGTCGTACCTTCATCCTTTGTTTGAAGTTTAGGAACTAACAAAGCTGATTGGTCAGTTATAATTAAAAATTATGCTAACTTTTGTAATAGCAGCCTTGGTTTGCCAGTTTTAGCAGTAGTTTTGGTCAGTAGAACCTATATTTAATAAAAAGTGTTAAATGTTGAACTATATTTTTTATCGCTACAATTAAATATATTTTTATAAAGCCATTTTGTTGTGACTACATCTATAGATTTTTGTTTATGTGAGTCTTGGATATTCCAAACTGTGAGAAGAATGATTTTTATATTTAATCTGTGAGTTCATTCACGTTTTAGTTTTTCTTTGCAATGGCAGAACTGCAGCATAAGGAATATTGCTCAGTAGAAGTGGCTATGCAATGCAATGAAAATTTACCCCAGTTTTTTTACGCTTGTATTTGCAAGAACAGTTAAAATAATGAAGAATGGCTTTTACAGTTGTTCATTCATCCTGAACACGTTCGTTTAGAGACGTCTGTATTTAGTTATTTGTAGGGCCCTCATTGATACCAGTGAGTCATCACTGATGCAGGATACCCTACTGAAATAAATTTGATTTGTAAACCTTTAATTACGTACAGGCAAGTGACAACGCGAAAGTGTTTTATTACCCCGGGGGCGGGGGTAATTTTTACCCCGGATAGTGGAGCAATTTTTACCCCACGTTGAATTTCTACCTATTTTTACCCTTAAAAACGGGGCATTCTGTGGAAGTCTAATTTACCCCACATTTGGGGTAATTTTACCCCCTTAAATTACCCCTTTAAAAGGGTAACTATTACTCTAATATTTTACCCCTGTTTGCGGGGTAATTTTTAATTTACCCCGAAAAACGGGGCATTCTGTGGAAAAAAAACTACCCCAACTGTTTGGGGTAATTTTTACTCCCTAAAATTTACAGTGTACTACATATATTACCACTATGAACAAAAAAAACAACTATTAATCTAAAAAAAGAAAAGTCTTAACTGCAGACTTAAAATTACCCAACATATCAAAGCTTCTAATTTCCTGTGGTAATGAATTCCACAGTTTTGGTGCCGAAACCGAGAACGCTCTGTCTCCATGAGTCACCGTTTTGGATTTTGGCTCAAGTAGCATATTACGGTCTGATGATCTCAAAGCACGAGTAGGTTTATATTTATTTAGAAAATCAGTAATATAAACAGGCGCCTGGCCATGCAAAGCCTTGAAAGTAATTATTAGTATCTTAAATACAATCCTTGATCTCACCGGCAACCAGTGAAGATTACGAAGCACAGGGGAGATATGCTCCGATTTTTTAATCCCAGTTACAAGTCTTGCAGCTGTATTTTGAATTCGCTGTAACTTGCTCATTTCAGCTTCTGGTAAGCCATATAGGATGCTATTACAGCTGTCAAGTTTTGATGTTATGAATGCATGCACCAACTTCTCACACTCCTTTTTACTCAAATATTTCCTGATCTTGCCGATAGTAGTATAGAGAGTGGCGGTGCGGGCTCAGTAGACACCAACCGCAATATAAACGCCAAAACATCACCAAATTTGTGTCGAGCCACGACTCGGCAATGTTTTGGTACTCACGTTTTACAATCGACATTGGTGAGCTCACAGCACCAGTCTCTGTGCTATTATGGTAATCGTTAGTCAATCTAGACACCCCTCCCATGTTTTCTACTCAGTTGATGCCAAATACTAAAAAATCACAACTTTCGCTAAAAAATAGAAAGTGTCGTTTCAAAAAAAGTAGAGTGTGGGACCCCAAGCGTTTTTCACATATCTGGGAAAATATAAAATGACGATCAATAGAAAGTGTCGTTTCACAATTTTCACATATTTAAAAAAAGTGTCGTTTCAACATTTTCACGTATTTCAACATTTTCACATTTTTTAACAAACTACTGCTGTCCCGATTCACGCGCGAAAAAAAAAACCACTAGACTCTCGATTCTAGTGGTGATGTTTATCCAAATGGATAGCGAAATGGTGCTCTTTTGATTGACTAACAACATTGACTAACAAATAGCCAACTATTTTGCGAATTAGTCCGTTTGCTCGCTATTTTCAGTGGTATCTCTCACTACAATGTTTTTGTGACCATATGCGTAGGAGTCAATACCATTTTCTAAAAGGTATCGCTTATCATCGAAGCAGGATAGCGATACTTTATTAATTTCATAACTACCGAGCTGATGTTTGACACTTCTAATGGTCTTCATTGTGTGTCGCAACTGTTTCTGCTCGAGTAACACGCTTTTGTAATCTTCGTGTCTGATTACCTTTTTAATTATATTTTTTCTAATACCTTTAGCGGTTTTCCCACCACCTCCACCCTCTTTCAAATAGCTGTACATTTTACTGCGCAACCCGACGAACTCGACAATTGGCGTTCCAGCGCACTCGTCCTTCATCTTCCCAATAACTTTCTTATTCTCTCTAAAAAAGAATGGGCTGTCTGCAGGGTAGTCACTATTGTCGAACTTTTCGCACTCCATCATGAAGTCGGAATAAACGTCGTCAGTTTTGATTGAGTACAACAGACTGTCAGTGTCAGTGAAGTGCAATCTACAGGTGTCGCTAGAGTACTTTTTCATAATATAATTGTAGTGAAAATTGTACATCAGCGTTTTACTCAAGTCTAATATACACATACCTACATACGCGGGTCGATTTAGTGTCAGCGTTTCTTTAACTTTGTGGACAGCGACTAAGTTCTCGCTAAATATTTTGCAAGACACAAACGTCGGCTTCGAGACAAGCTTTTCTAATTTCTTCGCAGTGGTCACTAATCTTACGTCCACACGCTTCCTCAAGTTTTCCATCGTTTTTCCGAACACACTATTGTTCATCAACTTGAAAAAGTCCTTCTCAAAAGCGTTCTTAGCCGCAGTTCTTTTGACTGTGTTAAAGTCAATGTACTTGCCTAGCCACTTGGACTGGTCAAACTGCAGGACCCTGTGAATCTTATTGATTTTTAATCCAAGATCCATGTACAACTGCAGATTTCCGTAGTGACACACATACTTTTTTTTGTTCATCAAATTAGTCACCAGCTTCTTCACACCGCCAACACTCACATTAAACTTATTTTTAATTTTCGTGCAGTACTCCGACAACATGTCGACAGTTATTTCCATCTTCTCAGGAGCCAGCGGGTAGTCGTTGTGTAGGTCATGCAAATGGTCTGGGTATTCCAAGTCGACTTCAAGCAACAGACCCTTTTTACTATTGTTGTGATAGTCGCGTAGATTAACCTTTTTTATTTCTTTCTCAGTCAACCACTTGAAGCCACCCGTGGGTAGACTTCGACTCATCGCCCACCCATACAAATTGTTGGCGTCAAGGTACATCAAATACTTCGACTCTTGCTCTTTGTCATACCCTTCCATGTATTTATTATTCGCCACGCCATGTCTGTTACATATGTAGCTCACACCACCACGCATACCCATTTCTACGAACTGGAACATGTCAATGTCGGACAATAATTCGAGTTCCACTCCAGTCATCTTTAACATGGCATCCCAAGCCAACCCAGGCGATGTGAAATAATGGCAAGGGTCTAATTTATACTCGCGATGGCATGTCTTTCTAAAGTTCTCAAAAACGTCGGCAAGCAAGAGCACGTCGCTTTTCAAATACAGGTCGTGATACCCACCCATACTTTCAACGTCGAAGTAGTCCCACACATTGCAAGCGCGCTCATGCATTTCTTCCGTAATATGCTCGTCATTCAGAATGCTGTAGAAGTCCTTTTTGGAGGGTAGCTCGCATTCGTCGAATTTATCAAAGGAGTCCATGTAATCATAGGGATAGACCCCCTTTCTTGTCATGAGTGCCAACCCGTCGTCGCGAAACACTTCTGACGTGTATTTGAAAGCGTCCCTTGGTAGGTTCCTCACCAAGTTGTCTAGACCACTACTCATGAACTGAAAGCTGTCCAAGAATACCAAGTTTTTTCCAAGCATGAACGCCATGTACTTCTCCATGTTGTTTGGTATCACGTTTATGTCTTGGCCAAACTTTCCAATCTCCTGCATAATGAAATGGCTATCATAACCACGTAAGTTATGAAAGATCACAGGAATTTTATCAGTCAACTTAAAGTTCACGTTACACTCACGATGTGCAGACCCTCTGTACTTACCTGACACGTGACAGTGGTCTCTCATTCTAACGTCAGCACCAGTGTACTCAACACTGCAAATGTGACAACTTTTGGCCTCGTCGAAGTCCTTCTTATCGTCATCAGTCAACACCATTTCTTTGTTAAAGTGACTCTCAGATGTCTCTTTACAATATTCAACAATTTCTAACATCTCCCCAATGAACTTGTTGACTGCGTTTTCACCGCGGTACACTTTTACTGGCTTACTGTACTCGTTGTCGTAGCAACAAACTAACTTATACCCATAACCGCAGTCAACGTGCCTCTGGTAGGCATTTGTGTAGCTACACTCGCTTGATGGTGTTACCGCATGCACCTTCTGTGTGATAGCCTCGAAGTCTGCATACACCACGAATGGTACATTTAATTGTCTGCTAAAATTCTCGTATTTCACTCTCGCACCTTTTTGCGGCATTTTAATAGCTTGCTTCCCATTAATAACCAAACATACTTCAATGTGACTTTCAAGCACGTCCTCACGGGTGAAACACTGCAAACAATACCTACAAAAGTGCTTTCTCGCCTCGTGCTTTGTCTGCCGGTGCATGAATTTGTTGAAGTCACGAATATACACATAAATGATAATGCTTGTTGCCCACATCATTAGTTATCAACAGTAGGTCCATATGGTCAGGGTACGCTTCCTTAGAAACGTACACAGGGAATGGCTGCTTATTTTCATACCCAAAAACGTTGATGCTAATATCGTTCGCCTTTTCGATCTTGTTGTAATCTTTGAGTGTGACTGGGAAGTCGACTCCATCGTAATTCAACTCACTGGCGTGTCTGGCGTACTTTGACGTTCTGTCAGAGTTTTTTCCAACAGGAAATTTGTGTGCAAGGTGACACCATCTAAAGCACTCGTTGTCACCCTCGTTATTTACATTTATCAAACCCTTCATACTGTTGCGCAGCTCCTTTGGCAACGCAATGTAGCTACTCCCATGCAGAGGTCTATAAATAGCGACATTAACGTAGTGTGCATCTATTTTGTCGATAGTCCATCCAGACCCCTCAGATAACCACCCAGCTATCCGCGTCAAAATCTGCTCCGACCCACGATTGGCAACACCCTCGATGTCATGCTCGTTAATGACGACGAACGTTTCGCTGTTAAAGTAGGCAGTTTTGTATGTGGTCTTATCGAGTTCTAAAACTTTCTCAAAAGTGACCTTGACTGTCTCTACCACTTTCATTCCGTTGGTCTCACCTAGTTCACGTCTCAAAAGATTAATGACAGCGCTTCTACTACCGTTTACCTGATTGATGTCTCTATCGTTAACCACCTCAACTCCATAAGACCTTGTGAACCCTCTCAGCGCTTGACTCAACAGCCGTGGGCTATGGTCTTCAACTGCGGGTCGCGCTCCCTGATCTCTAACAAGACGGTTATGTGCTCGCCTATTTGTCAGCGGGTTAAGAGTACTTGCGCTTGTTGTGTCGCTAAAAACACCATCTCTAACAAGTTGGTTGTAGACTCGCCCACGAACATTGACTGCTCTACCTGTTAGCGGATTTACAACGGCTGCACCAGTTCTAGCGACATCACCAGGGGCGGATCTAGAGTAAAATCTGACCGGTGCTCACCAATTTTAGTAGTCCGGTGTGCGCCGTAGGCGCACCCTTTCTAGGGGGGTCCGGGGGCATGTCCCCCCGGAAATTTTTTGAAAATTAAGGTCTTAAAATGGCATTTCCTGCTTATTTACGACAGTTTTGGAGTCTTTCTGAATGGTAGATTTGTAGATACTTAAGACGCGTTTTTCCAGTTTACAAACTTCCAAGTGGTGGGAAAACTGCAGCCACAAAATATTGATTGCATCAAGCAGAAACTGAGTAACAATACGCAAGCAAGTAACTAGTGCACATGTGGTTTCCAAGTACGCTTTTGGGTTACGGTCAATTATTAGCCAAGAAAGATCGACTAGTTTATTAGTAAAATGAATTTCAGCCGCCATTTTGCGTCGAATCCAGCCGCTATTTTGCGTTGAAACCAGCCGCCATTTTTTTTACATGTTTTAAATAGTTTTTTTTGTTCAAAACAAAAAAATCAATTTAATAAGCACCCTCCCAGAAGTAAAATCATAACGACAACCAAAACCAACATAGTGTACAATACGATGGGGATGCCAATGCAGTTCGAAATGTTTGACCACCAAACCAGCAAAATAGACTGTTAAAAATGTAGATAGATATGGAGGTTGACCAGCAAAATAGACAGTTAAAAATGTTTATAGATGTGTAGGTTGACCACCAAACCAGCAAAATAGACAGTTAAAAATGTTTATAGATGTGTAGGTTGACCACCAAACCAGCAAAATAGACAGTTAAAAATGTTTATAGATGTGTAGGTTGACCACCAAACCAGCAAAATAGACAGTTAAAAATGTTTATAGATGTGTAGGTTGACCACCAAACCAGCAAAATAGACAGTTAAAAATGTTTATAGATGTGTAGGTTGACCACCAAACCAGCAAAATAGACAGTTAAAAATGTTTATAGATGTGTAGGTTGACCACCAAACCAGCAAAATAGACAGTTAAAAATGTTTATAGATGTGTAGGTTGACCACCAAACCAGCAAAATAGACAGTTAAAAATGTTTATAGATGTGTAGGTTGACCACCAAACCAGCAAAATAGACAGTTAAAAATGTTTATAGATGTGTAGGTTGACCACCAAACCAGCAAAATAGACAGTTCAAATGTTATGATAAATAATATAAATAAATCTTAGCTATGCTTACAAATGTAAGCCTATTTTTTAAGTAAACATTAGATTATTTATACTTTTATTTGAGCATATAATATATATAACCACTGTAATCATGCATTACAGAGCTACACGTCAATATAAATACAATGCATACAGGTGCTGCATGTAACACAATAAGATTGAATAATTTGTTACATATGGCTACATGTACAGTAATTGACTTACCTAAACTAAAGGATGTAATTTAATATGACTTAATCAACTAATTTGACAATATAGATAATAAAATATACTGTAATTATGATTAAAGTATCTGGTTTTGATATTAATCTATCAGAGCATTAAGAATAATAGGTCAATCACTAAAATTGTATAGTTGAGTTCTTACACTTAAATTATGATATCAGCGATAAATTAATTTCATACAATATCATCATTATCAATATAAAGAAACACATCCCTAACAAAAAAAGTCTATAGGCTTGCCTATAGGCATGTCTATAGGCATGTCTATAGGCAACCTATAAGATCCTATAGAGAACCTATAGGAAATTGGAACATTTTCTATAGGCGACCTATAATGAAACCCCCATTAGCCTATAGACGCATATAGGTGCCTATAGACTTTTTCTGTAAGGGATATTTGTATAATATGAGCACATTAATATTGAGATCACAGTAGGTCACATTAGAACATCGATCATTGTATTTACATTTAGAAATATATATCAATTATTTAATACGAGTGCTTTAGCTGAATAGTGTTCAAGCAACTAAGTAAGTATTTTTAGTACTATTATTTCATATTGTATTACATTGTATAAGAATATAATGTGTTACATCTGACTAAGGATATATTATTCAGTTTTATTCGATATTTGTTCAAATTGATAAATGTTTTTGTAAATAAGTATAACGATGAAAAATACCTTATAAGCAACCAAACAGCAGTGCTACTCGACTAGTGTACAATTATTATTAATACTTGTCGAGTCGAATGGTTATGTATATTTAATTCATTCGATTAATAACTTGCACTAGACTAGGCTATTACTCAGGCACTCAGCTCTTCGACTTCGTAACAATTGTGTTATCCCTAATGAACATGTTACATAATTTACATTAAAACACTATTAGATATGTATATATTAATATATGCATGGCATTTATAAGTACATACCTTACTGGGCAGCGTTGATCAGACCGCAACTTCTGGCTCTTGGACATTTGCATATAAACAAACAGATAAGTCGCGCTTCACTCGATTTTTTCCCTCCAAAACCTTCCTTTTGCACTGCTTCCGCAAAGAAACCAATTCCTGTTCACACGAATCGTCACTTTGACTGAGCAATCGAACTAGCTGACGCAGGACGCCGAGACAGTCGCTGTACCAGCCATTTTTGTCGATAAAATTGAAGAACTATATTATTAGCCTGCTCGCAGCCTGGGAAGCGAGCAGGCTAGAGGCTAAATGTTAACAATGGCACCGGTGAAATGCCTATATTTGGGAGCAGAGCACCGGTGAAATGCCTATATTTGGGAGAGGGCACCGGTGAAATGACTATATTTGGGACAAGGCCTGATCGGAACCGTGGCACCGGCCATTTCTACCGTGGCTCCGGCCATTTCTACCGTGGCTCCGGCCATTTCTACCGTGGCCCCGGCCATTTTTAACAGTGGCACCGGCATTTATGACCGTGGCTCCGCGTTCGCTGAACTGTCGGTATCACACTCGACATCACCTCGGCCTTCGCAGCTGCCCGGAGGCGATTGCGGGCTCATTTAGACCGTAAATAATAAATATTGCTTTCCGCGGCGCTAGACTTATAACTTTCTCGAAATAAATGATTTCGAGAATTCATCAATGTGTTTAACATTATTATTATCATTATTATTATTATTATTAAATTATAACCAAGTAGTAATTAGTTTTAATTATTTAATTAGGAAAATCTGACCGTGGCTTTAGCCACGGTGGCACCCCTCTGGATCCGCCCCTGGTCACCCATGGCTTCTATATACTACACTTGTTTTTTTCCTAAACCACTCGTCGTAATAATTGTCGCCACTTTCGCACCATCCTAGCTTTGGATACACCACCCCAAACAAATTATCGTCAAACAAGTCTTTCACCTTCCCGTCTTTGAGGTCTGACACCTTCTTGAGTGTCTCGACTCGTCTTCTATGACACAACCTAATAATGTAGTATCCGTATCTGCTGACATTTCTACCCTTTATCAAATTGCATGAGTGCAACACATTGACAACTTTCAGGAAGTCCTCTTTTATCAACTCAAGGTGCTCACCCTTCACAACGTTCCGTAGTCTCCTCCCCATCCACCAAGACCGTTTGTGAACGCTTTTTAGTCGCGTGAGTCTCATGTCGCCATAACTCTGAATGTAGCCCCATTCGATGTCGCCACACTTTGGACACGCGTACCCACCACAGTCACTTAGATGTTTCACAACGTCACAATCCGAGCAGTAGTAAATTCTGAAGGTGTCTCCACACTCAATTTGCGTCTCGCTCGCGATCTCGTCAATTGTCAAGCCATAACTCATCTGCCTCATAAGTTTGTCCATCGCTTATACTACTCCAACATATTTTTTTCACCGAACTAGTACCCATACCGCTATTCCACTACCCAAACCTAGCGCGCTAACAAACAATAATTGGTATTCCTTCATTTCCGCACTCGGTTGGTAGTAATCCGCAACCTTCGGGAGGTTAGTGAACACTCGTCCGCTGTACTGTATGGTCATTACGCTTCTAAGTTCCTCCAACGCGTGGTTTGTGTCATTGATGTCAGCGTTAGCATCAGAGAGCCGTTGTCGTAAACGCTGGATCTTATCTTTCTTGGCGACCTCATTCTCATACCACACTTCTTTCGCACTGGCTAGCTGTTCCAACGCATGGTTATGTCTTTTCATCTCAGCTTCATAGCCTGAGTGGTTAAACTTTGAAAACATAAAGCCAGCGCCTGCAAAAGCCACTGCATTAAATATCCCTCCAGCCACAACGCTCGCCATTAACTTACATTGATTTGAATGGATCTGTCGGTATCCACTTTTTCGATTGCACCCATTTTACTAACAGCGTTCCTGCACCAACAGCTGCAGCAAGTTTCACTGTGCCTTTCACTGTCTCTGGTGTTCCCAATGGTTCCCCCAAAGCCTTTTTAGAAATCATACTCACTACCACAGCGCCAGTCGTGACAAGTAGCGCATCGTACAATTCGTTCATAAGTTCTTTTCGATCGATCGCAGTCATATACATTGTCGTGTGTTTTGTTCAAGAATCAAACGTGTCTAACGCTGGACGACGAGTTCTACGACTTTCTGACACAGGTGCTGGTGCAGTACTCACAGGTTCTTTTTCACTGCTAATTGTGTACCATAGTGAAGCAGCAGCAATGATAACACCAAGTGTTCCAACAATGTAACCATAGCTCCACTCACTACCCTGTTCTTCGTTAACTATCATTTCACGCATTTTCTTTTCTTTCGCGGCTTTTGATATCTCAGCCAACTTTTTACCAGCAGCGACGCGCTTTGGGTCCTTTACCTTAACACTTTTCACATCAGCTGTGATCTTAGCGTCGACAGCCGTCTGTGAGTCTTCAACCATCTAATACACTATCACGTGTTATCTTACTCACAGTTGACCTCACAGGTGTCTCACAGATGACCTCACAGGTATCTCACAGTTCCAGACCAAACGCACTAAAAATTAGGATTTTTTCTGGGAGTATAACATAATGACTCAAGACCGAGAGGTTAGCGAAGAAGATATTGCCCGCTTGCTGAGAACGGCCTTTGTCAGTGTGTCTACCCCACGAGTCGACAATGGACCCAACGTCTTAAACGAGTACTTTTCAATATACAATCTGCTCGACCTCAGACGTGAAGATGTGTTAATAAAACAGCCTATCCCCCAGGTCGACTGTGCGAGGCATCTTCACGACACTTGGATCGATCTTCGAGAAGATAGAGCCAAGGAGATTGCTGATAGATTAGCTAGCATAATCCCTGTGTGGTGTTACTCATCATTCAAGTACCTTATGTTAGCAAGTGATGTCTACTTGAACAACCCTAGTGGGTCCAACGGTACGTTACTCGGTAACTTCCTCCAAGTGTTCTTAGCGACCCTTATATGGAAACCATGCCCAACCAAAGCCAAAGCGTGGCTAGATCTCGCCGCGAACCGCGACGTTCACGTTTGCAAGGTTGGGTGTAATGAGATACTAGGTGCGGATGATATCAGGGACCACATACTCTCGCCCGCCCACAGACACTTTGTGAGAGATGAAAACGCGTACACCTGTCACCCGTGCGGTGTGGTCACCAACGACCCAATGCATCGCTTAAGACATGAGAGCTCGAGGTCCCACCTCAAAAACTTAGAGCTTCAGCGGATATTTAACAACGAACAACAGTTGCCGCAACAGGAGAGAACATTTCTCTGGAGGTATAGTAATCATGAAGAAAATCGGTAAACTAGAAATCGTGATTGGTCCCATGTTCGCAGGAAAAACGACAGAGACTCTCCGCAGGTTAGTCGCGTTAAGTAAATCAGGGCTTAGAGTCCTTTACATGAACAACGCAGGCGACACCAGACGAACTGACCACGCGTTCTCCACACATCGTCAGACCATTGTCGTCGGATCAGACAGTTTACCTGCGAAGTTAATCACCAACCTCCCAAGTTCTTTCGAGCTAGCTGGCTACGACGTCATTGGCATCGATGAAGGCCATTGGTACTCTGATCTACTCCCAATTATTCGTGACTACATCAAAGCTGGCATTCACGTCATTATTTGTGGTCTCATAACAACAGAGCACTTAAAAAGACTTGGTGAGCTCGACACGTTGTTCCCAATGGCAGACGACATCACATTTCTAAAAGCGTATTGCGCCGTTTGTCGCGACACTTACGGAACAACTGTTGAAGCGCCATTCAATTGGAGATATAATCCAGGACCATCATTCGTTGGTGGTGCTGAGCAATATCGCGCAGTGTGCAGACGTCATCATCCTTCCACATAAAATTAAAGGTGTTCTCGGATACCCCACTTTTTAAATTTAGACATTGGTCACATGAAGCGTCCAATGTACCGTAGAAACATTTTTTCACACAGTGGTCAGAAGGTTTGTGAAATAAAGAGAGAGAGTTTCGCAGATATTTTTCACCGAGTTAAAAACGTCTTTAAAAAACGCTAGAGCAGTTGTCACTTCAGACGTCGTCTCAACAACGAGAACGAGTGCTAATTCGACTTATTACTCACTGTCTAAAAAGTCTCTTTACAATAACGCCTCTCATGGTTACTCAACGCTGATTTATTTTTAAATTTACGAAAACACTGGGAGCACTGAAACCCAACGTCAAAGAAATATTTTACTACCGTGGTAATAGCGTCGTCGTATGAGTCGCACAAGAGTGTTAGATAACCAGCGGATTTGTATCTGAGTAGCAGAGACTCCTGCTCTTTGGACGTCTTACCTGTGCCACCTGGATTCTTGAACTCAATCACGAGTCCGCTGTGCTGTCGGTTTGCATTAGCAACAATCAAATCAGGTGTTCCACGTTGGTAACCTTTTTTCCACGAATTTATTCTCTTCGCAGAAGTGTCTTGATTTTCACCAAGCCCGGCTATCAAAATAGCTTCTGGATAATATCCCCTAAGAAAACCAACAACTTTCGTATGAAGGTCGAACTCAGTGACCATTCTAAACTGATTGTGTTTGAGACCGACGTCAGCTAAACTTTTTCTAACGCTTGGTAAGACTTCTGAGTGCACCCACCTTCCGAAGTGTTTCGCACGCTCTAGGTTACTTGAGAACGTCAATGAGTAGACTCCAAGTTCGTTGATAAATGAGGCCTGTTCCATCTTCATTTTGCAATCAGGTTCGACGTGGTCGTTAACTGCATCTTTTGGTCTAGCGTAACCTAGAGCGCTCGCGACTTCTTTCGCTTTGAACCATATGTCACCGTTGTGATTAACCGTCGTGATTTGATGACCGTCGAAATCGAATAATCGAAGTGCCGCGGAAGTCATCACTATATAGTCTCCCACAAAAAAACTACTCGACGTGGGCGCTACGCCTTTTATAGATCTGGTTTGTTGTGTACCAATGCAGCAGATGTGTTTTATTAGTCTTCAGTTTTCTACGTCGTCTGAAAAAGTTTCTAATGTTACGAACCAGTTTTCTAAGCCAACCCATTACATAACTTAAGTCACGTCTCCTATCACCCCCACAGTGTCTGATTCTGGTAACATAATAGGTTTGCCGTAAGTCTTTTTAGACCTCATACCAATCTCAGCGTGGAGCTCGAGAGTAACGTCACCGCGGCCAAATGATCCACCAGCTTTGAACATGTGGTCAGTCGTCTTATTTATCTTATATATTTCACGTTCTTTTGAAATACATGCTCCCATTTACTTTACACCATATTCCTTCATCATTTCTCCACCCATGATTATGATGTCTCGGTTTGTCATGTAACCACTCACAATTTTCGCACCGTAGAATTCTATCAACGATGGGTATGCATAAGGTGCGAGTGGTATTCTTGGTCGATGTATTCCAAAAATTGTTCCATAGGGTGTGCCTATCTTTTTCATATTCGCTACGAAGTCTGAGTCGGCTGACTTAACGTTGTTGACCCTGACATGTGAATTGCTCATTTGCCAATGTATTGATATCATGTGCATTTTTGTGAGGTCGACACCACTCGGGATAGTGCATATGCTCTCCATTGCTGGGACGCTACCACCATACGCGAGTCCATTAGTCATACCAGTCTTGTACCCTATGAACTTATCCCACTGACCGTCGTCGTTTGATATAATTGTCTCCCAATTTGATCCAGCGGTGCGAGCAGGTAACCTCACCACAACAAAAATGGAGAGATCACACCATTGCATACTGGGACAATTAAAATGGAGACCTGACTCAAGTGGGATTGGTGTTAACACAGGGGATAGAAAACTTTGGCTTACACTGCTGATGCCGATAATAGGACCATAGGTTGGGTTGTTTTGCACTAATTTACTTGTTTCACCAATGGCTTTCACTTTGTTTGAACCATTGGTGTGAAATTCCACATTTTTCAAGGCGTGTGTGCTAACGTTGAAGTCGAGCACAATGTTGTAGGACTGACTCTTGAGGAAACCTGATAATAGTTGCTCTAGAGTTCTTTTGTTGATGGCGTCTGAGTCATCGACTGGGTCCGCTATGTTTTTTATCGCTGAGCCTTGCATGTCTATTATTCCAGACATCCTTCCACCGGTCGCGCTCAATTTAGGATCTTCGTCCAGATGCCTTTTCGTTCTCTTTAGTATTTTATCGTGAGGGTCGTCAGACTCATACCCATAGTTTAGACTCATTACTACTTCAAGGTGTATTTGGTTAGTAGATAGCCAGAGACTGCTGAGAACCCTAAGATTATCGCCAATGTTGTTGTGTCTGACTTACTTGCGGCCACTGCTTTTCTCATGGGAAGTGGTGCCGCACTTTCTTGGTAAACTTTTTTAGCCATGAGATTAGTTGGCGTCGTCACATTTTCTTGGTGAGCTTTTTTCTTCACGGTTGTTGGCGCTACTAATGAGTGAGTCACCACATTTTCTTGGTGGACTTTTTTAGCCATGATTGTTGGTGTTGTTGCATTCAAGCTAGTGTTCACCCCAAATTTCATGGACTCTGTAGCAATCTTTAATAAGTTGTTGTACCCAGCGATTTTATTCTTGAGAATCACTAGGTTACTTGGCATTAACCATGTACTTGGCGACACTGCAAGATTTTGGACAACGTTGGTGTCTCTAATCGATTTATTCATGTTGAGAATCCATGTCGACACGTCATACTGAATAACACTGTCAGAAAACAACTTGCGGAATTCTTGTTGGGTTTCTAGACTCCCCGCAGAACCACCAACGACTGATACACGTGTTCTCGCTTGCGCGCCAAGTGTGGAGTACACAAAGGCTTCTATGCTCTGATTTAGATATTGCAACCCAATGTTGGTGAAGCCGTCTGACAATCGCGCGACATATCGTTTGTAATCATTCTGAACGTCGTTGAGTGTGAACACTCTGGATTCGCCTAAAGTACCATCGCTCAGGACTTTATTCTGGTAGTAGTGCCTTCTGGGGATTTTGGAAATCTTACCATACAATTCGGAAGCGTTAAATTCTCTACTTATTGATCTCATGGTCTCACCACCTTCCATTCTTCTGAGAAGTCTCCTAATGGTGAAGTACAAATGAAATCTCATCACACTTGTGACCACAGGGTGAACTTCTTGTGACACTGATAGATGTTGCAACGACACTCCACAACAGAAACTCGCGCAATACGTCGCAAACACAACACGGTAGTAAGATTCGTTGTCGTCCCACTCTGATTTTGTCTTTGACGTGGTGATTTGTAAGACTGGTAGCTTTGACATGAAGTAGCTATTTTGGTTAACGAAAACTTTAAAGTTGTTCACTGGATAATTTAACACGTTTTCTGTTGGGTAGCCATCCCAAAGCCCCCAATGGTTTTTACGACCTTTTGGCAGTGGTTGGATAGTTCCACCACCTTGCCATATTATTGGGAACTTGCTATTGTGTAGCCACTTCCACATGTTTTTATCATTTTTGAAGGTTGTGCTGGTTATGTTTGTGCTGAGGATGTCGTTGTTTCTGAAATATATGTCGACACTCATGATTTTACCGTCTTGTGAAATATTTGGATTGAACTCGAATTTGCTTAAAGTAGCGTGGGGGTACTTTTTGATGAGGTCTGCCTTTGCGTCGTGTGCAGCCTTCGATGTGTTAGCCATCGCACGTTTGTAGTACTTTCCATAGTAGTTGTGAAGGGCTTTCTGCATATATAATATACCATATGTTACACATAACACATGCTACATTATATATGGTCAGGGTTGTAGTATTGATTAGAGGTCCAACGGAAACTGTGGATCTACCAGAGGCACTTTTGACGTTTGGCTCAGATCCTCACTTACTAGTGAAAAAAGCGACCATCTTTTGGGACTATGTTAACGTGGAGACTGGCGTGAATGATGAAATAAGTTACAACAGCAACAAACACGTTTTTGAGCCTGGGTACCACACTTTTAAAATGATTGCTGATGAATTGAGAGGATTAGGAGCTATCGAGCTAGTGGCCAACAAACATAATTCAAAGTGTGCGATAAGAACTGACCAACAATTAGAGTTGTTTAAATTTGGAGAGCTGTTAGGGTTCAACGATAACACAACGATAAGTAGTAGTGGTTTGGTCAGCCCTAACGTTGTGGATGTTAACAAAGGGTTGAAGTACGTACAAGTGGGTTGTAGCATTGTGAACAGACCTGAGAATATTGTTAATGGTAGCAAAAGCGAGGTTATCGTCGAGCTACCATTGACCACCACCCAACCACTGAAGAGCTCCGTTCAACACTTCTTCAACATTGAGTCGAAGGTGTCGATAAACAAAGGCGTTTTTACGCAGCTGGTGTTTAATGTGACTGACCAAGATGGTAGTGGTGTCAACGTTGGTGACATATTGTTGGACTTGTATGCAACGCTTGAGTAGCTAACGTTAAACGCATGCTAAAGTAATGAGTCTAAACTATGGGTTCGACTCTGGTGGTTACACTGAAAAGCGACGTACACACAACAACCCCCAAAAGTTGACGGTGCTTATTGAAGGTGTGGAGAAAGTTGTAACTTTTGACTACAGTGTAGTGGCCACACACGATAACCCACACATTGTAGTCAAGACGGCCACTGTGTTTTGGAGCTATGATAATGTGGTGAGTAATGCCGATATTCGATTCTTAAGTATTAGAACAGGAAGACCAGCGCCAATGTTCACGGCAACTCGATTGGGTGGGGGCTACTACGACTTCGACGCGTTGGTTAGAGCTATACGACACGCGCTCAGGGTGGTTGGTGTGAGCTTTGTGGTGGAGAAGCTGATGGCCACAGGTAAAAGTAGGGTCAGAGCTTGGCCTATGAGGCTTGGCAACGTCACCGCATACGAACTTAGGCTAGGTGACATTGGGCTTTTGCTTGGTTTCGCGAAGGACGCAGGAATTACGTTAGACGCTAAGTGGCACGACAGCCCAAACAAGATTGACATGAACAGAGGTCTAAAGTATGTAGAAGTCTCGTGCGACGCTGTTGAGACGGAGAGCAATGTGGGCACTGATGGGAAGCGTAGTAATGTGATCACAACATTGCCAGTGCCCACCGAGCAGTCTCTCGATGGAGGGATACAACGTTATGCATACGTCGAGTCAAAGGTGAGAATTAAAAAAGGTATTTACTCAAGTATGACGTTTCGCGTCAAACCAAACAATGGTGACGCTGACGTCGGCGCGGTGCTATTGGAACTGTATATTGTGTGAATTATATGGAGCTCGGTGTGGAGACAGAGCAAGGGTTGAGAGATATTTATTATAATCCCAAGACAGGGTACAGTGGTGCAGAGAGGCTGTATCAAAGTGCATTGGGAGACGGATTGAAAGTAACTAGAAAAACAGTGAAAGAATGGTTGACAGCGCAGGACACTTACACTAGGTACAAACCCATTGTGAGAAGACATAAGTTCCGCGCGACTTTTGTTGGATTTCTTGGTGAAGAGCTCCAAATGGACTTAGTGGACATGAGTAAGTACTCAAAACAGAATGGAGGGTACTATTGGATATTGACAGGCATTGAAATATTGAGTAGATACGCTTTTGGCATTGCAGTTTACAGAAAAGACACTAAGAACATGACTAAGGCTGTTGGAAAATTGTTGGTTGACTTTAAAGATCGGTTTGGAGCCACGCCTAAGTTAGCGCAATTTGATGATGGACTTGAGTTCTACAATGTTGGTGTGAAAAGTTTGTTGAAAGAACATGGCGTTGAATATTTCAGCACTAAGAGTGATAAAAAGGCTGCTGTTGTCGAGCGTTTTAATAGAAGCCTCAAGAGCATTATGTGGAAGTACTTTTACACCCGTGGAACGTACAAATGGATTAACGTTCTTGACCAGTTTGTGAGCAATTACAATAGCGATGTGAACCGAAGCATTATGATGAAGCCGAAGGATGTCGATAAGTCAAACGAAGGCGAAGTGTGGACCACTTTGTTTGGTCATCAATTTGCAGACAACCCATTGCCAAAGTTTAGAGTTGGTCAATCGGTGAGAATTAGTAAGTACAAGAGTGTGTTCACAAAGGGCTACGAAGCCAACTTCACTGAAGAGCTGTTCAAAGTGGTGAAAGTTATTCGCGGTGATCCGAATGTGTACGAAATTGAGGACGTGAGCGGTGAACAGATTATTGGTAAATTTTACGAACAGGAATTATCGCTGGTCAATAAGAAACATGGCGACGATGTGTACAGAGTTGAAAAGGTGTTGAAAAGAAAGAAAGTCAGAGGGAAGAAGATGGCGCTGGTCAAATGGTTGGGTTATGAGAGCAAACATAACTCATGGATACCAGAAAGCGATATTCAAAATGTGAGCTAATGTAATATGGCTGAAGGTGGGGGAGATTTCGACGACTTTGAGATGGAAAACCTCGACAAGTACAAAGACATGAGTGACGAGCGACTAGAAGAGGAGCTCGCTAAGACTGAGGAGTGGCTCAAAGACATAGACACTAAGTACGTTGTTAAAAACATGTCGATGAACGTCCGTGTTAATTACGACGACTATCAAGACTATGCGAAAAAGATAGCGAGTGAGCTAGACGCGAGGCGAGGTGGGCAAAAAGAGACGTCATTTACTGACACTGACGATGGTAAAACGGTGACAATAAGGGGAACCAACACAGAAGTCCCAGCGGTAGAGTTTGTTGAACAGGGGTCATATGGTGACGTCGATGACGTAAGTTTCAGTATAGCTTTTGAAGAGGAGGAGGAAATTAAGAGAAGACTGGGTGAGCTAAAAGCGTCCGACAAAGAGCTAGCAGAAAACAACGTGAAAAGAGTCAAGCTAATAAATAAGAAAATACGTGAGTTGTATAAAAAAAAACTCGGTCGTGATGACACGTCAAGGGAAATAGTCAACAGGTCGCAGGTCGCGGACTCAGGTGCCATTCTTTTCAAACCGATAAACAAAGATGGTAAATATGGAAGTCCCAAACGAATTCTAAAACCTGGGAGAAAAGGTTTGATCTTTAGTAAAGATGTGAGTAGTAAAAACGCGATTGAGCAGTTCAAACAGTTAGTTAGTCAAATCCCTGAGAGTACAGAGACAACAGCTGTCACAACGCAAGTAGTCCCAGATGACTTCCCAGTAATCGAAACAAGAGTGGACTATACCGACATACCTGGGCTAACACCAGACGAAAACCGCGAACATAATGGCGTGCTTAATCCAAGTGAGAGTGTGTTGCGTGAGTCAAGAGTGGGTGACGATGGCGCACTGCAAACGCAGGTAGACCATTATCAAGAAGCGATAAATAGAACGTCAGACGAACTAGATGGTGGGGACGATGAAAGCGCTATCTTTGAATTGAGAGAGCGTGTTGTAGGGCTTGAAGAAGCGCGAGACAGAACTATTGAACAGCGACAAATAGAGGAGGTTAGAGAGCAACAAGAAGTCGACATTGACAGATTTCAGAAATTCAAGGAATGGGCTAAAGAGAATATGGTTGGGTTGAGCGCTGTAGCAATTTCAGCGGCTGGAATTATAACAACTATTATTATCGCTGGGAGATCTGCTGTTATGAGAGGCGCTATGGCTACAAAGTCATTCGCACAGGCTGTTAAGAACGCAATCACGAAGATGGGTCCATGGGCTGTTGGGCTGGCTAATTTAGTTTACAATATGTTGACGTTGGGTGCAAAGGGTCTCGCTTGGTTGGCTCAAAATCTGTGGGTACTCGCGGTGGTACTTGCGTGGTTTGCTTATGATTATTACAAGCTAAAACGGTAGTGATAAAACATATGTAAAGTATATGAACGTCACGTCAGCAGAGTTGAGCCCCGGTTTTAGACGAGCGACCATGGGTGTCATAAAAGGGGCGAGAACGCAACACGTAATCACGTTGAACCCTAATAAGGCCAGTCCTGGCGAGGAACTCTACATTGATATACCGAAGCTCAAGGTTAGTAGCTGTTTGGTGCCTGGATCGTTGGGTCTAGTGTTCAACTTTAAGAATGCAAACGACAAAAGTTGGTTCTTGAATAATGTGAGCAAGTTGCTTTGCGAGAAACTTGTTGTGAAACTGGCTGGGGAAACTGTGTATGACAACAATGGGGAAAATTACACTGGTGTTTATCGCGACCTTTGGGAAAGTGTTACTGCGCGAGACCAAATGATTGACTATGGTATTGGCTCTGAAAACTTGAGAAAGCTAATTTCTAAGGATGACAGTGGTGCGACAAGTGGGAACGTTGCTAAAGTTAGTGACGCGTTGATGTTTGGTGTGATTGGAACGAAACAACGGATTAAGCTTGGTAAAATCATGAATGACCACGGGTTGTACGCTCCTTTTAACATGAATAATAACTTGCAGTATGTGATCACACTTCCAAAGGCCACAGACATCATGGTGGCGCAATCTAATGAAAGTGTAGGTGGATACACTCTGGAGAACCTTGAGCTTGAGTATGAGACGATTGATAACCAGGAGCTCGCTGACGAAATAGCGTCGGGCTATGCAAGTGGTCGTAGTTTGTCATATGAGCACGCTACGTTGATGAAAACCACCGAATGGGACAAAGGTACGACCATCGTGAACGAGAATGTTAATCTTCCAAGAAAAAGCATGAAGGCAATTGTGTTGCTATTCACGAATAAGGTGCGAACAGACAGTGAGGAGTTTCTTTATCCAAATATTGAGAGCGTTAGAATCACAATTGAAGGTGTGCCAAATAGTGTGTACTCACAAGGCATTCCGAAATCGAAGTTCTATGCAGAAGCGAAACGACTGTTTGGGTTGGGTGAAGAACACGCTCAGTTCATGACCATACAGAAGTTCTATAAAGATGGCTTTGCGTTAGTCATCGACTTGAGGAGTGTTCAAGATAATCGCAATGTCGCCACTGGCAAGAACATTGTAAACACACAATCTGGCGTGCTTCTTGAGATCACTAAAAAAGCGACGACTGCAAATGTTATGTGCAGGGTGTTTGTGATGAGTGATGGACTGGTCAACTTCATGAACAATGGGTTGCAGTCAATCCAGTATTAAATCAAACGCAATTTAATGGAGACTCCGTTTAATATGTTAATCGTTGGTATGACAGCTTGTGGTAAGACACATTATTTGCTAGAAACACTGGAATCTGAGTATCGTGGTAAATTTGACTACATTGTGTTGATTTGTCCTACTTTCGAGTGGAACAAAGCGTACCAAGATTGGAAATATGTGCGCGACCCCGACGTGTTAGCGATAGACTGCGCGCAAGACAGTGTTGACGCTGTTCTCAAGTGTGTAACAAATGTTTTTAAAGGCACTAACACTCTGATTGTGTTGGACGACTGTGCAAGTGGGCAGGACGTCAAGAATAGGACTAGTCAATTAGTCAACTTAGCTTTTAGTGCGCGACATTTTATGTTGAGCGTTATTGTCATCACACAACAACTGACGTCGATCGCAAAACCGTATAGAGAAAACATTAGTAAGCTCATTTGCTTTTACTGCCCGAGTAAGAGTGATATGAAGGTCGTTATCGACGATTACCTTGGAAACATTAGCAGAGAAAAATCGTCGGCGATTGCGACTGCATTAAAAAATAATAAGTACGCTAGACTCGAAATCTCACTGCGCTATCCATACAGTCACGAAGTTGTTATTCCGCAATAAAATATGGGTATAAGTAATAGCGTGATGGTAAAACGCAAAAGTGGGGAGAATCCTACGATTGAGGAATTAGTTGAGGAGACTGATGACACCTCAACCGTGGAAGACAACGTTGACGTTAGGAGATCTGAACTTATTAGACTGTCCGGTGACGGTGTGGTAAGTCAGTCCGAAGCGTACATTAAAAAAGCGTCCGCAAAAGTTATTGATAAGATATGGCGCCAATACGAGTTGAAGAGAATGGAGATCGCAAACGCTTTTCTCACCGACTTGCTAATCAGCAAATTCGCTAGCTTACTAGATGGGTTGAACGCTATCGAGAACCCTGAGGAACTAAACGATGAGTTGCAAAAAGATCCGTTACTAAAGAAAGACGTTGAGAGCATTGTCGCGGTTGTGACACCATACGTGCCTTTCTTAGGCTTGTTGTCTGGAGGAATTATAACGTCAAAACACGTGTACGATCACCACTTTAAAAGTGAGACAAACACTGAGAATAGTGAGCAAACGAACTAATTCGCGAAACAACTGGCTATTTGTTAGTCAATGTTGTTAGTCAATCAAAAGAGCACCATTTCGCTATCCATTTGGATAAACATCACCACTAGAATCGAGAGTCTAGTGGTTTTTTTTTCGCGCGTGAATCGGGACAGCAGTAGTTTGTTAAAAAATGTGAAAATGTTGAAATACGTGAAAATGTTGAAACGACACTTTTTTTAAATATGTGAAAATTGTGAAACGACACTTTCTATTGATCGTCATTTTATATTTTCCCAGATATGTGAAAAACGCTTGGGGTCCCACACTCTACTTTTTTTGAAACGACACTTTCTATTTTTTAGCGAAAGTTGTGATTTTTTAGTATTTGGCATCAACTGAGTAGAAAACATGGGAGGGGTGTCTAGATTGACTAACGATTACCATAATAGCACAGAGACTGGTGCTGTGAGCTCACCAATGTCGATTGTAAAACGTGAGTACCAAAACATTGCCGAGTCGTGGCTCGACACAAATTTGGTGATGTTTTGGCGTTTATATTGCGGTTGGTGTCTACTGAGCCCGCACCGCCACTCTCTATACTACTGCCGATATTTCTGATAGCAAAAGTGGCCGATTTACAGATGTTATTTACATGAGTATTTAATTTTAGATGTCTATCTACAGCAACACCGAGATCACGTGCAACCGGAGCCGGTTGGATTTTCACATCATTGACACATTTCTGGCATTGGTTCACAATGCATAAAACGTGATGATAGATGGACAATCTCGGTTTTACTCGGATTGCATATAAGACCATTCATAGTACACCAATTGGTGATGTCCTTAAAGTGCATATACGAGAATTTTCAATTTTTTTCTAAAAATCTGCCGTATCGAGACGATTCTAACGATATATAACATATCTTAAACGGATAAAAACTTCTCGAGATATCTTGTTCCAAACACGAGTTTTTCAAAACATGGCCGGGAGAAAAGAGTCTGAGTCCGAATAACGCTGATGACGTCAAATCGGGAACGAGCTGTATTGACAACTACAGTTGTTTACTTGGTTTTACCGATCCAACTGCGGACAAAATCCCTTAGCGATGCGTTGTATACGGGTCTTCCAACAAGCCAGACCTTGAGAATTGTATAATACAGCATAAGATAGCTTATGCTGGTAATTTGAGACCGGAGGCAATAGAAATACGGCAACGTTGGATAGATTTTGTTAAGCGCAAGCGCGCAAAAATGGGAGCCTTCCTTCCAGGTCAAGCTGCGTATGCTCAGTAAACACTTCAATCCACACGATTATGTGAGAAAACTTGGTTTGCCAGGACCAACGAAGGCCTACATTCCGTGGCTAAAGAGAGATGAAATTGGAATAACAAAGATGATCGCGAAGAACTTTCATGGCGAGCGGCAAGAGCGATACGACGCAAGGTGAGAACATATTTCAAATAATTTTTATCACAAACAATAAGCCACTATAAATAAGTAACTATTTACTATAACTATAAATAACAGACCAAGGAAATAATTGTCATTGAACATCTTGTCAGCTGCAAGTCTTCTCCAGTTACAGGCACTGACTTGGTAATTAAATACATCTGCTATTAAAGACAGTTAAAATACACGAATACCCTGTATGTTGAAACTGATGATAACTCATGTGCTTACTATATTTATCTATTTTTTTGTAATTTCCAAATTATGTTTGTTTGAAGGATGATGAGCCAATGCAATTGGAAACCGAATTAATTACATAATAACATGAACAAATTGTCTTTATGGTACAATGATTTTGAGGATTACTAAAGTATTTTAACAAGTTTTTTTATTTTGTGTTATTTTGTAGTATCTCAAGTTGAGGAAACAACACAAAGCCAAAGAGCCAAGCGGCCAAACCACACTACCATAAGGCCAAGTAAAAAAATATAGTAGTTTATCGTCCTAACTTTGAAAAAAAAGGAGAATGCGGGCGCTTTTATTTTTTTAATTTTTTTTTTCAAGATGGCTTCTCCGAAATGGCCATCACCTACCAAAACCTATTTTTAACACATATTAAATCTATTTAACGTGGTATTACAAGCACAAACAAGAATTGAATGGATTTCTCTACAACTGTTTCGATACCGAAGATTGCGCCAAAACAAATTGTGGCGTGTAAAACCAGAAATGAACCGAAAAGTCCCGAAAGTTGCCGAAAGGTAACCGAAGATACCGCAACGCACGAAAATGGCCGAAAGGTTGCGCAAAAGGCCCCCAAAACAAGACAGATTTTCGATGCAAATAAAATAAAAAATAAAATAAAATTTGATGCGGGCGGAAAAAAGGATGCGGGCGGGGACGATAAACTACTTTATTTTTTTACTTGGCCTAATAACCATCATCTGTGTATCAGTCAATTTGAACAAAATTTAAAACAAGTGGGGATGAATTTACAGGCTTTGAGGAAGATGACTCAGACTGGTATAACACAATTTATAACAACTTTATATTGATTGCCTTGTGCAATCTAAAACATTCTTATGACCCTTCATGCTATGGAAGGGTCATAAGAATGTTTTAGATTGCCCAAGGCAATCAATATAAAGTTGTTATAAATTGTGTTATACCAGTCTGAGTCATCTTCCTCAAAGCCTGTATCCCCACTTGTTTCAAATTTTGTTCAAATTGACTGATACACAGATGATGGACCATCGACAAGCTGAGAGAATATATTCTCTATATGATATTGATTGTACAAACCCCAAAAAGTTTAAATATTGTGTCACTAGATTGAAATAAATAAATAAAAAGCTAAGCGCCTATGCAATTATGAAAAGTTGGTGGAGAAATTATTGACTATTGAGGAGGGACAATATATTATATTATTTTAGTTTAGGAGGAATTAGCCCAAATAAGATAAATGACCCTGCAAGTGATATTTATTGTACTAATAGTTGATGTGTACCATCATGTGTTACACATCATTCTGGATTTCGCGTGAATAAATAGGCTTTAAGATTATCAGCGTCGAAGTATATAACTAAAGTCGTATAAATATTGTCGAAGGTATCGCCAAAGTTTGGAAGATGCGTACACTGTATATTAAAGTAGAATTTTGCTGTTATGATGGTGGCGTTTCGACATCTTGTAGGACGTCGTCAGAACTCAATGCTTTCACGCACCTCGCAATCTCTAGACAGCACTGAGTTTCGTACTCGTTCTGGAGTTTCATTTGCACCGAGACAATATTCAAACGATAATAGTAATGTCAGTCGCTCGGTCAGTCGTCATTTTGGTGTCGAGTGTCGACGCAATGAGATAAAAAGTAATTAGGAACAGCCTCAACGCGAATCTTCTCTCTCTCTTTATCTTCTTCATATGTCCGAACCCATTCTTCATCAGCAATTGGTTCATCGTTATATGGTAGGACAACCGCACCGTCTCTCCGGCCGTCTTTGTCTTCCTGACAAGGGGAAGCTGCATCTAGTGAAGCAGATATTTCCTCCAACTCGAGTTCATAGTTGTCAGATAAGTCCAAATGCGTGTCCACTGTTGAACTTTCGTCTGAGTAAGATCCAGATGTAGACATTGTCACAAAATACAGAGTAATCGATAAATCGCTGCAGCCTGTCTCTCCAAACTATAGTAAACAACTGTAGTCGTCTTGCAGCTTGTTCCCGATTTGACGTCATCAGCGTTATTGGGACTCAGACTCTTTTCTCCCGGCCATGTTTTGGAAAAACAATTTTTTTGCTATGTTTGATGCAAGATATCTCGAGAAGTTTTTATCTGTTTAAAGGTATATTATATATCGATAGAATCGTCTCGATACGACCGATTTTTAGAAAAAAATTGAAAATTCTCGTATATGCACTTTAATACATAACTCAAGTTTAGCTAGAGCAGCAGGTCGATCACGTGGAGATTTTATAGGTATATACAGCTGTGTGTCATCAGCGTACATTATGCAATCAAGGCCATGGGCTTTGATCACATCTTCCAATGGCGCAAAGAAGTACAGAACCCTGAGGTACACCATATTGCAATGGTTTGTTTGAGGAATGCGTATTCTTCACCATAACTGACTGTACCCGATCAGAAAGGTATGAGTGATACCAGGCTAGTACAGTTCCACTAAACCCATAACGATGCTGAATTGAAGTCTCTCCAATAGAACGGTGTGGTCAATGGTGTCGAACGCAGATGATAAGTCCAACAGTACCAACACTACTTCCTGATTTTCATCAAGTGCATTAAGGATGTCATTGAAAACACGCAGAACTGCTGTCTCTGTGCTATGAAAGAGTCTATAAGCAGATTGCATTTTTGCAAGGAGGTTATTCTCAATAAGATAGTCTGTTGTCTGTCTGGCAGCAATCCGCTTTAATACTTTTGACAAGAAAGCCACGTTAGTAATAGGTCTATAGTTAGGGAATAGCTCTTTATCACTAGTAGGTTTTTTAATAGATGGGCAGATGAGACCTTTCTTAAGTGAAAGAGGAAATACTCCTGTGGACAAAGATGAACCGATAATGTCAGTAATTGGGGCAGCTAACACGTCAAGAGATTCCTTTAGCAGATGTGTAGGTACAGGATCTAAGGCACAGGACTTAGACGAGTATACTGTTTGATAGTGTTACAGACAAAGCTTTCAGATACAGCAGTAAATTCACTGAGTGAGCTTTTACAACAAGGAGAGGCAACTGCTATAGATAGCTTTTTAACTGACTCATGTGTACTTGTAAGTTTATCTCGAAGTAACTGAATCTTAGTTGAAAAATAACAACTAAAAGCATCAGCCAGGTCATACGAAGAATCATGTGATGGCAATAAAGGAATAGATTTTACTCGGAACATGCCCTCAATCATGTGAAATAGCTGATTCTGATCAGAGTTAGATATCTTTGCCTTATAATATTCTGTTTTTGCTAAATCAATTGCCTTTGCGTATATACGACATTGTTCCTTGTACAATTGATGATGAACCTGAAGGCGTGTAGAGAGAAATTTACGCTCAAACTGTCGTTTTTGTTTCTTCATAACTCTTAAACTATCATTAAACCATGGAGCATTTGGTCGAAGGGTAAGATATATGTAATGATGTCATATGGTTATGTGACGTCACTTGTATATAGTTAGCATTCGATACGTTATTAAAGTCAGTATTGATCTAACCACTCGAAGAGCCTGTCTCGCGTTAACTTAGAACATTACATTGGCGACGAGGATTAAAACGATCCCACCAAGTTATGGCCTCATCCTTACCACCATTCCCCGCGTTTAATGTTGATGACGACCCTACCGCGACCGGTCAACGATGGGACAAATGGAAAAAACGTTTTGAGAATTTTCTTCTCGCTATGGACATCGATGACGATACACGCAAACGTGCACTTCTATTGCACTACATTGGACCGTCAGCGTTCGACATATTCGAAACTTTAACGGACACAGGTGACGCAAAAGATTACAAAAAAGCCATGGAACGTCTTACAGAGCATTTTACACCGCAACGCAATGTTGACTACGAAACATACCTTTTCCGTCAAGCCCGACAGCAATCGAATGAAACGCTTGGTCAATTTGCCACCCGTCTACGCCAACTTGCGTCGACTTGTGAATTTACCTCTGTTGATAAAGAACTGAAATCACAAATCATCCTTAACTGCTCCTCATCTCAACTTCGCCGCCGCGCACTTCGTGAGTCATCGCTAACCCTCAAAGCCCTCCTCGATTTAGGTCGCACCATGGAACTGTCTGAAAAACAAGCGTCTGGTATTGAATCACACTCACTCACTCCCGATGACGAAGAACTGAACTACACTCGCGCGTCTCAGCGTTCTCAACTCAGTCAATCGCTCCCTGTTCATTTCCCACGTTCCCGACAAATTTCTGGCCCATCATCTACGTGTGGGCACTGTGGTAATGCCTACCCCCATCAACAAGGTCAAGCCAGCTGTCCAGCGCGAGGTTGCCAATGCCGTTCGTGCGGGAAAATGCATCATTTTGCTCGTTGCTGTCGCTCTAAACCTATCAGACCCGCATTTTCCGACCGTCGCCCCCCCCGTCCACCACCGCGTCACGGCGCCCGTAGGGAAAGAGTTAATATAGAATGGCCGATATTTTTTCGCATCGATCAATTTTATATTTTCGCCTGAATTTTTCATCATCGTTGTAAGTCGGCTAAACAACACACATATCAAATTTTAAGCCAATTTGGTGAATTATTTCTTACATTTCTAAACACGGTGAATTTTGACCTTTTTGACCCACATGCACATAACCTATTGTGTTTGTAGTGTATAGATAGCTTGCGTATTTATTTAAAAGTATGAGCTCCCGTGCGGGTGGACCGGTGCGGGTGGGATCTCTGCAGAGACTCTGCTTCGGGTAACCCTTACATAATTCCTCTCAATGAGGGGGTAGGGGGGAGCAGAGAAGGGGGTTCATTTTTTGTCACTGACCATTTTTTTGCTTTGTTAAACTGTATTTACATTGATTATTTTCAATTCAACATATAATAAACTGCTTTTCCTTTCACGCTTTTTCTTCGATTATTTTCAATTTACCTATTATTGCTTATTAACTCTTTCATTACGGCTGAAAAACATCAAAAATTGAACGACCACGTTGTTCTATTGATATCTCTTGAAATAACCATAACTGTTGCGAAAGCTATACATTTTCTGGAAGCCCAATAAACCGGCTTTTACTTGTTCTTTTAAATTTCCCGAACAAAACACATTATGTTAATATAAATTAGCATTAATTGTCATAAATCAAGTTGAAAAATTTACATTTTTCCAGAAAAGGCCATCTTGCACGCCCGCATAGCATCTTGAAAACTCAAAATGCCACCAATCGCAGAGTTGTTTATGAAATCAAATCAAACTTGGCGTGTGCGTGGATTTCATGTTCCTGGCGCTTGTCGAATTTCAATTTTTAATCTTGCGTTACCATGTGCCGTGTTTTTCGATTGACGACTTTGCGGGTCATCAACGACCCATTTTAACTGCGCCCGTAGGGAAAGAGTTAAACACTTAAGAAACATGGGGTGGTTGTTTAATCGCCATATTGTTTTTAGCCTGTTTTTAGGCTGTCTTGTATGCATTGGCAACTTGGTCGCTATGACAACCTGCTTGTTATTTTGTTGTTCTCTGTATTTTGGGCGTTTGAAATGCCAAACAAACATTCATGATTTACATTTCTGACTACATGAGTTCCGCATGATAAATGCAGACGCTACAAAACACTGATCTGAAGCTTTCTGGGCTCGTTTCAAAGCACTTTCGATTCGAAGCTCTCAAAACATTTTACATTTCGAGGAGAAAGTGTGCTTGCTTGGTTTATTTTTTGCTGCTATGGTTGGAAAAAAGAAGAGAACCGTGTATAAGAAGAAGAGAAAAGGGAATCCGTTTGCTGGAGAGCAAAAATACGCCAAAAGTCCGATCGACATTGATTTGATTGAAGGAAATGACGAGGATTGTGTCGTCTCGGGAGAAACGTCCCAAGAGCCTGATTTGTCGAAAACTTCCGCTCAGAAACCACTTGTTGGTGCATCCAGGCGAAAATTAAACCTGCCAGATTCCAATGAAATGCCTGATCAGCCCATACAAGAGTATGAAGGGAAAGGCTATCGTCTTATAGACATAGCCAAATTTTCAGCTTCAATCTCAGAAGCACATGTTTGTGATGAAGGTAAGAAAGTTTGTGATGTTCTACACGTGGTCATCATGTTATGTTTACTAGAAATGCTATATATGAATTTCTGACTGACTGTAATCTAAACAGCTATTCTCCCATTTATTGTGAAGACATTTTAGTAGTATAGAGAGTGGCGGTACGAGCTCAGTCAACGTCAACCGTAATATAAACACCAAAACATCGCCAAATTTGTGTCGAGCCACAACTTAGCGATGTTTTAGTGTTTATGTTTTACAGTTGACGTTGGTGAGCTCGTACCACCACTCTCTATACTACTATGGCAATCATTAGTCAATCTAAACACCCCTCCCATGTTTTCTACTCAATTGATAAGAAATACTAAAATAATGATTTTCGCTAAATTTAGAGCTAGAATGTGTCGTTTCATCATTTTCACGTCTTTAAAAAGTAGAGAATGTCGTTTCAACATTTTCGCGTATTTAAAAAAAGGCATAGTGTGCCACTTCAACGTTTTCACACATTTAAAAAGTAGAAGGTGTCATTTCAGCATTTTTACATTTTTGTTCAACAAACCACCGACACGTTCCACTGCTGTCTCACAAATTCACGCGCGAAAAAAAAACCACCAGATTTTGATTCTAGTGGTGATGTTTATCCAAATGGATAGCGAAATGGTGCTCTTTTAATTGGCTAACAAATAGCCGACTGTTTTGCAAGTTAGTCCGTTTGATCACTGTTTTCAGTGTTTACCACCTCACTTCTAAAATGGTGATCGTACACGTATTTTGACGTTGTGATTCCTCCCGACAACAAGCCTAAGAAAGGTACGTACGGTGTCACAATCGCGACAATGCTCTCAACGTCTTTCTTTAATAACGGATCTTTTTGTAGTTCGTCATTTAGCTCGTCAGGATTCTCTATGGCGTTCAACCCGTCCAGTAAGCTAGCGAATTTGCTGATTAGCAAGTCGGTGAGAAAAGCGTTCGCGATTTCCATTCTCTTCAACTCGTGTTGACGCCATATCTTATCGATAACTTTTGCGGACGCTTTTTTAATGTACGCTTCGGACTGGCTTACCACACCGTCACCAGACAGTCTAATAAGTTCGGATCTCCTAACGTCAATGTTGTCTTCCACAGTCGAAGTACCATCAGTGTCCTCAACTAATTCCTCAATCGTGGGGTTTTCTTCACTTTTGCGTTTCACCATCACACTATTACTTATACCCATATTTTATTGCGGAATAACAACTTCGTGACTGTATGGGTAGCGCAGTGAGATTTCAAGTCTAGCGTATTTATTATTTTTTAATGCGGTCACAATCGCCGACACTTCTTCTTTGCTAATGTGCCCAAGGTAATCGTCAATAACAACCTTCATATCACTTCTGCTTGGACAGTAAAAGCAAACGAGCTTACTAATATTTTCTCTGTATGGTTTTGCGATCGACGTCAGTTGTTGTGTGATGACAATAACGCTCAACATAAAATGTCGCGCACTAAAAGCTAAGTTGACCAACTGACTAGTCCTATTCTTGACGTCCTGCCCACTCGCACAGTCGTCCAACACAATCAGAGTGTTAGTGCCTTTAAAAACATTTGTTACACACTTGAGAACAGCGTCGACGTTGTCCTGCGCGCAGTCTATCGCTAACACGTCGGGGTCGTGCACATATTTCCAATCTTGGTACGCTTTGTTCCACTCGAAAGTAGGGCAAATCAACACAATGTAGTCAAATTTGCTAAAGTACTCAGATTCCAATGTTTCCAACAAATAGTGCGTCTTACCACAAGCTGTCATACCAACGATTAACATATTAAACGGAGTCTCCATTAACTCACGTTTGATTTAATACTGGATTGATTGCAACCCATTGTTCATGAAGTTGACCAACCCATCACTTATCACAAACACCCTGCACATAACGTTCGCAGTCGTCGCTTTCTTAGTGATCTCAAGAAGCACACCGGATTGTGTGTTTACAATGTTCTTGCCAGTGGCGACATTGCGATTATCTTGAACACTCCTCAAGTCGATAACCAACGCAAAGCCATCTTTATAGAACTTCTGTATGGTCATGAACTGAGCGTGTTCTTCACCCAAACCAAACAGTCGTTTCGCTTCTGCGTAGAACTTCGACTTTGGGATGCCTTGTGAGTACACACTATTTGGCACACCTTCGATTGTGACTCTAACACTATCAATATTTGGGTAAAGAAACTCCTCGCTGTCTGTTCGTACCTTATTCGTGAATAGCAACACAATTGCCTTCATGCTTTTTCTTGGAAGATTAATGTTTTCATTCACAATGGTCGTGCCTTTGTCCCATTCGGTGATTTTCATCAACGTGATGTGCTCATATGACAAACTACGACCACTTGCATAGCCCGACGCTATTTCGTCAGCAAGCTCCTGATTGTCGATCGTCTCGTACTCAAGCTCGAGGTTCTCCAGAGTGTACCCACCCACAGCGCTACCGGATTGCGCCACCATGATGTCTGTGGCCTTCGGAAGTGTGATCACATACTGCAAGTTGTTGTTCATGCTAAAAGGAGCGTACAACCCATGGTCATTCATGATCTTGCCAAGCTTAATCCGCTGCTTTGTTCCAATCACACCAAACATCAACGCGTCACTAACTTTAGCGACGTTCCCACTCATCGCACCACTGTCATCCTTAGAAATTAGCTTTCTCAAGTTCTCACCACCAATACCATAGTCAATCATTTGGTCTCGCGCAGTGACACTCTCCCAAAGGTCGCGATAGACACCAGTGTAATTTTCCCCATTGTTGTCATACACAGTTTCCCCAGCTAGTCTCACAACCAGTTTCTCAACCAACAACTTGCTCACATTGTTCAAGAACCAGCTTTTGGCGTTTGCGTTCTTAAAGTCGAACACTAGACCCAACGATCCAGGCACCAAACAGCTACTAACCTTGAGCTTCGGTATATCAATGTAAAGTTCCTCGCCAGGACTGACCTTATTAGGGTTCAACGTGATTACGTGTTGCGTTCTCACCCCTTTTATGCCACCCATGGTCGCTCGTCTAAAACCAGGACTCAACTCTGCTGACGTGACGTTCATATACTTTACATATGTTTTATCGCTACCGTTTTAGCTTGTAATAATCATAAGCAAACCACGCAAGTACCACTGCGAGTACCCAGAGATTTTGAGCCAACCAAGCGAGACCCTTCGCACCCAACGTCAACATATTGTAAACTAAGTTAGCCAACCCAACAGCCCATGGACCCATCTTCGTTATCGCGTTCTTAACAGCTTGTGCAAATGACCTCGTAGCAATAGCGCCTTTCATAACAGCAGACCTCCCAGCGATAATAATAGTTGTTATAATTCCAGCCACTGAAATTGCTACAGCGCTCAACCCAACCATATTTTCTTTAGCCCATTCCTTAAATTTCTGCAATCTGTCAATGTCGACTTCTTGTTGCTCTCTAACTTCTTCAAGCTCGCGCTGTTCTAGGATTCTGTCTATGGCTTTCTCAAGTCCTCTCACTCTTTCAAGCAAACCAACGTACTCTCGCTCTTCGTCACTCGTGAGACCACTTTGGCTAGCTTTTTTTTTTTCAAGCTCCACCAATCTCCCATTCGCTTCGTCTAACGCCTTTTGAAAATAGTCTGCTTGTATTTGCAATGCACCATTGTCACCTATTCTTGACTCACGCAACACACCATCACCTGGATTAAGCACACCATTCAGCTCACGGTTTTCGTTTGACGATAACCCAAGTATGTCAACATAACCCACTTTTGTATCAATCACTGAGGGGTTGTCTGGGGTCACTTCTGTTGTGGCAACTGTTGTTTCTGTACTCTCAGGGATTTGACTAACTAACTTTTTGAACTGCTCGATCGCGTTTTTACTACTCGCATCTTTACTGTAGATCAAACCCTTTTTCCCAAGTTTTAGAATTAGTTTGGGTTTTCCATATTTACCATCTTTGTTTATCGGTTTGAAAAGAATAGCCTCTGAGTCCGTGACCCACGACCTGTTGACTATTTCCCTTGACGCGTCGTCGTGGCCGAGTCCCTTTTTGTTTAATTTACGTATTTTACTATTTATTAGCTTGATTCTTTTTACGTTGTTTTCTGTTAGCTTTTTGTTGGATGCTTTTAGCTCGCCCAGCCTTCTCTCAATTTCTTTCTCCTCTTCAAAAGCTATACTAAAACTCTCGTCATTGACATCACCATATGACTCCTGCTCAACAAACTTTACTGCAGGGGCTTCTGTGTTAGTTCCCCATATTGTCACCGTCTTACCATCGTCAGTATCAATAAATGACGTCTCTTTTTGCCAACCTCGTCTCGCGTCTAGCTCACTCCTTATCTTTTTCGCTTGGTCTTGATAGTCGTTGTAATTAACGCGAACATTTTCCGACATGTTGTCTTCAGTGTGCTTACCGTACATGCCTTCAATAGCGTCTTCGATATCGGCGAGCGTATTTTCTAATTGCTCATTACTCATGTCTTCGTACTTATTGAGGGTTTCCATCTCAGTCTCGTCAAAAACTTCCCCACCTTTAGCCATATTACATTAGCTCACATTTTGAATATCGCTCTCTAACTCCTACGAATCACATTTTCTTTCTAGTTTAAATAATTATACGCAAGCCACGCGAATGTCACCGCAAACACCCACAGATTTTGAGCTAGCCAAGCGAGACCCTTTGCACCTGTCACCAGCGCGTCGTAAACTAAGTTAGCCAACCCAACAGCCCATGGACCCATCTTCGTTATCGCGTTTTTAACAACCTGTGCGAACGACCTCGTGACTATAGCGCCTTTCATAGCGTTAGTCCTCCCAGCGATAATAATGGTTGTTATAATCGCAGCTACTGAAATCGCTAAAGCACTCATCCCAACCATATTTTCTTTAGCCCATTCCTTAAATTTCTGAAACCTGTCAATGTCGACTTCTTGTTGCGCTCTAACCTCTTCTATTCGCCGCTGCTCAATAAGCATGTCTCTAGCTTGTGTAAGTCCAATCACTCTTTCAGCTAGACCGACGAACTCTTCGTTCTCTGCAGCTGTGAGGTCTTTCCCCGCGAGCTCCGCTATTCTTTTGTTCACTTCATTTATCAAGTTTTGATAACGGTCCGCTCGTATTTGCAATGCGCCAGTGTCGCCTATTCTAGACTCACGCGACACATTCTCGCTTGGATTGAGTAGCGCGCTCAACTCACGGTTCTCGATTGGTCTTAGTCCAGGTATGTCGACGTACTCTGCGTGTGTGGTGTCTAACAACGGCGCACTCCCCACAACGTCTCCACGATCTCTCACGTTGTCAATAGTCTGCGTTGCGAGATCACTAAAAACCCTCTCCACATGTTGATACACTCCTCCACCACTCCGCGTTACGAGATCGCTAGTAGTCTCCCCCATGTGTTGACGAAGTCTTATATCGTGTTCGCGCTTCAGTCCACTCTCCACTCTAGTTAGTCTAGTTTCCTCATCGGCTGTGACGCCTAGATCGCCCCGAGCTAGCTCAAGATCTTGAGTGGCTCTTTCGAGACTGCTATCTAGTTCATCATTACTCATATCTTTGTATTCATCAAAGCCCTCCGTCTCGAGGTCGTCGAAGCCACTCTTAGCCATGTTACATTAGCTCACATTTTGAATATCGCTTTCTGGTACCCACGAATTATGTTTGCTCTCATAACCCAACCATTTGACCAGCGCCATCTTCTTCCCTCTGACTTTCTTTCTTTTCAACACCTTTTCAACTCTGTACACATCGTCGCCATGTTTCTTATTAACCAACGATAATTCCTGTTCATAAAATTTACCAATAATCTGTTCACCTGTGTGATCCTCAATTTCGTACACATTCGGATCACCACGAATAACTTTCACCACTTTAAACAGCTCTTCAGTGAAGTTGGCTTCATAGCCCTTTGTGAACACACTCTTGTACTTACTAATTCTCACTGACTCACCAACTCTAAACTTTGGCAATGGGTTGTCTGCAAATTGGTGGCCAAACAAAGTGGTCCACACTTCACCCTCATTTGACTTATTGACATCCTTTGGCTTCATCATAATACTGCGGTTCACATTGCTATTGTAATTGCTCACGAACTGGTCCAAAGCGTCAACCCATTTGTACGTTCCACGAGCGTAAAAGTACTTCCACATAACGCTCTTCAGACTTCTATTAAAACGCTCAACAACAGCAGCCTTTTTGTCGGTCTTAGTGCTGAAATATTCAACACCATGTTCTTTCAACAAACTTTTCACCCCAACGTTGTAGAACTCGAGTCCATCGTCAAATTGTGCTAACTTAGGTGTGGCTCCAAACCGATCTTTAAAGTCAACCAACAATTTTCCAACAGCCTTAGTCATGTTCTTAGCGTCTTTTCTATAAACTGCAATGCCAAAAGCGTATCTACTCAATATTTCAATGCCTGTTAGTATCCAATAATAACCACCATTCTGTTTTGAGTACTTGCTCATGTCCACTAAGTCCATTTGGAGCTCTTCACCAAGAAATCCAACAAAAGTCGCGCGGAACTTATGTCTTCTCACAATAGGTTTGTACCTAGTGTAGGTGTCCTGCGCTGCCAACCATTCTTTCACTGTTTTTCTAGTTACTTTCAATCCGTCTCCCAATGCACTTTGATACAACCTCTCTACACCACTGAACCCTGTCTTAGGATTGTAATAAATGTCTCTCAACCCTTGTTCTGTTTCCACACCAAGCTCCATATAATTCACACAATATACAGTTCCAATAACACCGCGCCAATGTCAGCGTCACCATTGTTTGGTTTGACACGAAACGTCATACTTGAGTAAATACCTTTTTTAATTTTCACCTTGGACTCAACATATGCGTAGCGCTGTATCCCCCCATCAAGAGACTGCTCGGTGGGTATTGGCAACGTTGTGATCACATTACTACGCTTCCCATCAGTGCCCACATTGCTCTCCGTCTCAACAGCGTCGCACGAGACCTCTACATACTTTAGACCTTTGTTCATGTCAATCTTGTTTGGACTGTCGTGCCACTTAGCATCTAACGTAATTCCTGTGTCCTTCGCGAAACCAAGCAAAAGCCCAATGTCACCCAGCCTAAGTTCTATTATGCTGGTGATGCCAAACCTCATACCCCGAACTCTGACCCTACTTTTACCTGTGGCCACCAGTCTCTCCACCACGAAGTCCACATTAACCCCCCTGAGCGTGAGTCGTAGAGCTCTAACCAACGCGTCGAAGTCGTAATGACCCCCACTCAATCGAGTTGTCGCGAGTCTTGAATACGGTGTTCCTGATCTAGCAAATAAGAATCGAATATCGACATCACTCGCCACGTTATTGTAGTTCCAAAACACAGTGGCTGTCTTGACTATAATGTACGGGTTATCATGTGTGGCCACTACACTGTAGTCAAAAGTTACAACTTTCTCCACACCTTCAACAAGCACCGTCAACTTTTGAGGACTGTCGTCTACACGTCTCTTCTCAGTGTAACCACCAGAGTCATACCCATAGTTTAGACTCATTACTTTAGCGCACGTTTAGCTACTCAAGCGTCGCATACAAGTCTAACAATATGTCACCAACGTTGACACCACTACCATCTTGGTCAGTCACATTAAACACCAGCTGTGTGAAAGCGCCTTTGTTTATCGACACCTTCGACTCAATGTTGAAGAAGTGTTGAACGGAACTCTTCAGTGGTTGAGTGGTGGTCAATGGTAACTCAACGATAACCTCGCTTTTGCTACCATTAACAATATTCTCAGGTCTGTTCACAATGCTACAACCTACTTGTACGTACTTCAACCCTTTGTTAACGTTCACAACGTTAGGGCTGACCAAACCACTACTACTCACCGTTGTGTTATCGTTGAACCCTAAGAGTTCTCCAAACTTAAACAGCTCTAATTGTTGGTCAGTTTTTATCTCACACTTTGAATTATGTTTGTTGGCTACTAACCCAATAGCCCCTAATCCTTTCAACTCGTCGGCGATCATTTTAAAAGTGTGGTACCCAGACTCAAAAACGTGTTTGTTGCTGTTGTAACTTATTTCATCATTCACGCCAGTCTCCACGTTAACATAGTCCCAAAAGATGGTCGCTTTTTTCACTAGTAAGTGAGGGTCTGAGCCAAACGTCAAAAGTGCCTCTGGTAGATCCACAGTTTCCGTTGGACCTCTAATCAATACTACAACCCTGACCATATATAATGTAGCATGTGTTATGTGTAACATATGGTATGTTATATATGCAGAAAGCCCTTCATGATTACTATGGAAAGCACTACAAACTCGCGATGGCTAACACATCAAAGGCCACACACGACGCGAAGGCAGACCTCATCAAAAAGTATCCTCACGCCACTTTAAGCAAATTTGAGTTCTATCCAAATATTTTGCAAGATGGTAAGATCATGAGTGTCGACGTGTATTTCAGAAACAATGACATCCTCAGCACAGACATAACCAGCGCGACCTTCAAAAATGATAAAAAAATGTGGAGGTGGCTACACAATAGTAAGTTCCCAATAATATGGCAAGGTGGTGGAACTATCCAACCACTACCAAAAGGTCATAAGAACCACTGGGGACTTTGGGACGGTTATCCAACAGAAAATGTGTTGAATTATCCAGTGAATAACTTTAAAGTCTTCGTTAACCAGAGTAGCTACTTCATGTCAAAGCTACCAACCTTGCGAGTCACCACGCCAAAGACAAAATCAGAGTGGGATGACAGCGAATCTTACTACCGTATTGTGTTTGCGACGTATTGTGCAAGTTTCTGTTGTGGAGTGTCGTTGCAACATTTGTCAGTGTCACAAGAAGTTCACCCTGTGGTTACAAGTGTGATGAGGTTTCATTTGTACTTCACCATTAGGAGACTTCTCAGAAGAATGGAAGGTGGCGAGACCATGAAATCAATAAGTAGAGAATTTGACGCTTCCGAATTGTATGGTAAGATTTCCAAGATTCCCAGAAGGCACTACTACCAGAATAAAGTCCTGAGCGATGGCACAACAGGCGAATCCAGAGTGTTCACACTCAACGACGTTCAGAACGATTACAAACGATACGTCGCGCGACTCTCGGATGGCTTTACCAACATTGGGTTGCAATATCTAAACCAAAGCATAGAGTCCTTTGTGTACTCCACACTTGGTGCGCAAGCGAGAACACGTGTATCAGTCGTTGGTGGTTCTGCGGGAAGTCTAGAAACCCAACAAGAATTCCGCAAGTTGTTTTCTGACAGTGTTATACAGTACGACGTATCAACATGGATCCTCAACATGAATAAATCGATTAGAGACACCAACGTTGTCCAAAATCTTGCAGTGTCGCCAAGTACGTGGTTAATGCCGAGCAATGTAGTAATTCTCAAGAATAAAATCGCTGGGTACAACAACTTATTAAAGATTGCCACAGAGTCCATGAAATTTGGGGTGAACACTAGCTTGAATGCAACAACACCAACAATTACGGCTAAAAAAGTCCACCAAGAAAATGTGGTGACTCACCCATTAGTAGCGCCAACAAATCTTGTGAAGAGAAAAGCTAACCAAGAAAGTGTGGTGGTGGTACCAACGACTGTGGCTAAAAAAGTTTACCAAGAAAATGTGACACCACTCCCTGTGAGAAAAACAGTGGTCACTACCACAAGTAAGTCAGACACGACAACGTTGGCGATAATCTTGGGGTTCTCAGCGGTATCTGGCTATCTGCTAACCAAATACACCTTGAAGTAGTAATGAGTCTAAACTATGGGTATGAGTCTGACGACCCTCACGATAAAATACTAAAGAGAACGAAAAGGCATCTGGACGAAGATCCTAAATTAAGCGCGACCGGTGGAAGGATGTCTGGACTAATAGACATGCAAGGCTCAGCGATAAAAAACGTAGCAGACCCAGTCGATGACTCAGACGCTGCGAATAAAAGAACTCTAGAGCAATTGCTATCAAGCTACCTCAAGAGTCAGTCCTACAACGTTGTGCTCGACTTTAACGTTAGCACACACGCCTTGAAAAACGTGGAATTTCACACCAATGGTTCAAACAAAGTGAAAGCCATTGGTGAAACAAGTAAATTAGTGCAAAACAACCCGGCTTATGGTCCTATTGTTGGCATCAGCGGTGTGAGTCAAAGTTTTCTATCCCCCGTGTTAACACCAATCCCACTTGAGTCAGGTCTTCATTTTAATTGCCCCAGTATGCAATGGTGTGATCTCTCCATTTTTGTTGTGGTGAGGTTACCCATGAGAACCGCTGGATCAAATTGGGAGACAATTATATCAAACGACGATGGTAGTTGGGATAAGTTCATAGGGTACAAGACTGGTGTGACCAACAAGCTCGCGTATGGTGGTAGCACCCCAGCGATGGAGAAAGTATGCACTATTCCGAGTATTATTGACCTCACCAAAATGCATATGATATCAATACACTGGCAAATGAGCAATTCGCACGTCAGAGTCAACAACGTTAAGTCAACCGATTCAGACTTCATAGCAAATATGAAAAAGATAGGCGCACCCTACGGAACAATTTTTGGAATACATCGACCAAGAATACCACTCGCACCTTATGCGCACCCATCGTTGATAGAGTTCTACGGTGTGAAAATTGTGAGTGGTTACATGACAAACCGAGACATCATAATCATGGGTGGAGAAATGATGAAGGAATATGGTGTAAAGTAAATGGGAGCATGTATTTCGAGAACTCATGAAATATATAAGATAAATAAGACGACTGATCACATGTTCAAAGCTGGTGGATCGTTTGGCCGCGGTGACGTCACTCTCGAGCTCCACGCTGAGATTGGTATGAGGTCTAAAAAGACTTACGGCGAACCTATTATGATACCCGCAGAATTAGACAAAGTAGGAGTGGTAGGAGACGTGACCTAAGTTATGTGATGGGTTGGCTTAGAAAACTGGCTCGTAACATTAGAAACTTTTTCAGACGACGTAGAAAACTGAGGACTAATAAAACGTATTTGCTGCATTGGTACACAACAAACCAGATCTATAAAAAACCTGACACCTATGTCGAGTAGTCTTTTTTGCGAGGCTATAGTAATGGCAACCAACTCAGTGCAATTATTCGATGGTCACCAAATCACGATGGCTAATCACAACGGTGAAATATGGTTCAAAGCAAGAGAAGTCGCAAGTGCTCTAGGTTACGCTCGACCAAAAGATGCAGTCAACGACCACGTCGAACCTGATTGTAAAATGAAGATAGAGCAGGCCTCGTTTATCAACGAACTTGGGGTCTACTCACTGACGTTCTCGAGTAAAATGGAGCGTGCGAAACACTTTGGAAGGTGGGTGCACTCAGAGGTCTTACCAAGCGTTAGAAAAAGTTTAGCTAGCGTTGGTCTCAAACACAATCAATTTAAAATGATCACCGAGTTCGATCTACACACGAAAGTTGTTGGTTTTCTTAGGAAATATTATCCAGAAGCTATTTTGATAGCTGCTTGTGGTGAGAATCAAGACACTTCGAGTAAAAGAATAAATTCGTGGAAAAAAGGCTACCAACGTGGAACGCCTGACTTGATTATTGCTAATGCAAACCGACAGCATAGCGGGCTTGTGATTGAGTTCAAGAATCCAGGTGGTACAGGCAAGACGTCCAAAGAGCAGGAGTCTCTGTTGCTCAGATACAAATCCGCTGGGTATCTAACACTCTTGTGCGACTCGTACGACGACGCTATTACCACGGTAATAAAATATCTTTTTGACGTTGGGTTTCAGTGCTCTCACTGCCTTCGTAAATTTAAAAATAAATCAGCGTTGAGTAACCACGAGAGACGCTATTGTAAAGAGACTTTTTAGACAGTGAGTAATGAGTCGAGTTAGCACTCGTTCTCGTTGTTGAGACGACGTCTGAAGTGACAACTGCTCTAGCATTTTTTAAAGACGTTTTTAACTTGGTAAAAAATGTCTGCGAAACTTTCTCTATTTACTTCACAAACCTTCTGACCACTGTGTGAAAAAATGTTTCTACGATACATTGGACGCTTCATGTGACCAATGTCTAAATTTTAAAAAGTGGGGTATCCGAGAACACCCTTAATTTTGTGTGGAAGGATGATGACGTCTACACACTGCACGATATTGCTCAGCGCCACCAACGAACGATGGTCCTGGGTTGTATCTCCAATTGAATGGCGCTTCAACAGTTGTTCCGTAAGTGTCGCGACAAACGGCGCAATACGCTTTTAGAAATGTGATGTCGTCTGCTACTGGGAAGAGTGTGTCAAGCTCACCAAGCTTTTTTAAGTGCTCCGTTGTTATGAGACCACAAATAATGACATGAATGCCGGCTTTGATGTACTCGTGAATAATTGGGAGTAACCCAGAGTACCAATGGCCCTCATCAATTCCGATGACGTCGTAGTCAGCTATCTCGGAAGAACTCGGAAGGTTGGTGATTAACTTCGCAGGTAAACTGTCTGATCCGACGACAATGGTCTGACGATGTGTGGAGAACGTGTGGTCAGTTCGTCTAGTGTCACCTGCGTTGTTCATGTACACGACTTTGAGCCCTGATTTACTTAATGTGACTAACCTGCGGAGAGTCTCTGTCGTTTTTCCTGCAAACATGGGACCAATCACGATTTCTAGTTTACCGACTTTCTTCATGGTTACTATACCCCCAGAGAAACGCTCTTCTTTCTTGCGGCAACTGTTGCTCGTTGTTAAATATCCGCTGAAGCTCTAAGTTTTTAAGATGAGTCTTCGAGCTATTGTGTCTCAAGCGATACAGTGGGTCGTTGGTAACCACACCGCATGGGTGACAGGTGTACACGTTTTTATTTCTCGCAAAGTGTTTGTGGGCTGGCGAGAGTACGTGGTCCCTGATATCGTCCGCACCCAGTATCTCGTTACACCCCACCTTGCAAACGTGAACGTCACGGTTTGCGGCGAGCTCTAGCCACGCTTTGGCTTTGGTTGGGCATGGTTTCCATAGAAGGGTCGCTAAGAACACTTGGAGGGAGTTACCGAGTAATGTGGCTGTGGACTCACTAGGGTCGCTCAAGTAGACGTAACTCACTAACATAAGGTACTTGAATGATGAGTAACACCACACAGGGATTATGCCAGCTAATGTATCAGCAAGCTCGTTGGCTCTGTCTTCTCGAAGATCGATCCAAGCGTCGAGAAGATACCTCGTATGGCGGATCTGAGAGCCAAGCCGTTTTGGTGGTCCTTCAGGGTCGGGGTCGAACATTGTGTATGTTGAGAAGTACTCGTTTAAGACGGTAGGTCCAGAGGCGCCTTGTAGGGTGGGCACACTGATAAAGGCTGTTCTCAACATGTTGGCAATATCTTCTTCGCTGATTTCTCTGGCTTGAGTCATTATGTTATACTCTCAGAAAAAATCCTAATTTTTTTAGTGCGTTTGGTCTGGAACTGTGAGGTCATCTGTGAGACACCTGTGAGGTCAACTGTGAGACACCTGTGAGGTCAACTGTGAGTAAGATAACACGTGATAGTGTATTAGATGGTTGAGGACTCACAGACGGCTGTTGAAGCGAAGATCACGGCTGATGTGAAAAGTGTTAAGGTGAAGGACCCAAAGCGCGTCGCTGCCGGTAAAAAGTTGGCTGAGATATCGAAAGCTGCGAAAGAAAAGAAAATGCGTGAAATGATAGTCAATGAAGAACAGGGTGGTGAGTGGAGCTATGGATATGTTGTCGGAACACTTGGTGTAATCATCGCTGGTGCTTCGTTGTGGTACACAATTAGCAGTGAAAAAGAAACGCAACTGGAGCCTGTGAGTACTGTGGTTAGCGCGTCAGAAAATCGTAGAGCTTGTCGTCCAGCGTTAGACACATTTGATTCTTGAACAAAACACGCGACAATGTATATGACTGCGATCGATCGAAAAGAACTTATGAACGAACTGTACGATGCGCTACTTGTCACGACTGGCGCTGTGGTAGTGAGTATGATTTCTAAAAAGGCTTTAGGGGAACCATTGGGAACACCAGAGACTGTGAAAGGTACAGTGAAACTTGCTGCGGCTGTTGGTGCAGGAACGCTGTTAGTAAAATGGGTGCAATCGAAAAAGTGGATACCGACAGATCCATTCAAATCAATGTAAGTTAATGGCGAGTGTTGTGGCTGGAGGGATTTTTAACGCAGTGGCTTTTGCAGGCGCTGGCTTTATGTTTTCGAAGTTTAATCATTCAGGTTATGAAGCTGAGATGAAAAGACACAACCATGCGTTGGAACAGTTAGCCAGCGCGAAAGAAGTGTGGTATGAGAATGAAGTCGCTAAGAAAGATAAGATCCAGCGTTTGCGACAACGGCTCTCTGACGCTAATGCTGACATCAATGACACAAACCACGCGTTGGAAGAACTTAGAAGCGTAATGACCATACGGTACAGCGGACGAGTGTTCACTGACCTCCCGAAGGTTGCGGATTACTACCAACCGAGTGCGGAAATGAAGGAATACCAATTATTGTTTGTTAGCGCGCTAGGTTTGGGTAGTGGAATAGCGGTGTGGGTACTAGTTCGGTGAAAAAAAATGTTGGAGTAGTATAAGTGATGGACAAACTTATGAGGCAGATGAGTTATGGTTTGACAATTGATGAGATCGCGAGTGAGACGCAAATTGAGTGTGGAGACACCTTCAGGCTTTACTACTGCTCGGATTGTGACGTTGTGAAACGTTTGATTGACTGTGGTGGGTACGCATGTCCAAAGTGTGGCGACACCGAATGGGGCTACACTCAGAGTTACAGCGACATGAGACTCACGCGGTTAAAAAGCGTTCACAAACGGTCTTGGTGGATGGGGAGGAGACTGCGGAACGTTGTGAAGTGCGAGCACCTTGAGTTGATAAAAGAGGACTTCTTGAAAGTTGTCAATGTGCTGCACTCATGCAATTTGATCAAGGGTAGAAATGTCAGCAGATATGGGTACTACATTATTAGGTTGTGTCATAGAAGACGAGTTGAGACACTCAAGAAGGTGTCAGACCTCAAAGACGGGAAGGTGAAAGACTTGTTTGATAACAATCTGTTTGGGGTGGTGTACCCAAAGCTGGGATGGTGTGAAAGTGGTGACAATTACTACGACGAGTGGCTTAGGAAAAAAACAAGTGTAGTATATAGAAGCCATGGGTGACGTCACAGAAAACTCACTTGTTAGAAATGGTGCAGCCGTTGTAAATCCACTAACAGGTAGAGCAGTCAACGTTCATGGGCGAGTCTACAATCGACTTGTTAGAGACGGTGTTTTTAGCGACACGACAAATGTCAGTACTATTAACCCGCTGACAAACAGGCGAGTTAACGTTGGTAGTCGGACACACAACCGTCTTGTTAGAGACCAGGAGGCACAACCCACAGTTGAGGACCATAGCCCACGGCTGTTGGATCGAGCACTGAGAGGGTTCACAAGGTCCTATGGAGTCGAGGTGGTTAACGATAGAGACATTAATCAGGTAAATGGTAGTAGAAGCGCTGTCATCAACCTTTTGAGACGTGAACTAGGTGAGACCAACGGAATGAAAGTGGTGGAGACAGTCAAGGTCACTTTTGAGAAAGTTTTAGAACTCAATAAGACCACATACAAAACTGCCTACTTTAACAGCGGAACGTTTGTCGTCATTAATGACCACGACATCGAGGGTGTCGCCAATCGTGGGTCGGAGCAGATTTTGACGCGGATAGCCGGCTGGTTATCTGAGGGGTCTGGATGGACTATCGACAAAATAGATGCGCACTACGTCAATATCGCTATTTACAGACCTCTGCGTGGGAGTAGCTACATTGCGTTGCCAAAGGAGCTGCGTAACAGTAAGAAGGGCTTGATAAACGTAAATAACGATGATGACAACGAGTGCTTTAGATGGTGTCACCTAGCACATAAGTTTCCTGTTGGAAAAAACTCTGATAGAACGTCGAAGTACGCTAGGCATGTCAGTGAGCTGAATTATGACGGAATTGACTTCCCAGTATCAGTCAAAGACTACAACAAGATCGAAAAGGCAAACGATATTAGCATTAATGTTTTTGGGTATGAAAATAAGCAGCCATTCCCTGTGTACGTTTCTAAGGAAGCGCACCCTGACCATATGGACTTGTTGTTGATAACTAATGACATAGGTAACAAGCATTACGTCTACATTCGCGATTTTAATAAATTCATGCACCGGCAAACAAAGCACGAGGCGAGAAAGCACTTTTGTAGGTATTGTTTGCAGTGCTTCACCCGAGAGGACGTACTTGAAAGCCATGTGGAAGTGTGTTTGGTCATCAATGGGAAGCAAGCTATTAAAATGCCGCAAAAAGGTGCGAAAGTGAAATATGAGAATTTTAGTAGGCAGCTAAACGTACCATTTGTGGTGTACGCAGACTTTGAGGCTATCACACAGAAGGTGCACACAGCAACAAAGCTGTCAAGCGAGTGTAGCTACACAAACGCTTATCAGAGACACGTCGACTGCGGTTATGGGTATAAATTAGTTTGTTGCTACGACAACGAGTACAGTAAGCCAGTGAAAGTGTATCGCGGTGAAAATGCAGTTAACAAGTTTATTGGGGAGATGCTAGAAATTGTTGAATATTGTAAAAAGACATCTGAGAGTCACTTTAACAAAGAAATGATGCTGACTGACGACGATAAGAAGAATTTCGACGAGGCTAAGAGTTGTCATATTTGCAGCGTTGAGTACACTGGCGCTGACGTTAGAGTGAGAGACCACTGTCACGTGTCAGGTAAGTACAGAGGGTCCGCGCATCGTGACTGTAATGTGAACTTTAAGTTAACCGATAAAATTCCTGTGATCTTTCATAACTTACGTGGCTACGATAGTCATTTCATCATGCAGGAGATTGGCAAGTTCGGCCAAGACATAAATGTGATACCGAACAACATGGAGAAGTACATGGCGTTCATGCTTGGGAAAAACTTGGTGTTCTTGGACAGCTTTCAGTTCATGAGTAGTGGTCTAGACAACTTGGTGAAGAACCTACCAAGGGACGCTTTCAAGTACACGTCAGAAGTGTTTCGTGATGAGGGGTTGGCACTAATGACAAGAAAGGGGGTCTATCCCTATGATTATATGAACTCCTTTGATAAATTCGATGAATGCGAGCTACCCTCCAAAAAAGATTTCTACAGCGTTCTGAATGACGAGCACATCACGGAAGAAATGCACGAGCGCGCTTGTGACGTGTGGGACTACTTCGACGTTGAAAGTATGGGTGGGTACCACGACCTGTATTTGAAAAGCGATGTGCTCTTGCTCGCCGACGTTTTTGAGAACTTTAGAAAGACATGCCATCGCGAGTATAAATTAGACCCTTGCCATTATTTCACATCACCCGGATTAGCTTGGGACGCCATGTTAAAGATGACTGGAGTAGAACTCGAATTATTGTCCGACATTGACATGTTCCAGTTCGTAGAATTAGGTATGCGTGGTGGTGTGAGCTACATATGCAACAGACATGGTGTGGCGAATAATAAATACATGAAGGGGTATGATAAAGCGCAAGAGTCGAAGTATTTGATGTACCTTGACGCCAACAATTTGTATGGATGGGCGATGAGTCGAAGTCTACCCACGGGCGGCTTCAAGTGGTTGACTGAGAAAGAAATAGAAAAAGTTAATCTGCACGACTATCACGACGGTAGTGAAAAGGGCCTGCTGCTTGAAGTCGACTTGGAGTATCCAGCCCATTTGCATGACCTACACAACGATTACCCGTTGGCTCCTGAGAAGATGGAGATAACTGTTGACATGTTGTCGGAGTACTGCACAAAAATCAAAAACAAGTTTAACGTGAGTGTTGGTGGTGTAAAGAAGCTGGTGACTAATTTGATGGACAAAAAAAAGTATGTGTGTCACTATGGAAATCTGCAGTTGTACATGGACCTTGGGTTAAAAATCAAAAAGACTCATAGGGTCCTACAGTTTGACCAGTCCAAGTGGTTGGGTAAGTACATCGACTTTAACACAGTCAAAAGAACCGCAGCTAAGAACGCTTTCGAGAAGGACTTCTTCAAGTTGATGAACAACAGTGTGTTTGGAAAAACAATGGAAAATTTGAGGAAGCGCGTTGACGTGAGACTAGTGACAACTGCTGGGAAATTAGAAAAGCTCGTCTCGAAGCCGACGTTTGTGTCTTGCAAGATATTTAGCGAGAACTTAGTCGCTGTCCACAAAGTTAAAGAAACGCTGACACTAAATCGACCCGCGTATGTGGGTATGTGCATACTAGACTTGAGTAAAACGCTGATGTATGATTTTCACTATAACTACATTATGAAAAAGTACTCTAGCGACACCTGCAGATTGCACTTCACTGACACTGACAGTCTGCTGTACACAATAAAAACTGACGACGTTTATTCCGACTTTATGATGGAGTGCGAAAAGTTCGACAATAGCGACTACCCTGCAGACAGCCCATTCGCTTTCAAAGAGAACAAGAAAGTTATTGGTAAGATGAAAGACGAGTGCGCTGGAACGCCAATTATTGAGTTCGTTGGGTTGCGTAGTAAAATGTACAGCTATTTGAAAGAGGATGGAGGTGGTGGGAAAACTGCAAAAGGTATTAGAAAAAATATAATTAAAAAGGTAATCAGACACGAAGATTACAAAAGTGTGTTACTTGAGCAGAAACAATTGCGACACACAATGAAGACCATTAGAAGTGTCAAACATCAGATTGGTAGTTATGAAATTAATAAAGTATCGCTATCCTGCTTCGACGATAAACGATACCTTTTAGAAAATGGTATTGACTCCTATGCATATGGTCACAAAAACATTGTAGTGAGAGACACCACTGAGAGTAGTGAGCAAACGGACTAATTTGTAGAGTAGTTGGCTATTTGTTAGCTAACGTTGTTAGCCGATCAAAAGAGCACCATTTCGCTATCCATTTGGATAAACATCACCACTAGAACCAAAATCTGGTGGTTTTTTTTCGCGCGTGAATTTGTGAGACAACAGTGGAACGTGTTGGTGGTTTGTTGAACAAAAATGTAAAAATGCTGAAATGACACCTTCTACTTTTTTAAATGTGTGAAAACGTTGAAGTGGCACACTATGCCTTTTTTTAAATACGCGAAAATGTTGAAACGACATTCTCTACTTTTTAAAGACGTGAAAATGATGAAACGACACATTCTAGCTCTAAATTTAGCGAAAATCATTATTTTAGTATTTCTTATCAATTGAGTAGAAAACATGGGAGGGGTGTTTAGATTGACTAATGATTGCCATAGTAGTATAGAGAGTGGTGGTACGAGCTCACCAACGTCAACTGTAAAACATAAACACTAAAACATCGCTAAGTTGTGGCTCGACACAAATTTGGCGATGTTTTGGTGTTTATATTACGGTTGACGTTGACTGAGCTCGTACCGCCACTCTCTATACTACTCATTTTACTTATTTTAGTTGTATACACTTGCATGTTTTCCCCATTAAACAGCATTCCATTGTATAGAGCATAACCATATGCTATGCTTAGTCTTTCCAATAATGACCTTTAATTAATTTTTAGGCAGCTTGATTATCCAGGAAAATAGGACTGCAAGACGAGGCCTGATGACTTGCCTCTCGGCTAGCTGCTCTTCATGCGAAGAGGAGTCTGGTTTGGAGACATCTTCTTCCCTAACAGCAAGAGGTAATTCTGCTGATGTGAACCGCCGTGCAGTGTACCATTCAGTAGAGACTGGTGGTGGCTACGAAAGTCTGGTAACATTTTGCAGTATTATGAATATGCCTTGTATAAGTAAGACAGCCTACTATCAACAGTTAGATACAATTGTAAATGCTCTTGAGGTAGAGGCAAAACAAGAAATGAAGCAGGCTGCACAAAGGCTCCTAGAGTTTATTTTAAAAGAAAACGGTTGCGAAGACAAGGATTCTGTTGTGGATGTTGGGGTCAGCTTTGATGGTACCTGGGCGAAAAGAGGCTTTACATCTCTTACTGGAGTTGTGTTTGCTATATCTGTGGACACTGGGGAAGTTCTGGATTACCATGTAATTTCAAAATCATGTCAGCGGTGCAGCTTAAAGAAGACACAGTGCAAGTCTGATGAAGAATTCGAAGAGTGGGAAATAGAACATGTCTTTTCTGGTGAATGTGACATAAATTTTAATGGTAGTTCCCCAGCTATGGAAGTGGAAGGTGCTAAAATACTATGGAACAGGTCACTTGCACTACATAACATCAGATACAGGTGGATGGTATCTGATGGTGACAGCAAAGCCTTCAGTGCCATTGAGGATGCATATGACGGGATCAAAGTGGAGTGGCCATGTTCAAAAAAGAATGGGAAAGCATCTCCTGAAATTAAAGGCTACAACAAAAGGCAATCTTGCTGATGGGAAGTCAGTTGGAGGACATGGTCGACTCACCGAAGGAAAAATCAAGCAGATTCAACGGTATTATGGCTTAGCAATACGGCAAAATACCCTGTCTACAGCAAATCCAACTGACAAAGATGTTTCGGTTGCTGCTTACACGATGAAAAAGAACATAATTGCCCTTTTACACCACTCTATTAAATCCAAAGACCCTGCAAAGCAGCATCGTTTTTGTCCTCGTGGGGAAGACTCTTGGTGCAAATGGTGGCAAGATCTTGCATTGGGAACAACTATGTTCAAAGGAGATGACTGTTTGCCACATGTTTTTCTGGAGCTATTGCAGCCAACATTTATGACTCTCAGTGACTCCAAGCTGCTGGAAAGATGTGTTCGTGGTAAAACTCAAAATAATAATGAGTGTATCAATTCGTTGGTGTGGGCTCGGTGTCCGAAACATAAACACCATGGAGTGAAGGTGGTACGATGTGCTGTTGCGTCTGCAGTCTGCCACTTTCATAGTGGTGCAGCAAGTAGAGAGAGAGAGTCATGCAACGACTCCTTATACAAGAAGAGCATCATTTTTAAAAGACAAGAAACGTGTCAGGAAGTCAGATCACGAGATTGGTGAAAAACAGAAAAGGAGGCGGCAGGCGGAGCAACTCAGAAAAACCCATCGAGAAGAAGCTCTGAGAGCAGCTGAAGGGGTTACTTATGAACCAGGAGGCTTTTGTTAACTGGGATAACTTTTAGTTTCCAAATGCCACATGAATTACAATATCAACTATATTTATTGACTTATAATGTTGTTCACTAACTTTAAAGTCGATTTTCTAGAAACGCGGATTTTCTGCGGTTGAGAAAGGATATCTCGTAAAGTATTTAATCAAATGAGCTGAAATTTTCCGTGCTTTTTCTCCCATTGGTGTTATGTGGGATGAGCATAGAACTTTTTCATATCTTGTCTAGAAGTAAATTTATTGTAGAATATGTTCCCCGTAAAACGTATGTGAAATTTGAAGTGCTGCTGTGGCCGCTATTTTTATCACACAAAAAAGTTCTATGCTCATCCCGGACAATGATGCCTATACTACCTAGAACTGCAATAACTTTAACAATTCTGGCAATTTACAACCAGATATCTTTTCTCATTCATGCCTTGGTTTTGCACAGCATGTGTCCAACTTACTCGGCCGGTGTTGGGTTACAAACACTTTTGGAAAAAATGATCATGATTTTCAGAATCTGTGAATCATAAGCTTTCATCCAATATATAGTTTTATATTGTTATTGTAAATATTGTAGATATTACAGTTATTTGAAAATACAGCCTATTTCAATAGACAACATAAAATCCACACACAAATTTCATAGGAAAATAATAAAGATCTAAACAAATTTAGTTCCCAAATACATTATTGTCACAAGTAACCACAAGTTACCACAAATAAAAAAATAGGTCCGAAATGCGTACACGCGTCTCGGAGTGCTTGCGCACAGAAACATTACAGATACGTAGGCATGACGTGTAAATGTGTGTACTGTCATTTTAAAAAATAGCTACGGGTAGCGTACGTGTGTCAACTGGTATGAGAAAACTGAAAAGTTTGGACAAAAAGCAAAGCCTATTTTCGGGCTTGGTGTTATGAATATATTAATAATATTATCGATCGTCATAATCGTTACATACGCATGTTTTATAACTACGAAAATAATCTGCCTGAGTTTTCTGTAACCCACTCAACAAAAATTCTTCAGTTTAAATATTTAAAACAATTTTTCAGTGAATGCTATAAAGTATAAATGACAGCTAAAATATAGCAACAGCATAATAATATGTTGTCAGACGCTGTCACAGAAAACAAACACCACACAAATTCCTGAATCAAGAATACACTTTGATACGCATACTTTTAGTTAATTCTAGATGCGTGTTTTTTAAACAGAGTGAATATTCAAAATACACCGTGGGTTCAAAATACACACATGGGTTGTTTCGAAATCCGCTGTATTTTGGCAATTTTAAGTTTCAACCACCAACCGCTTTCCCGTTTTTCTTAAAAGCATAACCACGTTCACATCACTTTTACCCAGTTTTCCGAAAACCGAACCCTAACCGCACGATTCTCAGTTAATGGCAAACTGCCAAAAAAATTTAGAAATATCCCAAACCCTATAATAGACCCCATCTATGCGTAGGCTACCAATCTCTGGCGTATCTAAAATGTTCTCCGTAATTTTATATTGTGTAGTAAAAAGCATTAAAAAAGAAAAGCCGTGGTGAGTGGAAGCATTGTTCTCATGTAGCCAAGGTGAAATCTTAAAGGATGATCAGGGAAAGATCTGAATATTTCAACAGTACTGACACCGATAATAAGCAAACAACTACTGATTAAAGGCATGCTCAAGTGACACAAAAGGCCCATTATTGGCTATCAAAAATATATCACCAGAACATGACTCACCTTGCAATTGATAAGTTTTATTATCAGTTGAAACCATCTCAGGCACATCAGTTAAAGTGCACCTAAACCCAAAAGTTTTTATTGTCTTATTTGGAAGAACTTTTAAAATGATAAAGTAACTTCTTTTGAAGATTTTCGTTTCTTCGATTTCTTTTTGAGATATTTCAGTTTGTTTGATATGCAAATGCCTGGATGGACGTCACACATTGCATAATGACTTACCAGAGAATGTTATGTATCTCTTTCATTCTCGAACAAAATCCTTTAAAATCGAGAAGTTTGGTGTTGTGGGAGAAACACGCACACATGTATTCACACTTTAGTGTTTTATTTGATGAACGCAAAGATATATAACATTCCCGGGTAAGTCATTATGCAATGTGTGACGTCCATCCAGGCATTTGCATATCAAACAAACTGAAATATCTCAAAAAGAAAGCGAAGAAACGAAAATCTTCAAAAGAAGTTACTTTATCATTTTAAAATTTCTTCCAAATAAGACAATAAAAACTTTTGGGTTTAGGTGCACTTTAACAATAATAAGTCTTGGGTGACAGATCTACTTATACAGCTATAAAGGCTATTACCATTGAATATACATAAAGGATGTGTCCCAAATGTTAATACACTTGATTTCATTGTAGACAATGGAAGTTAGTGACATTGCTACACATTGTTTTCAAGCATTTTGACCAAACCTGCTTTCATCACCTTACTGAAATCAGCACACTGTTTCACTTGGATCAATTATTTCATATATAGTTGGTCCTGGGTTCTCTTCAACATCATTCGAAAGTCTTAACAACAATGCCAACAATGGGACATACACATTGTAGCACAACATCTGTTAATTAAACCAAACTACAACTTCATTCCTGCTTTACTGCAGTTGTTTTAGACAAGGCATATAAAATACACTCATATAAAACATAAACAACATTTCATTCCAAAATGTACCTTTCAGACGACATGAAGCTTCTCTTGCTTTCAGGAAGTTGTTATGCGAACCAATTCTCGATCTATATAAAAGCTCAGTAGAAACACATATTTAACCACTGATCAAAGTGTTTGTCAGTGCACATACAATGATTCCGTTCTATATTTCTGACCAAACTGTTGATCAGTGCAAACACAATGGCTCCAATAAACAAAAACAAATAGTACCTATCCTGTACCAAACGTTATTTTTGAGCTCTCTTTGATCAAAATTCAAAGATGGCGACCATCGGCAAGCTTTCGTTACTTTCCGTAACGTGTTCGTTTATCACGTGATTGCCACAAAGTCACAATTTCGATAGCAATACGCCTTCGGACTACGTCCGAGACGCAATAAAAACAGCAAGATTATGTAATTTATTCATTTCGCCATGGTTACTTGTGGTGACTTGTGGTTACTTGTGATAACTTCTTCTAAAAGACATTTCAACTATGGTTACCTGGGTGTAAATGGAAGAACAACATTTTGTAGTCATTATGTGTGTTGTTACACATACATAAATATATTTGTAAGGGTTCTCAATGCAGAACAAGCTGGGCAATTGTTCTGCTTGCTGGATTTGCCTGTTGAAATTGAACACCTATGCTTGTTTGTACATAAGATAGGAGTGTCCTTGTCGAAAACTGTGCCTTTGGCAAAATGAGATTTCGGGGCGGTTAGGTGAACTAACTGTCCCTCGAGCATGAGCAGAAGATCATGCCAAGCAATGATTTGTGGCGACCACCTAAAATCGTTTAGGAACACAATCTCTGCTTCATCCGCTCCAACCCAAGCAAAACTTGTCGATGCCGGATTAGTGAAAATTTTATAAATATTGTTGAATGGATTGAGTAGAAAGGTCTTTCCGCAGTTGGCTGACCCAGTGAACATGTTTCGGAATTTTCCCCGTCCTTTGGTGAGCAAATCTGTTATAGATTTGGCAAATGTTTCAACGGAAATGGCGTTGTTAGCTAGCAATTATAGCGCACACGTGTGCCACTGAAATGTCGGTAGACACTTGCGTTGTCCCTGTTGTGCCTCTCGAAGAATTTCCATGCGCGACTTGTCCCTACGTTCCTGCGTAGTCTTGGCCATTTCCATTTCCATGCCGTTGCGATCACTTCATTCACAACCTTGGTTCCCCGATTGATAATGAACTCGGCCAAGTCTGTCTTTCCTTCGTTTTTTTGCATGTTCGCAAAAGCTAATACATCCGTGCGATTTCTCAGTCCTTTGCTGACGATCGTTTCGGAAAATTCATACGCACTTAAACGTTTACGTTTCTTTTGCTTCTTTTTTCCACTGCTCCTACCGATATCCTCCGCCACCAACGTTTCATCCTCGTCCACCAACGTTTTTTGTCCTCATTTTCTTCATCGAAGTGCCGTTGTGCACTACGTTTCCTTCGTAGCTGCCGTTTCGCGTTATGTGCATTCATCGTCGGCGACCTTCAGTTTTCCCCAAATCAGGATGGCTTTCACTTTCTTCGGCGTCCACATCCTCTTTCGTGACATATTTCCAAGCGGTGTAGTAGTTCGCACGTGTGCTTGAAAAGTGGACGGATAGTTGTGATGTTCTGCTAGATATTTCTTCGAAGGTAGCCATGCAACGCTGGTTTCGATTCAGTTTCAAACACATATGGTAGTGTATGCCAGAATTTTTATGCGATTCTTGGGAACAGCACCATTGCAATATCGCCGCAGAACATCTTGAAGATGATGCCACAACTGCTTGCGCAAATGACTTTCTCGTAGGAAGTGTGCCGGGATATCCGCCTGGCTGTAAGTGACGAGATACACTTTTCGAACATCTCTTGAACCTAGTTCTTCAATAGAAGCTGATGAAGAACAGTCGTTTTCGCAGAGTAATATACGTCGGTCATCCTTTTGCTGAAATGTTTGCCAACAATAGGAAATAGGACTGTGAAACGCGTGCGCAATATGCCAATTAAGAATGTACGAGGGAGGTAGAAATGTAGGCGGCCCCAGTCCTCTATCTATGGTTATGAAACGCGCCAATGGTCTAAATACCGACGAAATAATGTTCAACATTTTTCATTCAGACAATAAGTGACAAAACCTCTTCGGACACCTTCAAAATTAATTTTATTTTTTAGAAAATCACAAAAATACAATTGTTGGACCCCATCCCCCCTTTTCAATGTTGGTGTACTACAAGATCATGCAGTCTGTCATGTAATCAGCGATACCTTTGCCATTCAACATTGAAAAGGGGGTTGGGGGGGGGGCAATTTGGTACATTTAGGAAAAGTATCCGAAGGGTTTTGTCACTGATTGTATGGATGGGAGGTTGCAATCTGGACGATCGGAACAGCCGCATGATGGACGCTGGTGAGCGGGTTGAGTGAACAAGACTTTATTACTCCATCCTTGATCAGTTTCAAAACGTCATCGTCAGTAAGAGGATCAAAGGATTCAAATATTGGTTTACATGGTGTCACAGCAACTGCAGGGAGGTCAATCGGTAGACTGTTTGTACCTATTTGCTGCTATTGCACTACGGACGTGCTTGATTGTGGAGGCAGAAAAGTCTGTGAATGCATTTGCGAGGTCCTTATTATTTTTGGCAGTTGGATAGCGATTTACATAGTTTTTTTGTAAAAGCTTATTGACTGTCTTGAAGAGCACTCTGGAATCATGGGAATTTTCTTGGATAAGTTTGGAGTAATACTGCACTTTGGATTTGCGTATCAATTGATTAACCACGCGGCATTGATACATGTAGTGTAGTCTATCACATTCAAGATGGAAAAGTCGCCATTTACGCAATAAGTAAGAAGCTTTTTTAAGAATCTAGCAATCTAGTGCTTAAAGTGCACCTGACATCAAAATTTTTTATTGTCTTATTTGGAAGAACTTTTAAAATGAGAAAGTAACTTCTTTTGAAGATTTTCGTTTCTTCGCTCTCTTTTTGAGATATATCAGTTTGTTTGATATGCAAATGTCCGGAATTTACGTCACACATGCATAATGACTTATTGGAGAAATGTGTGTATCTCTTTCATTCTCGAACGAAATCCTTTAAAATCGAGAAGATTGGTGTTGTGGGAGAAATTGGTTAAGAAGCTGGTTAAATTGGTGGCACAAAAGACGAGCATTTGTTTCCCCCGCTTTTCACCATGTCCGCGGAAGTCATAAGATGAACCTAGCCGAATTAGTTCATGCTAGCTGGGTGAAACGAGACAGATCAATGAATACAGCCTACGCCGATGTCCACGACAATGTGTGTCATATAATATGGGAAATTATTAACTTCTTATTCACCGAGAGCGCGGTCATTACGGGAAAATATCAGACCGAGGTCTTGACAGTACGGACCGAGCCCGTAGGGCGAGGTTCGTACATAAAAGACCGAGGTCTGATATTTTCCCGTAACGACCAAGCGGTCGAGGTTAATAAGAGGTTTATTATATGGCATGGCTTTTTTAAACAACATACTTAACTACTCTCTATTCCTTCACAATATAAACTAGTTATTGTTAGATATAAACCATTGATTAAAGGCACGACAACGATCTACGATTAGCTTTGGAGTATTGCAGGCTGAAGGGAATGGGATCAGGTTACTCTACCCCAATACCTCAAAAGGTTACCAATACTTGACCTTGGCCCTGCGAACTGGTTACCAAGGACCTTGCGCCTGACGAAAGGTTGCCAAAGTTTATCGGTAACCCTTCTCCCCAGGGGGTTCACCCCCTCCAGCCCGCGAAGTGGGTTGGAGAAAGGGTTACCGATAACCCTCTTCCCAACCAACGGCTCCGACCCACTACGCTAAGTGTTGTGCGACGTCTGCTAGAGTAGACGGCGAAGAGTGAATGTATCTTTGGTAGGCTGTACTTGCCCAGCGTCCCATGACTTTAATGAGGTGGTCAGGTATTCCCGCTGCGGCTGCAGCTGACGCCGCCCCGATTCGGAAACTGTGGCTGGAGTAATTACCGGTGATTCCAGCGCGAGTTAAGATGGAGCGCAGGTGAGTGTTGACGTCTCGCGAAGTGAGAGGTAATCCGGTAGTCCAATGAAAGAGGGGGCCAGTTGCCGGGCCCCGTAGGTGGAGGTACGCCAATAAAGCGGAGACTGCGCAGGTGGGTGGGTGACCTCGAGCAATGTAGACCATCGAACCAGTGCGAAGCTGGTCACATTTCGACGCCTTTATAGATACCCGAATCATGGATGGGGACGCTGAATGGTCCACGGCGATATCTCCTATGCCCAGGTGCTTGGCTACGTCAAAAGAACCGTCAGTGGTAAACTCACTCACGCGAAGAAAGCCGAAAAAGGCCAAACAGCAAGCGGCCCAGAACATGACGTGGTCGGCGATGCTCATGTCGAGAGATGCGTGGATAACCTCTAACAAGGCTTTCGTGATAGGCAAACGAGGAGATCGGCGAGTTGCCATAGTACGTTTAATGCCCCGAATTACGCGGGGCAAACGTAGGCAGTTTGCCATGAGGTCGGCCAAACCAAGTTCAATATGGATTGAGCGAACAGCAGATAGGTAGACTGCAATAGAGGCGGGTAACAGGTGTTCAACTTGCGCAAGCCATGAAGCGAATAGCATCAAAGTCCACTCGGAAGTTGGATATATCGACGCGGTTAGACCAACGGATTGGCAGAACTGTAGAAATTTTCGTTGGCCTGTAGCATATGTGCGGCGAGTGGACGGAGCCAAGGCAGCGGTGAGGAACGTTAAACAGTGTGAAGTCAGCGTGGTATCAGGTCGATAAATACGAGCGGTGGGATGACAGTTGGCAGCGTGTCGGCATATGGGGCTAGATAGCGGAATTTCTGTAATTGAAAGCGAGATAGCGCATCAGCGCATACGTTTCGGGACCCTGGAATGTGAGACGCACGAAAAGCAAAATGGTGTTTGCAGGCTTGACGCGTGAGGCAGCGAACGAGATGCATCACGCGCGCGTCGCGCGATGTTCCGGAGTTAAGTACGGCAACGATGCTCGCATTATCACACACGAATTCCACCCGCAACCGGCACCAATGGTTGCCCCAAATATAAGTGGCGACTGCTATTGGGAATAGCTCCTTAAACGCGATGGTGTCGTGCTGCAAAGCTCGGGGCCAGGCACCATAGAACCACTCAGACCGAAAGATGGCCCCGTAACCGAGTGCCCCGGCCGCATCGGAAGTTACGTGAAGGTCGGGTAAGTAAGCAAACGAGGGAGTTAGGAAGAAATTCAGCCCATTGCATTCGCGAAAAAATTCTAACCACCAAGTTAAGTCTCGCCGAAAATCCAGGTTATGGCGAATAGGGTGGTCTGATCTGCGGATACCACAGAGGAGGTTGATCATGCGACGTAAGAATGCGCGGCCAGGTTGAACTACCTTGCATGCGTGATGAAGCGAGCCCACGAGAGATTCTAGTTCTTTGCGAGTGCACGTCCTCTTGTTTTCCCATTGACGAAGCAAGGAGAACGTTGCCTCAAATTTATCCTGCGGAAGACGGGCCGTTTGGGCAACCGAGTCGAGTTCGATACCCAGAAACGTAAGGCACGTTGTGGGGCCAATGCACTTGTGCGGGTGAAGAGGAAGGCCTAGGCGAGTGAAGAGGTCGCGAGCACGAGTAACATTCTCGTGGCATTCGAGAGAATCCGCAGGAGCCATAGTCAGAAAATCGTCGAGATAATGCAGGATGAATCTATGATGTGGCAATTTTCGTGTAAGATCCACTCTACTACGTTGGCGATAGAATTAAAGATGAACGGTGCGGAGCGGAGGCCGAATGGAAGGGTGAGGTCGACATAGTACTGGTCACGCCAACGCATTCCGAGTAGATATCTGTCGTCTGGGTGTATGGGTACATTGCGGTACGCGCTTTCAACATCAAACTTGGCCATAAGGGCTCCCGGACCCAAGTGAAGTAAAGATCGAATGGCGTCGTCGACTGATACGTAATGGAGGGAGTAAGGGTCCTTTGGGATTCCGGCGTTAATGCTACGATTTTGTGGCGAAGAGAGATCCAAGATTAGTCGCCACTTGACTGGTAGGCCTCGTTTTGGAATTACGCCGAATGGACTAATGTGAAGATTCGAGATTGGAGGAGTAGGAAAGGGGCCAGCCACCCGACACAGAGCAACCTCGTTGGCCAAGTATTTATCTATGACTTGTGGATGAAGTCGAGAAGATTTCAAGTTGCGCGTGGAGGACCGTAACGAGCTTCTCTGAGGGGAGAAACCAATGCGAAAACCGTGGGTGATGCCTGATAGGACGAACTCACGAGTCGCTGAATCTGGGTAGGCCACCAATTCCTGTTTAAAAGTGTCTGATACGAGCGGTGAAATATTGCGAATGGGCGGAAGTGCGAGAGCTACAAGGGAAAAATAAAACCGAGGTAAGCAGCGGCTAGATGAATATGTTGAGGCACACAACTCGAGACCATGCAATCTCGAAGTAAACGAAGGCAACGAACCTAATATATTGGAAGCGGAAGGCAAGGTAATGTTGATATATATAATTGATAGAGATGTCTGCGAGAGCGAATGAGGACAATGCACGGCCGTACCGTTCAGTGCATATTGGAAATTAATTGCCGGGGGGGGGGGGGGGGGGGGGGTGTTCCCCTCAGGTATCAAGAGTAAGTCGGGAATATGATTGTGACTCATGTATAACACGGTTAGAAATCAAGGGATAGTGGTGATTGCGAAGTGATATCGTCCTAGCTTTCCTCTCGGCATATAGCCATGGAGCTTGCAAAACGTAGCTCGTTGAGATGCTCGTGGAACCCAGTTATATACAACTCGACATGTTTACGGAATTGTGTCCAGATCACCCGAAAGACATTAAGTCTTAGGATATATGAACGAGGTGCCAGTTATGTAGTTCGATTTATCCGAATCGACATGAGAAATATCCGTCGTCGGTGCAGGACGAAAGTGCAAGATCACCCGAAAGAGATTACTCTCAGGACGTAGCAAAACAGGTTGCCAGTTTGTGCGATCCCGAACGCGATTAGGAGACGCAGGACGGGTTGCCAGTTCGTGTTTCGATTGATTCCGTTTCGTTTGAAGCGAGTCCACAATTATATGAGGATTATTCACCATAAATGTACAAAATAAGTTGAGAGCACCTCGGATAGATCTTCACAGGACGGAGCGAAACAGGTTGCCACAACAAAATTACTCACCCTCGCTGCACAGCATAATTCGACTACTCGCCCGAAAAAGAGATGACAGGCGACATAACCCGTTATCTTGATCTATACGACACGGCAAGCAAGTTATTCATTCGCCGTCGCTGCACAGAATAAATCGAACTCACCCGAAAGAGATTTACTCTCAGGAATTAATATAGCGAAGAGGTTGACGGACCGTTGCATAAGCTCACGCTCGTGCTCTGAAGTCTCTAAAGGTGTCAGGACCTCTATAGCGGTCCGACTGGCAAGCGCGGACAATTCGAGAGACAATTGTAGTTCGATAAATACGAATCGACTATGAACAAAAATAAGCACGAGATCACCCAAAAGAAATGACTCTCAGGAAATTAGCGAATAGGTTACGGACTCGACAAGCAACTTAATCACTCGCCGCACCCGAAAGAGATTTACTCTTAGGAATAATAGTGAACTCACCCGAAAGAGATTTACTCTTAGGCATAATAGCGAAGAGGTTGCTGGGAGTACGTGATGATTTATAAGCGCCTCGAGTGCAGTTCTCAGGACCTCTATTGATCCGACTGGCAAGCGCGGACAATTCGAGGGACAATTGCAGATCGACTATGTACAAAAGAAGCACGAGATCACCCAAAAGAGATGTACTCTCAGGACGTAGCGAACAATCCGTTGCCAACCATGGCCAGTACTATTGTTTTTATCCGATACGACTCGACCTGAGGCTTTTTCCTCTCGCTTTTATGTATAAGGAGCAATTATAGAATACCCGTCCACAGTTGAAACCGAATTAAAAGCAGAAACACAAACCAGGTTGCTCTAAAATCTCTTTGGTGTCGAAGGTTTATATTGTGTGTACTAATGGGGTTTAAAATAGAACGAATCAATTGTTATATGATGAACTTTCCGTAGTTTAACCCTTTTACGATAAACTGTCAACAGATACAAATAGCGAAAGTGGACCTCGATATTAGACGAAAATGGCTCGGCATCATAACGTCGGGGTCGTCCGAAGGAGATTGACTCTCAGGAACACAGCGGGTTCGTTGCGATTAAATATCCGGCGCGGCAATAATTAGATCATTGGTAATATTCGTCTTCGTATTAATATACACCCATGATCTTCCCATGTACTGAATAGTCGTTACAAGTCCCCAGTCGAAGATAAACTAAATCGCTGTACCAGAGCACTTGACTGCACATTGCACTGTTCGAGTGCTGGTGACTGGACATAATTCGGGTTAATATAACTTTGAAAATGTCGAATGACCTTGTATAAAATGTATAAACGTAAACGAGCTGGTCAAGGTTGTTTACGACATTGAGGACTAAAGCCCGTAAATGCTTCAGACAACTGACGCCTAGCAACGTCGTCTGGCTAATTCTATTGGCTAATACCGAAACTAGCACAACTTGGAGACGTACTGCCGCTGAAAGGTGAAAGTCAAACTATTTGATCGGCCTTATAGTGAAAGTTACGTAAATGCGGGCAAAAATTAAAATTACAGTCCGCTAAGTCAGTGCAGTACAAGATTAGTGAGGTTGCTGGCCATTCCCTAGCAGAGAGTACCGTATTATCGGAGTTTAGAAAAGGGGCCAAAAACCCACGAAAAAACAACCAACACTAAAAACAAAACACAAATCAACAACGACCCGAGAACAAGTAAGCATGGCGCGACGCCACTGCCAATGGCAAGGCAAAAGAGGAATAGTACACAAACACAGATTTGAAATTTTATTGAAACTTTATTAATGACCATATAAACGTATGGTAATAAATAGTATGTAACTATAAACGTATTGTAATAGAGTATGTCCCTACAAAGAAAAGAGCAAACCGAGGAAACGGGAATATCGTCATACGCTACCGAAAGCGCTTGGCTGGGCGATTTGGCTGGGCGTAGGTCGTAGACTGTTGAGCATGGTTGATCCCACGGTGTTCACGGAAACAGCCTGGGACGTCGCACGCGTGACGATAACGGCAGACAGCCACCGAGCAAGAGCAATGGCCTTTGTTCCAAGAACGGCAAATGAAATTGGAGGAGGGAGAGCCTCTTGCCTCCGTGAAAGCTCTGCGGGGCTGCGCGAAATCAACTCGTGAGGCAGCTGAGTGAAAGTTGAATAATTCCACGTTCATTTGAGACCAATCAATGACGTTTCGTGCCGCGGCATCGCGACGAAACGCTTTATCATAGTTAACCCACGTAGGGCCACGGAATTGTTTCGCCAAACGAATTATGAACAGCTGGTACAGCCAAAGGTCGCGAGCTCGCTGGGGTTGATATGAGCAAAAAATGCTTGCGTAGATGGAGAAGGCTTGCACCCAGGTGATAATGTCCGTAATGACTTTTGTTTTCCGCGGTCCCGGGTTGATAATAAGGTGCCCGTCCAAGAGAGTACAGGTCGTCGGTTCTTCTTCACACGATTCTTGGACGAGAACCGGTAGGTCGATGAACTGGCCACTCACAATTGACTGGACCATTTTTGACGGGATGGGAATAAACCCGGGGCCGACTACAAAGGGGCTCGCGTTGGAAGTACAGGATGGAAGCCCAAAAACTGAATGGGCGGAGCTGAATGGATTGGGAGCGACTACGTCTACAGGCATAGCAGTCGAGGTGGAATATAATGGTGTGGATGTGACGCCCGACACCGACGTCCCCGGGAAAACGCATTCAGGAATTACTGAACCCGATGGCGGTAGAAAGGTTGGTATAAAGGTAGGCGCCCCGCTAATTGGCCTACCTGTCGTCGTCTGCGCCATTGTTGTTGGGTGAAGACCCAAGGATATGCCCAAGGAAGAAGCGGCGAGTTGTGCCGGGAGGCCTGACGCCACAGGTTGAGTCTGGTTGGCTATTGTTGGTACTGGCGCTACTTGCTCTGTTGTTTCGGGAGCTGTAGTCAAGGAAGTAGAGTTCAACCCAACGTTGGTTGAATTTGTTGTGGGCGCTGACGGAGTTATTGGAGTTGCCATACTGTTGTGAGTAAATCTCGGCATGATCTGTTTGTTACCTGTGAACAATGCTGGGCCTCGCGCTATCCAGTCACTTAAATAGTCCAGTGATCACGTGCTCAGCCTCGGGAGCGGAGGCTAGTCCCATACCCCTATGACACAACACTGCCCGCACCCATACACAGATGGAATGTTCGCTGTTAACTGTATTTATTGTATAAATATACAGACCCCCTGTATATTTATCACCCCGACCAAAAGTGGCCCCCCCATAAAAAGTAATAAACTCGTTACTTTTTGAAGAAAGTGCTTAGAAATCTTTTGTTTTTTGTATTATTTGGGCAGTTTTGTGGACTTGTGAGTTCAAAATGTTATTCTAAGCAATAGACTGGTAAATAAATTGAATTTGGAGGGTTTTAACAAAAAATCAATATGGCATTTTGAAATCAAATTTTCACCAAAGAGTTCGAGTTACAACATGGTTTACTAGGCGGAAAATGTTGAGTAAAGTAAAATGGCTAAAATAATCAGTAAATTCCATATCATGTAAACAATTTCATCATATATAGGTAGAGTTTAAATACTGAATAATGTAGTCTTCTTTCAGTGCATATGAGTTATGGCTTTAAATACTGAATAATGTAGTCTTCTTTCAGTGCATATGAGTTATGGCTACAGAAATAGATAGTGCACCCCAAAAGCAAATATACAGAGCCGACACCAGCAGATATATAGTAATACAATACCATAAAATTGTTTTCTTGTGTAAATAAATTCACTTAAGCAGTTAAATCTATAAAAGAATCTCATAGTCGGGTATAACTTTAGTTTTTAATAATTTTTGTTCAAATCTCTAGAAAGGTTAAATCACATAAGACAAGCTACAAAGATTGCTTGCTACATATTAGTCTTTCTAGATTTATTTCATATTTTTACATTTTATTTCTTGTCAATTTGTGCAGAGTTAAACACTTGCAATGATAATAATTTAATAATTTAGTGTCCTTTGGTTAAAAAATGGCCATCTTGAATTCAGAGCAAAAACCCTCCAAATACAATTTATCTACCGTTTTTTTGCACAGAATAACAATTCGAACTCACAAGTCCACAAAACTGCCCAAATAATACAAAAAACAAAACATTTCTAACACTTTCTAAACACAAATGACAAAAAGTAACGAGTTTATTACTTTTTATGGGGGCCACTTTTTTTTGGTCACCCCCTGTATTTTACATACGTTTTGAGTGACAGAATCGTCATTTTCAATCTTGTTCTTGTTCTTCTATTGCTTTCATGATAGTAAGACTCTTTTAGATTGTTCTTCGTCCGACTCGTACATGATTTAGTGCTTAACTCTTTCCCGACAGGCTGAAAAACATCCAAAATTGAACCACCTCTTTGTTCTATTGATATCTCTTGAAATAACCATAACTGTTGCGAAAGCTATACATTTTCTGAAAGCCCAATAAACCGGCTTTTACTTGTGCTTTTAAATTTCCCGAACAAAACACATTATGTTAATATAAATTAGCATTAATTATCATAAATCAGGTTGAAAAATTTACATTTTTCTAGAAAAGGCCATCCTGCACGCCCGCGTAGCATCTTAAAAACTCAAAATGCGACCAATCACAGAGTTGTTTATGAAATCAAATCAAACTTGGCGTGTGCGTGGATCTCATGTTCCTGGCGCTTGTCGAATTTCAATTTTTAATCTTGCGTTACCGTGTGCCGTGTTTTTCGATTGACGACTTTGCGGGTCTTCTAAGACCCGTTTTGACTGGGCCGGTCAGGAAAGAGTTAAACAAAATTTATATGTTGAACTAATATAAATTGTTTTTCAGTACGATTGTTTTTCAATTCCAGCGACACCATGCTATGCTGTAGAGTATTCATTGATTTAAGACTTAAAATAAATAAAGACTTGAGAAGTACGATGGGACAAGACAGGTTGCATAACTTCCCTATTATTATAACTTCGAACGCGCGCATACAAATGAAGTCATTGAGGGAGAAATGGAGCGAATATTTGACGTATTTAGTAAGCGCAAAAGACAGAGACTCGTTCTTTTTGTTAATTAAATTTGCAATGTTAATTAAACTGCTTTTTCTTCGATTATTTTCAATTCACCATTTTTAGACAATCGTGGCTGTTTTTTGAGGATTTGTAGTTGTCAACTGATGTCCCAATGGACTTTTGTCCAGGATTGTAGTTTCGTTTACTTTATAAGCTCTGAAGCAACAGAAACAAAAACATATATGTCAGTGAACTTCGTGTGAATAATACCGACAAAGGATGGATATTTTCGAATCTCAACTGTCTCCTTTAATGCATTTTCTTTTGCAGGAATATAATCTTGAAGATATTACCGATGTTGATATGTTTGAATCAAGAGCCGTGGCTTACTACAACATGGCGAAGTATTCAAATTTAATAGAACTTCAAGCGTTGTTCTACGATAAGGTAAACAATTAGTTATTTAAAGACAAGAAATACATTACCAACCAATCACAATCATCACCATTATCATCATCATTATTATTATTATTATCAACATGGCGAAGTATTCAAATTTAATAGAACTTCAAGCATTGTTCTATGATAAGGTAAACAATTAGTTATTTAAAGACAAGAAATACATTACCTACCAATCACAATCATCACAGTTATCATCATCATTATTATTATTATTGTTCTATTGATATCTCTTGAAATAACCATAACTGTTGCGAAAGCTATACATTTTCTGAAAGCCCAATAAACCGGCTTTTACTTGTGCTTTTAAATTTCCCGAACAAAACACATTATGTTAATATAAATTAGCATTAATTATCATAAATCAGGTTGAAAAATTTACATTTTTCTAGAAAAGGCCATCTTGCACGGCCGCATAGCATCTTGAAAATTCAAAATGCCACCAATCGCAGAGTTGTTTATGAAATCAAATCAAACTTGGCGTGTGCGTGGATCTCATGTTCCTGGCGCTTGTCGAATTTCAATTTTTAATCTTGCGTTACCGTGTGCCGTGTTTTTCGATTGACGACTTTGCGGGTCTTCTAAGACCCATTTTGACTGGGCCGGTCAGGAAAGAGTTAATTTACTAAATTCGTTCAATTTTTGCTGCTTTTCAAAGTTTCCTATCGTTGTTCGGTTTGTTCCTTTGTAAACAAAATGGCTGACAAAATCCGTAATCCGGACCGGTCCATTACCAGAATTTTCTCTTGTTGTTTCTGCCGGGAAATAACGGACCGGCACGTGACGTGTCTCAGCCAATCAGAGCACGCAATTTCACCGGAAGTAGCTTGTGCCATATAATAATGTTAGTTAGCATATACCAAAACAGTGGATAGTGCTTTTCGCGCAATCTGATTGGTTCCTCTAGCTCGGGATATCCTGCACTATTCACTGTTTCGCAAAACAACATGGTGTCCTTCTCTTGAACGATTTTCTTTTTACATAATGCAAGAAATTGGTAAAAGCAGGCAGGTAGAAAACATTACTGTATGTAGGAAAATTACTTTAAGTAATATTTATGAAAAACAAGTTGCAAAGAGAGAATGGAAAGTGCTCAAAAACCAGCACAACAACGAATGATGTGCTCCATAAACAAAGTTTTCGTCCAAATATTTTGAAAGAAAAGTGTACTCCGTATAGTTCATTTAAGAAATAGAAAACATTTTCCGTGTTTACATACAGTTATATAAACACGAGTGGAAGTTTGGGAGAACGAGAAATCATAGTGGGAACACGAACCCGTAGGGCGAGTGTTTATAACGTATGGGAACACGGATAAAAATGTTTTCTATTTCTTTTATAAAATAACCCGTAGAAAGCAAATAAAATGTACAAATATCTTTTTATCAACACGTAAATTCTCCTTACTGCGTATGATGGCGCCGTGATGTTTGGAAAATATGTTATGGAAAATATAGTTTATGAATCAATTAGTTGATGGCGTATGATGTCTAATTGATGGCGTATGATGGCTAATTGATGGCGTATGATGGCTAATTGATGGCGTATCACGATGGCGTAATCCACCCATGTTATATTTAACAATTAGACAACGAGCCCGCCTTTTCTATGAGCAGATAGTCAACGAGGCGGAGCCGAGTTGACTATCGCTCATAGAAAACAAGAAAACAAGGGCGAGTTGTCTAATTGTTTTAGTATAAATTTACAACTTTCTAACCCAAGAAATAACTTTTATTTCGCATTTTTCATGGAAAAAAAGTAAATATTCTTTCGAAATTAGGCGACTTTTTCCCCAGAGGTTTATATCAGCGGATAGTAACTCCTGCGATAGCCAATCAAAATTGAGGATTTGTGATATAAACTTGTCAATTTATACTAAAGCCTGATATAAACACGGTAACTGACCAATCACAGCGTGCGTAAGACACGACTTATTTTATAAATATCGATATTCGCCTTTTAGTCACGGAGCATATGTCCAAAAATTAGGATCCGTGGGAAATTTGTGATTAAAGCAAGCCACTCAGCTAGCCGTGTTTAGGGGACCATAAATAACAAGAAAAGAGATGTTGCCAAGTCTGCAACCTGCACGGAGGTGTTTTAAGGGGTATTTTCCAAAATGACGTCAAATACCTAGCATGAAAACGAGGCTCTGAATGAAAACTTGTCTATCTTTCGTATAAAGTGATAAAATCTCGCCAAATTCACACAACTTCTTTGGGAGGCCTTTGTGCATTACGTCGAGATATATTGTAAAGGTTCATGAGCGCAGCATATCTGCGCTTTATAAATTAAGTTGATATTATTGACTCATAGCTGGAGTATGACATTCTTAGAACTAAGAGTATCGATTTGTCAGTCCTGATAGTCCTTTTGAAATCAAATTGCTTATCCAGAGGTTGAATATCAATATGAAATATATAAATGTTGATCAGGAAAAATAGGATTGCATATTAATTGCGTTGTAGTATTCTCAGTCTCAGAAAATGTAATTTCTTGGTGTGGGTTGCCTGTGTTTTTTTACGTCAAGTCCGCAGAAAATGCCCTCTAAATGGACAAAAAATATTAGAAACCATTACATTATCCTACAGCATGGCAATATTCAACCTCCATTTTGATGAACAAGATTTTTCGAAGTCTGGTTTGTTTCGAGGGCATTTTGTGGCAAAAACCGACAATACAGAGCCTCGTTTTGATGTTGAAATGATCATGTGACTGAAAAATGATAGCTTCACTTACACCATGGATAGTAAATAGACTGGATAGGAAACTAAGATCACGTGCGACGTTTCCAGCATGCTGATTGGTTTAGGCACCAGTTGGTCGCGTGAAAACCTAGTTGCAAATCGTGATGTCACAAAATCACCATAAATCGCAACGTTTAGCAATAATACAGCTAAAAATGATAGTCAAACTACCAAAAAATATCACAATGCCACTTTACGATGGAATATCCGACTACTATTACTCATTTTAGGCGAAAAGATCCAACTTTAGACGGTGAAAAACGCGTCTCAAATTTCAACTAAAACAACGGTAGTTTTGCGACGCCAGTTTCTTCACCACAAAACGAAAACAGCTGAAACAAAGACGAACAACATTTACCTCGATCATTTGGTCGTGGCTTAGGCAGGTTTGTAAGACGATGAAACATTTTGGAATCTCAATATAGCTACTTGAATACGAAAATATGGAGAAGTCGAAGAGAAACTCAGCAAAATCTGTGTACTCGTGACATCTTCGTGACATCACGAATTGCAACTAGGTTTTCACGCTGACGTCAACCAGTTTCCTATCCAGTCTATTTACTATCCATGCTTACACCATCGGATATTCCATCGTAAAGTGGCATTGTGATATTTTTTGGTGGTTTGACTATCATTTTTAGCTGTATTATTGCTAAACGTTGCGATTTATGGTGATTTTGTAACATCACGATTTGCAACTGGTTTTCACGCGACCAACTGGTGCCTAAACCAATCAGCATGCTGGAAACGTCGCACGTGATCTTAGTTTCCTATCCAGTCTATTTACTATCCATGCTTACACTCTGCGACATTCTAAATAAGTCATGTTAGTTTGGCCATGGTTTGGCATGAATTCAGCCCATTTTACCAAGGATACAATCGCGTTTCATTCAGAGCCTCGTTTTCATGCTAGGTATTTGACGTCATTTTGAAAAATACCCTCTTAAACACCTCTGTGCAGGTTACAAACTTGGCAACATTACTTTTCTTCTTATTTATGGTCCCCTGAACACGACTAGGATAATGGCTTGCTTTAATCACAAATTTCCCACGGGAGCACAGATTCTCCCTGACTATTTATATAGTTTATGAGACAATTTTAATTACCTTTTATATAGAATTTAATAACATTTACAAACATTAAAAATCATTTTAGTTACAGCAAAAACCAAGCATTAGTACGTTTTCGGCCGTAAAGATTACACGATACACATTACACAGCTCAAGAAACTGGCGAGTAATGAACTGAATACTAAACAAATGACCGGGAAACATACTATCGATTTTATAACAGTAAATACCCACAGAAAATGTTTATAAATTAAAGGAAATTCAATGACTAAACACACGAAAATTTGTAACTGCACTGACCGAAATAAAAACGCTTATAGAACTCATATTTTGAAAAGAGCAACTGTCGTTTACTCACCCAGAATTCATTAGTTATCCTTCGTCCTCAAGTTTTCCCATGTACAGTATTAAAATATTTCCTTTGAACTAAAATCCAGTGGTCTTTCGGCTTACTTTGATCCAACTTCGAAACAAGCTTCGAAAGGTTTTCAAAACGATCGGCAGCTCATGTCAGCTTGTCAAAACTGGTAAACAACTCCATATATGGAAAGGCCACGTTGGGAGAATTTAGTTTTGCCTTGCGTTTCGCAACAATTCCTGGCTAAATTATAATGAAACTAACCGAAATTTACTTAATTTTTATAAATTTGTTTTGGTATATGCTAAAACAATTAACCTCAGTGTCAGTGAATAGTGGTGGATATTTACCTCGACGCTTCGCGTCTCGGTAAATATCCACCACTATTCACTTCCACTTCGGTGAATAATTAGCAGTTATTACACGAACTCGAGTCGTATATGAGCTGATAGCCGACGAGGCGCTAGCCGAGTCGGCTATCAGCCATATACGACGAGAGTGAGTGGAATAACTGTTTTATTATATACACAAGCTCTGGATATGAACAACATAAAATTGCAAGTTTATATTATACAAGTAATTGAATAGATTTTTAAATTTTCTCTCAATATCCGTCATGCGTAATGAAGACAAAATATGAATAATTAAATTATGTCACGTGAAAGTGAAACGCCGATCAATCACTCATGGAAGGCATTCATATTATAAACAGTTTGAACGAAGAAAGTTTCGCTCTGCAAAACCACTTTACCGATCAAAAAAACAGTTCAGCAAAGTCAGTTGTAAATGTTCACATTGCAATGGTGAAAGTTGAACACTGTACTTTTTGTCGTGGAGCTTCGCCGACTGCCATGTTTGAATACCGAACCCCGTTCATGTTGACATCAAACTTATTGCATTTTGAATCATTTGGACGCTGAAAGAGACTTTCACAGGCATGATTTAGATGCTTCAAGTATTTTTGGATCGTTTCTACAGGGCGGATGCTTGAGTCTCGAATACGGAAGATTTTGCCGTAGGACTCATCTTCGGTGTTTTGCTCTTTTGAAATGGGTTTTTAGTAGACTACTCCAGCTATCTTGTCAGACTTTCTCAAGTCTTTGACAAAAGCTTCAAGAACATGGTTAGCTTCAGCAAAGGTAGGGTCACCAATTATGCTAAAACCTTTGTTTGACGTTTTTTGAGAAATCTAAATGGCAGCTCTAATGAACTTCATTGTTGGGCAAAATGGCTGCCAGATTTGCAGAATTAAACGAAGAAGAAATTCAAGTTTTACTGGGAAATAGTACACCAAAATGCACACAGAAAGCAACCAAATTCGGAATGAAAGTATTTGACGGTAGATAGAACAACTAGATTTTACGAAAAGCTCTCCAAATTTCATATTTTTAGAAAAACAGCGACGTTTAAAGTGGCGTTGCTAGAAATATTTTTGGCCTTCAAAAAATTAAATTTTAGCGTTTCTACTTGGTTTACGAATGAATGGTTTACGAGTTCAAAGAAATTTGACAAGTACATAACAGAAATGTCCAAAACAAAGTTAAATTCTTGCTTAATAAAGCAATTTCACATTTCTGCTAAGGCGAAAGATGGCTTGTAAATAAAAACAACAATGAAGTTCATTAGAGCTGCCATTTAGATTTCTCAAAAAACGTCAAACAAAGGTTTTAGCATAATTGGTGACCCTACCTTTGCTGAAGCTAACCATATTCTTGAAGCTTTCGTCAAAGACTTGAGAAAGTCTGGCAAGATAGCTGGAGTAGTCTACAAAAAAAACATTTCAAAAGAGCAAAAGGCGGCCTCGGCAACACCGAAGATGAGTCCTACGGCAAAATCTTCCGTCATCCGCCCTGTCGAAACGATCCAAAAATACTTGAATCATCTAAATCATGCCTGTGAAAGTCTCTTTCAGCGTCCAAATGATTCAAAATGCAATAAGTTTGATGTCAAGATGAACGGGGTTCGGTATTCAAACATGGCAGTCGGCGAAGCTGAAAGTTGAACACTGTACTTTTTGTCGTGGACCATTGCAATGTGAACATTTACAACTGACTTTGCTGAACTGTTTTTTTGATCGGTAAAGTGGTTTTGCAGAGCGAAACTTTCTTCGTTCAAACTGTTTATAATATGAATGCCTTCCATGAGTGATTGATCGGCGTTTCACTTCACGTGACATAATTTAATTATTCATATTTTGTCTTCATTACGCATGACGGATGTTGAGAGAAAATTTAAAAATCTATTCAATTACTTGTATAATATAAACTTGCAATTTTATGTTGTTAATATCCAGAGCTTGTGTATATAATAAAACAGTTATTCCACTCACTCTCGTCGTATATGGCCGGCTGATAGCCGACTCGGCTAGCGCCTCGTCGGCTATCAGCTCATATACGACTCCGAGTTCGTGGAATAACTGCTAATTATCTTGTAATCAGATACACGTATCTGACACATGTAAACAAAACTCCATTAGTTAGCAATGAAAACAATGATCAATATCGGGCACGGCTCGAAAGGAAAGTCAATTGACTATTTTGCCACTTGAAAATTGAGGTTTAGATGTATTATTATTATTATTATTATTATTATTATTATTTTATTATTTATTTTTATTGAACTATATTTATTATTATTATTATTATTATTATTGAACTATATTTAAACACGGTAGCCTATCAACTTAAGTAAATTACAAATACAATAAAATCCAAGAGTAAAAAGAAACTATAAAACGTTGAGTTTTCATAGGGCCGTGTAGAACTAACTATTAAAAGACTTATACAAACAGTTTGCTTAATTACGACTAAAATTATCTAAATAAAAGACTATTTACATTCCAACATTGTTAAAATTATTAAAATTTGTTAAAATTATTAAAATGGAAGGGAAAAATCATTGCTAGTACTTCAAGTTATTTAAAATAGTACAGTTTTCATCTTCGAAAACCTCCATGAGTTTAGTTTTAAACTCAGTTATGGTAAGGGAAGTGTTCTTAAGATGTAATGGCAGAGTATTCCAGATCTTGTCAGCTTCATAACTAAAGCTGCGTTTCATTGCATTTGACCTGGGTTTTGACAACATTAGCATATTATTATTATTTCGAAGATTGTAAACCTGGTTTTCTGAAATTTGATACAGCTCCATAATAGCTTTAGGCGCATCATTGTTGAGTATTTTGTGCATTAACACCAGCAACTGCTCAAGTCGGTAATAATTTAGTGGATACCAATTCAATTTTTTTTAAATATCTGTCGAACGAATTTCATAATTATCTCCACTTATTACTCTGGCTGCTCGATTTTGTAATTTCTGTAATTTTAATTGTAGCGACACATTGCAATTACCCCAGACCAAAGAGCAGTAATCAAAGTAGGGTTTAACAAGAGCATTGTAGGTATCAATCAAATTTTCTTTAGGAATATATGGTTTAATAAGTTTTATGGCTCCAATACTTTTTGAAACTTTCTTGCTAATGCTGTCAATATGTTTTTTTCCAGTTTAATTTCTCATCTATTATCACACCTAATTACTCTTTTAATTGAATTACCATCAATAGTAATATTTGGGTCTTCTATAAATTTTGTTATTTGATTACGAGATCCAATTATCATGTATTCTGTCTTTGAAACATTTAATGTCAATTTATTCGCTACTAGCCAAGTGTGAATGTTTGTTGAATCAGAGTTTAATTTCATTTGAATTTGGTCTGGGCAATTTCCTGTAGCCGTGACATTTTTATCATCTGCAAACATCGAAGGCTTTGAATATTCTAAACAATTTGGAAGATCATTGATGTATAATAAAAATAAGAGTGGGCCTAGGTTTGATCCTTGAGGCACACCACACTTAATTTCTCTTTGTTAGAGGAAATTACATTATTAACTTTGCAAGACTGTTTACGGCAGTTAAGGTATGATTTAAACCATTTTATTGGTGTTTCAGTCATACCATATAAACCAAGTTTACTGATGAGAATTTGATGATCAACTGTGTCAAAAGCCTTCTTGAGATCAAGAAACAAAACCCATTTATTAAACCTTCATCAATATTTACAAGCCAGTTATTAGTGGCATTAAGAAGCGAAGTTAGGGTTGAGTGTGATTTTCTAAAGCCGAATTGATGTTGAGTTAATATATCATTTTCGTCTAGATAGCTAATAAGTTGATTAAAGATTTTTTTTCAAATAGTTTAGCTACCACTGATAGAACTGATATTGGTCTAAAATTTCCACAGTCCTGTTTATCTCCTGTCTTATAAATCGGTGAAACCGTTGCATTTTTCCAATTTGGAAATATTCCAGTAGGCAATGAAGAGTTAAAAATAAAACATAATGATGGAACTATAATGTTGGCTAAAAGTCTCGTGGAGATTTTATCAGGACCAGAAGCTTTGGAACATTTAGCAGATGATAAAAGTTTAAAAACATCACTCGAAGTAATGATTCCAAATTTAAAAATGGATTCAGCTGGTGAGACATTACTTGCAAAATTTACTTTACTATCTGGTAAATTTTGTGAAAAAATTAATTAATTATTTAATTAATCATTATTAATTAATCATTGTCAATTAATCATTAATTAATCCATCGAATACTGTGAATTAAAAAGATTAATTAATACTAAAGATTTATTTAATCACGGAGTCCAATCACAAAACGTCGTCTTCCTAGGAGCCGTGCATTTACCTAATTATACAGAATATGAGTAGACTAATATAAATATATACATAAAGTTTAAAAATAGAACAAACATAATATGAGACATTGGACACTATAATTATTATTATGGAGACTGTTCCAAAGGACAACTCCCGGCTATAACTAAAGCCGTTTTCTTACGAGCTTCAGTTAAAGGTCTAGCGGCACAAAAATATGATTGGAACAACGCAGATTATGTGCATGCACTGAATTTGAATGTTTAAATTTAGCAGACAAATAAGTAGGAACCATATTCATTGTTTTAAACATTATAATTTTAAGGTGCCTATAGAACGTCTTTCCTCAAGAGTAGTCCAATTTAGTTGAGATAATATAGCTCTGTCGACCTGACATTATAATCAGCCCCTTTAATAATTCGTGCTGCTCTGTTTTGTAATTTTTCTAGTTTAGATGACAGCCCTTTTCCCAAATTTTCCCATACACTGTCACAATAATCAAAATGTTGGAGAATTAATGATTTATAAATTTGGATCATAGTAAATTGAGGGATATAAGGTTTAAGTCTCCTTAATGCTCCGATTACCTTTGTTACCTTCGATATCAAATTTGAGATATGTGCTTCCCAATCTCATCAAGTTTAATCCCCAAGCATTTATACGTTTTAATACGAGAAATATTTTTCCCGCCAATTGCTACATCGGGGTTATCAGGTAAATTGGAAAGTTTATGACGAGTCCCAATGAACATAAGTTTAGTTTTAACAGTATTAAGGCTTAATTTGTTGTCATCGAGCCATTTTTAAGTGCAATTAAATCTCGATTCATGACAGTGTATAGAAGTTCTGGGTCGTTAGCTGCATATGTTAAGCTTGTGTCATCCGCATACAATCTACCATCAGACAAGAGGTCACAATTAGGTAAATCATTTATATATAATAAGAGTGGGCCCAAGATAGATCCTTGTGGTACTCCACATGTTATGTTGTAGTTTTGAGATGGAACACCATTAACAATGGTAATTTAAGTTCGATCAATCAAGTAGTTTCGAAAAAGTTTAATAGTATTTTCTGTAAATCCATATGACATTTTAGTTAGAAGTAGTTCATGGCCGATTGTATCAAATGTTTTTTTAAATCAATAAAAAGAATAGCATTCAATAAACCATTGTCCATATTCTTATACCAATTGTCTGTGGCATCAAATAATGCAGTAAGTGTCGAATGTAGAGGTCTAAAGCCTGCAGATTGTAAGTCATAGATCAGATTATTATCATTCAGGTATTTATAAGTTTGATTAAAAATTGCCTTTTCAAAAACTTTAGCTACAATCGATATAACGGAAATTGGTCTATAATTACCAGGATCAGTTTTAGAATCTTCTTTGTGAATGGGAGTAACTCTGGCTGTTTTCCAATCATTCGGCATTGTGCCAGTACGTATAACTAGATTAACTAGGTGAGTCAGTGATTCGATAATGGTTGGAACACTAGCCTTTAATAAGTATGCAGGGATGTCATCTAGACCGGGTCGCCACCTATACCTACCTATATATACTATCAAGTTTTGTGATTGGTTGACTAAAACAATAAAACAATAGAATCGACCACAAAGAAACCAATGTCCTAACCCTAACCACTATTGTTCCATGTAGCCAATCACAAAACCTGTTCATTTTAGGTACGTAGTTACCGTCAAGACCAGCTGATTTAGCTGAGGAAAATTTTTCGACTAGATATAAGATATCACTTGTATTCAATTCACTTAACTCAAATATAGAATTTGGACGTTCAATGTAATTGATATTGAATATACCCGAAAACTCAATTTTGGATGCAGGTTTGGGCCCAATTTCTCTAAAGTATTTATTTATCGGATCACTAATCTCATTGTTGTCAATTACAAGTTTAGTTATTGGGGCAACATTCTTTTTCCTAGAAAGTATTGAATTTATGCCTTTCCAGGTTGACCATAATGTTCATGAAACAAAATTATTATAGTATTCAGTTTTACTTGCCTTAATCATGTAGTTAACTTGATTTTTGCTCTTTATAATTATTCCATGTCAGGGTATCATTAGTAATAATCGCTATTCGTTTTAAACGATCTCTTTCCCACATAAGGCGTTTCACGTCAGGTGTGATCCACGGTGTAGTATAATTTCTAATTCTTCTTTTTTAATTGGTGCATGAATATTAGCAACCTTTAGGAATTGTGATTTCCACAAAAGTCAAGCTTGATTTGGGTCATTAATTTCTAATATTTTATGCCAAGGTATCAAATTAATATCACATATGAAATCTTGAAGATTAAAATGCTTATATTGCCTGTTTTTGATTATTCTAGGATAAGATTTAGGACTGCTGTGCTTTCTAGCTGCATAGATAAGACTATGATCACATATCCTAATATTACGCCGGAAAGCGAGAAACTCATTGGTAAGAAAGAGATCGATTAAAGTAGATGTTGAAGATGTTATACGATTATGAGTTATTCTTCTATGATATGAGAATCAAATGTTTGATGCAATTGTCGTATTGGATTGCATTCATATTACAATTTATATCTCCTATTATATTTTGTCTAAGATAATTTGAAACTTATCGAGTAATTGTACAGGGGAATTTGGTGGTCTATACCAAGTATATATAAGAAATGGCTTCATTTTCAGTTTAGTAATTTCAATACACAAAAACTCAAGTGCTTCATCATATAAGTCATCTGTGATTATAAATTCGAGGGTGTCTTGAACGATCACGTCTGATTATTGAATAATTAGGGTAACAAGACGCCCGCTAGGCGTTAACTCGGGCCACTTGAGCTAGTGGCTTGTTGAAAGACATTGTAGGCAAATTCAATATACACAATTCTATAGGTGTATGTACAATGGTACATGTAATGATACAGCTGTCAGTGCAGGGGTGGTTACATTTTCCATCATTGCAAACCCATAACATAGTGTTGGCCAACGGCTTTGATTATATGAAGGTGAATTGGCTCAGTGTCCAAGCTGGCTTACTGAGAAGTCTGCCCCGCCAAACGAGCCATCCTGTTTGCTGACCCAATTCAGCTCTAGCCAACGGGGTCAGCCTGGCAAGCGAGCCGGACTGTACTCGTGTAATAACAATTCATATGGTCAGTCCGGCAAACAGGTTCAGTTTGAGCAATCATTAAATCAGTTAATCTTTTTATCAGTGTATAAGGCATAGCAGTAAATCAAACCATTTAGCTGGCAGTAGCAAGATGTCATCAAAATCATAATTTCTTTGTGAAGAGGGTCATGAAGGGGAGGTCTAGATCCCATTTCCCAACGTACAAAATTTAGCAAATCCCAAAACATTTTAAAATCCCAATCACGTGCTCTCTTTGATTAACGTTTTCCTATTTCCAGTGGCATTTTAATCCCATTCGCAGTGAATCCCTAAGAATCCCAGTTCCCAGTGCTAAAAAATGGACAAATCCAGTTCCCATTTTACCCTTCAGGTTTTAGCATATTTATTTGAGAGGCTTTATACAAACTAGTGACTAGCCCAGTGGCTATTAATAGCTCAAAAAGCGGACAAACAAACCAAATTTGACTCACAAATGATTGCAAATGAGCTATTTCTTTTGTTATGGCCGCAAGAATTAAAAGCGGACAAACATCGGTACTGACGTCATCTCGACGGAGCGCTATTGTAATATCAACACAGGTTACTGTCTCGGTTAGCGAGCCAACTTGCTTTCCATGTAGTCAAGGCCAAAATTCAGTTCGAAAGGTATGTATATCTGGCTGCACAGACCAAGTAACAGTTTGCAACGGATCCAGGATTTTTCGTACGTTAGTACGGGGGGGGGGGGGGGGGGGGGGGGGGGGGGGGGGGGGGGGGGGGAGGGGGGGGGGGGGGGGGGTACGGAAATTTTTCCGGGGGGCTTTGATTACTTATTAATACCCACACTAGATATTTTTCGGGATTTTCGGCCAAATTAAATAAAACGTGAGGTGCAAAAATGATTGTTTCTCCCAATATCAGGGTTGATCAGCAATGATAATATATAGTTTACACAAAGTTACAAACATGACATCAGTCAATATATCTAAAGAGTAAACGGATAAAATACTTTTGTCCTTGAAAGCCAAAGGCTGTTGATTAAAATATGAATTTCATCAATTGATGTCTATATCACAAATGACAATTTATCACATCTGGTCTAACAAGTCCATATACATTATACATTATATGGATAATAGATATTAGATATCCATTATCTAAATCAAAATTTTAAACTAATATCAGGCGACAAAAAGCGTAAACAAAATGCCTACACTACATTATATATTGGTTCGGCGGTTCGCGGTATATAAGTGAAATATTTAATATTAATAAACGTTTAATTGACCGCAGTAATATGCTAATTTCATAAACGATCATGCCAGCCGGTCATGGCGCACAGATTGTTCGGTTGATACAAGTCCAAAACTATTATAATAAGAGTCAAATTTAGTTAAAATAGAATATATTTGCCTTATGGCTGTACAAGACTTGTTTTTCCTTTCTCGAACATACTTCGGGATGAAAGATTCGGCACCAAAATTTCTACTGAGGCAGAAGCTCGTGTTGTTGATAGCACTCAACAGCTCAGTCAATAGAACTCTACGGCAAAGCGTCCATTCTCTTCATCAGATCAGCGTAAACATCTTGAAGATATGGACGATCGTTTCTCTCAAACGCGGACTGCACAGTCTCGTAAATACTACAAGACATTGCACTATATTCGCTATTTCGCTTTTATATTTCTGTGGCACTTGAAATTGAACCTTCGCGTTAAGCTGCGATCAGAAAGGCCATAGAATCATGCCTATACACTGAAGGCTGATGCATATGATCGATCAAAAAATGTAGCCAATGAGAATTAAGATATTTTTGACTTAGACGAGCCCCTAATCCACAAACCGATCAGAACTCTCCACAGATCGATCAAAAAGCAAGTTGGCCAATCGGATGGCTGGAATCAGACTACAGAGCGATCAAAACTCACGCACAAGACCGCTGTTCTGTGACTTGATATGAAACTTGATAACTGGACTACAAATTTTGAATATTAATGTCTTTGCTATGGACCGCAGTTTGAATTAATTAACTTAATTAATTAACTGCGCAATTTTTACCTTTGTCGCGTGATCGGTTTGACTACCCCTAGATCCACTTGCCGGACTGACTCGCAAGCAGGGGCGGGCTTGCCTGCCTCATGTAATATCAGGACAAATTACTGTTTTGGTAATAGCGAGCCAGCTTCATGCCTCCATGTACAGTTACAGTAATCATGAATGCCAAAAAACAGTTTGAAAGGTGTGTATTTGTGGGGTTGGGGGACAATGGAAAGTACATGGCTGAACAGACCCGTCACTGGTAAACCAGCAAACAATAAACTCTTTACTCCTTGATCTTGATAGTTGGTATGGGTGTCAGAGATTTATATACTGTGTGTTCATTTGTATAAGAATTCGTGTATAATAAATATGAACAATCGATACAAACATACTGATAACCCAGAACATGTTGGAGCCCCATTTAAGCTTACAGGTAAAATATCAAGTGAAACAGGGTAATTAATTCGATAGCAACATTGCATACTTTAATAATATTATTGTACTTAGTATATATGAAACAATAAACTGTAGCATCGACTTTATTTTGTATAACATAACATAACATATGGTAGACCAACCCGTTTCGAAAGCGATCGGGGTTGTGAGCGTATATAAGATCAAGATACTTGCCAGCCACATCAAAGATTTTCAGTTAACAACACTCGAAGAAATGTGATCAGATGAGTAAATCACAATGGCGCATGAATATATGCAGTGGTTTTCAGTTTCGCAAAAGTGAAAAGCCTGGGTACGAGTTTGATCGAGATGATGCAGTAATTGCCATTTCGCGACGACGACAAAATAATAAACAGAGCCCATTTTAAGACTCTGGCTACCACAGTAGCCCGAGTAATAATTTCAGGATTAGCTATTGTTTCATCAAGACGGGTTTCATTTAAAGCTAGGACATCTAATGTTTTTTTCAACATGTTTAGCCAAACTTCATCAATATGCTTTGGTAAACTTGTAATATTCAGAGATGCTATTTTGAAACCCCTGTGTTTCGGCAAATTGAAATTAAATTCTTGTTCAGGTACAGATTTATTTAGACTACTTAAATCAGCGATGTTAGATAGTCTTGGGTCTGAGATACCTGAAACTAGTTCAAATTTTTGTAAGATTGGTGGTCGTACTTGCTCTTGTGAGCTGTCCGAGCTGACTGAAATGTTGCCATCTTGGATATAGAGGTTACTTCGTGGTTGGTGAGCAGAGCGCGTACGATTTTTATTCACGAGTGAATTATTACAAGCAAACGAGTGAGCTTGTAATAATTCACGAGTGAATAAAAATCGTACACGCGAACCAACCATGATGTTACTTGTTTATTTTATAAATACTGAGATTTCAGTCAGCCTATTATTATTAATGTAGAATATTTAACTTCCGGTTTGCATAATTAAATTATGTTTAAAAATAGGTTGTTTTTAGCGATTTTGAGTATCGAGGCCGTTTATGTTTGTGTAAAGCGTTTATATTTTGTTTTATTTATTTGTGTGGTCTAGTTACCCACAACAAGAACTAGAAAAACGATTAGATGAAGAAATGAATTTTATTAACACACACACAACGTTTATACAAATATAATTTTCAAAATTTCTACGCGATGAAAATATGAAACGAACTCACTCAACTCTCAAGCGTAAAGTTCAACTTTAAGACTTCAAAGACTATATCATAAAATAGTGAAAGGTGAAGTTTACTCATCGTCACTGTCCTCCAAAACTCTAAGTCTCTTCCATCTTGGCAAGCCTTCGGCGTTAACCGGGCTTGATTCTGGCTCTAGAGTGAGCTTCGGTGACTGGCCGTTTAAACTGTGTATATGTTGACGGCAAGTTACCACCTTTAATGACAACCCCGCTGAATAAAGCCATGGCTTGCTGTGATTCGAGGTTGGATGGGGAAGTTGCTGCCGGATTTGCTGTTTCATGGGAGGATGTCTTGGTTGCAGTACCAGACATAACGCGTTTAGTTGACACTTTGCTGTAGTTTTCAATGCTCTTTAGATTCTTGTGTCCTGACAGTTGAGCGATATATGTGTCGGTGGAATATTATTTTCACCGTACATCAAAAAGAACTACAAAGCTAAACATTCACAGACACAGACAGTCTAACATATGAGACCGTTGTTAATTCCTGCTTTTTGCCATAGTTTTCATGAAAAAATGAAGTTTGTTTATTCCAACTGCATGCAGGACCAACCTTGAACCACTCTTTCGTTTCAGAAGCGACTCTGCCTTTAAGTTGTTGTTGACAGCTAAATCTTCATTCATTTTCTCAAGTCTCTTCCGGACGTAGAGTTTGTAGACCACGACAGGATCTCTTTCTGACCCATCAGTAGCAAACATTTTAGGCTGCATTGCCCTGATATCACGGCAGTCTGAACCGGTTCTTGTTTTGGTTTGTCTTTCATTAAACTCTAAAAATTCCTCGCCGTCTGCTGTTTGCTTCAACTTAACATCTCCCCAGCACATATCTTTATGCTCTTTACAGCCTCTGAGTCCAAAATGTATTGTGTTATTCGACCAGAGTGTGTTTAAAAGCGACTCAGGATTTCGTGTACCGAGAAGGTTTTTTTCATACAGCGTATTAGGTTTATTTCCTTTCCCTTGTGTGACGTAATTGGAATAACAATATGCTAACAGTATGCTAATTTGTATATACTTATATAAAAGCTTGTATAGTTAGTTAGGATAAGTTAGTGTGCTCTGTGTAAGCTTAAAGGTGAGATTAAAGAGTAAGAGTAAACGTTACATGGTGTCAGGAGTGGGATCCTTCGTCAAAATACAGCTGTCGACATTTGGTGTATTCGATTGATTGTCGAAGACGAAAGAAAGAAAAATAAGTGAAGCGTAGAATTATTTAACATGTCAGAGACGGACGAGACAAAACAACAAGCAGTATTTGTTAATTTTCAAGCTAATTTGCCGCTACCGACAAGGCTTGAACTAAATGGAAACCTGGCCGTGAACTGGAAGAGGTTTAAAAGAGCTTGGGATAACTATGAAATTGCTTCGAAATTGAATGAATCAAATAAAGTAATTCGAACGGCAACCCTTTTGACGTGTCTTGGACCCGATGCTTTAGATATACTCGAGGGAATTGACTTTGAAGACGAAACAGAAAGAAATGACATTGACATTGTCATGCATAGGCTTGAAAGCTATTGTGTGGGTGAAACTAATGATATATATGAACGTTATTGCTTTAATAAGAGAGACCAAGAAGACAACGAAGCCATCGATGCCTATGTTAATACTTTGCGAAAGTTATCGAAGACGTGCAACTTTGTCTTTGGGACGTTAGAAAACAGTTTGATACGGGATCGACTGGTTGTTGGAATTCGAGACAACCAAATCCGAAAAAGATTGCTTCAAGTTTCGAAGCTAACGCTCAAAGATAGCATTGCCATATGCAGATCGCATGAAACAACCAGCCAACAGTTAAAAGTGATGACCCAACAAGAAGTTCACGATATTGGAGAAAAAAGACCGGAGAGATCAGAGCGAAATCAGAGACGACAAGATTTTGAGGTAAGCCGTAGACGCGTTATACGGTGTAAATTCTGTGGGAAGTCTCATGAAATGAATAAGTTCATATGCCCTGCGTGGGGAAAAACTTGTAACACGTGTGGCAGAAAGAACCATTTCGCCGTGACATGTACTACGAAGCCCCGAGAGGAGACGAGGAAAGCCATAAAATGGGTGGGAGAAGAAAGTGATTCAGACGAATATATTTCTTGTTTGGATGTGAAAGAGAGTGTTTGTGCAGTCGGTGTTAAAGATAGCAACGATAAGGTGTTTGCCACGATGCTACTCAACAGCCATTGTGTTTGTTTTCAGTTAGACAGTGGAGCCACTGTTAATGTAATCTCGCAAAATGATTACGTAAAAGCTTTTGGTAAGGAGAGTTTAGCTTCTCTTGAAAACACCAAAGCCACCCTAATTATGTATAACAAGAGTGAAGAGAAACCCGTGGGAAAGAAGAGGGTGAGAGTAGTGAACCCCAAGAATGGCAAGAGATATAGCGTTGAATTTCTTGTGGTGCAAGCAGACTGCAAACCATTATTGGGTTCTAGAGCAAGTCAGCAGATGCATTTATTGTCCGTTAATAAAGAAAACATCCTCGCGGTAGATCTGCTAAGTCCGGGAGAAGATAGATCCATGGCAACCCCGAAAGATGGCCTGATTGGAGAATTTGCTGATGTCTTCGCTGGTGAGGGTAAATTAGAAGGTGACCTCCATCTTGAAATTGATCCATCTGTACCATCAGTGCAGCTGCCTACCAGAAAAGTGCCAATTGCTGTTAAAGAAAAATAAAAAAAAGAATTGGATCGTTTGGAAAAGCTCAAGGTAATTCAGCATGTCGATATACCAACAGATTGGATCTCAGCAATGGTGGTTGTCAGCAAGAAAGATGGGCGAATTCGAGTATGTGTGGACCCGAAACCACTCAATCAAGCGTTAAAAAGAAATCACTACCCTCTGCCAACCATAGAAGATGTTTTACCACAGCTAGGTAAAGCAAAGTATTTCTCGGTGCTGGATGCGAAAAACGGATTTTGGCATGTCACACTAGACGAAGCAAGCAGTTATGCTACTAACGTTTGGTACCCCGTGGGGACGATTTAGATGGTTACGAATGCCTTTTGGTATCGCCCCCGCCCCGGAAGAGTTCCAAAGAAGGCTGGATCAAGTGTTGGTCGGGCTGAAAGGATGCAAAGCAATAGCTGATGACATCCTCGTGGTTGGCTGTGGAGAAACAGCAAGAGAGGCCAGGGAAGATCATGATACCAATCTCCGAAACCTGCTGGTGCAGAGAAAAGGGAGTGAAGCTGAATGGTGGGAAAGTGCAACTCCGCTGTAAAGAAGTGTCGTACATGGGACACACACTAACCTCAGAGGGTCTCAAGCCAGATGCCAACAAAATCAAAGCAGTGGAGGAAATGCCAGTCCCTACAGATAAGCAAGCCGTGCAACGTCTCCTGGGAATGACCAACTACTTACAGAGATTCGCCTCCGCAAAGTTAGCTGAAGTCACCAACCCGCTACGAGAATTGGTAAAAAAAGAGAACGAGTTTGTTTGGGAACAACATGTTCACGGGCAAGCTCTTGCTGAAGTTAGGCGAATTTTGACCGCAGCTCCAGTTCTGAGGTACTTTGACCCGGTGATTACTCCAGTTCTACAATGTGATGCCTCGATGCATGGTTTAGGGGTTTGTTTGATGCAAGACGGACAACCAGTGGCTTATGCATCTCGAGCTCTGACCAACATCGAAGTTAACTACGCACAGATTGAAAAAGAACTTTTGGCCATTGTTTTTGGGATGGAGAAATTCGAGACGTATTTGTATGGGAGAAAGGTGTTGGTGGAGTCGGATCATAAACCGCTTGAAACGATATTCAGGAAAAGCCTACTCTCTCAGCCCCTAAACGACTTCAGCGAATGTTACTCAGGCTCCAGAGATATGACTTCACTGTCCTGTATAAGAAAGGAACACAGATCGTCTTGGCTGATGCGTTGAGTAGAGCCTTTCTTCCATACACAGAAGAAATAAGAGATGGAGAGCAAGGTGGCCAGGTCCTTGCAATCAGTGATGTTAGATCTCCCAGTGAGATTGCTGTCGAACAGATCAACATGTTGCAGGATCTTGCAGTCGAAGAAGATACATTTCAGAAGATCCGACATTGCACACAGGAGACAGCCGAGTGTCTAAGTGATTAAGCAAGGTTGGCCTGAAACAAGGAAAGAGATTCCTTGGCAGATTCAGAAGTATGCGACGTTCCGAGAAGAGTTGTCTGTACAGGATGGAATCATCTTTAAAGGCGAACGCATGGTTATACCTCCGGCGCTACGAAAATAATTCGTAAAGAAGATTCACGCGAGTCATCTTGGAACGCAAGCCTGTCTCAGGCGAGCAAGAGAAGTTTGGTATTGGCCAAACATGAGTAAGGAGATTGCAGAATTTGTGTCAGAGTGCGCAATTTGCAAGACCTACTCACAAGATCAACAGAAAGAGCCCATGATTGCATATCCTGTTCCATCACGACCTTGGGAGGTAATTGGCACAGATTTATTTGAATTCAGAGGTCGAGACTATCTTGTTACTACAGACTATTATTCAAACTTCTTTGAAGTCGATAGACTGTATAACAAGACAGCGAAAGAAGTTATTGGTAAGCTCAAGGCCCAGTTAGCGAGACATGGTATACCAGAGAAAGTTGTAAGCGACAACGGACCTCAGTTCACCCGGATGAGTTCAAGAAATTTGCAGACGTTTACGAGTTTCGCCATTCCACTAGCTCACCTGGGTACCCACAATCCAACGGCAAAGCCGAAAATGCCGTAAAGACAGCAAAACGCATCATGGAGAAAGCGCTAGCAGCTGAAGGTTTGGAGACGTCACCTGCACAGCGTTTATTTGGTCGTCGAACGAAGATTCTGGCTCCAACTGCCAAAAAACTATTAAAAGTGAAAAATAATTCAAGCACGATGAAACAAATGAGGAACAACAAACGAAAGCAACTATCCTATTACAACAGGGCTACTAAAAGCCTGAAACCGTTGTTGAATGGAGATACTGTATTCGTAAGACCGGCGAAGAATCGTAAAGAGTGGACAAAAGCTACAGTTGATAAACCAATGGGAATCAGATCATATGCAGTAACGACGCATCAAGGAAGCAACATTCGGAGAAATCGGCGACATCTGCGTTTAGCTAAAGAGGTGGAACCACCAAAAAGTCCTGTGTGTAACTCAGAATCCGAGTTGGAAGAAGTGGAACAAAACAGACCACAGACTACAGAGGATACCACAGATTTCGCCATGAATACGACCAATCCGCAAAGTGTGCCTCTGGATCAGGGGGAAAACTTGAAAAGTCCCGAGAGATATAGTTCAAGAGGTCGTCGTCTTAGGAAACCAGCATACTTGGAGGACTATGTTTATTAGCAAACCTAATTGTTAATTAGATTAGAAACACTCAAAAAAGGGGAAAAAAAGAAGATAATTGATATATGATAATTATGTTATTGAGAAATTTACTTTTATTTTATTTATAGAATATTACATATATACTAGAACATTATATACAACATCTCGTATCAATTTATAGAATGGTGAGTTAGGACAATGATAGTTGTCCTAAAGAACAAGGGAGATGTGACGTAATTGGAATAACAATATGCTAACAGTATGCTAATTTGTATACACTTATATAAAAGCTTGTATAGTTAGTTAGGATAAGTTAGTGTGCTCTGTGTAAGCTTAAAGGTGAGATTAAAGAGTAAGAGTAAACGTTACACCTTGTTTCTTTAATTCTTTTTGCTTAGACTGAAGAGTTTTTCTTGTCTCCTCAAATGCTAAGTCGTTGATAATACTTGCAGAGTATTTTTTCTTAAGATGTCGCTCGAAACTTGCTAATAAACTTCAGAGCGAAGATGGCTCGTATTCTTTCCCGTCTTTGGTTCTGACCGAAATGGTAAACTCATTCAGTTCCACTGTCGGAATATCTTCAACGTTTCGTAGTTCATTCTTGGTTTCCAAAAACGTTTGGAGTAGTTTTACATCTCGTTGTGTTTTTTGTGAAGTGGCTTTGTTTTCTTGTTCGGCAATAAAATTATCAACTGAACCGGCGTTCACAAATCTTTCAGACATTTTGAAATTGCTTCCACTAGTTTTCACGCCAAAAATGACGTCGTTTCCCGTACGAACACTTATCACCAGTGAAAAAAAAATCGTTCGTCCAATCAGACGCCACGAACGATGCTTTTTCACTGGTGAAATTTCATCGTTCACGTCGCTGATTTGCTGTAGCTAAAATCAGAACGATTATTACGCATTGCCATTTTTGTAAAAAATGTTCCCTAATTGATACATGGTTTTCATCTGAAAATCCTCGACTGACGATTGGTTTTGTTGCTGTGTTGGTTTATTATCTGCTGTTAGGAATTTGATGAAATGCATAGCAAGGAGTGATGAAGCTTTTGCATTGAGATGGAGTTTTCCACCATTTAAAGCAGTGCTGCATTCCAAGGAGGAATTATCAATTGGACCAAACCGGGACCAGTTGCGAAAAATGCAACTTTAAGGCCTTCCGGCTGGGAATTGAACCCGCGACCCTGCGATATATATATATATATATATATATATATATATATATATATATATATATATATATATATATATATATATATATATATATATATATATAGCAAAAAAGTAGAGTGCTGCGTAGACAGTGTTTTGAATATATAGCAAAGTGAAAAGGTGGTAAACTGCCAAGAATTTAGTGACGAGATACTGACGTTTCGAGCGGAGCCCTTCATCAGAGTAATATATATATATATATACCAAGAAGAATATGTAACAAAGTCACACAGTTGGCAAAAGGTTTTAGAGCGCTCAATACCATTATAGGTAGAGCGAATATTTATTAAGTGAAAAAGCTGTCGCTACTCGAGTTTCACGCTTATACGCGATCGTCAGGCAACTGACAGACTCGATCTAGTTAAACTCTATTTACATGATGAAACGAGGTGTCGTGTTACGTGTCTGCATTTACTAAAAAGTTCAGAGCGTCTGTTCAGTAGTTCGTGTTTCCGGTCCTTCAGTAGGATTAGTTTTTCTTCCAAGCACAAGTTACACCTTCGTGAGCCGATTTTGCAGGCGGGAATTTTCTTTCTTAGCGACCAATTTATCTTGAACGCGCGCTTAGAATCACTCAATTTCCAAATGTACTTTGACAGTTCCGTTTCATCGGCGTATTTTCTGTGTGAAAACGACTTTGTGTGGTTTCGGTACGTACGATTTCGTCTTGTTGTTGTCAACTGTGGTAACATCAGCTTGGTAGACCACGCTTTCTGACAGGCATTTCTTCTCGATTGGGCATTCGTCTGGTCGTCTGCAGTTGCATTCGTTTGTGTTTTGAGTGTTCGTTTGTTGTTTAGTGTGTTGGTTGAGTATTTTGTTGTTATGTTGGGAAATAAAAGATTCCATGTTAGGTAGGCAGCTGTAACTGACTCGTACAGTATGTCGGTTGAATATGCTATATAGTTTGTTGGAAGGGGGGAAATGTTTGTCAAGTAGTGATAGAAAGTCTCGCCCTATGTTCGTTTGAACGTTCTTACTAAAAGGTGGGTTATACCAAATAGCGTTGCGTTGTCTGTTCCGTTTTCGTTGTTGATTATAGTTAGGGTAGTCGTTTCCGTTCTGCGCGGGTGGTTCGTATGTGAGGTTTGTGTCAAAATTGCTGTGTTTTAAGGCGTCGTTGTAGAGCGGTGCGGCAGCGTTCGAATGTTCGTTTGTCGCATGAGAGTTTGTTGATGCGTTTGTTGATTGATAATGGTAGTTGGCGTAGTATGGAGGGGGGGGGGGGGGGGGGGGGGGGGGGGGGGGGGGGTGGTTAGATAGTCGGTTAACGTAAAGTGGTTCGTCGTTAGGTTTTCTGAATGGTTTGTACGTACCGTCAGTTAGGTCAAACGTTATGTCAAGGAAATTCACGCGTTTCAGGTTAGCATCGGCCGTGATTTTTAGGCCGAAATTTGCGAAGATTTGGATCAGATCTTTGCGCGCCTTGTCAGCTAATCTTCCGGAGGTGGTGGTGATAGCTGCTAGGCCGTCGTCTCGGTATAATCCAATTTGGTTTCCAAATCGGTTCTCGAGCGTGCTGAGGAAAAATAGGCCAACTAGTTCACATATTTCGGCGCCGTCATAGCTGCCCATGGTTACGTCAAAAAAGTTGAGCGAGTTTTGTTTTGTCCATGCTTTGCCGTTGTTAAAAAGGAGGGATTTTCTTGCATGTTTGATGATTTTGATGTCGTTTTCGGAAATGGTGGTGAATTGCTTAGACCAATTGATGGCGTCATCTAGTAATTGCTCGGAAATGGATGGATAAAAATTTACGATGTCGAACGATAAAAACGTGTGTCTATTCTTGTTGGGTATATTGGTAAACCACGATATCGTATCGTCGGAGTTGCGCCACTGGTTGCTTCGGGTTTCGTTACGGATATCGGTGTTGATACGGTCAAGAATGGACTTGCTGACCTTTCCGAGATTACTCTTGGCAGGGTTGATAAGTCGGCATTGCGGGTGGTTCTCGAAATTGTCCTTGTGGTCTTTAAGGGATATGAAGGCTTTCGATTGCGCCATAGGCTCTATACGGTTGCTTATCTTTAATCCGTCGGCTATTTGTTTCAGTTCATCGTTGATACTATTCATGCTATTCTCCTCTGCCAATTTATAGGTTTTTGTTACGTTTTCCGTCAGTAACTTGATGTATGTAGGCGCGTCCATCTCGTACATATTTCTCGTTTTGTCCGCGGGGACGAAGAGGTTGTTTGATGATGTGATCTTCCGTTTATCGTCATCTAGAGATTTGCTGAACTCGTCGTTGCCGTCTCGGAATTGGGTGTTAGAGATCATCTTAATAACGTCGTCTTCAAAGCCTTTCAACTCTGATACGTGTGGCGGGCTTCGTGTGGACTTTAAGCCATACATATTCGTTTTCTGTGCGTCTTTGCTGTCACCGTGTAGGAAGAAGTGTGCTTTCCATCGCATGCGGTGGATAACACTCTCAGTTTTGTCGATTATGTTGCGTCGGTATTCATCATGAGTTGGTAGACCAATGTTCTTTAGAGAATAATTAAATCGGATCTGCTGCATTTTCACCGTGTGAGTTCCAAGCCAATAAGAGCGCTCAACTAAGGTTAGGAGCGAGATTATACCATGAAGAATATGTAACAAAGTCACACAGTTGGCAAAAGGTTTTAGAGCGCTCAATACCATTATAGGTAGAGCGATACATATATAGATACATTATATATAGATACATTATAGGTAGAGTATATATATATATATATATATATATATATATATATATATATATATATATATATATATATATATATATATATATATATATATATATATATATAGGCTATATATATATATATATATATATATATATATATATTTAATTGATATATGAGAGGATTTAATATTGTCAAATACATATATGGAAAAAGTGACTACCCCAACCGGGAATCGAACCCTGGTCTCCGAATCAACGTTTCGCCGCTCTGACCTATTAGCTAATGAGACACGGTCATAACAGTCAGTGATTTTTACATATACAGATTAAATTCGCCGCTTTCACTTAACACCAACAGGCAGACATCGCATCTAACCATAATGTGGAGAAAGCCCTCTCGAGGCCTTTCGATTCGGAGACCAGGGTTCGATTCCCGGTTTGGGCAGTCACTTTTTCCATATACAATATATATATGATATATATATTAAATACCTGCCGCTCTTCTATTACAGACACAAACTCCCACTAGAGTGCCTATTATGGACTTTTTTGCAAGAATTAACGAATTATTTTAAGAGTTTGTGACTAAACTGGAAAGGAAGAACATGGAAGAGGTATTTATGCACTCAGACAAAACGTTTTTTGGTCAGTATAGTTTTGCTAGTTATAACAATAATAACTAAAATTTATATAGCGCATTTTCCTGTTAAAGTCCAAATGCGCTTTACAGTAATTGTATAGTAAGGATCCTAAAACTCTTTAAATATATTTACAAACAGTTAATAAGACTACTGTTTATAATTAATAAAAAGCTAATTTAAAAAGACAACTTGAAGGCCTTCCGGCTGGAATTGAACCCGCGACCCTGCGATGCTAGTGCAGTGCTCTGACCACTGAGCTACGGAAGCCGTTGCCGAGAGCCTAGTCACGAGTTCTGTATATATATGGTGGTAATGCCAAGATAAGATTCTGGGTATATTATAGGTAATATGTTGCATTTCACTCGATCAAACTACATGTTGAAAGGATTTATGGTGAAGGAAAATTACGAGTGTTGGAATACATACATTTTAAGACCAAACTGGGACCAGTTGCGGAAAATGCAACTTGAAGGCCTTCCGGCTGGAAAATGTATGTATTCCAACACTCGAAATTTTCCTTCACCATAAATCCTTTCAACATGTAGTTTGATCGAGTGAAATGCCTAATATTACCTATAATTTAAAAAGATGTGTTTTCAAATCACGTTTAAAAGTTATAATAGAAGTACAGGCCCTAAGGTCTACAGGTAACGCATTCCATAGAGTTGGCGCTCAAACACTAAACGCGGTAGATTTAAGTAAATATTTATCAGCAGATCTTAAATTCCTAGCTGGTATATATGGAACAATTAGATCACTCGAATACTCTGGTGCAAGACCATTAATTGCCTTAAAAGTCTATAATAAAATCTTAAAAATTATACGTTGCTCGACTGCAGGTAACCAATGCAATTCAATAAGGGAATGAGAAATATGTTCAGCCATAATAATATGTTAAGCCGTTATAATTAAGCCGTTAATAATATGTTCAGCCCTTATAATTAGTAAAATATTAAATATATATATGTAAAATATATAAAACACCCGTGTGTTTTATCAATAAAGCACGTCGACACCAAATTTTATGCATTGAGGCGCAAAAATGGATTTTTCTATATTTCAATTTAAATAATGTAAAGAAGCCAACAAAACTGGACATTGAAGGCGCCATACAAGCAGGAAATGTTGGGGAGCTTAACATTCTGAAAATATTTTGAAGCCCAACGTCAACGCATCCGTTATTACTCGAGCTACCGTAGCCGAGTCTAGGTTTCAGCAGCGTTTCTGTGTTATTTGGTCAATGTCGCGATTTGACAATTCCGGGTGCTCATTGGTTTAAAAATCATATATGTCAGCCGCTGAAGGAACTGATGAACTCCATGCTCGCTGTAAACAGTATTAAGCTCGATTTTGCGAGTTCGTTTGGACCTTTGAACGAGGTTGTTGATATTCAAGTGACTTCTTTCTTCACTTCTGATCTGGTCACCTGAAGTGTTCTTTCTTGGACGTGTTCACTGATATATACTTAATAGTGTTGATCAGTAATGTGGCGGCAAGTGTCTTTGACGAGCGATTTGGAAATGGTTAGTCCGCGATATCAATGAGACTATAATGAATGCCAAGTTAGTTATGAATGCTAAAAATATATATACGAGTGTCAAACGTACAAAAGTAAACATGAATATAAACTTGAATACAATGTTATATGAAAACTCTCGTTTAAATATTTCATGGGTACTAAAAATCCTGTTGCAAGGCCGAACAGGTAAACATGCTGTGTTGATATTACCCGAAGACATGTATGTTATGTACTTGGACTCGCTAATTCCAAATCGAGTAAATATTTGCCGAGATAACGTTCAAAGATCTACGAAGAAACATCCCTTTCCGATTTGTGGTCAACATTAAGACATTGGCGTGCGAGGTCTGGGGGTGGGGTTCAGAAGTTTGCTACAATTTAAATGCCCAAACAACAGATAAACTGTAGTTAAGGAGACAACTAGGCCTAGTTTAGCTATAAAACAATTTTAACCGGAAACATGTCAGTAACAACTGACAAATTTGGCGAAGCCCGAGTTAACGCCTATAGCGGGCGTCTTGTTACTATAGTGTCCAGGCAGATAAATATCGAGCAGACATCACAAGAGGTTTCGGGTTTTTTTTCAAACTCATTAATAATTCATGAATTATCATAGCCAATCCATGAACGTATATCACATGATGAGTTTTGATACCCAATGAAAACCTGTAGGAAATTTCCTATTAAAGGTGCCGTCCACTCCGTTCTGCGCATGTGTGATAGTTCAAACGTGAGGGCCTCCATATGTCAACAAACTTCAACGGAATAGATTTGCGACACTTCGAAAGCGAGTATTCGTCAAAGGTGGCGAAGGCGCGAGTAGTAGTTAAATATATTATCCACATTTAGGAACAGAACAGCTTCTTATAACACGCTTTTTAGGCGAAAAAGCTCAAGCGTGGGAAACAAATCCGCAATACTTCTTGTGCAATGTTTATATAATGCAATGTAAACAAACGTTGTAAACAGAAACGGGGACATGCGCAGAACGGAGTGGACGGCACCTTTAAAATAAAATCGCTATGGGAGCAAATCGCTATATACTCGTTTGAGAAGCTAGATCAAACACTCGTTTGTCGTGTTTCATCAGGGGACTCCAAACACTTTTTTTGGACGATCATCTCGTGATCGTCCAAAACATTGATATTCTCACAATATCAGAATCGTGGCTCAATTCATCCACGACTAACGCTGAGATCGAAATCGTTGGTTATAAAATATTCAGACAAGACCGTAAAAAGAAAAAGGGTGGCGGTGTCTGCATCTATGTGCGAAATAATTTGAAGGTAAAAACTTTAAAAAACCTTTCGTACATTTCTCCATCGAATTTCCATCAATTATGGCTGCAGATACAAGTGAGACTACATAAATCATTGATCGTTTGTGTTTCTTACAGGCCACCTGATTCTTCGGTCACCTGTATTAGAGACGAGTTGAAACCAAAATATATTGAAGCATTATTGTTGGGTAAAAAAATCGTCATTATGGGTGATTTAAACTGTAATCTCCTTAATCCCAGCTGTCCGGACGCGAAAGTATTGACCGACACTTGTTCCGAATTACATTTAATACAACTTATTAATGATCCCACAAGAATAACAGCTCAAACAGAAACTTTATTGGATGTTTATGATCTCATCTTCCTCTGTGGTGAAAGAAAGTGGTGTGGTAGACATTGGTATAAGTGATCACTGCATGGTTTATTGTATACTAAAACTAAGAGTCACCAAACCTCCCCCCACTTACATATATATGAGAAGTTTCAAGCATTACGATCCCAGTCTGTTTGTTACTGATTTGTCTTTCCTCCCCTTTAACGAGATATTCTCTATGGATGACGTGGATGGTAAACTTGATCTTTTTAACCAGTTGTTCATCTGCACATTAAATTACCACGCACCAATCAAATTCATAAAAGTCAAAGGAAGGTCTCAACCTTTCATTGACAAAGCTATTAAGTTGCTAATGAAGTCCAGAGACGATGCGTTAAGGATCTTCAAGTCAACGCATAACTTGGAAGACTGGAATAAGTATAAAAGTTTGAGAAACTCTGTCAAGACTATGTTAAGAAAGGCAGAAGTTAATCATGTGCGTACTCAAATTGAAAATGACAAAGGAAATTTGAAATCCATATGGAAGGGGATAAACAGATGTATGCCAAACAAAGAAACCACTAAACCTTGCTATAAAAAAGATCATAGCAAAATAGCCGAGGAATTTAACACCTATTTCACCTCAGTGGGAAAGTCAACAGCAGACAAAGTAAAGAAACTAGCAGAGGAAAATGGGGTTTCAATAACTCACTCTATGCCAATAATAATCAATGACCAAATAGCTTCGGAGGAAATGTTCGAGATTAGAGCAGTCACTCCCTATGAGGTTCGAAGGATAATTTTGGAATCTCCATTAAATAAAGCTCCTGGCCCAGATAAAATAGGTATTCGATCAGTGAAAGATTCTCTCGACATTATTTTACTCCCACTAACCGATATTATCAACTGTTCTCTGAAGACATCAAAATATCCTTTGATTTGGAAACTAGCGGAAGTGATTCCATTACTTAAAGAAGGTGATCATGAAGTCGCCTCAAACAATAGACCTCTGTCGTTATTGGCGGTCCTTTCAAAGGTCTGTGACAAGGTTGTCCTAAACCAGTTCTCAGCATACCTCACGAAACATAAGTTATTATCAAAACATCAGAGTGGGAATCGTAAAAGTCATTCAACCGAAACACTCAACGTTGCGGTAACTGATACTCTATTAGAAGCAATGGACAACAAACAAGTATCGATTATGGTTTTCATTGATCTGTCCAAAGCCTTTGACAGCGTTAAGCATGACATCCTTCTTCGAAAGATTTTACATTTAGGCGTTTCTCCTGCAGTCTACAAATGGTTTGAGAGTTATCTGGCGAATAGATATCAATATGTTCGTATAGGAAACACCACCTCGACACCGGCTTCAATAACTCATGGAATTCCTCAAGGTTCTGTGCTTTCTCCATTTTTATTTAACATTTACACAGATAGCCTACCGTCAACATCCAAATTCTGTTGTCTCAAATCGTATGTGGACGACTCTAAATTGTATTTATCATTTCCCGTGTCAAGTTTGGATTCGTCTTTACTAACTATTGAAGGAGACTTGCATAAAGTGTTTGAATGGTGCTGTAATAACAGTTTACTGATTAACCCAGATAAAACGAAGATGATGGTGATTGGATTACGACAACTGTCACAACAATTGGAGTCTCCCCCTAACATCAGTTTTATTGGAAAAACTCTCGAACCTGTTTCGGAGGTCAAAGATTTGGGGATAATATTTGACTCGAACTTAAAGTATAATGATCACATACAGTACTTGTCGTCATCGTGCATTTCCAAATTAGGTCAAATTAGCCGTGTAAAGCACTTATTTGACCAATCAACACTAGCTACGATCATTAACACTTTAGTCATGAGCAAAATCAATTATTGCTCATCAATTTGGTCTAATACAAATGAAGAAAACATCAAGAAAATCCAGCTAATTCAGAACTTTGCAGCTAGACTGATTTCAGGGAATGCCAAATATGATCATTTTTCCCCCGTACTGAAGGAATTAGGCCAATAAAAAGAATTACCAATAAAAGGAATTACCAATAAAAGAGCATTTACAATTTAGAGATGCTATTTTAACTTACAAATGCATAAACAATCAAGCACCTCCGTACCTATGCCACAAGTTCACAAAAAGAAACCAAGTTCACGATCGTGCTACAAGAAACCATAATGATCTTGATATCCCAAAGTACCGAACTGTGACTGGTCAAAGAACATTTAAATACAGAGGAACGAAAATATGGAATGCACTAGACGGACAATTAAAATCTACCGGTGACTTAAACCATTTTAAATCAAAATTAAAATTAGGTCTTTTAGAAGGAAAAATAAGTTTTTAATCTAGTAGATTTGTGAACATTAGACAATTTTTAATGTATATTAGACTTGTTGATAACTGTTAACCCTATATAGGGTATTTGATCAATAGATAGATTACTTTAATATTGTAATAATTTTGTAAAGTGTCATTGAAAAGCCCGTTCCGGGAATGTCACTATTTTTAATAATAATAATAACACTCGAAAACAATAAAAACATCGGGCTACGCCCTCGGTTTTCATTTGTTTTCTCGTGTTTGGAACCCCTGATGAAACACTCAAACTCGTGTTTGATCTATTACGTAACTCATTATGGTATATTATTTATTATAATGCTTTCTCATATCCTGAATTCTGATTGGTTAACGCACGGCCCGTCGAAATGCGTATCTGGTCCGTCTTTTTTCGTAATCGGACCACTTTTCCGGATGTTGTTTTTGCTGGCCGAAAATTTCAAATATTTTCACATCGAAAAAACGCAAATATAAATTGATTTTTGTTACAAAAGAATAAAAATAACACAATTATATTTTTTGTCATACAGGTTCCAAAGAAAATAGATGGCTTATAAAAGATAAAGTCATCGTCGCTCATGGACAGGTTACATGCCGCAAATTTAGGTCCATCACGACTTATGCCGTCATTGAAGTGAAGAAATAGAACTGGATGGATTCAGATTCATATTCCTGCTCTTTTCCAGCTGGTACAAGAGTAACATTTTTGGTAACAAATGAAAAATCTTATTTCGAAAATATGAATTAAGTCTGAATAAACATTCTGCATGTAAAAGGATTAAGCGAAGCGTTATGCGACTCTTCTGTGATATTTTTAAAATACAAAAAGGCAAACCAAAAAGATGTCGAAAGAGATGATGATTCAGATGATGAATCCAAAGATAATGCTGCTGATTCAGATAATGGTCCAAATTGTATTGATGATGACGGTAATGATGGTGATGAAGACGAGTCAGAGGATGAAAGGAATATTCCAACAAAAGTACCGACGGTTGTCTGTTTACTGTCTATTTGATAGATCCAGAAAACAATATTGAAATATATGTGGAATTTTATGTAAATCCAGTGCATTGTACGTATAAAGGCTGACTTCTAGTCAGTGGAATTTCGCGAGCGATTATTAAGGGCTCAAAAGACAAAGGAAATTCAGCTACGCGCGTGGAAAATTCCACTGACTAGAAATCAGCCTTTAAGGCGAATTAAGTCTCCAGTCAGTGGGATTTTCGGCTCGGAGCGGAATTTTTCGTACTGAACTAATTTAATTAAGAGTTCAAAAGACAAAGAAACTTCCAATCCGCACGGAAAATCCTGGAAATCAAGAATTGTTAAGATTTTTCAAGTAGTAAACTATGAAATTCGACAAAAGAAATTCTAATGTTTTGCGAGCAGCAACTTTGAACTTGACAAAGAAAAAGCAAGTGATAATATTTATTGTTAAAACAATAAATATTATGTGTTGTTTATTCTACTGATAATGCTACTAATTTTCTCTTACGATATCATTGTTTCACTGTCCATTGCAACCAACTGAAGGTAAATATATCTTAATTATGAGGTATCCGAAAATTAAGAGTTATAAAACGAACAAGTTGTGTTAGGGTTAATCATCGAACTCATTAGCGATGTATATGTTACTGAGAGCGAAAACCAGGGTAATCAGATATACAGAATCTGAGTGTAACTGATTCGAGTATACAAATTAGTGAGATAGTATAACTAAGATAACTAGTATAACTATAGGATAACTAATATAACTAAGATAACTAGTGTAACTAAGATAACTAAGATAACTAGTATAACTAAGATAACTAAGATAACTAGTATAACTAAAATAACTAAGATAACTAGTATAACTAAGATAACTAAGATAACTAAGATAACTAAGATAACTAAGATAACTAAGATAACTAAGATAACTAAGACAACTAAGACAACTAAGATAACTAGTATAACTAAGATAACTAAGATAACTAGTATAACTAACATAACTAGTATAACTAAGATAACTAGTATATAACTAAGATAACTAGTATAACTAAGATAACTAGTATAACTAAGATAACTAGTATAACTAAGATAACTAAGATAACTAGTATAACTAGTATAACTAAGATAACTAGTATAACTAAGATAACTAGTATAACTAAGATAACTAAGATAACTAGTATAACTAAAATAACTAAGATAACTAGTATAACTAAGATAACTAAGATAACTAAGACAACTAAGATAACTAGTATAACTAAGATAACTAGTATAACTAACATAACTAAGATAACTAAGATAACTAAGATAACTAAGATAACTAGTATAACTAAGATAACTAAGATAACTAAGATAACTAAGATAACTAAGATAACTAGTATAACTAAGATAACTAAGATAACTAAGATAACTAAGATAACTAAGATAACTAGTATAACTAAGATAACTAAGATAACTAAGATAACTAAGATAACTAAGATAACTAGTATAACTAAGATAACTAAGATAACTAGTATAACTAAGATAACTAAGATAACTAGTATAACTAATATAACTAAGATAACTAAGATAACTAGTATAACTAAGATAACTAAGATAACTAGTATAACTAAGATAACTAAGATAACAAGTATAACTAAGATAACTAAGATAACTAGTATAACTAAGATAACTAAGATAACTAAGATAACTAGTATAACTAAGATAACTAAGATAACTAAGATAACTAGTATAACTAAGATAACTAAGATAACTAGTATAACTAAGATAACTAAGATAACTAAGATAACTAAGATAACTAGTATAACTAAGATAACTAAGATAACTAGTATAACTAGTATAACTAAGATAACTAAGATAACTAGTATAACTAAGATAACTAAGATAACTAGTATAACTAAGATAACTAAGATAACTAGTATAACTAAGATAACTAAGATAACTAAGATAACTAAGATAACTAGTATAACTAAGATAACTAAGATAACTAGTATAACTAGTATAACTAAGATAACTAGTATAACTAAGATAACTAAGATAACTAAGATAACTAAGATAACTAGTATAACTAAGATAACTAGTATAACTAAGATAACTAGTATATAACTAAGATAACTAGTATATAACTAAGATAACTAGTATAACTAAGATAACTAGTATAACTAAGATAACTAGTATAACTAAGATAACTAAGATAACTAGTATAACTAAGATAACTAGTATATAACTAAGATAACTAGTATAACTAAGATAACTAGTATAACTAAGATAACTAGTATATAACTAAGATAACTAGTATATAACTAAGATAACTAAGATAACTAGTATATAACTAAGATAACTAGTATATAACTAAGATAACTAGTATAACTAAGATAACTAGTATAACTAAGATAACTAGTATATAACTAAGATAACTAGTATAACTAAGATAACTAGTATAACTAAGATAACTATAGTATAACTAAGATAACTAGTATAACTAAGATAACTAGTATAACTAAGATAACTAGTATAACTAAGATAACTAGTATAACTAAGATAACTAGTATAACTAAGATAACTAGTATATAACTAAGATAACTAGTATAACTAAGATAACTAGTATATAACTAAGATAACTAGTATAACTAAGATAACTATAGTATAACTAAGATAACTAGTATATAACTAAGATAACTAGTATATAACTAAGATAACTAGTATAACTAACAAGATAACTAGTATAACTAAGATAACTAGTATATAACTAAGATAACTAGTATAACTAAGATAACTAGTATAACTAAGATAACTATAGTATAACTAAGATAACTAGTATAACTAAGATAACTAGTATAACTAAGATAACTAGTATAACTAAGATAACTAGTATAACTAAGATAACTAGTATAACTAAGATAACTAGTATATAACTAAGATAACTAGTATAACTAAGATAACTAGTATAACTAAGATAACTAAGATAACTAAGATAACTAAGATAACTAAGATAACTAAGATAACTAAGATAACTAAGACAACTAAGACAACTAAGATAACTAGTATAACTAAGATAACTAAGATAACTAGTATAACTAACATAACTAGTATAACTAAGATAACTAGTATATAACTAAGATAACTAGTATAACTAAGATAACTAGTATAACTAAGATAACTAGTATAACTAAGATAACTAAGATAACTAGTATAACTAGTATAACTAAGATAACTAGTATAACTAAGATAACTAGTATAACTAAGATAACTAAGATAACTAGTATAACTAAAATAACTAAGATAACTAGTATAACTAAGATAACTAAGATAACTAAGACAACTAAGATAACTAGTATAACTAAGATAACTAGTATAACTAACATAACTAGTATAACTAAGATAACTAAGATAACTAAGATAACTAAGATAACTAAGATAACTAGTATAACTAAGATAACTAAGATAACTAGTATAACTAAGATAACTAAGATAACTAGTATAACTAATATAACTAAGATAACTAAGATAACTAGTATAACTAAGATAACTAAGATAACTAGTATAACTAAGATAACTAAGATAACAAGTATAACTAAGATAACTAAGATAACTAGTATAACTAAGATAACTAAGATAACTAAGATAACTAGTATAACTAAGATAACTAAGATAACTAAGATAACTAGTATAACTAAGATAACTAAGATAACTAGTATAACTAAGATAACTAAGATAACTAAGATAACTAAGATAACTAGTATAACTAAGATAACTAAGATAACTAGTATAACTAGTATAACTAAGATAACTAAGATAACTAGTATAACTAAGATAACTAAGATAACTAGTATAACTAAGATAACTAAGATAACTAGTATAACTAAGATAACTAAGATAACTAAGATAACTAGTATAACTAAGATAACTAAGATAACTAGTATAACTAAGATAACTAAGATAACTAAGATAACTAGTATAACTAAGATAACTAGTATAACTAAGATAACTAGTATATAACTAAGATAACTAGTATATAACTAAGATAACTAGTATAACTAAGATAACTAGTATAACTAAGATAACTAGTATAACTAAGATAACTAAGATAACTAGTATAACTAAGATAACTAGATAACTAAGATAACTATATAACTAAGATAACTAGTATAACTAAGATAACTAGTATAACTAAGATAACTAGTATATAACTAAGATAACTATATAACTAAGATAACTAGTAAATAGTATAACTAAGATAACTAGTAATAACTAAGTATAACTAAGATAACTAGTATATAACTAAGATAACTAGTATAACTAAGATAACTAGTATAACTAAGATAACTAGTATAACTAAGATAACTAGTATAACTAAGATAACTATAGTATAACTAAGATAACTAGTATAACTAAGATAACTAGTATAACTAAGATAACTAGTATAACTAAGATAACTAGTATAACTAAGATAACTAGTATAACTAAGATAACTAGTATATAACTAAGATAACTAGTATAACTAAGATAACTAGTATATAACTAAGATAACTAGTATAACTAAGATAACTATAGTATAACTAAGATAACTAGTATATAACTAAGATAACTAGTATATAACTAAGATAACTAGTATAACTAACAAGATAACTAGTATAACTAAGATAACTAGTATATAACTAAGATAACTAGTATAACTAAGATAACTAGTATAACTAAGATAACTATAGTATAACTAAGATAACTAGTATAACTAAGATAACTAGTATAACTAAGATAACTAGTATAACTAAGATAACTAGTATAACTAAGATAACTAGTATAACTAAGATAACTAGTATATAACTAAGATAACTAGTATAACTAAGATAACTAGTATAACTAAGATAACTAGTATATAACTAAGATAACTAGTATAACTAAGATAACTAGTATAACTAAGATAACTAGTATATAACTAAGATAACTAGTATAACTAAGATAACTAGTATAACTAAGATAACTAGTATAACTAAGATAACTATAGTATAACTAAGATAACTAGTATAACTAAGATAACTATAGTATAACTAAGATAACTAGTATAACTAATATAACTAGTATAACTAAGATAACTAAGATAACTAGTGTAACTAAGACAACTAAGATAACTAGTATAACTAGTATAACTAAGATAACTAGTATAACTAAGATAACTAGTATAACTAGTATAACTAAGATAACTAAGATAACTAAGATAACTAGTATAACTAAGATAACTAGTATATAACTAAGATAACTAGTATAACTAAGATAACTAGTATAACTAAGATAACTAGTATAACTAAGATAACTATAGTATAACTAAGATAACTAGTATAACTAAGATAACTAAGATAACTAGTATAACTAAGATAACCAGTATAACTAGTTGCTGCCGTAGGCAGCATACTAATCTTGACACTCGTGCCCAGACTTCTTCGCGGAACTATGTATGGTCAACGAAATCTCGATTTGTGTAAATTTTCTCTGTTTGTTTGTCGGTTCAGTTTATGACGTTTTGTGACGTAGAAGTTTTATCACGCGTATTAAAGTTCCTTACATTTTGTCAACGCTGTGAAGTTTGAACGATCTGTTCTGCCTTCTGAGTGAGGAAGTATGCTCTTGTCAAGGTAAGACGACTAAGATACTGTCATGTATACTTAATGTTCTTGTTATTAAAACGCTCACCTGCGACGCAGGCTACATCACTTGTGACATGATATGAAATTGTTTTGTTTATGAATACAGTTTTCCTTGTATTTTCCCCTCGTCCGGCGCGAAGCGGTGGCCGAAGGCCGAAGGCCTGAGGACGAGGGTGATAATATCGACCGGCGTTTAGTCCCTTCACGATTCCATGTGTTTCCAGCTGAGCTTGCTACACATTCCTAACATTCCTTTGGACGGACCGCCGTAAAGTGTCGTAACACACGAGCGTGTTACGATTACGAACAGGAAACATGATGGACATTTTGGCGAAATTGGAAGAATTGACAATTAATCTTTTCGCTTCTTTACGGTACTGTAATAAACCCGCATACACAGCCTAACTTAATGTTGCTTTCAAGTAAGTTTATAGCGTCCGAAGGCATCTTCTTTTCACTGTTTATTTTGTGTACGTAACTTTAGTCAAGCTTTCAGTAGTTCAAAATAATATATAGTCGTCTGAAGCTGGAAGATGTCAAATTTGACAGTTCGTATTAAATTCAAAAGCCGTTCAGGGACAAACCTGTAAGTGTAAGTGTTTTCGCTTTTTTAAAGATGTTAGTAATCGGTTATAAAGATATTCTGTACAAGTGATTTATTCAAGCTTTCATTTGATGTATAGTATAGCGTCCGAAGGCCAACTCCTTTAATTCCTTTTCAGTATTTTATCGGTTAGCAATTTCAAGTTAATACGAAGATATTGTGTACGTATGTCCGAGTCAGTTAGTCAAGCTTTCTGTATAGTTCGAAATATATCGTCATTGGAAGCTGGAAGATGTCTGGAAAATTTGACAGTTCGTAAATTTAAGAGCCGTTCAATGGCAAACCTGTAAGTGTTTTCGCTTTTTTAAAGATGTTAACAATTATTTACAAATATATTTCCGTACGTATGTCCGAGTCTGTTATTCAAGCTTTCATTTGATGTATCTCATGAGTTCGTAGAGTTAGTATTTCAAAAGATATTGTCGCCGGAACATGTTATAATCAGTTTGTACATAGGCAACCCAGAGACGAAAACTCGCCCCACTCTTCGCGCGACGCGTTATGTAGATGATGTAGTATAATATGGAAAGGTTGGCAACTAAATTCAACTTCACACACTAAACACTTCGACAAACACTCAAAATACCAAAAAAATACCACGAGAACCATCAAGAAAATAACAACACATTAAACACTGATCATTATACTACCTTATCACAAACTAGTTGGGTTATGAATACTTTGGACTGACAAGAAATGAGCAAATGTTTACAGGTTTTTGGCCGAAATTTTCTCAATGTCGATGCGGGATCCACCTAACACCGATCTGAGATGTCGTGATGCAATCTCATTGGACATCAGAAATAAACAAACTATCACGTCTTAGAGATAAAATACAAACAGCAGGGGGGGGGGGATAAAAAGGTATTGACATAACACAAAGCCATGCAGAAAGCCAACTAAGAACCAAGACGAAGCAATGGGAATAAATATAAATATAAACAGTACAGTAGTTTGAATTTCTTATTGATTACACCCTGTTCAAGAGTGAAGAGAAGGTACAGATATGAAAAGCAGGTTTTTATCAGCGGGTTTTTGGACGCGGTGCATGCAGCAAGACATTCGAAAACATTTAAGCGTAAATGATATTGTTTTCCCAGCAACCGTTTTTGAAAAGGTAAGGTATAAGTTATGAATATCTATTATTGAACATTTCTTTGCCAGCTATTTTCGTTCGATCTGCAGCTTTAATATATATTTCAATGAGATTCGACTGCAGGTTTTTCATCTTTTCAGACTTTTGTCAGTTCCGTTTAAATGTTAATGTGGTTTTTGATTCTGAGCATCAGATTGCTGTTGGGATGTGTTTGTATTTCTCCCTATTTTAATATTCCATATACTGGTTGAATGGTTTTGAATGGTTTTGGTTGTTTTCAAATTACCCGCGTTTTACTTTAATAAGATACTCCTAAAACAGTATACACTATACTAGGAGGTTGTTCTGATAAAACCGAAAATGTTTTTATCAAGGATTTTGGGGTTAAAACATATATCACATCTTCGTCTCCAAGCGAAGTACAGTACAGTGGTTTGTTGGTCGTCCTACAGGTAGGTTCTCATGATAATTGATAATAACATGTACTGGTTTTTCCGAGGATTATATTTGCATGCCGAGATATAGAGCCAAAAAATGACCAAGGAGTATATCATACTGTATGTGTTTGTGCTTAGCAAAAAAACAAGCAGTATTTGCGAGATGGAAAAGCAGGTGTTGCAGACAATCTTAGCATTTGGTTTTTGCAATTTGGTTTAGAATTGACTATTGGTAAGTTTCAAGCCGGGCGATGGTAAAGTTGTGAAGACGAAGCCGACGACTGCGTATAGGTTTTGGGGTTTTTCACGTCCATTATGTTATTCTCTTTTAAATATTTTTACGGTATTTCACACAACAACTGCAGTGGTTTATATTTAAAAAACGAGAATTATGTATTCAACAACACCCAAGAAAAATAATATACTGTATACGAACTTACCAAACAAAAAGCTGACTAGAACGGCAAAATCCCCCGTGTCCCTGCTTTTTCATATCTGTAACTTCTCAAAAAATACTATATGTTTATATGAAAACCTGCAGTCGAATCTCATTGAAATATATATTAAAGCTGCAGATCGAACGAAAATAGCTGGCAAAGAAATGTTCAATAATAGATATTCATAAACTTATACCTTACCTTTTCAAAAACGGTTGCTGGGAAAACAATATCATTTACGCTTAAATGTTTTCGAATGTCTTGCTGCATGCACCGCGTCCAAAAACCCGCTGATAAAAACCTGCTTTTCATATCTGTACCTTCTCTTCACTCTTGAACAGGGTGTAATCAATAAGAAATTCAAACTACTGTTTATATTTATATTTATTCCCATTGCTTCGTCTTGGTTCTTAGTTGGCTTTCTGCATGGCTTTGTGTTATGTCAATACCTTTTTATCCCCCCCCCCTGCTGTTTGTATTTTATCTCTAAGACGTGATAGTTTGTTTATTTCTGATGTCCAATGAGATTGCATCACGACATCTCAGATCGGTGTTAGGTGGATCCCGCATCGACATTGAGAAAATTCGGCCAAAAACCTGTAAACATTTGCTCATTTCTTGTCAGTCCAAAGTATTCATAACCCAACTAGTTTGTGACAAGGTAGTAAAAGTATCAGTGTTTAATGTGTTGTTATTTTCTTGATGGTTCTCGTGGTATTTTTTTGGTATTTTGAGTGTTTGTCGAAGTGTTTAGTGTGTGAAGTTGAATTTAGTTGCCAACCTTTCCATATTATACTACATCATCTACATAACGCGTCGCGCGAAGAGTGGGGCGAGTTTTCGTTTCACTTTCCTGTCGCTTGCAAAGCATTCATTTGGGTTGCCTATGGTTTGTATTTGATAAATGAAAAATCAGTTAGTTACCATGGTAACAATTGCGTCATTCTTCGCTAAATATATTTCGAAAGAAAAGCCGAAAGCGATAAAAAAGCGAAAAAATAATGTTTTTTCCAGTACAACTTCTTAACATGTGCACAAGAAACTATAAATACGTGTATGAAACAACCCCTGGGTGGCTGGCAATCGGAAACCTCTACTCGTTTTCACCTTTCGGACTTCAAAAGTTTGATATTTGTTTTTGCTATTTACAAAGTGAACTTAAAATCATTTTATTCATCACATTGGCAAGTCGAACGTTGTTCAAATGAAAGAGATTTAAATGAATCTCGTAGAAACTTTCCGAACTGGGGACGCTTTGTCGCTTCGAAGGCGTCTATATATGAAGATATAAAAGCTCAAATAATTGATCACAGGAAAAATTAGTTGGTTGTTTATTTATAAAATGTACGAAAAGTTTGTATTACTAAGCTTCTGTCTACTAAGAGTCAAGACCCGAGGTTTCGAGCGGCTGTGGCTTTTCTCCGATTTTTCTCCTTTTTCCAAATTTCGAGTTTTTCTTTTCTCTTTACTGAAAAAAATATTTATTACGATATCCTATTTATTTTGACCAGGCTTTCTCGTATTAATTAGGATGCGCCCAATTAATTAGGATGCGCCAAATTGCGTACATTGTAGCAGTATTATCATACATCGAGCGAGGGGTTGTTGCGTACACGTATTTCTAGTAGTTGTATATTGGTGCGAGTTCATTGTATCTCATTCATGCAGAAGAATACACATCCGTGCATGCCTCACACATGCAGCTGTGAGATATAAATAAGCGACAGAATATATTGAACTGCATTTTTATACAAGAAACAAATTCTGATTAACTTAGTTTATCAACTGTTATAATGTCAACATATTGCGTTAATATTGAACTGCATTTTATGCAAGAAACAAATTCTGATTAACTTAGTTTATCAACTATTATAATGTCAACTTTTTGTGTTCATATTGAACTGCATTTTTATGCAAGCCAGCTTGTACAGAGAACTATGTTTAATACAACCATTTTTTCTTTATGTTCAACTGCATTTTTATGCAACTGTTCAACTTACATCTGTTTAATTACACATGTTCATGAACTACTATATTGTGAATAGATGTTGAGAGCTGTTACAACACAAGCGGGTCAACAAGGTCGGGGCAGATGTGAGATATCTGCAAATGTGCCAGGTGTTATGCGATCAATTAAGACTCTGTATTATATTCCGGTCTTACATGTATTTATAAAAGAAGTTGTGTCTTACGCACGCTGTGATTGGTCAGTTACCGTGTTTATATCAGGCTATAACATGGATGGATTACGCCATCGTGATACGCCATCAATTAGCCATCATACGCCATCAATTAGCCACCACTCATGGAAGTTTGGACCCACTATGATTTCTCGTTCTCCCAAACTTCCACTCGTGTTTATATAAAACTGTATGTAAACACGGAAAATGTTTTCTATTTCTTAAATAGTTCATGACGTCATAACTAATTAACCTCAACACCAGGGCCAGATTGCGAGTACCTATGGTCCAGCAAGCTCATTGTGAGCTGGCCTGAGCTCCATATATATGTACTGAAGAACTCACTGCTCTGGTATACCTAAACCATAACCGCAATGATGGGTACGAGTCTGTACTACCTCCACTGCGACTTTGACTTCAATAAGCCCACCACTTATTTTTTGCGATTTTGCACAATATTACGACTGTATTGGATTTCGAGGCAGCACTTCCCTTGTGATAGTAACTTCTAGTATAACTAGTATAACTATAAGATAACTAAGATAACTAGTATAACTAAGATAACTATAAGATAACTAGTATAACTAAGATAACTAAGATAACTTCTAGTATAACTAGTATAACTAAGATAACTAAGATAACTAAGATAACTAAGATAACTAGTATAACTAAGATAACTAAGATAACTAGTATAACTAAGATAACTAGTATAACTGAGATAACTAGTTATAACTAAGATAACTAGTATAACTAAGATAACTAGTATAACTAAGATAACCAGTATAACTAAGATAACTAGTATAACTAAGATAACTAGTATAACTAAGATAACTAAGATAACTAAGATAACTAGTATAACTAAGATAACTAAGATAACTAGTATAACTAAGATAACTAGTATAACTGAGATAACTAGTTATAACTAAGATAACTAGTATAACTAAGATAACTAGTATAACTAAGATAACCAGTATAACTAAGATAACCAGTATAAACTAAGATAACTAGTATAACTAAGATAACTAAGATAACTAGTATAACTAAGATAACCAGTATAACTAGTATAACTATAAGATAACTAAGATAACTAGTATAACTAAGATAACTATATAAGATAACTAGTATAACTAAGATAACTAGTATAACTAAGATAACTAAGATAACTAAGATAACTAGTATAACTAGTATAACTAAGATAACTAAGATAACTAGTATAACTAAGATAACTAAGATAACTAGTATAACTAAGATAACTAGTATATAACTAAGATAACTAGTATAACTAAGATAACTAGTATAACTAAGATAACTAGTATATAACTAAGATAACTAGTATAACTAAGATAACTAGTATAACTAAGATAACTAAGATAACTATAGTATAACTAAGATAACTAGTATAACTAAGATAACTAGTATAACTAAGATAACTAGTATAACTAATATAACTAGTATAACTAAGATAACTAAGATAACTAGTATAACTAAGATAACTAAGATAACTAAGACAACTAAGATAACTAGTATAACTAAGATAACTAGTATAACTAAGATAACTAAGATAACTAAGATAACTAGTATAACTAAGATAACTAAGATAACTATATAACTAAGATAACTAGTATAACTAAGATAACTAGTATAACTAAGATAACTAGTATAACTAAGATAACTAGTATAACTAAGATAACTAGTATAACTAAGATAACTAGTATAACTAAGATAACTAGTATAACTAAGATAACTAGTATAACTAAGATAACTAGTATAACTAAGATAACTAGTATAACTAAGATAACTAGTATAACTAAGATAACTAGTATAACTAAGATAACTAGTATAACTAAAATAACTAGTATAACTAAAATAACTAAGATAACTAAGACAACTAAGATAACTAGTATAACTAAGATAACTAGTATAACTAAGATAACTAAGATAACTAGTATAACTAAGATAACTAGTATAACTAAGATAACTAGTATAACTAAAATAACTAGTATAACTAAAATAACTAAGACAACTAAGATAACTAGTATAACTAAGATAACTAGTATAACTAAGATAACTAGTATAACTAAGATAACTAGTATAACTAAGATAACTAAGATAACTAAGATAACTAGTATAACTAAGATAACTAAGATAACTAAGATAACTAAGATAACTAAGATAACTAGTATAACTAAGATAACTAAGATAACTAAGATAACTAAGATAACTAAGATAACTAAGATAACTAGTATAACTAAGATAACTAGTATAACTAAGATAACTAGTATAACTAAGATAACTAAGACAACTAAGATAACTAGTATAACTAAGATAACTAGTATAACTAAAATAACTAAGATAACTAGTATATAACTAAGATAACTAGTATAACTAAGATAACTAGTATATAACTAAGATAACTAGTATAACTAAGATAACTAGTATAACTAAGATAACTAGTATAACTAAGATAACTAGTATAACTAAGATAACTAGTATATAACTAAGATAACTAGTATAACTAAGATAACTAGTATATAACTAAGATAACTAGTATAACTAAGATAACTAGTATAACTAAGATAACTAGTATAACTAAGATAACTAGTATAACTAAAATAACTAGTATAACTAAAATAACTAAGACAACTAAGATAACTAGTATAACTAAGATAACTAGTATAACTAAGATAACTAGTATAACTAAGATAACTAGTTATAACTAAGATAACTAGTATATAACTAAGATAACTAGTATAACTAAGATAACTAGTATAACTAAGATAAACTAGTATAACTAAGATAACTAGTATAACTAAGATAACTAGTATATAACTAAGATAACTAGTATAACTAAGATAACTAGTATAACTAAGATAACTAGTATAACTAAGATAACTAAGATAACTAGTATAACTAAGATAACTAGTATAACTAAGATAACTAGTATAACTAAGATAACTAGTATAACTAAAATAACTAAGATAACTAAGATAACTAAGATAACTAAGACAACTAAGATAACTAGTATAACTAAGATAACTAGTATAACTAAAATAACTAGTATAACTAAAATAACTAAGATAACTAAGACAACTAAGATAACTAGTATAACTAAGATAACTAGTATAACTAAGATAACTAGTATATAACTAAGATAACTAGTATAACTAAGATAACTAAGATAACTAAGATAACTAGTATAACTAAGATAACTAAGATAACTAAGATAACTAAGATAACTAAGATAACTAGTATAACTAAGATAAACTAAGATAACTAAGATAACTAAGATAACTAGTATAACTAAGATAACTAGTATAACTAAGATAACTAAGATAACTAAGATAACTAAGACAACTAAGATAACTAGTATAAATAAGATAACTAAGACAACTAAGATAACTAGTATAACTAAGATAACTAGTATAACTAAAATAACTAAGATAACTAGTATAACTAGTATAACTAAGATAACTAGTATAACTAAGATAACTAGTATATAACTAAGATAACTAGTATAACTAAGATAACTAGTATAACTAAGATAACTAAGATAACTAGTATAACTAAGATAACTAGTATAACTAAGATAACTAGTATATAACTAAGATAACTAGTATAACTAAGATAACTAGTATAACTAAGATAACTAGTATAACTAAGATAACTAGTATAACTAAGATAACTAGTATATAACTAAGATAACTAGTATAACTAAGATAACTAGTATATAACTAAGATAACTAGTATAACTAAGATAACTAGTATAACTAAGATAACTAGTATAACTAAGATAACTAGTATAACTAAAATAACTAGTATAACTAAAATAACTAAGACAACTAAGATAACTAGTATAACTAAGATAACTAGTATAACTAAGATAACTAGTATATAACTAAGATAACTAGTATAACTAAGATAACTAGTATAACTAAGATAACTAGTATAACTAAGATAACTAAGATAACTAGTATAACTAAGATAACTAGTATAACTAAGATAACTAGTATAACTAAGATAACTAGTATAACTAAAATAACTAAGATAACTAAGATAACTAAGATAACTAAGACAACTAAGATAACTAGTATAACTAAGATAACTAGTATAACTAAAATAACTAGTATAACTAAAATAACTAAGATAACTAAGACAACTAAGATAACTAGTATAACTAAGATAACTAGTATAACTAAGATAACTAGTATAACTAAGATAACTAGTATAACTAAGATAACTAAGATAACTAAGATAACTAGTATAACTAAGATAACTAAGATAACTAAGATAACTAAGATAACTAAGATAACTAGTATAACTAAGATAACTAAGATAACTAAGATAACTAAGATAACTAGTATAACTAAGATAACTAGTATAACTAAGATAACTAGTATAACTAGTATAACTAAGATAACTAGTATAACTAAGATAACTAGTATAACTAAGATAACTAGTATAACTAAAAATAACTAAGATAACTAGTATAACTAAGATAACTAGTATAACTAAGATAACTAGTATAACTAAGATAACTAAGATAACTAAGATAACTAAGATAACTAGTATAACTAAGATAACTAAGATAACTAAGATAACTAAGATAACTAGTATAACTAAGATAACTAAGATAACTAGTATAACTAAGATAACTAGTATAACTAAGATAACTAGTATAACTAAGATAACTAAGACAACTAAGATAACTAAGATAACTAGTATAACTAAGATAACTAGTATAACTAAGATAACTAGTATAACTAAGATAACTAGTATATAACTAAGATAACTAGTATAACTAAGATAACTAGTATAACTAAGATAACTAGTATATAACTAAGATAACTAGTATAACTAAGATAACTAGTATAACTAAGATAACTAGTATAACTAAGATAACTAAGATAACTAGTATAACTAAGATAACTAGTATAACTAAGATAACTAGTATAACTAAGATAACTAGTATAACTAAGATAACTAGTATAACTAAGATAACTAAGATAACTAAGATAACTAAGATAACTAAGATAACTAAGATAACTAAGATAACTAGTATAACTAAGATAACTAAGATAACTAAGATAACTAGTATAACTAAGATAACTAAGATAACTAAGATAACTAGTATAACTAAGATAACTAGTATAACTAAGATAACTAGTATAACTAAGATAACTAGTATAACTAAGATAACTAGTATAACTAAGATAACTAGTATAACTAATATAACTAAGATAACTAAGATAACTAGTATAACTAAGATAACTAAGATAACTAAGATAACTAGTATAACTAAGATAACTAAGATAACTAAGATAACTAGTATAACTAAGATAACTAAGATAACTAAGATAACTAGTATAACTAAGATAACTAGTATAACTAAGATAACTAGTATAACTAAGATAACTAGTATAACTAAGATAACTAAGATAACTAGTATAACTAAGATAACTAGTATAACTAAGATAACTAGTATAACTAAGATAACTAGTATAACTAAGATAACTAGTATAACTAATACAACTAAGATAACTAGTATAACTAAGATAACTAGTATAACTAAGATAACTAAGATAACTAAGATAACTAAGATAACTAAGATAACTAAGATAACTAAGATAACTAAGATAACTAGTATAACTAAGATAACTAGTATAACTAAGACAACTAAGATAACTAGTATAACTAAGACAACTAAGATAACTAGTATAACTAAGATAACTAGTATAACTAAGATAACTAGTATATAACTAAGATAACTAGTATAACTAAGATAACTAGTATAACTAAGATAACTAGTATATAACTAAGATAACTAGTATAACTAAGATAACTAGTATAACTAAGATAACTAGTATAACTAAGATAACTATAGTATAACTAAGATAACTAGTATAACTAAGATAACTATAGTATAACTAAGATAACTAGTATAACTAATATAACTAGTATAACTAAGATAACTAAGATAACTAGTGTAACTAAGACAACTAAGATAACTAGTATAACTAAGATAACTAGTATAACTAAGATAACTAGTATAACTAAGATAACTAAGATAACTAAGATAACTAGTATAACTAAGATAACTAGTATATAACTAAGATAACTAGTATAACTAAGATAACTAGTATAACTAAGATAACTAGTATAACTAAGATAACTATAGTATAACTAAGATAACTAGTATAACTAAGATAACTAAGATAACTAGTATAACTAAGATAACCAGTATAACTAGTTGCTGCCGTAGGCAGCATACTAATCTTGACACTCGTGCCCAGACTTCTTCGCGGAACTATGTATGGTCAACGAAATCTCGATTTGTGTAAATTTTCTCTGTTTGTTTGTCGGTTCAATTTATGACGTTTTGTGACGTAGAAGTTTTATCACGCGTATTAAAGTTCCTTACATTTTGTCAACGCTGTGAAGTTTGAACGATCTGTTCTGCCTTCTGAGTGAGGAAGTATGCTCTTGTCAAGGTAAGACGACTAAGATACTGTCATGTATACTTAATGTTCTTGTTATTAAAACGCTCACCTGCGACGCAGGCTACATCACTTGTGACATGATATGAAATTGTTTTGTTTATGAATACAGTTTTCCTTGTATTTTAGTTGTATATTGGTGCGAGTTCATTGTATCTCATTCATGCAGAAGAATACACATCCGTGCATGCCTCACACATGCAGCTGTGAGATATAAATAAGCGACAGAATATATTGAACTGCATTTTTATACAAGAAACAAATTCTGATTAACTTAGTTTATCAACTGTTATAATGTCAACATATTGCGTTAATATTGAACTGCATTTTATGCAAGAAACAAATTCTGATTAACTTAGTTTATCAACTATTATAATGTCAACTTTTTGTGTTCATATTGAACTGCATTTTTATGCAAGCCAGCTTGTACAGAGAACTATGTTTAATACAACCATTTTTTCTTTATGTTCAACTGCATTTTTATGCAACTGTTCAACTTACATCTGTTTAATTACACATGTTCATGAACTACTATATTGTGAATAGATGTTGAGAGCTGTTACAACACAAGCGGGTCAACAAGGTCGGGGCAGATGTGAGATATCTGCAAATGTGCCAGGTGTTATGCGATCAATTAAGACTCTGTATTATATTCCGGTCTTACATGTATTTATAAAAGAAGTTGTGTCTTACGCACGCTGTGATTGGTCAGTTACCGTGTTTATATCAGGCTATAACATGGATGGATTACGCCATCGTGATACGCCATCAATTAGCCATCATACGCCATCAATTAGCCACCACTCATGGAAGTTTGGACCCACTATGATTTCTCGTTCTCCCAAACTTCCACTCGTGTTTATATAAAACTGTATGTAAACACGGAAAATGTTTTCTATTTCTTAAATAGTTCATGACGTCATAACTAATTAACCTCAACACCAGGGCCAGATTGCGAGTACCTATGGTCCAGCAAGCTCATTGTGAGCTGGCCTGAGCTCCATATATATGTACTGAAGAACTCACTGCTCTGGTATACCTAAACCATAACTGCATGGGTACGAGTCTGTACTACCTCCACTGCGACTTTGACTTCAATAAGCCCACCACTTATTTTTTGCGATTTTGCACAATATTACGACTGTCTTGGATTTCGAGGCAGCACTTCCCTTGTGATAGTAACTTCTAGTATAACTAGTATAACTATAAGATAACTAAGATAACTAGTATAACTAAGATAACTATAAGATAACTAGTATAACTAAGATAACTAGTATAACTAAGATAACTAAGATAACTAGTATAACTAAGATAACTAGTATAACTAAGATAACTAAGATAACTAGTATAACTAAGATAACTAGTATAACTGAGATAACTAGTTATAACTAAGATAACTAGTATAACTAAGATAACTAGTATAACTAAGATAACCAGTATAACTAAGATAACCAGTATAACTAAGATAACTAGTATAACTAAGATAACTAAGATAACTAGTATAACTAAGATAACCAGTATAACTAGTATAACTATAAGATAACTAAGATAACTAGTATAACTAAGATAACTATAAGATAACTAGTATACTGTAACTAAGATAACTAGTATAACTAAGATAACTAAGATAACTAAGATAACTAGTATAACTGTTAAGATAACTAAGATAACTAGTATAACTGTTAAGATAACTAAGATAACTAGCATAACTAATAACTATAAGATAACCCTATAACCCTACAAGAGTTGATGTATAGATGCCGTAGCGCGGGAAAGGTGGGGATAATCAGGACAATGAGGAAGACTATGTTACTCATTTGGTGACCGATACATGAAATACCAACCATTATTGTCCTTCCTGAATTGGTAATTCATTTTACCTCAAACCCGTTTTCAACAACGCACGCAACTAAATTTTCTTGAAATATACTATCGTTGACAAAAATATTTTGTTGGTAGCACTTTTGACAGAGGCAAAAGACAATCGCATACTTCCCTGAAAGTATACCATCTAAATTGTTTAGATATCCCACTAGACAGGAAGCAGTGCGGTCCCAGGACAAAACCAAATCCTTCTTGACCCAATTTATTTACACTTGCGAGTTTTGGTACGATTTTGCTCATCCTATTTTATTATTTTTTTATTTACTTTTGTTTGTGGTATCAACATGTCCCTCAAATAAACCTTTGTGTTGCGTGTCAAGGGATCGATTGCAAACCATCCATAGCTTTGCACAAACAGTCCAATAGTTTTGTAAGTGAATGCACCAGGAGAAAAATCGTACCAAAACTCGCTAGTATAAATGGGGTATTATCAAGCTTTTCCCGAAACCAGACGGTAAAACGGCCACCAAGTATTTTCCAGGGAAAAGCTGGTAACCAGATTCATATTGTTTTGCATCCTCATGGGAGTAAAACAAAATTCGAATCCGATTACTTTTGCTCTAGTGTAAGCGCAGCCTGAGAGAACGGAGAATACGCCGAAACAATAGCACCACCCTTCCAAGCCCCAGCACAGCCGCTCCCAGCCCGTCCCAAATCGCCAGCTGCTCCCCAGCCCTTCGTCACGAGTGTGATAAAAAAGGTTTAACATTGCCAGCGAAACCTAAAGCCGCTTTTCCACTTAGCGAACCGACATTTCTATTTTGAAAATTGAATAGATCGGTAATTAATTCCAGTAGAGCGCTCATAAGACAATAGAAGATGCTTTACGCGAGCAAATACGCCATCATTTCTCAGTTAGTAGAGGCATAGTCACTAGAATTATATTGTCTGGAAACGCGGCCAAAGTCTTTGTTCTATGTTTTTGTTCAGTTTCTGCACTTTCACGGTTACTGAACACATTGTATTTTCTGTATAATGAAGCAGTTAGGGCCAATAGCAACGTTTGGCTTTAATGTTGTTTATATATTAATAAACCTAAAACAAAGGATTTGTGCACCTTCAGGTCCCCCTCAACATGAATCACAGTTTAATTGCTAGCCCCTTTGAAGTTTGCCGCGTTTCCAGAACATGTATTTCCATTGACTATGGTAAGGCCACAGAAAGTGGTCCATCAAGATGGCTGTTTTTTCGTAACATTTTCGTTATTTCTGGATTCTGATTTGGAGTGATTATTATGTTATCCGTATTCAGAAATGCTTCGCTACTTGTGATTGATTACCCGTGGAGTAAAACAACTAAACTGCGGCTAACCATAGTTAATAGCAACACTGAAATCTTTGTTTACAACGAGAGTATAAAAAGGGTTACAAATATATGGACACACTAAATTTCTATAGTTTGGATGATGCATTTGGATGGTGTCTTACGTTCGTTTCTTCAGTCCAATTATTTATGGTAATTTAACCCAACCGATATAGAATTTTTAAAATGAGTCTGATGGAGACGTATTGCGAGCTTGTGCCTTATTGTTTACATACGGTATTTTATTAAAGTGCCCCTGCGATGAAATATTACGTTTCTTGGCATTTTTCGTTGCAGAACATTATTTTAGGTTATGTTCGCATGTGTTCGCATTTGCCAAAAAAATGAACAACAAACATTCTATCACAAGAAATTTAACCTCCAAAGTTGCCCAAATTTTGTCCGCCATTGTTCAAAACGGGTTCCAGACGAGCCCGCGATTCCACAGCAGAGTATGTGATTTTGACGTCAAAGACTCAACACGTGACAAAGCTTTATGGAAATTATACGACAAGTTTTCCCCAAGTAGCTTTATATTCATACACAACTAGCCACGTGTTGAGTCTTTGACCTCACTTCCTCTAATCGCAATACATGTTCGAGTAATGGCAGCCGTAAAACAGTCTGAAAAAGCGACGACATCCCTTGAAATTTGGAAAGTTAAGTAAGAACACCATGCTCTTTACAAATATGTAAAAATTCGGGATACCAAAAATTTGAGCACAGGGGCAAAACGATTGCTTAGGTATTGAGGGATAAACAAAGGAATTTAGCATACTCAATGAAGATATGGTCTGGAAACTCGGCAAACTTCAAAGCGGTTAACATTGTTAAACAAATGAGCTGCGATTTATGTGCACAAACCCTTTGTTTTAGGTTTATTAATATTTAAACAACACGGTTGAACGATTGAACACAAACATTGCTAGTATAAAAAAACGAGACCTTTAGAAATTAACCTATTGTTGTTAAGCACAAGATTTTATGCTCCTGGGAATTTAAAATAGCTTCTAATCGTATGAAGGAGAATAACTGCATAACAAATTGTCAAAGTACTAATTAGTCATATCATCAGTTCGAATAAAAATGGTTGAGCAACGAATTTTTACTGTTTTACAATATACCGAGACTCAAAGTACATTGAGTCTCGGTATAATGTAAAACAGTAAAAACTCGTTGTTCTGTCGTCAGTTCAACCATTTTTATTCGAACTGATATGACTAATTAGTACTTTGACAATTTGTTATGCAGTTATGCTCCTTCATACGATTAGAAGCTATATCTATTTTAAATTCCCAGGAGCATAAAATCTTGTGCTTAACAACAATAGGTTAATTTCTAAAGGTCTCGTTTTTTTATACACTTAAAAAATTAATAAGTATTCTTTTAAAACAACCTATTGTAGTAGTTTGAAAGCCCTAGACACCTCTGAGCCATGTTAGGAAGAGAAAGCTTTTAAATACTTTCACCATGCATACATTTCAAGTTATCTATTTTATTTCCCAGGTGTATAAGACCATGTTATTTACGCATCCATGGCTCAGTGGAGGTCTTTCAAACTACTACAATAGGTTGTTTGAAAAGATACTAATTCATTTTTCTAATGTTCAATTTTTTTATACACACTGTAATGGATGATTGCTCAATACACCAAAAATACAATGTGTTCACTAACCGTCACCGTGCACAAATTTGCATAAAGGCGAACAAAAAGATAGAACAAAGACTTTCGTTGAGTTTTCAGACCATGCCGCCATTGACTATGTTAAGAGTTTGCTCCAACTATTTCATATTTTAATTCTGTTTGTATAAACTCGTAGAAAACTATCCTATTAAACCGTTAAATCTATAAATTTGGAAGACAAGAATAGAAAACTCAGTCTAGTAATTTAGACAACCATCTTGCTCATAATTGGAATGACTTGGTCAAATCGAGGACGTTTCGTTGGATCAGTGTTCCAGCAAATATTGATAAGTTTTGCTATGTGAGGTGAAAAACCGGGAGGCATACTTGGTCGAAGTCCTTCTAGAGCAATCTGAGATGGAAAAAGAAAGAGATATGAAGTATTTTTAGATGTACAATGTGCGAAGCAAAACTGTAATATTTAAACAACTATAGATAAAGCTTGGTAGTGTATTTATTATATATGACTAGGCTCTCAGCAACGGCCTCCGTAGCTCGGAGCACTGCACTAGCATCGCAGGGTCGTGGGTCAATTCCAGCCGCAGGGCCTTGAAGTACATTTATTATATGGTTTGACTTGCGAACGCGGCTTAAAGTGTATGTAAACCCAAATTTTTCCTGGATAGAAGATTTTTTCAGTTTACTTCATCGAGAAAAATGAAAAACAATGATTCTACAGGCTACCAAAGTTGTATATTTTCATTTCATGAGTCTGGGACCGACCGTTGTTAAACGGAATCCAATTATGAAGTCGAAATAGATAACGAACCGAAAGTTGTAACGTCCACAAGTGAATCACAAGAATAAAGTGTGCTCATTACAAAGTAATTAAAGGCTTTTTAAAGGGATATGGCAATATAAATTAACTTTGTCTCATTTGAGAGAACTCGTAAAATGGTATAAGAAGACCTTTTACAATTTATCTTTCTTGGTTTTCGAAATATTTCAGATAATTATGACAAAAGACAGTCTACAATCCGCCATCTTGTTGTAATATTTGACCTAATTAACTAGGAAATTGGTGACGTCACAAGCAGGGTAAACCTGATGAAACTACTCCATAGGTGACCGAATTTCCGCGGAAGGCTTTTTAAAATGTTGTAGACCAATTGAAAATGGAAATAGTGCAACATAATCGAGTTTCTGGCTCATAATGTCGTAAGGTTGGCAAGATAAAAATTTCACTTTACCCTACTTGTGACGTCACATGCATATCGAAAATAATTCCAAGATGGCGGACAGCACGCTGTCTTTCGTCAAATTATATCGAAAACCAAAAAAGATAAGGGGAAAATTGTAAAAGGTCTTGTTATACCATTTCATGAGTTCTTTCAAATGAGACAAAGTTAATTTATATTGCCATATCTCTTTAAGCACAATGAAAGTCAAATTAGATTGAAATTGATGAGGTACAATCTCAGCACGGTGACAAATCTCAGACTGCTACACCTGCGCCGAGGGTGTATATATTGCAGCCATATGTTGATGATGAGTGGATTCAGGCTTACGAACATTTCGTGGCCAATTTCAGGCTTATGAACATTTCGTGGCCATTGTTTCGTGGCCATTGTTTCGTGACCATTGTTTCGTGAGCATTGTTTCGTGGCCATTGTTTCGTGGGCATTGTTTCGTGGGCCATTGTTTCGTGGCCATTGTTTCGTGACCATTGTTTCGTGACCATTGTTTCGTGACCATTGTTTCGTGGCCATTGTTTCGTGGGCATTGTTTCGTGACCATTGTTTCGTGGCCATTGTTTCGTGGTCATTGTTTCGTGACCATTGTTTCGTGACCATTGTTTCGTGACCATTGTTTCGTGGCCATTGTTGTGTGGGCCATTGTTTCGTGACCATTGTTTCGTGGCTATTGTTTCGTGGCAATTGTTTCGTGGGCCATTGTTTCGTGGGCCATTGTTTCGTGGCTATTGTTTCGTGGGCCATTGTTTCGTGGCTATTGTTTCGTGACCATTGTTGTGTGGGCCATTGTTTCGTGGCCATTGTTTCGTGGCCATTGTTTCGTGGGCCATTGTTTCGTGGCCATTGTTTCGTACGCCATTGTTTCGTGGCTATTGTTTCGTGGGCCATTGTTTCGTGGCTATTGTTTCGTGGGCCATTGTTTCGTGGGCCATTGTTTCGTGGCTATTGTTTCGTGGGCCATTGTTTCGTGGCCATTGTTTCGTACGCCATTGTTTCGTGGCTATTGTTTCGCCACTTTCGTGGGCCATTGTTTCGTGGCTATTGTTTCGTGGGCCATTGTTTCGTGGCTATTGTTTCGTGGCTATTGTTTCGTGGCTATTGTTTCGTGGCTATTGTTTCGTGACCATTGTTTCGTGGCTATTGTTTCGTGGCCATTGTTTCGTGACCATTGTTTCGTGGCTATTGTTTCGTGGGCCATTGTTTCGTGGCCATTGTTTCGTACGCCATTGTTTCGTGGGCCATTGTTTCGTGGGCCATTGTTTCGTGGCTATTGTTTCGTGGCTATTGTTTCGTGGGCCATTGTTTCGTGGGCCATTGTTTCGTGGCTATTGTTTCGTGGCTATTGTTTCGTGGGCCATTGTTTCGTGGCTATTGTTTCGTGGCTATTGTTCCATTGTTTCGTGGGCCATTGTTTCGTGGCAATTGAAATTTTTTTGGCACATTTTTTCGTGCCCATTTTCATTGCGATGTATTTTAACACTCTAGAGATCAATCTGCATTTAAACCCAAAACGTTTTTGGAACTTGTTTAAGTTAAAATCTAAAACTAGCACTATACCACAATCAGTGTCTTGGAAAACAAAAAATGATACAAAAATTGCCAACAAGCCGAACACCATTGCGTCTATGTTCGATAACTACTTCGCTTCAGTCTTCACTCAGGATAGCAAGGCTAGTATGGCTGACACCTACGATGCTGATGTTCCACCAGTTTCTCCTTTACCAACCGTAGATGATTTAACTCTATCTGAAAATCAAGTTCTCCATGCTCTAAAGTCTCTAGATCCAGACAAAGCACTGGGACCCGATGGAATCCCTGGCCGAATTCTAAAAGCGACAGCCGATCAAATTGCGCCATCACTCACATGTCTTTTCAATAAATCTATCCAACTTGGTGTTGTGCCGGACGAGTGGAAATTAGCCAATGTCGTTCCAGTGTTTAAAAAGGGAGAGAAAGATCGGGTAGAGAACTACAGACCAATTTCGCTTTTATGTATCGTTTCCAAATTATTGGAACGATGCATACTAAACCACATTAGATACTATCTGCAAGAGATCATTAACGACTGTCAACATGGCTTCACTCCAGGCAAATCCTGCACTACCAAACTAATCCAAGTTGTGGACTCAATTGGAAGACTTCTGGATCGAGGTGAGCAGATAGATGTAATTTATCTCGACATGTCCAAGGCATTTGACAAAGTGAACCATAGCAAGATGATTGATAAACTTTGTCATTTTGGATTCAACGGCACCCTACTATCCTGGTTTCAATCTTATCTTCAACATCGTCGACAACAAGTCACGGTACTTGGATCTACATCTCTACCTTTGCCAGTTACCTCTGGTGTACCACAAGGATCTATCCTGGGCCCTATTCTCTTTCTACTTTACGTCAACGATCTGCCCGACGCCGTTTCTTCGTCGACAATAGCAACCGTCGCTGATGATACGAAATTGTTCAAACGCATATCAAGTGAAGAAGATAACACTCTTTTGCAAGAGGACTTGAACAATGTGAACGAGTGGTCGTCCTCGTCTGATCTAACATTTAACAAGACCAAATGCAAAGTTCAGACTATCTCACGGAAACGAAAACCAATCAAGAATCCATACTTCATGGGCAACATGCAACTCGAACGCTGCGACCAAGAACGAGACCTTGGAGTGTGGATTTCCTCTGATTTATCGTGGAAGAAGCAGACTGAAGCACAGAGTGCGAAAGCCAACAAGATCCTGGGATATGTGAAGAGAACAACAAAATGCGTAAAAGCCATCACCACAAGGCGAACAATATACCTCACAATTGTTCGTGCACACCTTGGATACGCTACACAAGTTTGGGCACCTCAAACAGTGGAGCTGATCAAGAATGTTGAACGGGTTCAGCGACGTGCCACGAAGTATATTCTTCGTCTTCCATTTCGATGCGAGGTCGACTACAAGGACAGATTGATCCAAGAAAACCTGATTCCGTTAACGTACGAGTACCTAGACATGGTGTTCTTCTATAAGATTATGAATGGACTTACTGTTCTGGATAAAACAATCCTACCCCAAGAAAAGAAACCTAAGAGATCAACGAGATCGTGTAGTAGAGAAACTGGCACCACCTTTGAGGAGCGACTGTGCAAAACATCAACGTACAGCAGATCATACTTGGTCAGGTCAACAAGGACATGGAACGCGCTACCAAAGGAAGTGCCCCGTCACACAACATCTCTAACAAAATTTTAAAATAATCTAAAAAATTACTATGACTCTGCTCTATGCTCAACTTTCAACGCTGAGGACACACGTACATGGAAGACAGTCTGTGTCAAGTGTAATTCGGCTCGCAGTTTATTGGTCCTCCCTTCTTGTTGTTTTTAAACTACCACTCGTGTCCTTGGTCTTCGTGTGATTTTTCAGACTGTTTCTTTGTGTAATTAATTGTCTGTTTGATTAGTTACTTGTTTGTTTGTTTATCTGTCTGTCTGTCTGTCTGTCTGTCTGTCTGTCTGTCTGTCTGTCTGTCTGTCTGTTTGTTTACTTGTATACTTGTTTCTGTCTTCTTTTCATTCTAATCATTTCTTTTTCCTGTTCAGTTTTTTGTACCTCATTCAAAATATAGTAATAATGGATCCGCAGTAATTGGCCTTCAGCTGTTGCGGTTTTCCTGCCTTCTAATTTGTATGAATGTATTGACATATTATTGTAATCATGTAAGGCAAAGCTTAATAAAATAAAATAAAAATAAAATTGTTTCGTGGGCCATTGTTTCGTGGCCATTGTTTCGTGGCACATTGTTGTGTGGGCATTGTTTCGTACGCCATTGTTTCGTGGGCCATTGTTTCGTGGGCATTGTTTCGTGGGCCATTGTTTCGTGCCCATTGTTTCGTGACTATTGTTTCGTGGCCATTGTTTCGTGCCCATTGTTTCGTGGCCATTGTTTCGTGGCACATTGTTTCGTGGGCATTGTTTCGTGGGCCATTGTTTCGTGCCCATTGTTTCGTGGGCCATTGTTTCGTGGCCATTGTTTCGTGGCACATTGTTTCGTGGGCATTGTTTCGTGGCACATTGTTTCGTGGGCATTGTTTCGTAGGCCATTGTTTCGTGGGCATTGTTTCGTGGGCCATTGTTTCGTGCCCATTGTTGTGTGGGCCATTGTTTCGTGGCCATTGTTTCGTGGGCCATTGTTTCGTGGGCCATTGTTTCGTGGACATTGAAGGAAATTCGCGAAATGTCTATATTGGTAATATTAGAGTTTACACGACGTATGACTGCATCCAACCACAGTAGGGACCTTTAACAAACATGACGGCAAACCTGGAGGACAGCGTCCTTCAAACAAAAAAATTCTTCATGTAAAACAAAGAGAACGAATTATGTGTAGTCCCAAAGGTAATATGAACAGCGTCTTCATTCTGTTTTCAACGGCTGTCTGAGCATTGTTATATCTTCAGGACGGCGTGAACTCACAAAGACGTGAGAGATGTTACTTAAGATTGACTTCAAAACAGACACTTCAATCATTTTACTAGTACTGAAGAGTTTTGGTAGTGAAAAAACAAATTTTGGATTTTGGATATTAAATACAGTAGTCGATTAACATTACCTTCTTTTAAATAATAACAATTATTGACGTTTTAACTACCGTCGCCGTCCTAGTTTGCTAAAGGTCCCTAAAGGTCCCTAGTATCTCAAGTGGAGTGGAGTAATGGCGGAGTATACAACAAAACATAAAGATAGAACCACATGTAGTAACTACGTCAGACCATGGTAAGACGTCCCCCCAGCACGTAGGATACAAGTTTGTTGTTCAACTGTTAAATTTTGTAACTCAAACAATTAAGTTATTTAAATAAAAACGTTTCATACCTACAGAAAGAAACTCTGAAGAAAGGGTTTAACTGATATTTGTAAATAAGTTTTTGTAACGACCTTACCTTCATTCCAACTTCCATAGGTGGCATATCTACAAAAGGCACTTCTCGTGTTGTCATCTCCCACAAAACAATTGAAAAACTCCACATGTCAGCAGAACGCTGATCTACTTCTTCAGGGTTTTTATTCAACACTGAAAGAAGAAAATACTGAGTAAAAATATAAGAAAAGATACAGCAAGGTACGCGTGTGTACCTTATATTAGAAATGTATAAAAAAAACCAGACAAGAATAAATTTGATCTAAAAATAGTACAAATGTAAGAACAGAATAGAGATCATAAACAAACTAGGAAAACAAATAATCAAAATTTTAGTATTTAAAAGAAAAAGGTTCAAGTTTGTAAACGAATTGAACCAACTGTACTTAAGTCAATCTTAGGACCACGTTTACACTAGAAGAAAAGGTTTCCGGATTTGTAAATGTTTCGCGATTCACCCCAAACGTATTCGGATGCATAGACAGTTTACACTACAGGAGTATTCGGATCGAGGCATTTATACGAGAACGGTTACCAAGCATTTTACGGGTTGTCTCAGCTCTGTAAATCAACTTCAATATGCCGCCCAAAAAGAAGTCTACAATCCTTATCATTATTGTTGGAACACTGCTCAGGTGAAATAACGTAATTCATGTAATGATGTAGTCCCTTGTATTTGGCGAAAATTCTTCCCAGGTGTTCCTACAACACTGTACAACATTGTACTGACAGTGCACTTATTTGAACATCCAAATCAACTTTATCATTGCCATAGTAACAAATTAGTTCCCAGGCTCCTTTCTGAAGCACAAAATTATATTCTATACGATGCCCTACAATGCTATTGAAAATATTCTTCACTGGTCCACGGTAAAAAATTATTTTATAAAAGGCAAAAAATGTATTAGAGGAAGAAAGGAGTCTGGGAACTAATCTGTTACTATGGCATGGGCAGTGGGGATATTCAATTTTGTCAACTGTAAACTTGTGCAAAGTTTTAAGCAGTTTTATTCAATCATTTAAGTAGTTATGCTTCATTTTCAGATTGGTCATAATGGTGGGTTCAACTTGCGACGTCATATGACATATTATACAACCTTCAATAACTCAAGAACGAGATAAGATATGAAAGAACTGTAAAAAGCCATTCTTTATTGTTTTAGGAGTTCTTTCAGATAAATCAATAAAAATATCATCTCAATTTTCGTTTCATAAACACTTTAATAGAATGCCCTGTTATATTAACATATTCCGTGGTCACTGAAAAGAACGCGATATAAACCCGAGCTCCTCTCTATATCTCTTTAGAGTATTCTTAAAAATTGGTCAAAATATATCTCGTTTTGAAATATGCTATATAATCGCAAACAATTTGTTTAATTGAGCTTCTGTAGATCCTATCCCCCGCTTGGATAGTCACATTCCACGTTAAAATTTCAAAACTTTTCCGAACTGTGAATTATAACTTTACATCATTTGGACCTTAGAAATAACGCTCAAATGAACTTGCGCGCAAAAGTTTCTTCCATGTCCATATTCAGACAATCCTGGTGAAAATTGTTGGGACTCTGCTCTGGTGAAATAATTTTTGGGATCACTTTTTTTGCGACCTTGATAGCCAATCAGATGGCTTCCCACGGAAAGTGATCCCCAAAAAATTTCTGCTCAGGGGTGTGGGGGTTAGGATTAGGGTTATTTAGGGTTAGGTTAGGATAAAGTTGTTTCGGGTTAGCCAATCAGATGGCTTCCCATGGAAAGTGATCCCAAAAAAATATTTCTGCGCCGCGACCAGGGTCTTTTCACAGCGGGAGGCGCGCAAGGAGCGGAGATAAAACCCTGGGTACGAGGTTTTGCGTTGATGTTCTATAAAGGATTTTTGTGTGAAATGCTAATGAGTGTGACGTCAAATCAGTCATCATTTCCGATATTCTGCAACTCAAGAAGTTTTACCTAATTCAAATGTTGGTGGTATACGTGAACTCTATACTAGAAATTTTAACAACTTTTTCACTCAAATCCTCGACCAGTCAATCATACTGCCAAATTGTCACATTTACTTCATTCATTAACATTTTCAACAATCCTTTATAGTTAAATAACAGAATACCTTTGCCCGGGTCTTTATAACGTGATCGAAACCCGAGTGCAGACGTAATAAAAACACGAGAGAAGTGTAAAGAGAAGCACGAGCCGCCGAGGCAAGTTCTTTCCCAACTTGTCGAGTGTTTTTATTACTTCACCTGGGTTTTGATTCTTTGGGCAAACGTATTCTATTAATTTTATAAAATAATTCCGAAACAATTTCTTATTAGTTATCGACGTCATTCCTGTCTCCGTAGCCTGATCGAGAGCGGCAAGCTGACCAATCACAGCGTGCGTAGAGTAACATTATTTTATAAAACATCAATACAAAGCTCAAAATCATAAAACATTTTTGTATTCATCTATTCACTTCATGTAGACACTCAATAACAGTCTCAATATCGTATTTGGGAGGTACTTTTTACGATACATGGACAATCGTCAAGCTCGTGTCCTCAGAAAAAATTACTCTTGACCATTGAGCTACCGAGACTCCATTGAGCTATGATGTACTGGTTCGATTAATAGTTATTTCGATTAATAAATTTCAATAATAGGCATTTTTCGATGTAATTCCGCAGGCAAGAACAACAACCGGGAGAGAGGTCCGGATACAGATTTCGTCCGGATATACGCATTTCGACGGACCGGGCATTAACCAATCAAAATTAAGGATATGAGAAAGCCATGTAATAACAAATATTATTCTGAAATCCACTTGGAAAATACCCTAACCATCTATAGCTTCAGGTATGTGTCTGAAGTAGATCTTTATAGCTCACGATTGCCCCAACTGTCTTTTTTACGCGAATGAACGGGCGTATGGAGCTTTCCCACGTGGAAACCTTATGATTAATTCGTATGCATTGTAAGTATTACCTTCGGGAGCCATCCATTGGGGCTGGTAAACACGTTTTACATCTTGGAAGGAATATCTATAGTCGGACATTGATACGCGTGCGGTCAAATCATCATCAATCTAGAGAAAACAAGATAAACCAAACTACTCAAAAGTTTTTCTTGGTTACCTTGGTTACTATATGTACTGACAACGGCCTTTACAATTACTTTTTTATTTTGCCAGGACAGAATTTAAGGATAAACTCTTAAAATACATTGCAATTTTTCTTTTCTTTGCTACCGAAATCCAACATAAAAGAACATCGTGTGCCTTGGAAGACGTTAACTCGGGCTACTTTTTGGCTGGCAGCGTGGCATACTGTATATATATAATATATATATATTTTATCACAAATCGGAAAAGGATGCACGTTTAAATCGTAAAACGTTATCTCGGTCAACATTTAACCGATTTCAATTCTGAAATCAGATTTGGAATTACCGTCTCAAAACATAACATACGTGTCTATTATATTACGAGAACGTGCATACCCTTCGTAAAAACTTCTTTATGCACTTAGAAACTAATCGGCAATATGAAGGCCGCTTCGTCGTAGATTTTTGAACGTTAGCGGAACCGAGAAAATACACGTGAAAAAACACACTTGGCTTGCTGAAGAACGATCTACTTCACTTGCTTGCTGATGAACGATGTTGTTCTGTGCCAAGAGACTGAAACTCGTGGGCATCCCACAATTCCATGATTGAAACCTTAAACCTTCATTCATTCCCGATACTAAGAAACCTTAAACCTTATCAATTCATTCCCGATACCAATTGCGGCTATTACCCGAAAGCACTTCAGTGCGGGCTTAAACTGGACAAATCGACATTTTCTGGGGTATAACTAATATATAGTTTTCCAACGACGATTAGACCAAGCTATTGACGGCCTAGATGGCGTACGAACGGTGGCAGATGACATACTCATCACCGGAAACGGGGCAACCATGGATGACACCATCAAAGACCACGATGTCAAGCTTAAGAAATTGTTCGACCGCTGTCGAGCCAAGCAGATTAAGCTTAACCGCGACAAGATAGAGCTGAAGAAAACGTCAATGCCTTACATCCTTACGTCTAATGGTGTCAAGGCTGACCCATCGAAGATTCAGGCTATCCTACACATGAAGCAGCTCGAGGACGTTGCCGGTGTTAGACGAGTGCTAGGAACTGTTAACTATCTCGCCAAGTTCATGTCTCGCCTCTCGCAAGTATCTGGAACAACACCCATGATTAAGTATTTACCGAGCTCAAGAAGTTGATAACGCAACCACCCCCGTCCTGAAGTACTATACGAGCCTAATAAACAGCTCGTTCTCCAATGTGATGCCAGTGATTACAGATTGGGCGCAGAACTGATCCAAGAGGGAAGACTGATTGCGTTTGCCAGTCGAGCACTAACCAACGCGGAAAAAAATTACGCGCAAATCGAAAAGGAACTGGTGGTCATCACATATGGAACCGATCGATTCCACATATACACGTCCAGTCTTAGTGGAGTCAGATCACAAACCATTAGAAGTGATCCACCAGAAACCCCTCACAGCAGCGCCACGACGACTGCAGAAAATGATAATGCAATTACAGAACTAGCGACATCGCCATCAAATACACGAAAGGTTCCGAAATGTAACTCGCGGATACTTGGTCACAAACATGGAAAACGACACCTATGACACAAAACACAGCATGGAAATGGATCCCTTGGAAAATTTCAAGCAGCTCATAACAAGTGAAGCCACACTCACCAAGTTCCAGGAAGAAACGCTAAGGACAGTCACATGCAAACCGTGAAATCGTATATCCAATCCAGATGGCCTGAAAATACAAAGGTTCTAAACCCGATGATCACGCCTTCTTCCACATGTGCGACGAATTAGCAAGAGAAGAGTGCCTCATATTCCGGGGAGGCCGACTGGTCATTCAGAAAACAAATGTTAAATTAACTCACCTTGGCTCACCAAGGGATCGAATGCACCACCCGAAGTGCAAGAGAAACCATATACTGGCCACACATAAACCAGGAATTAAAGGACTACATCAGCCGCTGCCTGCCAAACGTACAACCACAAGCAACCCAAGCAACCTCTCATCTCACACGACATCCCCAAGCGAGCCTGGGCGAAAGTGGGCAGTGACCTTTTTGAAGTCGATAGTAAGATTTTTCAAATTTCTTCGAAGCACAGTTGCGAAAAAGCTGCGGGTATGCGGGTACCACCCGTGAGGAAGGTTTACTAGTGAAGTACTAGGCGAGGAAGGTTCAAAGTGAAAACCCCGCGTAAAACAATGTAGAGTCTGAAAAAATTATAATTGCTATGGCAGGGTAGTGAGAAGGAAGGTATTGAAGGTTATGGGAATGGAAGATCTGACAGGGTGCAGAGGAGGAAGGTATTGATTGGTTTATTTGCGGGTTAGGAAGATCGGTCAAAGTGCTGAGGAGGATTAGGTCATTAGGAAGGTATTGGTTGAATGATTGGGTCAATAGGAATCATTGGGTGATCAGGAAGATTAGAGTTGATCAGAGGTGGGTGATAGTGACATTAGTTACATTTTCGATATTCATTTAGTACTGGTAATACCATGATCGCCTCCGATTCTTTTGTTCTCTCCGGGAATTTCATCGCTATAATTTCCCTCTAACAGAGAAAAGCATTAGCATGCATGAGCGAACATGCATTGGTTGACAGTTCGCGATGAATTTCAAACAATATAAATTATATCTGGTCGGTAAACATGGTATTACAAACTAATACTAACCATGACATGTCGAGAAATTAGTGATTAAATGTCCCTTAAGCCTCGGGAGGATTTTCGTTTCTAACGTGCAACATCTTCAGAGTAACGAGTTTACAAAGCTGTGCCTGTGATAATTTATCTATATACTGTAGGTGATAATTACATGCGAGAATAATTAAGTAAACGGTTAACCAATCAGAGACGAGATGACAGGAACACATGTTACGGAAGAGGGAAAATTCGAACAAAGAAAGTGTTGTGGAAGAGATATTTTCGTTGATTTTATAAACTGATTTGACTTTGTTTTCATTATAGCTCTTATAAGAATCTTGAGCTGGGCTCTTATTTTTACGAATACTCATGTATGTTAACTAGTTTCACGGGCTGGATTATGACATGTAGCAGCGTTCACTCAAATTTCGTAACTAATGACAAAGTCTGTCCATAGTATTTGATAGACCAAAATATCGTGTATTCATTAAGCTCTCACCATGATGTGTGAGCTCTTGATGTACAATCTTGGCACAAAGGGATCAAGTGAATGTAAATATTGCATTCCTCGTGCAATATCCATTGCAAACTTTACAGCCTGAGCAGCATCTACCATTATCCCTAAAATTAGAAAAATATATCTTTAACTTGAAGCAGCGACTTTTAAGATGGATAATAATAATAATATAATGAATAACAATGGCTAATAATAATGAGAATAAGATAGATCATAAATAATAATATTTAATAATCCTCTCCTCGTTGCTGCCTTGACGTGGTAAGGAGACTTGAGTACCTCAATGATCCTAAATGCTATACTGGCGGGAGCTTAAGCTCCTGGTAGGGTCACCCTTGCCAGGCAGATCTAAGGCGAGAGGTCCTACTAAATGTAGCCGAACTTGGATAGGTGGAATTCATTCGCTTTTAATAAAAGTACCTATAGAGATGGTGTCGCGAGAAAAGCACTGGTGGTGGTGTAACCTAACTAGGTCCCAAGGACGGTGCAAAGTTTTATAGAATTATGTATCGTATTAAATAAAACAGTTGCAGGATTTTAGATTGCTTGCTTATAAAGCTGCAGTATTATTAATAGTACTCTAATAGTTATTAATCATACTCGTTTCTATCATTTGACATAGTAGAATTCTACCCATCAATCACTGTACGTCAAGAAATGCGGTTTTAGAACAAAGCGTTCACGTCTAACAGCGTCACTAGATTTACTGATACAATCCTGAAAAATCTGAACTAAGGAGGCGCTATTTTCTTGGACCTTTGGAAAGCCTTCGACCAACTGTAGACCATTGCATTTTACTGGAAAACAAATGCTCGAAATGGTTTTTTACCAAATATCTTGAGAATGGCTTAAATCTCATTTAGATAATCGACAACAAAGGACGCTCATGTTGTCGTTGGTGTTCCACACGAGGGATCCGTGTTTAGATCCTTTTGATGTTTTTGATATATATCAACGACATTCAGAAAAGGATTTTTTACCTTTACACTCTTGCCGATTGAACTTGTGTCCATTCAAAAATCCCCCTTGCTATGACCTCTTGGTAAATGGACCCCAAGTATCACCGTATCTTAAACACATGTACGTTGCATATGAAATAATAATACAATGAAAATAAAATGAACCATTCTGGGAACGGTAAAAATTAGACGACACGGGATTTTACGCAATAGAAATTACATCCGCCATTGCTAATGTGATTTCATAGTCTTATAGCCGCCAAATCTGTGTTTTGTTTCTCAAATAGTAACACAGGATAATCGCTGGGTGAAACTTCGTGTAAGTTATGTTTACATAACTACATCGAAATTTTTTATCTAAGAACCCCTTTAACTTTATTTATTATTTCTTTCTTATTATTTCTAACTTATTTAAATTACGACTTTCCATTATAATCTTAGAGGTAGCGGTCTATATTTTATAAGTACGGTATAACACTTTATATTTACAGAAACTCGTTTTCTTAATATCTCATATATGGAATGATCTCCCCTCTATCATTAAAAACTCTAATTCTTTAGTTGATTTTCGTAACTTAATTACTAAATTAGATTTTACCAGTAAATTAAATCTAAAAAAGTTAAAGTGCATGCGTTGTACTTGAACTCTAATTTTTATGACTATTTTAGTCTACTTTTACCCTACATGTCATTTAATACTTTCTTAATATATGCCATTTAATCAATTTTATATCATTGTAATTAGATTAGATTTGGTATAGGTAATTGTAGATAGATTTTACAAATGTATATTAATAGTCGATCATTTTAAACATGAGCCTCTGGCTCGGGAGATTGGGCAACCACTCCCTATGCCACCGACTTTAAATAAATATTGTATTGTATTTTATATGAATTCTTGCTATGATAATGACTATCTGACTGTACCTGTTCCTTCATGTAGAACGTTGTATAATGATCCATAAGGCATATACTGACTTAAAATAACTAAAGAACCAGATTCATTGACAGCCCCCAGGACAGGCAGTACATTTGGGTGAGAAAATATCCTAAAATAATGAATTTTCCAATTTTAGTATTATTATTCTCGTTAGACCTTGTTATTAAAGATCGCTTGTATATTACTTTTAATGAACCTATTACAATAATACAGTGTAATATATACATGGATTTGCAAACAAGATTTAATAAATTATTGTCTTGAGTAAAACAAAATATATAATATGGGTCAGAGGAGTACCCCTTCGACTACCTAAAAAAGTAAATCACATCACATAAATTTGGCTACATGTATATGTTGTAGCACATAGAGACCCCAACCCAAGAGTTTCATCCTAACGCCTCACATCCTAACATTTCATCCTATATATACTGTAATATACATACGTAAGAAACTTCTTTTGTAAGAAACTTCGGCTTTACCGGACAAGACTTGGTCTCAGATTTAATTAAACAGACATACAATTACTTGTGGCCTGTAAAGTGAAACATTATGAACTCGGTATATTTCATAAACATTAAATTTACAAAAACCTTAATTTGGGGTATTCTTCAGCAAAATCTCTCGATTTCCTCTTGTTATATTTTGAAACTTCGACTTTCCTGCATACCACGGGAATGTTACTCCAAATACCTTTCCAGAGCTATTTAATAAAACGAGACATATATTTAATCACCATGTTGCTGTATTTCAGAGAAAACCTCACATCATTGATATCAAAATACAAGACAAGGTTGAAAACTAACAAATATCTAAAAAGGTTGGTGTACTGCCGAAATGGAGTATAAGTAGTCTAACGTTTCGAGCGAAGGCCCTTTAACCAGCTAATGTGGTGTGGTCTAGTGGTTACCACACATGTCTATGAGCTGGGAGACATAGGTTCAAATCCTGGGTCGGACCTCCACTCAGGGTCTTAAAAATAATTGAGGAGAAAATGCTGCCTTTGCAATAATATCAGCAAATGGTGACTTTCGAGTCTTCTCGGATAACGACCTTAAATCGTAGGCCCTCGGAACCCCTATAATTGGACTTCTAGCCTGTTGGGGGTATTCAGTTCACCTGAAAGAGTGATAAATCTAATAAACTAAACTAAACTCTGACGAAGGGCCTTCGCTCGAAACGTTAGACTACTTACACGCTATTTCGGCAGTACACCGACCTTTTTAGATATTTGATTTGTATTTCTACACTACCTACGCAGCACAACACGTTTGAAAACTAACAGTACCATAATGGCATAATCCACTAGTATTTTGTAAAAGGTCAACAATTACTTTTATCTCGTAAAAATATATGTTCTCAGTTCCAATGTTAACCAGTTTATTCTGAGTTTATACCGACTCTATATGTATGTAGGTATGTAGTTGCTTACATCAGAATCGCCGTTCGTTTCCAATTTATCTTTAAAGGTCACTTCATCTGCTTCAATCCAAGAGTTTCTAGATTGAATATCACGCAAATCCCTAGCTAGCAAAGATAAAATAATGAAAACAGTTGGCACATTCTAAAAAAATATGAATTGATACAGGAGGAATTGAATAAAATAAATAACTTACTTCGGTGCAAGTGTTTGTTTGCTGAAATAAAGGAAATATAAAGTGTAAGGTTTAAAAAATAAAAGATATCTAACACATGCAAGGACGAGGAGAGGCGTTTTAATAAGTAGAACTGTTTATTTATTTATTATTAGTATTATCATTATTATTATTATTATTATTATCTGCCTTTAAGAGGCTCAATGCAACATTAAAGACATAGACTTAGATACAGAGACCGTGATGGCAAGAATTCATTAGTTTTGTAAATTTTTATTATTATTAGTTAGTTAGATAATCTTATATATATTGGACTTTAGTTTTAATTATTATTTTTATATTAATTTATTGTAAATAATTATCATAATATAGTTTGAATATACGGACAGCAAATTTTAAGAAATAATAACTATTCTATATTGAACAAATTTTATCATCAGTACCTTGAATGTAAAATATTTTGACATTATTGTTATAAAGGAAATTAAAGATTATTATTGATAAATTAAAAATAATAAATTACTATTATTATTATTATTTTAACTGTGTTAGATATGATCATCTTCTAATACTAAACCTTAAGAGAATTTAAACTTATCAACGCGAGAGAGCGCTAGGTTTCTAGATTCTAGAGGTTTCTAGATTCTAGAAGTTTCTATATTCTAGACGTTTCTATATTCTAGAAGTTTCTATATTCTAGACGTTTCTAGATTCTAGACGTTTCTAGATTCTAGAAGTTTCTATATTCTAGAAGTTTCTAGTTTCTAGATTCTAAAGGGGGAGCGTCATGAGATGCGCAAATCTGTTTTTCTTCGAGGGGTACTGAAACAAATTGGTGTTGTAGCACCTCTTGTGAGAGTGAATCTGATTGGCTAATGGGTTTTCTAGCTTAAAAATATACCGAGTAAAGTCACTGTCGCTGCAGGAATAACATCCAGCCAAGCATTTTGCATCAATCCATGACTGGAATATCGTTTCGGTCAAGTAGATACTTTTATGGGAATCGTTACATCTTTTCTTGGCTTCTTTACATTGATCCTGTAACTTCTTCTTGCGACCGCAGTTCTCTCGCTTTCTTTCTCACGCCATTTTGAATCGTAAGCCAACTTTCAGGCTGATTTTTTCAAGTTCGCACGCATGCGCAAGTCATGACGCAAGTCAGGCTCTTGGGGGAGGGGAACGCCCTGAAATGGGAGGGGGGCTGATTTAAATTGTAGAGTGAGGAGTGAATATGCTCCTTGGCAAAATAATATTTTAAAAAAGATAATGAATGAAATTATATTAAGACTATTTAAAGAAGAAATCAATCGTACTAAATCAGCTGATTCCATCAAGCATATAAAGAAAGTAGAAATGTTGTTGCCATCAAGAAGGCAAAAATACAATACTTTCAAAAAAGTATCGATGAAAATAAACATCATCCTAAAAATGTGGCAGTCATATAAATCAGCTAATTGATAAAGGCTCTAATACCACACAAATAACAGCATTAAAAGTAGATCACGATTGAATAATAGCTGAACACAACCAAGATTATTTATGAATACATATTTTACAGACATTGGACCTGATCTCTCAAATCAGATTCCATTGGCCAATAATAGTACAGATGTCTATATGACACCAACTGAGGATATTTTTTTATTTCAAATTACTGTATAGTGTATATAGACAAAGGTTCAGTCCATACCCAGTCCACACCCTACATATCTTTTGAGTATTTTAACCAAACTTAAAGTACATATAAACCCTCCACCGTTTTTAGTTGTTTGTATAGAGGATGCGAAAAGAGCTGATAAGTTACTTTACAGTTTTTGATTTAGTCCGTTAGTTCCCGAGATATTTGCTTCCAAAAAGCCCAATTTTGGACTCCCCCAGAAATTGGCGAGAATGTTTTACGGCCTGGGAATGCTTTACTGGGAATGCTTTACGGCTCGCTCACTGATCTCTGATTACCAAAAAGTGCGTCTTATCAGTGCAAGCTTGTGTGTTTTTGGTAGTAATGCCGGATATAGTTTTTTGAAACTCTGTGGTCAACGTTATGTATTCCTTGTTGCGTGAAATCCAATCTCGTTCCCAGAGCCTGCGTTTCTTTTGGCCTGCGCCAGGGAACGAAATCTCTGGGATAATCCATCGCCGGAAACCAAAATTTGGTCGTCGCTTAAACTGTGTATGCGTTGCAATATAAAGCGGGAGCTCTGCGAGCTGGTTCTCCGTTGATCAGTTGAAGTTTCATGAACTTTCTACCTTTAGAAATGCAGACTAATAGAATATCGGAATTGAATAATATTGACCTTTTTCATGCTGCATTAAATTATTCACTGCGAGAAACAAATAGAGATGAATTGTGCGCGAAAGAGCAGCTGCCAGTAGGAAGCGCTGTAGACGCTTGTAGTCGACGGAAAAGATACCATGTGTTGTCCTCCAAATGGATTTGGCAAGTTCCTCTCATTTACCAGGTTAAATTCTACGGAGAACTGATGGCTCTTGTGTTGTTTTTGCACAAACATTTCGGCATTGTTCTTCAATGTTTGTTAAAAGGACCACCTGGACACATTTTGCACCTGAGGGATACACTTTAGTTATCTCCGCAGACAGCTTAGACGTTTGAGCTGAAGATAGATAGCTGGGTATGGACTGAACCTTTGACTATATAAATGTGTAGTTTAAAACTTTCACTTATTAAATCAACTAAAATCTAAAACGGTTGGATAAATAAGTCAGTCTTTGTAAGAGAAAAGCAAAATATATGTTTCTTTGTTTCACGTTTGTTGTTTTATTGGTAGTCATTCGTAGCGGATGACTGCACGCACTTATATGTATTGTTTTGTTTTAACTATGCAGAGTATATAGTAACGTTTTAAGTTTTTGAAAGTTTTTGTATTTTTGAGACCGCATGTGGATAAAAGATCCAGCCCTTCTGCTCTTTTTGGCGGTTGGCATTACTGAAAGGTGTTCGGCAGAATTGTTGTTTTGGAGTTGAAGATGATATTGACGCACTGGGCTTTCGGAGACCTCGGGTTCGATTCCCGGTTGGGGCAGTCAAATTTTCATATACATATATTTGATCATTAATAAATCCTCTCTTCATCTAAAGAAAGTAAAATTTGTTGTAAACGTCTTTCCAGCGATCGTGCATGGAGCACAACTTCCAGTACGATTAGATTTTTTTCGGGCCTGTTCGATTACTGGCAATTTTCGATTGATGACCCATCCTTTCTTCCATGCTTGACCCGCGCGGATTGCAATTCAACCGCAAATATTCTTAAATTCTTCTAATTTTGAAGTTAAGGAAGAAATTCTCCTTAAACACGAAAATGCCCGTACTGTTGTAACAACGACAAGCATTTGACAATAGATCTGACGAAATTTGCCCAGCCATCGTCGATTTGGTTTTGAGTCAATATTGCTTTGCTTATTTAAAAGCATCAATCATTAATATCCGGCACAATTAATATCTATTTAACTCAATTACGAATAGCCAATCAAAATACTTCCAGCGATGGATTATCCTAGAGCTTTCGTTCCCTGGCGCTGAAATCTAATCGTTCCTGACTCCCAGGCCCCTCTTAAGAATAACGACGCGCGGCTTTTTCATTCAATTGGCTATGTTTAGATAGATATATTTCGGGAAATAACGGACAAAATCGAATACTGTAAAATAACTTATCAGCACTTCGCATCCTCTATACAATGAACTAAAAATAGGTACGCAATGCGTGCATGTGCCTACTGGAAATCAAGCTGTGAGCCACAAAAGCGGACTGTATACTTCCAAAACCTCGTTTTCAACTTTGATATATACTCTTATAAACGTTTTACGTTTTTACTCTTGCCGATTTATTTCGTTTTGTCGCCACAACGTTTCAAAATTGAAGAGGCAGTGAAACGCGCAAACGACACAATCCTCATAATTGAACTATATTTACTTTGGAAAAATAATTGCCGACGTCTTTCGACGAATTAATAGTTTTCTACAAACCATAACGGAAACTTATCATTTTACCGCATTTACTTTAATAGCTTGGCCAGGTTTATTGCGCACGCTGAGAGCCTTACAAACATCTGTCATCAGTACCGGAGCCCGAAGACATCAATGGAGCATTTTGATTTTTTATGCATTTATAACCATCACGCGCCCGAACCTATATGCAGCATAGTTAAGTAATATAAGACTCCTAAAGCTTCAAAAATCCTTTCAACATATATATATATATATATATATATATACAGTGTATATCGGTTTTGCGTAGCGCGCACATGCATTAGGATAATATATATATCGTGTCTTCGCGAACAACTTTATTCACATTGACTGTGATATAATGTGTTGTTGTCTCGTTGTTACCTCAATACGCGCGACAACCGAGATACGCAATATCCGGTCAGGGATGTGGTACATACAATTGCTCAATTTGGCCGATTGCATAGTGGCTATACTGGATATATATCCAGTAGATACAAAAAACTGTGGAGGGTTTATATTCAAGGACCTAGTTGCGCGCTATTTAACACTAATTTTTAATCAATCTTTAATTACTGACATATTTCCAGATGATGGCAGCAAGTCAGAGTTGCACCCATACATAAATCTTGTGATACAAATAGTGTGGTAACAATAGTCCGATTTCTGCTCTGTCAGTAATTACAAGTTTCTAAAATGTTTGAAAAATTCAATAATAATCCAGAACACGTTCCGGAACGCGTTCCTCATGAACGCGTTCGATTGCGATGGAAATTCTGTCGGAATTAGCTGTTACCGGGTTCGGAAAACCCCGAGTGATTAACCAATGTAACAAATCACGTTTATACGAAGAATGTACGAACTTGAGCCTTATGGCTTGGATCAAACAAGGATGAGAGTGAATGAGAGTTGGCAGTCACGCATGCACCTACTAAGTCTAAGTTAAAAAATGATTTAAACACGGAGCAAGCGCATAAGTACTGACTGAGTAGCTCAGACATGGGCTTAATTTAATATATTAATTTGTCTTCAACTATTTGTTTTACTCCGTGCTTGACTATTACGCCATATATTTTTAAAAACATCAGGGCTGTGGACAGACACTCGTGACTGCCATGCTTTCTCATCCTCGTTTTGATATCTAGGCTTGAAAATACTTCTTAATTGAAACTGCACAGGTAAAATGAACGCACTTATTGTTTCACACAATGATAATGTGACTTCAGGTAAAAATCGCAGCACTTTGTAATGTGTGCAATGACATGTTTCGTTTCCTACACTAATATGAGTTTTTAATAATGTTTCGTTTTGGTTTCATGTTTCGGCTTTTTTATTATTCTGAATTCTGATAAATATGTCATCTGTCTAAAATGACGTTGGGGAATTTGTATATAACAATTAGATTATTAGCCTGCGTACAGAGGCTCGCGGGCGCAAACAGGCGGCGCTAAGTAGCGTCTGTGCATCAGCGCCAAATTGTGTGTTCTGTAATTTAGCAACAAACGAGTATTCACTAAAAGTTTAAGAACTCGTATAATGAAGAGCAAACTTAGTTCTAATAGACAAATAGGACAAACTGAAAAAGCTAAAACGAAACAGCATAACGAGAATGAGCAGTCGACGGCTACCTGTAAATATCGTATGATTAATAATTCGATTCCCGTATCTCTTCGACTGTTTGATCATCTTCGAACTAAAATTATGCCGACTATAAACAGTCAGCCTTTGAAAGTATTAGCCAACTCTAGTCTCTTTTATAAAGAATACGTTGATTGGCTATTGTGTGTAAATAAGTTTAAATTTGTCTCATCAGTTTACGACCTCAAGTAACAGTTTTTCCATCTGAGATCAATTAAAAAAAAACGGTATAAACAGGAAAAATTGTAAAAATAATTTACTACAAATCTTACGTTTATATAGAATTTTCTTTAAATCTTGTCCACAATCTTTCGCCAATGCTTTCCAAAATAAAAAATCAGTAAATAAATAAATAAACAAATAAATGAATGAATAAATTATAATATAAATATTTTTAAATGATGAGGAAATTTTTTAGTGGTTAACAAAACAACTCTATGCAGTGACTGTACCTTGAAACATATTTTGATATTTAGGTTTGGCTCTATCCACAGGAGTTTCCTCTAGTTTATTACACTGTGAAACACTCGCACCTTTTTTGATAAGTTCCTTCATGAAGAGAAATTGGAAATGTTTTATTTTGCAGTTTTTATTTTATTTTGCCTTTGTCATTATTTGAAGTGAGGTGACCTAGTACTGTAAATATCTAAAAAGGTTGGTGTGCTGCCGAAATAGCGTGTAAGTTGTCTAACGTTTCGAGCAAAGGCCCGAGGTGATTTTACTTTTCACTCTCCTACGAAGGGCCTTCGCTCTAAACGTTACTGTAGACTACTTACACGCTATTTCGGCAGTACACCAACCTTTTTTAGATATTTGATTTGTATTTATGCACTGCCTACGCAGCACAACACGTTCTATGATTAGTACTGTAGTTGTATATTTAAAGCCTAGTCACTTATACAGTAACAGAAAAGTCTTGTTTCCATTTGATAAATTTGATAATATATTACTATACAGCAAAAAACATTTTCTTACCAAAAAAATTCTCTTATGTCAAGAAATATCGTCTTATGATAAGTAAAACAAATGTCAAAATAAGAACATATTGCTAAGACACCAGAAAATACTCTTGAGAAGAAAATATTTCTTAATTACAGTAGATAATTAAGAGCATTTTGAACACTGGGTTTCTCAGGTATTATATCTATAGTTATAACATATAGGTTGAACTGATCTTGCCAAGATCCTGCCAAGATCCAGATCATGCCAAGATCTTAACAAGATCTTCCCAAGATGCATAAATCTTGAAATAATAGCCAACCATCTTGGAGAGAATCTTACAAGATCTTGTCTAGATATTGCCAAGATTCTGAAAACTATTTTTGCACAAAAAATTATTGGTATTGACAAAGTATTGGAAAATAGTCCATTTTCTTAATAAATAGTGAACAGATGCCTCAGTTTATAAGTTACTAACACAGGTTTTTGTATGATCTTACCAAGATCTTGCGAAGATCTTTTAGATCTTGCCACAAGATCTTATCACAATCTTGTCATGACTGTCCCAAGATCTTGCCATGATTTTAACAAGATCTTGCCGTGATTCTGATAATGCCAAGATCTTATCAAGATCTTACCATGACTTTACCAAGATCTTGCAATAATTTTTACAATCTTGCCATGACTTTCTCAAGATCTTGTCATGATTCTGCAACATCTTCCCCAGATCTTATCAAGATCTTGCCATGAATTTGCCAAGATCTTCCATGACGTTGCCAAGATCTTGCCATTATTTTTAACAAGATCTTGCCATGATCTGCAAGATATAACCATGACTTTGTCAAGATCTTGCCATGATTCTGCAAGATCTTTCCCAGATCTTATCATGATCTTGCCATGAGTTTGTCAAGATCTTGCCATGATCCTTTGCCAAGATCTTGCAATGATTTTGACAAGATCTTGCCAAGATTCTGTATTGGGAATAGTCCATTGTCTTAATAAACTTAATAAGTTTTAATTGCCTTAATAAACTTAATAAGGGAAATTAGTGACAGAGTAAATTTTAAATAATTTAATGAACTAAATGCATATTGGATGTGACAGTCACTAATATATTTCATTATTGTCTTACCTTAATTATTAAAAATTAACTTAACAAATTACATTAATACATTGTAGATTTTGCTATGAGCAATTTATGTCAATTATTTATGTATTTGTAAAGCAGAGCTGCTAAATATTACTCGGTCAAAACTGTTTTGCGATTCGACAATGGCAAGTATTATATTTTTTTACTCGAATCTGGAGGAGTTATGTCAGCCATTAATCGATCATGTTCCTGACCAGCGTAAGCAAGTGACATCAGACTCTCAATGCAAAGACTCCACATGGCTAATTCTTAGTAAATACATTAGTGATCAAGGTCCTTTTTTCAAATTCTTCCTCTGAAAGGCTGGACATTTCATCTACTTCTCGAAGAAAACAAGAAAACAAGTACAGGTAACCCGACCGAAATTCAGGCCGGAGTACTGTAGTATTGATTCTGACATCACAAACATTATTACCTTTTGAAATTGCGGGCTCACTTGGAACACGTTCTTAGTAATGGTGGCATAAATAGTAGTGATCTCAGAGCTTAAAATATTCAAAATACCATATTTTAGTTTTTTGTACATCGATGATCACTTTCGACCCTGAAATACTATTCTATGCAAAATAAGTCTAAGGTGAATTTTCATCGTAGTGCCACTTTAAGAACACTTTGAACATTGGATTTCTCATGTATTCTTTCTATGATTAATAAGAACACTTTGAGCACTGGGTTTCTCAAACAATTACTAAATTAAAATAACCAAGCTGCAAGTCACTAATATTTCTCTGATATATACAGTACAGTATTCCAAGTAATATTTGGTATTTCACTTGATTAAATGTTCTAAGGATTTATGGTGAAGGAGAATTTCGAGTGTTGGAATATATACATTTTAAGACCAAACCGGGACCAGTTGCGAAAAATGCAACTTCAAGGCCGTCTGGCTGGAATTGAACCCGCCCGCGACCCTGCGATGCTAGTGCAGTGCTCTGACCACTGAGCTACGGAAGCCGTTGCCGAGAGCCCAGCCACGAGTTCTGTATATATGGTGGTGGTAATGACAAGATAAGAATTGGGTACCTGTATATTACATACAAGTAATATTTGGCATTTCACTCAATTAAACTGCATGTTCTATGGATTTATAAAGTAAATGGTTTGAACCTCTGTAGGAGTATCATTAGATGTGTGAAGTTGATCATCCATGTTGTTGTAGTCTTAAGAAAGACTATTGTTAGTGACTGACGTTTAAACGGCCTCAGCGACGGTCATCTTCAGAGTCAAGTAAAGCGTGTTTTGTCAGGTTTACCTATATACTGTATATTAGAGACTAGTACATCAGAGACTATTACACATATTTTACGACCTTACAACACATGTGTAGCCCACAAACCTATGACTACTTTGCGACATACTGACCAACGTGAAAGACAAAGAACAGCCTCACAAAAGATAGGGTGCAGTTTACAAGATCAAATGCACCGACTGCCAGGACACTTATGAAACAGGTATATTGGTGAAACCGGCAGAAACCTAAAAATAAGACTAGCTGAACACAAACGAACTACTAGAAACGAGGACAGGACTAATCACATACAGGTGTAGCTGAACACCACGTGCAAACAAAACATGATATTGACTGGGACTCAGCTGAATGTATCGCCTTTAACACAAACTACAAATAGCGACTTACATTAGAAAGTTGGTATACCAACTTGGAACATAAACCACTTAACAGATCACAACAATTACCAACACCATATAAAGGACTTCTTCGCACACACCAACGAACAATAGACCTACTGTACCAACAAACAATATACCCACACTTAACGCATGATGCAACACCCACATTGATTATGACACATGCAACTGCAGATGAGGAACAATATCTTTTCGATACCTTTGTATGCCATAACATCCATGAACTCTCACGTCAGCCATCTGTTGGGTGTTCTTTTAACGACTATTATTATTATTTCGCAATAAGTTTTATTGATATTTTAAAATTGTTTTTATGTCTAAGTTTAAGCAAAAGTATACTGTGGTAGTGAAAAAATTAAAACTGTTTATTTGAAGTCTATTACTTAGCGCTGTTTTTTAGATGTTTAGACTATACTGTAAATTGGCGCTGTTTTTCTAGAAGAAACAAATCGCGTTCCCCATCGATTTGGCGAGCGCAATTCATCGCGCTCGTGTATTTTATTCGTTGAAAGCACTGCAAACACGCTTTATTTGACTCTGAAGATGACTGCCGCTGAGGCCGTCGAAATGTCAGTCACCAACAATAGTCTTTCTCATACTACAACAACATGGACGACCAACTCCATACATCTATGGATTCAATATTCATGGTGAAGGAAAATTTCAACTGTGAAAATTTAGACTGAAAATTTTGGCCAACCTGATGCTTGTTGATGTAATAATAATAATAATAATAATAATAATAATAATAATAATATACAAACATTGCAAATGTTTGGCATAGCAGACAATGTGATTGACCTGATGTCCAGAAGTATGACCAAATGGAGAACCAACCTGTACTCTAATGGGGAGTGTCTAGGCCCAGTGAACATTAACAGGGGCATCTTCCAAGGAGACTCTTTCTCACCCTTGTTGTTCGTGATCGCGCTAATACCAGTGACACATGTGTTACGAGAGACAGGAATGGGATATAAACTGGAGAAAAATGGCCCAATGATCAATCACATGTTATTTATGGATGACCTTAAAGTCTTCGCCAAAAATGACAATGAAGTTGATTCACTGGTGCAAACCATCCGACAATGTAGTACTGATATTGGTATGGAGTTTGGGATATCCAAATGAGACCCGGGAGGCATACCCGAAGAATGATGAGTCCATCCTAAGTCAAATGTGCGAAGGATATACTGTACATCAAGAGAAAAAGGAAGAGGTTTGATCAGCGTTGAAGAATGCATCGCGAGTGAATTGAGAAGCTTACATCACTATATAGTAAACAGTGAAGAAACCCTACTGAAAGCAGTTGCAAAGGAAGAAGGAATAATTAAAGAACAAGTAGAAGGGAAAGAAGATTACAAGAAAAGGGTAGATGCTGAGAAGAAAAAGGAGGTGGAAAGCATGAAACTCCACGGGCAGTTTGAGAGAGATACAAAGGATCTGAAAACAGAAGAATCGTGGAATTGGTTAAGTAAAGGCTATCTCAAACGTGAAACAGAAAGCCTGATAACTGCTGCACAAGATCAAGCGTTAAATACAAACTCCATTAAGAAGAGTATATACGGATTGAATGTCTCAGATAAATGTAGGTTATGTGGCGAAAAGGTAGAAAGTGTAATGCATATTGTAAGTGCATGTAGCACGCTGGCACAGAAAGATTATAAGAGGAGACACGATAAAGTATGCCTGAACCTGCATTGGTCCCTATGTAGAAAGTACGGCTTAAAGTCAGTGAGAAATGGTACCAGCACAAAGTGGACAGTGTGGTAGAGAATGAGAGGGTTAAAATCCTATGGGACTTCAATATTCAAACAGATCGGGAAATCAAGCACAGAAGACCAGACATCATCGTAGTGAATAAGGAGAAGAACGAGTGTACAATTATTGATGTGGCAAACCCCGGCGATCACAACCTGGTGCGGAAGAAATTTGAGAAATTAGACAACTATTCTGAACTACGACTGGAAGTGGCCAGAATGTGGAATAAAAAGACGGTAGTGGTACCAATCATAATAGGTGCATTGGGCTCAGTACCAAAGGATCTACAGTCCTACCTCAAAAAACTAGATATCCCCTATGATTTGAATATCTTACAACACTCAGTGCTACTAGGCACAGCCAACATCCTCCGAAAGGTACTAGCGATGGAGTGAAGAACGTCAGAAGAATCACTGGCTTAAGTTGAAGAAACCTGTCAGTGAGGATTAAATATCGGTATACCTTTACCGTGAAACACAAAACAAATAGTAATAATAATAATGATAATAATAATAATAATAATAATAATAAATGACATATTTTACGATGGTGCCACAATCACTAGTACAGTGTTTTTCATGCAGACCCTCTGTGGTGGTAGACTTGCTCCAATTCTCTCTCTGTATCGTGCCAGAGGATGATTATACTGTCCGCAGTCTGCATGGTCTGCGGTATACACGGCTAAGCGCAGAACGTATAATCATCTTTTGGGACGACACAGAGAGAGACTTGGAGCAAGTCTAATAGGCAGCTTGAGAGAAGTTTGTTTCTTTTATTGAGTAAACTGAATTTCTGGAAAATTATGTGATATTTTTCAGTAAGGCAAAGTTCACATCTTTTTAGCCATTATATGAAGGAAGTTCTCCACCTAGAATTTATTTCAGGATTGATGGTGTTGTTGTCTCGTAAGTTCCAAACATGTTTTGAAAGTTTAGTTTACAATGTTAAAAATATAGAGGGCATAAATTACTCGAATATGATTGGCTAATGAGGAGGGCATTTTTCCTAAATTCTGGGCAACGCAAAATTACTTGTACCTGACTGGTGGAGATGCCAGTGGGAAACACGTAAGTTATTATGTTGTTTTACTAGTAAATCCAAGCTCCCCTGTTCTCTTAAGTCAAAGTTTGTTGTAATGTACCAATACGCAGCACGGGCGCGTAATGGACTGGGGCTAGCTTCCTCATGTTGTTCACATGCATAACAGCAGGGAAATATGTCTGCTCATGCGTCATGCGAGAATTACCGGAGGCCGGCGGAATTTTTGAAGGGACCAAAGAGAATCCAAATATAAACAAATATGGCGGCAAAATGCCCAGAAAAGGCTTTGCTTTTTATACAGTATTTTTTCGGCATTTTGAAACATAAAGTACTTTGGTAAACGGCACATACATAGTTTATAAATTAAAGATATGAAAAAAATAAAGAAAACGCACGAAATATCAAAAACTAAGTTGTATATTACGAACATGTTGTGGCATTACAAGCATGCCAGACTGTATTCACTGTAATATTTGGTCCGCGTTCCCCGCGCAATTTTATCGTGATTGAAATCCGTCCGCGCAAAATCTCGTTCTGTCCATGGACCGCGCGGCCACATGGCGAACGTAACGCCATGCAAATCGGTCAGTATAATCTGTAGACTGCAGACTGTGTATATAACATGCTGAAAAGTGATCTCAGAATACAGGAAATCCTATTTCCGACAAACTAGAATTCAAAAATTTCAACCTCCTAAACGCACGTGTCTTACGACGCGTTCGCAAACTCCGCCGCGCATAAATTGTACAAATATTTAACGTTCCCCGCGCAGGAAAAAAAACTTTACAGTCTGGCAAGCATGCAGTTGGTGACACGACAAACACATGTTTTCAAAGCTAAATGAGAGACAAGCTGCAATTTTTAGCGGAACAAATTTGGCAAAAATGTATCTGTATACAATCAGGGAATAAAAGAAAATTATTTTTGTTTTGGTGGAAAGGGCTACATTTTTGGCAAATAACACATATTTGCTGGTCGCCAAAATACTGGCAATGACTAAAAAATACAGTTAAATTCCATTTTAAAATTTGCCGACAAAAAGTAATTAGATTCACTGCTTCATGAGTAAATTTTTTAGGAAAATTATAGACGTAAATTCTAAAATATTATTCACAACATAATACGAAACAAGGTGAAAATTATTTGCAATTGATTCAGAGAACTCATGGGTCGGAACAATGTCGAACAGAGAAACTCAGCTCATTATTTCATTACCAACGGCAATTTTCACACTATTTTATACCCTTCAGATTTCAAGAGCAACAGTGGGTTTCAGCAGAAAGTGTTTCGCCGTTTTCGCATCGACAACACAACACCCCAATAATACTGCTCTCTCAAAACAAGACACTTATTAATTAGAAATAGTTTAACATTTAATTTTGTAGCTAAAATGTTTTGTTCATTTCACAAACAGCCTTTGACCAATGGGTCTTGTCAAACTACGCAAGAAGTCATGAACTCAGTGGACGATAAGGATGACCTGAGGATTTTTTAAAATATAGTCAAACCATCAATATTCTGCCATCTAGAGATCATCTATGACTTAATATTTATTTTTCTTTCCCCAAAGTTTGGGAAACGCTGGATTTCAGATGATTTCGACGAATTGATAGCTCCATAACGATGTTTATACAGCAAAGCCATTTTGCCTTTCTCGTCTAGCCATTGCTTTTTGTTCGTTTGAAATACTTTTCACGTTGAAAAGGGTTGTTTTAAGCCCTCGTATAAGCAAAGTAAACTTTATCAAGTTGCCATCAACTTATTTCGAAGTTTTTTTAACGAACCGACTGCTCTAAATTTAGGTTACAAGTAGACTTTTTACAGTATACCGGTGTATAAGTCGATTTCCTAGGACCAAAAATTTATGTCAAAAACCCGACCTCGACTTATAGGAAATGGGGTAAAATCGACAGGTGTAAATGCACACGTTTTATGTTAACTCCTGCTAGCGTAAATAGTAAATACAACATCGACATGCCGTTAAAACGAAGAAAGTACGAAACAAGTTTCAAATTAAAGGTTATAGACTTTGCCAAAAACTCAAACAACTCTGCTGCTGGACGTAAGTAATAAGTATGGCGTTAACGAAAAGCTAGTTCGAGAATGGCGGAAACAACAAGAGAAAATTCAGAAGTTATCAAGGACAAAATGCGCTGATCGTGGATCGAATTGCCACTGCCGAAACTCGAAGAACAGCTAGCCAAGTGGATACCATGTATATATTATTTAATCTTTGTTTGTAATATCCATTTCTTTATTCGACCAGCATACTATTATAGAGTAAGTTAAAGTTGTAAACACTGTAGGTTCGACACTGTAGGTTTGATGAAAAGCGTATTTATTTGTTTCCGTAAAATACTTCCGTTTTCTTTTTAAAGATTCGTTGGATTACGCTTTTAAAATTTCCGTGAATATTATTCTGTCTGCTACAGGCTATCCTAAAAATCACAATTTTTTGCCCAAAAATTAGGGGGTCGACTTATGTGCCAGGTCGACTTATACGCCGTGATATACGGTAGCCATTTTTTCGAATTCCCGCTATAAACGTCTGTGAGCCAGCAATATTTAGTACTAGCGGGAACAGATTTCCCTGCTGTTCACATGCATAGCTAACTTATTTATAAATAAATTTTGCCCTCTATATGATTAACAGGTACATAATATGGTTCCTCCTTAATTTTCCTCGGCCCCGTGCGATTACATAGTGTATATTAAAAATATAGAGGGCAAAATTACTTGAATATGATTGGCTAATGAGAGGGCATTTTTTCTAAATTCAGGGCAAAATTACTTGTACCTGACTGGTTGAGATGCCAGTGGGAAACACTTAAAAGTTATTATTCTGTTTTACTTGTAAATCCAAGCTCCCTTGTTCTCCAAGTTAATGTTTGACTCCATAAAGTTTGTTGTAATGTACCATTTACTTTCAGTGGAGTATAGTTGTTTTTTACACTTGGTTTTGACATCACTTTAGGCTAATGCGATATATCGATATTTTCGATAAATATCGATATTTCAAAAATATCGATAAGCGCGATATTCAATTTTACGCATATCGAAAATATCGAAAGTTTCAACTTCACTAAACACCCAAGTCGATTTTTTAAAATAATTTTTAAAAAATAATTTTGGCAATTATTGTCGTAATTAAAGTAGAGAACAGCATACACTAATTGAGGTGACGAGATCTTATTACGTTTAAAAACACGTAGTGCCGGTCCCGCAAAACAAAAGACCAATGCCTCCGATAGACGAGATGTCGCACAGGAAGACAACTGAAATAGTGATGTAAACTAGGCTAATGCGATATTGAAAAATATCGATATATCGATATCGAAAATTTTTTTCGATAATATCGGCGATATCGAATATCGAAATTGAAGCAAATACGAAAACTCAATTTACCTCGGTGCACGCGCGGTAAGCGCAGGCACATGTAAAAACAAAACAAACGCAAAAAAATTAAAACGTTAAAGGTTTATTAAGCATGAATCCGCCATTCAATTGATTCAAATCATTAAGAGCACGTCCTTTGTCTTGTGGTGTTACCAAGCCGAGACTTTTAGTTTGAGAAATACATTAACTGGTTCGAATTAGCGTAATTATACTTTGTTTACATCACTATTTCAGTTGTCTGCCTACGCGACATCTCGTCTATGGGAGGCATTGGTCTTTTGTTTTGCGGGACCGACGCTACGTGTTTTTAAACGCAATAAGATCTCGTCATCTCAATTAGCGTATATTGTTCTCTACTTTACGACAATAATTGCCGAAATTATTTTTTAAATCGACTTGGGTGTTTAACTCTTTCCCTACGGGCGCAGTTAAAATGGGTCGTTGATGACCCGCAAAGTCGTCAATCGAAAAACACGGCACACGGTAACGCAAGATTAAAAATTGAAATTCGACAAGCGCCAGGAACATGAAATCCACGCACACGCCAAGTTTGATTTGATTTCATAAACAACTCTGCGATTGGTGGCATTTTGAGTTTTCAAGATGCTATGCGGGCGTGCAAGATGGCCTTTTCTGGAAAAATGTTAATTTTTCAACCTGATTTATGATAATTAATGCTAATTTATATTAACATAATGTGTTTTGTTCGGGAAATTTAAAAGAACAAGTAAAAGCCGGTTTATTGGGCTTCCAGAAAATGTATAGCTTTCGCAACAGTTATGGTTATTACAAGAGATATCAATAGAACAACGTGGTCGTTCAATTTTTGATGTTTTTCAGCCGTAATGAAAGAGTTAATAAGCAATAATAGGTAAATTGAAAATAATCGAAGAAAAAGCGTGAAAGGAAAAGCAGTTTATTATATGTTGAATTGAAAATAATCAATGTAAATACAGTTTAACAAAGCAAAAAAATGGTCAGTGACATAAAATGAACCCCCTTCTCTGCTCCCCCCTACCCCCCTCATTGAGAGGAATTATGTAAGGGTTACCCGAAGCAGAGTCTCTGCAGAGATCCCACCCGCACCGGTCCACCCGCACGGGAGCTCATACTTTTAAATATATACGCAAGCTATCTATACACTACAAACACAATAGGTTCTGTGCATGTGGGTCAAAAAGGTCAAAATTCACCGTGTTTAGAAATGTAAGAAATAATTCACCAAATTGGCTTAAAATTTGAAATGTGTGTTGTTTAGCCGACTTACAACGATGATGAAAAATTCAGGCGAAAATATAAAATTGATCGATGCGAAAAAATATCGGCCATTCTATATTAACTCTTTCCCTACGGGCGCAGTTAAAATGGGTCGTTGATGACCCGCAAAGTCGTCAATCGAAAAACACAGCACACGGTAACGCAAGATTAAGAATTGAAATTCGACAAGCGCCAGGAACATGAAATCCACGCACACGCCAAGTTTGATTTGATTTCATAAACAACTCTGCGATTGGTGGCATTTTGAGTTTTCAAGATGCTATGCGGGCATGCAAGATGGCCTTTTCTGGAAAAATGTTAATTTTTCAACCTGATTTATGATAATTAATGCTAATTTATATTAACATAATGTGTTTTGTTCGGGAAATTTAAAAGAACAAGTAAAAGCCGGTTTATTGGGCTTCCAGAAAATGTATAGCTTTCGCAACAGTTATGGTTATTACAAGAGATATCAATAGAACAACGTGGTCGTTCAATTTTTGATGTTTTTCAGCAATAATGAAAGAGTTAATGAAGTTGAAACTTTCGATATGCGTAAAATTGAATATCGCTTATCGATATTTTTAAAATATCGATATTTATCGAAAATATCGATATATCGCATTAGCCTAATGTAAACAAAATATAATTATGCTAATTCGAATCAGTTAATGTATTTCTCAAACTAAAAGTCTCGGCTTGGTACACTGTGAGAAAATAGGTGAGATACCTGTCAACCACAAGACAAAGGACGACGCAGTTTAGCAGTCACGCGTAGACCAGGTTTAAAAACAAAGTATCAGAATATCACGGCTCTTTCTAATCCCGCAGTTCTGTCGTGAAGTAGTCAAACTAATTTCGTTAACGTTCAAGTGTTCAATCAACTCAAGTCTCTAAAATGTTGAAAAACGAGTCCTACAGTACTTAAGCCAAACAAAGCAAACATGTTGGTGTTTCTTGCTGAAAATTTGTAAATTTCTCTTTATATAGAATGCCAAAAATTGTAAGTGATTATTCTCTGTAGATTGAACATTCCATGCTTAATAAACCTTTAACGTTATAACTTTTTTGGGTTGTTTTTTATTTACATGCATTTTTGCGCTTACCGCGCGTGCACCGAGGTAAATTGAGTTTTCGTATTTGCTTCAATTTCGATATCGCCGGTATTATCGAAAACATTTTTCGATATCGATATATCGATATGTTTCAATATCGCATTAGCCTACATCACTTAGATCTTAGCTGTACTCCATGGTCAGACACGGGTAATATGGTGGCCAACCTCGACATACCTTCAAGCATTTTGAGCTTTTGAGCATTTGAGATTTGAACATCCACATTTGAACTAAACAATTTGTAAAGACACACGTCTGTTGTGTGACTGTTAATAAGACCATTATTATTATTCCTCATGTTGTTCTTGTCCGTAGCTAACTTATTTATGAATAAATTGTCCCCTCTATATGATTAACAGGTAATCACATGGTTCCTCATAAAATTAAGGTTTAATTTCACTTGTTTTCAAAGTTTCGCAAATCGCCTTTGTCGCTTCACGACCAGGGCAATTTTGTGAAAACATGGGTGAAATTAAACCTTAATTTTCCTCAGGCCCATGTAATTACCTATATGTTTGGTCTTACATTTGATACTCACTCTACATATTTCTTCATAACTCCAAAAGCAGGCATAATGAAGTGGTGTATTACCATGTTCGTTGGCAATGTTCACAAATGCATTTAAATTCAATAACTAGAAAATATGCAATAATACAATAATATTAATTTGGGTAATGTTTGGGGTGAAGTTTCATATAAGTCCCAAAATGACGTCACATAGACTCTTGGTAGGAAAGTTCAAAATTAAAATCAGCTGTTATTTCTAAAATAAAGCATTATCGTAAGAGTTAGGGTTAGTATTAGGTGTAGGGTTAGGGTTAAGTTTGGACTTTGGGGTTAACACTATGTTTTAAATTTGGGATACTTATATGAAACGTCAGCATATGAGGTATATAATATAATATTATACCTCAACTATAAATTGTTCAATCAAAGAGCTAGATTTGTACCACGTGACCACTCCATTTAAACTCGAATTCCCGTTGTGGCGGGATATAATAGTGAATACCCCTCACCCCTCCACGGAGGGGTATATCGACTCGAGTATCACACGCAAAACCAAATACCACGCGCGAAAACCAAATAACACATGCGCGTTATTTAGTTTTCACGCCAAATAACCAAATAACACAATGGAGGAACAACAAGACGTTTCAAGACAGTATTCAAGATTGTTTCGGTATAATATATCATTTATAGACCCTCCGCTCGGGGAATTCGTCGAAATATTACCCCTCGGGATGATATATCATCCCTCGGGGTAATATTTCGTCGAATTCCCCTCGCTCCAGGTCTATAAATGATAATAATTGCTAATATAGCAATATATAGACATATAGTGTCAAATTGCACCTTAAATTCACTCAAATTCAATGAGATTATAGACATAATTGTTCAGTATTGCTATTATTGATATAATAATAGCAATACTGAACAATTATGTCTATAATCTCATTGAATTTGAGTGAATTTAAGGTGCAGTTTGACACTACATGTCTATATTGCTATATAGTATCTGGTGAAGTAGCAATTATTATCATTTATAACAACAAAACATCATATATATTTCAATAAAATGAAGTTCTATATATAATATAGATTCATACATTATAATACTGTTGACAACAAATTAGAACCAACCTTTAATACAATTGCTTTCTGTCCTTTGCTGACAGCACAGTGTAACGGTGTATCTCCTCCATTGTTAAGATTATTAATTCTCGCTCCTCTAGCAACTAGGATGTCAAAAATGGCAACCCATCCCTCTCTTGCTGCCCAATGTAGCGGTGTAAATGCGTGATCATCACTGATTTAACAAACAACAAACAAAGTCAAACTACCTTTTACAATCTCAACAAAACTAGAAGTAATAAAAACGAAGAAGACCCGGAACTAAGAAAAAAATAATCCGTAAACAAGGTAACAGATGAAATAAATTGAAATTTTCCCTACCCCTGGTTCAGATCATTTGTGGTTTCTTCAAGCCATTGCTTTACAAAACGTAGGTTCCCTTCACGACAAGCTGAATAAATGTCTTCCATGTTAAACACCGTACGACAAAATACAATAAACTATGATCGTTTACAGCTTCGGAGTCATTGGGAACGACATGTTTTTAACAGATTTTCTAGGCGTTCCCACTTCGCTTTGCTCCCACAGCGATAGTATTTACTGTGGTATTTATTTGAAGTCATCGAACCCGGCCAGCAACCCGAGAAGAACCTGTTCGCAGGCTAATGAAAGAGAGTAATATGTCCCCATTGTTCCCGCGCATCCTCGAAACGGGATGAAATCGAATTAAATTACAGAAGAAAATAAAATTAAAATAATTTTAAGAGCACGCCGCCCAGTTGAAACCCGATACTTTGATGTTTTTTTACCGTCAGGACTTAATTATTAGCCACATAAGACATGAAAGTAAAAATGAGGCCATTAAGGTGGTCTTAGACACAAAATTAAAAAAATAATTTGTTTTTGGCTAAATTATTTTAGAACCATTAGATATTAGAACCATTAGATATCATAAGACTGATGCTAGTAACACTGTAACACGGTAACTGACCCCCAACAAGGAAAAAGTGACGTATTTTTCGTACATTCTCAGAAAATGATCTCCATATATATCGTTTTACTCTGAACCTCAAAAAGCTTTAAAAATTTGCGACTAGTTTCAATAGGTAGGGCTTCACGAAGTGCACGATTTAACGACAAATGTATCTCTGTAAACATATATTTATCTGCAGGAACAAGGACCCATTTCTTCCTCGGCTTGAATTGCCATTATTACTTTATTCGCAGTGGATATATAATGTATAGTTCTGTTTACTTCAGACTTATTTACTTTGGGTATAAAAAAGTCTAAAATGGTGGGAAGCTGTTCACACGGTTGTAGTTTACGATTACATGGATCGGTTTCGTAATATCTTTATTTCATCTTCAAAACTTTCGACTTGAATACCAAAGGACTGATCACGAAGTGATTACATTTTACTGTTTATAGTTTTTGCGAGTGTTCTTGTTGACATAGTCATGTTGTTGTTTTACATTGGTGAAGAAGGTCGAAGGGACATAAGCATGGCGCGCAAATTTGTGGCACGTACTAGTTCATTATAGCATAAATACATGCCGTATGCATCACCCGAAAAAATAAGACCTATATAGGGCACTGTGTCTACTCGTAGCCAAAAATGATATGAGCCGTAGCCCGACTTTATCAACAGGGCAAAATAATACCTAACTCAAAACAAAAGTCAAGCAAAATAATACCTAACTCAAAATGAAGTCGAAAAGGGAACTTGTAGAGCCCGAAATGTGTGAAATGTATAATTTATGTTTATATATACGGGTTGAGCACTCTCTGCTTCTGAGAACAACATCCTACCTAAAATGAAACAGCGGACATTCAACTATTCTCTAAAGAACATCCCGATTCCATCAGTGAAACTGTATAAGAAGCGCCTGATCGAGAAAATAGAAGATGTAACAAAACGAATGAGGTGGAAAGCGTACTTTTCCGAAAGAACTGATAACCGCATCGAAAAGAGTGATAAGTTTGGCTTCAACACTCGCACTTGCCCGCCGCAAGTAAAGGAGATGGAAAACTTCGAGAACGACCTTGTGGAAATGGCCCGAAACATCGAATTTCGAAAAGTAGAAAAACAGATTCCAACAGTCAATGAAAGAAGACATCAAAACAGTTCAAAGTTCGACAAAAGCCTTCATCCCCGCGGACAAAACAAGGAACATGTACGAAACGGACAAGACGGCACATGACAAACTACTTCATGAAAACATCACGAAAACCTACAAGAAATGCAACGACAATAACGAGATAAACACAGAAGCGAAACGCATAGCAACGAAGTTAGGAATTCAAGATCGAGCTAGAACATTAGCGGCGAAAAACGAAGCCTTTATCACCCTCAAAGATCACAAAGAGAACTTCAACAATGCACCAAAATGTAGATTGATAAACCCGGCAAAAAGCAACTTAGGTCGTGTAAGTAAGCAAATACTGGAAGGAATAAACGCATCCATCAAACAGAAAACAGAAGTCCAACAGTGGAGAAACACCAAAGGCGTTATCGACTGGTTCAACACCCTAGAAGACAAGAATTCCTGCACTTTTATACAGTTTGACATAGTAGACTTTTACGCATCCATAACAGAAGAGCTCTTAACTAAAGCAATTAATTTCGCCAAGGAGTACGTGGAAATCAACGATAGTAACTTAGAAATAATTATGCACGCTAGAAAATCCCTCCTATTCAACCAAGGCACAGTGCATTGGACGAAGAAAGATGGTGACAACTTATTTGATGTCACCATGGGAAGTTATGACGGAGCCGAAGTATGTGAGTTAGTGGGCCTCTACATTTTAAGTATCTTTAGTGAAAAGTACGGTAAATCACGGATCGGACTTTAAAGAGATGATGGCTTAGCCGCACTCCATGAAACCAACAACCAAACCGCCGACAGAATACGAAAAGAGATTACCAGAATCTTCAATGACCTAGGACTACAGATCACAATCCAAGCCAACCTAAAGGAAGCCAACTTTCTTGACGTTACTTTTAATCTTTCAACCGGCACCTACAAACCATATAAGAAGCCAAACGACCACCCCATCTACATCAATACCAATTCAAACCATCCACCAAATATCATCAAACAACTCCCCAGAAACATCGGCAAACGTATCAGCGAGATTTCATCCAGCAAAGAGGTTTTCGACAGCGCAGCACCCTACTACAACGAAGCTTTAAGATCCAGTGGATACCACGAAACCATCCAATTCGACCCTACAACGACCCAAGAGAACCCAGCAACAAGAAAAAATCGAAAAAGAAACATCATATGGTTTAATCCCCCCTATAGCATGTAGCCAAGAAATTCTTACAGTTAACCGACAAACATTTCCCACCAAACCACAAGTTCCACAAAATCTTCAACAGAAATAATGTGAAAGTTAGCTACAGTTGCATGCCAAATATGAACAACATCGTACGATCTCACAACCAAAAGGTCCTCCACTACGAAGAACAGCAAACAAAGAATTGTAACTGCCGAGATAAAGCAGCATGCCCATTGGAAGGAAAATGCTTAACAGAAAACGTAGTGTACCGAGCAAACGTGAAAAACAACACAGACAATAGCAACACAAACTATATCGGACTGACGGAAAATTCATTCAAGGACAGACTTTATAAACACCGAAATTCATTCCGCTACGAAAACAAAACAAATGCAACAGAACTATCAAAGCATATCTGGAATCTACGCAACAAAAACATCGACAACTACGAAATTGAGTGGTCAATTATCGACAGAGCGCCAGCATTCCGAAATGGATCAAAAAGATGCGAACTTTGCCTCGCGGAAAAATACCACATCATTTTCCAAATATACCCACTACTAAACAGACGTAACGAACTGCTTTCCAAATGCCGACATGTAAACAAGTTCCTCCTGCGCAACTTCAAAGAAACACCGCCGGAATAATAGAACGTTTGATCATCGCTTCTTTCAGTTCACCGGCTTGGATGAAATTCTTGATGGTAGTTTTGACGGATTTTTGGTGAGATTGAGTGGGATCGGAATTCAACTTAGTATAAAAGAAGGTGTCGCTGAGTTGACGAAGAGCCGATACAAGTCCGCTCTCCAGACAACTACAGCGCCACCTTTGTCCGCAGGTTTTATGACAACGTCATTTCGGCATTGTAATGAATTCAAAACTAGAAGCTCTTCTTTGTTAAGGTTATGAATGGCACCAAAATGGCACCAAAATGGGTGCAAAATGGGTGATGGGCACCAAAATGGGTCCAAGCTATGCTAACTTATTTGTTGGTTATGTTGAAAAACAGATCTTTGAACAATACACGGGTCCCTTGCCTGATTTTTTCGGCAGATTTATCGATGACTGTTTAGGAACAGCGTCGTGTTCACGTGTCCTTTTAGAGCAGTTCATCAACTTTGTTGATGATTTTCATCCTACTCTGAAGTTCACGTGGGAAATCAGCGAGACCTCTGTGTCGTTCCTTGATATTTTAATTTCGATTAATGGTGATTCGCTGAAAACGTCGGTCTCGTACAAGCCTACTGACTCCCATAGTTATCTTCTATTTTCATCCTCTCATCCCAACCACACTAAGCAATCCATCCCTTACTCTCAATTCTTGCGTCTTCGCCGCTTATGTAGCGACGACCAAGATTTTCAAACCAAATCAATAGAAATGAGATCTTTTTTTGTCCAACGTGGTTATCCTACCAACCTTTTAGACCTCGCCGTTCAGAAAGCTTTTCTTGTCCCCCGTTTAGACGCCCTTGAACCATCTTTGGAACGAGTTTCAAACAATAAAATTCCTTTAGTTCTAACATTTCATCCTTTCAATTTTAAAGTTAAAAATATTATTAATCGGAATTTTCACATTTTACAAAATGATCCTGAGACGTCAGCCATTTTCACCGACAACCCTTTGGTATCTTTTCGCCGTAAATAAAAACATTCGTGACTCCTTAGTACATAGTGCCCTTAAACAAAATACCTCGGCACCAGCGGGAACATTTTCTTGCGGCCGTTCCCGCTGTAACACATGCGCTTTTCTCAATCCCACTACAGTTATTACTGCCCCCAAATTCGACCACACAATCCGTCATGCTTTTTCATGCACGTCCACCAACATAATTTATTGCATTTCTTGCGATAAATGCCCTAAAATCTACATCGGTGAAACTGGGCGACGCCTTTCAGACAGGTTTGCTCAACATCTTCGTTCCGTGAGGATCAATGATGGTGACAAACCTGTAGCCCGCCATTTCAACAGCTCCAACCATTTGGTTTCAGACATTAAAGTCTGTGCCATCCTTCCCATTTCCGGTGGCAACGATAACCGCAAGCGGCAAGAGAAGCGTCTCATTTTTAAACTTGGCACCACATATCCTCTTGGTCTTAACGAACGTTTTTCTTTTATTTAATTTCGTAAAAGTTTTTTGTCATTTTATTTTGCTTGGAACTTTTTATTATTAGCTTATGAACTTTTTATTATTAGCTTATGCTCATTCCTTTTCAAGTCTTTGTTTCTATTATTATCGCCTAATCCCCTTGAATATTGGACCCGTCATTTCTCCCACCCCCTCAGTCTGCTTATTGATCGACTGTAAAAATAGTAAATGACTTAACTTTTCCCATCTCATTAATTATTAGTTAGTTTATTTCCCGTGCATCTCATTTTCTCATCTCATTTTCACATTTTCACACTCATTTTCAGTGTCACTTTCTACCTGTGACACCCTTTTGGCATATATATAAGCCCTATTTATTTTATTTCATCTCGTCTTACTCTGATGAAGGGCTCCGCTCGAAACGTCAGTATATAGTCAAAGTCTCCGTCATTTCCCGTGCATTTGATTGGCTACTTTCTACCTGTGACACCCTTTTGGCATTATATAAGCCCTATTTATTTTATTTTATCTCGTCTTACTCTGATGAAGGGCTCCGCTCGAAACGTCAGTATCTCGTCACTAAATTCTTGGCAGTTTACCACCTTTTCACTTTGCTATATATATATATATATATATATATATATATATATGTATATATATATATATATATATATATATATATATATATATATATATATATGAGTAGTAAAAAAGTAGAGTGCTGCGTAGACAGTGTTTTGAATATATAGCAAAGTGAAAAGGTGGTAAACTGCCAAGAATTTAGTGACGAGATACTAAATTCTACTCGTCACAAAATTCTTGGCAGTTTACCACCTTTTCACTTTGCTATATATTTATATATATATATATATATATATATATATATATATATATATATATATATATATAAATATATACATATATATATATATATATATATATATATATATATATATATATATATATATATATATATATATATATATATATATATATATAACAGCTTGTCAAGTCAAGACAACTTGTCAAGACAAGACAACTTATCAAGACAAGATAACTTATCAAGACAATCTGTTAATTTGATACGTTTATATATAAGAATGGTGTGGGAGTGTGAATAAAACGTTTTTCGAGAATTAACCTAAGAAAAGGCGACTACAAAATGATCCTTCGAACCGGATGTTAATAGTGTTCGTTGATTGACTCCAATTATTGAAGACCTTGGTATGCGAAATGGATGAGCTACGAGCAACATTAGAAAACAATGACAACGCTGTTAGACTTGTGGTACTTGGCCAGAACGTTTAAGACGTGGAACGGAGAGGCAATGAGAATGGCCAGTCTGAAAGTACGAGACCCAGAGACGAAGTTGCTCGATATTTTATTTTATTTTTTATTTTATTGGATTTACCACTGGTAAATTACAAGAACGATAACAAAAATACAACGTCAAAAAGGTAGAAAGTAGTTTTATCCGATGTTAATAATATAGACGCGCTGTAATAGAGCTGCATAATTTTCAACCGTCAATGGGAACGTTATAATTTAATACATAGCGAAATATTAGCATGCGCTAATGGAGATATTTCTACCGTGACGAACGCCCTAAAGCCTGGTTTCCATTTGGTCGCCACGATCCAAACGGTGTCATAGTGGACGATGTTATTACAGTGTTCATCTATATAGCTGAGTGTCCATCTATATATCTGTAATCAGTAAAGACTGCTTTGCATACAGCAGACAAAAGACAAGATAGATCTACACTCTATTGCATCGACCACTATGACACCGTTGCGATCGTGGCGACCAAATGGAAACCAGGCTTTAACGTCTATGAGGAGCAATTTAAAAGGAAAACTGAACTTTTATATAAGGTCAGCCATTATATCGGGGCCGGAGAAGTTTGTCAGGCAAGAAATCTCGAGGACGACCAAGAAATAAGAAGTAATGTTAGTAAATATTCTCTTAGATCATTTGCATCGTTTCCGCTTCGATTTAATATTAATTCGATGTACTGCAGCAGGTGTGGACAGTTGGATTCGTTTTAGAATGGTGTTAAAGTAATTCGATGCGAAAAACATGCAAGGGGGTCTCTCTCCTCCGCAGAGGCGTCCAATGCAGTAGAGGGGGGTTATATGGTTCGGATAAGGAATGCGGTAGAGGGTAATGGACTAATGGGACGAGGAAAACCGCTGAAAATCGGAACGCGGGCGAGCCCTCTGCCAGATTTCAGGCCAAATATGGCGCCAAACCGGGGGTGCAATCTTCTTTGATATATTCGAGACTCGAGAGAACAACATATTAAACGTACGTTAATCTGAATAATTCATGTTGATATATTCGAGAGAGCAAGATGACATACGTTTATAATCTGAATAATTCATGACAGAGTTTCTTCTAGCTTGACGCAGCGGAAAAACTTGTTGTCCCGTTTGTTCTACTAGACAACTTACCATCGATCGAGATATCTTGGAACGATGTGCTCAAAATATCGACTTTAGAATCTACAGAACAGTTCATATCAACAGCAATGGCCTTCTGGCTAGAGTGTAAATTATCATCCGGCTCTTCCATCGCATCAAAACAACGTTAAAATACATAAATTAAGACGTCATGTCTCGTTACATGAAACATTCGAACGAGAAACAAAAGGATTGCCGAGATATAAAACGGATTACAAGAAATCGCCGATTTCGTTAAGATATCGCCTGATTCCTCTCTCCGCTCGCCCGCGTTCCGATTTTCAGCGGTTTTCCTCGTCCCATTACCCTCTACCGCATTCCTTATCTCACTCTACTGCATTGGAAGCCTCTACGGAGGGGAGAGCAAGGGGGTGGTTTCGCTTCGATTTAAAAAACTTTGAAGTAATGTTAATGCGTTTTATGTGAATATGGACAGATGATTCGAATCGAATCTAATACGATGATGGATAGTTCCCGTATACCTGGGGCATTATAATTTTTTAAGCATCCACCCGGGCTAGCCCGCTTTCGGAGATCGTGCTTGCTATTTATTACTTGTTAGTTTTCATCTTGTGTTTACCGAGACCTCGGTTACCCGGGCGGCCTGGCTGGGTTTTTCCGGCATTAATGTAAGCCGATCGAATTTTCGATTCGCCTTCATGTAAACACAGAAATGGTTGAAACTTCATGCCAATCCACTTTTCGACACGTGAATTATTAGGAATCGAAAATGCTAAAAGTTTGGTGTAGTGCCGAAATCGTGAATAGGTCTAACAATTTCGAGAGAAGACCTTCATCAGAGATATAGGCTCTCTTGTTGTCTTCTCTTGTAACAGTGGCTTGGTAAATTACCCCTTCTGTTTGGAATTTTCCATCGACTGGGCAGGTATCTTTCTGGCGGCAGTTGCATTCCTTGGCTGCTGTGGTGTTGCTCTGAGTTTCTTTGTTAAGCACGAACTTCTTGTGTGACGAAATAATGTTCTGTATGTTGGGCATGCAGTTATAGCTCAATTTTAAAGTATTCCTGTTAAATATTTTGTGCAGCAGGTGGTTCTTTGGGAAGCATTCGTCGATCGTCTGCAGGAATATATGGCCGATGTTCGTGGCGATATTGGCGCTGTAGGGCGGATTGAACCAGATTACATTCCTGTTTCTCGGTCGCTTCTCTTTCGGAGGGCATGATGGGTTGAAATTGAGTTGTTGGTCATATCCACTTTTCTTGAGGGCTTCTTGGTACGGAGGGATGGTTGAGTCAAACGATTGTTTGTCGGAAGAGATATTAGATAATCGTCTGTTAACTGCATCGGGTATGTTGCGAAGACCGCAGAGAAACTTGACCTTGACAACAGAATCGACGCGTTAGCAGAGAAAGATGCATTTTGTGACATTGAAAGACCACAAACCAAACTTTAGCAACAACCCAACGTGCAGACTCATAAATCCATCCAAATCTGAAATCGGCATCATAAGCAAGAAAATTATACAAAGGATTAACTCCAAAGAAGCTACGGGCCTTATAAACCAGTATAAACTCCGTCATCAAGTGGTACAAAGATATCCCTGACAAACCCGCACACTCATTCATCTGCTTCGACGTAGTTGATTTTTATCCGTCGATATCAGAAGACTTGCTCGACAAAGCCCGCTTAGCCCTATCGTTTGCTTCTAAATATGATGAAATAACCGAGGAAGAGAAGAAGATTATCATCCAAGCAAAGAATTCGCTACTTTTCAACGAAAACGAAGCGTGGTGTAAGAAAGCAAATAAATGATACTTTGATGTAACCATGCATGGGTAGCTTTGACGGCGCGGAAACATGCGAACTTGTAGGCTCCTACCTGCTATCTAAATTATCCCCAAAATATGGAAACAAACTAGGACTATATAGAGACGACGGACTCGCCGCATTCAACGAACCACCCAGGGAAATCGAAAACATCAAAAAACACATATGCAAAACTTTCGGCGACCACAACTTGAAGCTCACCGTTGAAGCGAACAAGAAATGTGTCAACTATCTAGATATCACACTCGACTTAAGATCCGGAACATTCAAACCATACACCAAACCCGGAAACATCCCCCCAATACATCAACCGTCATAGCAATCACCCACCATCAATACTCCGCAACATACCCGATGCAGTTAACAGACGATTATCTAATATCTCTTCCGACAAACAATCGTTTGACTCAACCATCCCTCCGTACCAAGAAGCCCTCAAGAAAAGTGGATATGACCAACAACTCAATTTCAACCCATGCCCTCCGAAAGAGAAGCGACCGAGAAACAGGAATGTAATCTGGTTCAATCCGCCCTACAGCGCCAATATCGCCACGAACATCGGCCATATATTCCTGCAGACGATCGACGAATGCTTCCCGAAGAACCACCTGCTGCACAAAATATTTAACAGGAATACTTTAAAATTGAGCTATAGCTGCATGTCCAACATACAGAACATTATTTCGTCACACAACAAGTCCGTGCTTAACAAAGAAACTCAGAGCAACACCACAGCAGCCAAGAAGAGAAGATAACAAGGAAGAAAAAACCTATGTCGGTCTAACCGAAAGAACATTAAAACCAGATACTTTAACCACACTAGTTCATTCCGAAATGAGAAACACAAGAATTCCACCGAACTCAGCAAGTACATTTGGTCCTTAAAAACATCGGACGTCAAATACTCGATAAAATGGAGAATCATGAAGCGGTGCAAGCCGCCGTATTCTAGTAGAACGAAACGCTGTAATCTATGTTTACACGAAAAGTTTATTATTATTTGTCACCCAGAACTAAGCTCGCTTAACAGTAGAAATGAACTTGTATCTACTTGCACACACAGAAAAAAATATTTGCTGTGCAGCCAATAAGTATAATTCAGATTCATCACATGTAAACCACATATACCATACCATTACCATGACGTCATACATGCAAACTATTCTCCTTCATACCCATACATCTCAAGTTTCCTACACACTGGCATCAGACGCGATAATCACCTGAGGAGTGTGGTAAGCTTCGCTTGCCATACGAAACAATTTTGTAGTGATTAAAGTTCAATGAAGTAACTCAAGTCTTTTTATTTAACTTGTCTTTTTATTTAACTATTTCGCTCTGCCTCGGTATTGAGCACTCTACCCGTATGATTTCGAACTTGATAGTTATCTATTCATTTATATATATATATATATATATATATATATATATATATATATATATATATATATATATATATATATATATATATATATATATATATATATATATATATATATAACTACAGACGGTACCGTTTCGGCCTTTTGGGCCTCGTCAGTGTAGTGCTGATGAGCAGGATGAAGATGACTGCTATTTACAGTCACCCAAGGGTGACTGTAACCAGAGCGCAAGAACCATGCCAGAGCGCTCAAACTGCGAGCAGTGCATGAGCGTGCGCACAATGCATAAGCGACAATGCGGGTTCATCCTGTAGAGCGCTCAATATGACCTAAAGGTCATAGAGCGTATCTAACTACAGACGGTATATATATATATATATATATATATATATATATATATATATATATATATATTTATATATAATATATATATATATATATATATATATATATATATGAAAAGATTTTAGGTACCATGTGAACAAAATAGTAATTAAACTTCTTCAGACATAAAAGTTTTTTTTTATATATATATATATATATATTATATTATATTATATATATATATATATATATATATATATATATATATATATATATATATATATTTAATATATTTGGCGAAATTTGCTATCGCTACTCTGAGTTTCACGCGGTTAGACGATCATCAAGTGAAGATGACCGCCGCTGAGACCATCGAAACGTCAGTCACCAACAATAGTCTTTCAATAGTCTTTCTTTTCAGCAGCAGTTATCCATGGATTATATAAACTAACAGGAAGTTGATTCGAATGAACCGACCGATGGTGCGACAAAAGTACCACGTTCGAAGCATCTTCATTCGTCATACAATTTAGCTACTTCCCGTGAGTACTCTAATTAATTCCTGAGTAACTTTTTGTTAGCCACGCTAATTAATTCCATGAGTCAATTGCCTGAGTTGTGAATGAATAAATAATGCGGCATCCCTTGGGGACATAAACGTGATTATTTAATAACTTCCTGACATTACAACATTAAAGTGCGTAAATTAATACGCAAGTGAAAGAATAGAAAAAACAGACAAGAAAATCAAATCAATTGTTCCTCGGAAGATAACTGCAATGCCAGCAGCACAACGACTTTTTTTCTCTGGTTGATACGGTGTGCATTTCTTCCCTTTCAAACAGCTGGCAATAACTTTACTTTCTCTCAGGCCAGTATTATAAGCGCCTTGTAGGTATACCCATAGTATAATCTCTATCACACGCTTCTCCAGCAAAAACAGGTTATCAATACGACCTTCCAAGTTATGAAAATCAGCCATGCTACCCCCAACTACTATGTTGCTGAAGGAGCCTCTGATATACGGATTTGTACTCCACTTGCTCACAAATATATCTAAAATTGTTGAATGGTGATATATGACATACAGTTGGTGTGGTTTAATAATGGATGCAGAAATGAAATGACATTCGTGTCTGTAAAAATTGTGATAGAAACTTTCCCAAAAATTCCCCAAAAGACTCTGCTTCGCCTCGTATTTCCACTGGCATTTCATGTTTCTATCACAGTTCAGAGACACAAACGAAATTTTCTATTTGTTTTATAAAATAGTAAGTGTTTCACGACAAAGGGAATACAAAATGACAACACGAGGTTCCCACTGTACGCGAATATCTCTTGTGAACGTATTTCTAGTACTTTATGTTGTTACTTACTTATGGGACGAGAAATGTTAGTTGTTGGATACATTTTCTTCAACGCTCTCAACACTTCTTCAATGGTGACGTTTTCAGGTTGATTCTCCACGCCCAACGAGTCGTCATCGATAACGGAAAAAAGCAAAATATTAGAGCCTGGGTGAATACCTTTCTTGTTTAGATTAAATATGACAGGATATTCTTCACGAACTTGACCTGCGTTTAGTATAAAAATTTTATCTTCCCAAAATGCTGTCGAGAATTTAACAAAAATGTGGGTGTAATAAGCCAGTGGTATTTTGTTCACTGCTTCCCTTTTCCACAATGGCAGTTCGGGTACGAATTTTACCAAGTTTGAGCCAAGAACACCTGTACTAAACGTACACAAAGCGTATTTTGCTTTATAGATGTGGTTGCCGTTAGTTTTGATCTGTACTCCTTTGGAATTGTATTTAATTTCGTTTACAGCTCTTCCAGTCTTGATTTTTTCAGAAACATTTTTTGACAAATAGTCGATCACTGTTGCGTAACCCCTTGGATCTGTAACGAAAGAGTTTATCTCTGGAATTCCAATAAATTTAGTGGGAATCATGTCGGTTTTTACAGCATATTCAAAGTCAAACAGAAACCATTCGACAGCACTTTTTAATCCTGTATCAGCTTTCCAGCCTTCATTTGCAAAAGACGTGCGAAGTGTCTGGTCTTCTCTGTTAGGCATTTTTTCATTGTCTTTTGCAATCTTTTCACCGGCATCACTTATGGCTTTTATAGTTCTGTTGTAGGCTGCAATACCTCCTGGTGCATTCCTTTAAAAAATAAATAAATGGTAAAGATTAGTATCTTTCTGTTGCGAAGAAATGGAAGGTCCGGTGAGTCCGTCCGGTTGAGGTTAATGGTTAGTTATGACGACGTTAGTTATGAGTTAAAAAAAGGTTCAGGATAACTACGATTTTTGTAGTAATTTTAACTACATATATTTTAACCACAATTTTGTTGTAACTTTAACAAATAATTTTTACCATCAATTTGTAAATGTAATAACATTCCTTCTGAAGGATAGAATTCACATCAAAACAGTTCACATGAGTAAGTTTGTGCATATTTTATTTCCAGTAGAACAAATGAGCCTAAAGTCAGCTCCATCTAGGAAATGGTTATGTCAGAGCTTATATTCAACCGAGGTTCATACCCAATATAAGTGGCCCAAATGTAATTGTTCTCATGTATTTCTTTTGCTAGAATGATGAATCGATTACACAAATAGAGAAGTCGGTATATTTCCAATAATAGTCGCTTCAGGAAACCTGTCAACTTTGAAGCCAGTATATTGCGGCCGAGGGGATGGATGTATCATAACTGTGCAACATTGGAATGGCAACCACACTATATATTTAATTGTTGCGTATTACTATATTTTTAATATAGAATATCCTTCTTGGTCAAGAAACTTCTTTCTTTTTCTTGAAACTATATATTATTGGATAATTGTATACTAATTCAAAGAAAAGAGTGACTATAAATAAATTTTTGAAAGAACTGAATTTTGTGTATTAATTAGATGGAGCTGACTTTAGGCTCATTTGTTCTACTGGAAATAAAATATGCACAAACTTACTCATGTGAACTGTTTTGATGTGAATTCTATCCTTCAGAAGTAAATAATCGTAAATAATTTTTACCATCAATTTGTAAATGTAATAACATTCCTTCTGAAGGATAGAATTCACATCAAAACAGTTCACATGAGTAAGTTTGTGCATATTTTATTTCCAGTAGAACAAATGAGCCTAAAGTCAGCTCCATCTAATTAATACACAAAATTCAGTTCTTTCAAAAATTTATTTATAGTCACTCTTTTCTTTGAATTAGTATACAATTATCCAATAATATATAGTTTCAAGAAAAAGAAAGAAGTTTCTTGACCAAGAAGGATATTCTATATTAAAAATATAGTAATACGCAACAATTAAATATATAGTGTGGTTGCCATTCCAATGTTGCACAGTTATGATACATCCATCCCCTCGGCCGCAATATACTGGCTTCAAAGTTGACAGGTTTCCTGAAGCGACTATTATTGGAAATATACCGACTTCTCTATTTGTGTAATCGATTCATCATTCTAGCAAAAGAAATACATGAGAACAATTACATTTGGGCCACTTATATTGGGTATGAACCTCGGTTGAATATAAGCTCTGACATAACCATTTCCTAGCTCCCAGGGGATTTCCTTTGACGAGTAAAATCGTCTGGCGTTAGACAGAGTAAAATAACTCCTGGCGTTATACAGAGTAAAATAACAATGTGTTGGAGCAAAGGGTGAGAAAAAGAAATGAATTCTTAAAAGAACTGTTTAAAGATTTGCAAATAAATAGGCTTAAAATAAAATAAAATAAAATGATGCATTTCGGCAGACCACTTATCAAGTGCTACGTCTGCTAACTGAAAATTAGAAACACGAGCCTTTATATAATCAGATGAATAAAAAACTGAATAATAATCAGATGCAGTCACCCCACACGTATAGGATGACATCTCACAACAACGCCAAGTTGAAAACGAATTCCTTTTGTCTGCAAAGATCCGGATCATTAAGTTTAATGTATACGGACTCCGTTATCTTTTATATTATCTTTTATATTATATGGCAGTTAATCCTAGATCGTGTATAAACGACACAAGAAGTGTGTTTTCATCAAACTTCGAACTCTTAAAATTGAGATCTTGAAACAGAAATTCAAACATGTACAGTACTATGAACCACGAAATAACTTGATGTTTCTACTTTCTACGCCACCAATTCTTCTCGCGATCAGTAGGATCGACCGAACGCCTTCGTTCCTGATCTGAAAAGCAAAGACAAGAATTGCCAGTTCGCTACACTCAATGACAGATTATTCATAACCGGATCGTAGGACGAATCAGGAGTGATCAACTGCCAGATTGCTCCGAGAAGCGGAACTTCCCTTGACAAAAGCCATTAATATATGTCGTACGAGCGAAACAAGTTTAAGCCAGCTAAAACAGTTTAATGACGACAACGACAAGTCCCTGCATGGACTGTAAAGATCTAAATCCACTTACCAGTACAAATTTCATCCTCCTATTTTTAATCCGAAATCGCAGTCATCGTACGTGCGAAGAAAATGTCCAAATTACGGTGGCGAACATCCAAGCCATCAAAAGGCCTACCCAGCTTTCGGCAAAATTTGTAATTACTGTCGAAAGGAAAACCACTTTGGTCGAGTTTTTCGATCTAAAATAGCGCTAGGGAACACACAAGCGTTCCAAGTCGAATAAATCGAAGAAGAGTTCGACGAATTTTTCTTCGGAACCGTGGAAAAAGCCTTCATCTTCTATCCCCCCTCTGACGCCTTCACTATACAATTTCCTGGAAAACCGATAAGAGCACAACCAAGAACGAAAGAAACGTAGAGACAAAAATCCATATAAATGGCATTCATAATTTTTTTGTAAACATTTTATTGAATAAATATTCTTACAATTACAACGTGTCTTTTTATTCTTACATAAAATACCATTTAGGTATAAAATCACGAACTAATGTACCATTCCACTACTTTTGACCCGTAAACATACTAGTAATAGTTGACATGGGAATATTCCTACTACGATGTAAAGCATAAAATAAACAGTATTTTCCACACCTCATATTAAATGTACTATTTAAGATCTCAGCAATAGTATTATTGTCGCGTTAATCTCCTGAATAAGCAAAGACTCTGTGATTGCAAGGTATCTACATGTTTGGAGATAATAAGGTAGAAGATATTAGCAGACGGTTGTTTGGGGAGAGGGGGTTATATTTGGGACGCGAAAACCCGCGAGGCGGAAATATTCGGGACGCGGAATACAGCGAGGCGGAAACTGTGTTTCGCGTCCCGAATATAACTCACTCCCCCCAAACAACCGTCTGCTACGCAGGCTAGGTAGAAGAAGGTTTTTTTGTTCAAAGAATGTGCGTTCCAAGTAGCAAACTTAATCCACTTTGATATTAATTAGGTTTGATAGATTAACCCCTTGAGACAACGGATTCAATTTCGGTCTTCGTATTGTAACTCGCTTAAATATCTGTCTCTCTCTTTTCAAACGCACTATAGTTTCCACTACGAATCCACAATTACGAAGAAGTCTTTGTTTTTTTAGATTTGTTATTACTTGATAAGGCAAGTAAACAGTCGCATATTTTCTCAGCGAAACTAATTCTGTTCTCGAGTAATTATAATTATGGTAATTGCCAGCAACTGGCAGTCAAATATGTAGGTTGGTGTTGATTTCCAGCGTTACCTGCTATTCGTAATCCACATTGAAAGCACATCGAAAGAAAAACTCGTTAGGCGGGGGGTTATGGTTGGATCTTTGTTGTTTTGGGGTTAGCGGTTATTTACCTGGTTAAGTGAAAAATTCTGACGATTATATAGCTCCCCTTTTAGCTAATACTGGCGACCATTTTGAATATGCCATGTTACATAGAAAATTTCAAAAAACGAGCCCAAAATATTATTCTTGTAATAATAGGTACGCAGTGCGTACATGTGTCTACTTGAGTTTGACTTGTAGCCGGTAAATCGACTTGTGGCAGGTACAAATGAAGTGAAACCTAATGCCCGCAAGTTTAAAACACGATAGCCGCGTTTTTTTAATTGTTGCAAATCTGATTATAAGTAGTTACATTTTTTCATTCAATAGGATGACTTGAATTATTATAACTAATACCAGGACACGAAGGAATTTAACTATTAAATGTCCCCTAAATCAGAGGGAGGATTTATATAAAAGTCCCAACTGTCTTTCATAAATCCTCCGGATGCTCGAGGGACATTTAATCACTATAATTTTTCAACATGTTATGGTATTAGTTTGTCATTACCAACAAATATAATTTGTGATATTATTTTTGTAATGACAACACTGTGAATGGTAAGATGTTTTGATGATCACTCTGTATAGAAATGAGGTAATTATGGTATTCTCTAGGGGCCGGTTGTTCAAAGCCAGGATAACTTATCGGGTGAATAAGTCCTATCCATCAAATCATTTCACTATTAAAACAATAGGGAAAATATATTATTTATATCACCATTGGCTCAGTTTACTTTGATCTCTAGTGACCTTTATATCTGATAACACTCATTTACGGGCTGATAACACTCGTTTACGGGCTGATAACTAAATACAATACGTCAATAGACCACTCAGCTCGGCACTATACCCTGAAAATATAAAACTACTACAGCTTAAAACGTAAACATTATAATTACCAATATTCCGTTTGGTAACTTTCAATATTCTGTACAACCGTACGCAAAGATACACCCTGTGTTATAGACATTTTTTGTCATGCTTGTTCAACAGTAGTTAAAAAATAACAATGCGAACAATCTAAAGATTCAAATTTCAATATGGAGTTAAATAGTACGAAAACCCTAGACTACAGACCAAATATATAAGTTGTCAATATTCTCCATATAGTCTGTGCGTATACGTGAGTACACGCCTTCCCATTGTCCATCTAAAGGAGTTTGAGAGCCCTGACTTTGAGACCCTGTGGCTTCTTCTAAAATCTTACGTTCTTCCCCTCTGTCCTGTCAATTGTGTACCATCCTCCAGGAAATGACGATATTGCACTTTTAACGCATCTTTCAGAGAACCTTGGTCGTGTCCTCTCGTCTCACCAGGTTCTGGTGTTATATTAGCGGGCGACTATAACCAATTCAGGCATAATCAACTGCCTTACTTGTATTTAAATTCGCTTAATACTAATTTTCGCTCAGTCATAAATTCGCGCGTTTTAATTTCGCGCATCCTGAACACGATATATTCGCTCAGTTTTAATTTCGCGCACCTTTCAAAGAGAGCATACTAGTAAAATTCATTCGCGTTACAAGTGTTGCCCTGGTTTACCATTTTTGGAAAATATACAAAGCGTGACCGCATAAAGAGGTGTCCGCAAAGGAAACCTGTGTATGGCATAAACAAGCAAGTAAATCTGTACAATGTAACTATGCAACTTGTCAGTTGGGACAAAAGGACACCAAGGAAGAACCTAATTCCGCTTCAACGATGGTTAATTTTCGCTAAGTTATGCAGATCTCGTAACTATACGAATACAGAAAAATATGGGATCAAAGATCAACCAGTCGTTATATCAGTGACGAAAGCAGGGATTAAAAGGAAATCTATATCCCACACGCAATTGGTTTGTATACCAAAATCAGATTAGGAAAGATCGAAAATATGTCCTTGGTAGGACATTTACGTAGACAAATTTAGAGATTTTGCAATAGTATGAGTATGAATTGGAATTCTGACTGCAATTGTGTGTAATTTGTGTGTGATTCAAAGTTTAGGAGATCTTCTTTACCCCAAGGAGGTCTGAGAGATTCGTATTACCTTTACGATTGCAGGAAACACGAAAATATCCCGATAGAAACAACAGAAGGGGTAGATGAAGAGGACAGCATATTTGGTTTTATACGATAACGGTGTATTTTGCGTTGTTTTCCTGTTCATCTCCCCTTCTTTGCCTTTTCGCGCGGATTAATTTCGCGCACCCCAATTGGCTCTGCGCGAATTCTAATACCGCACGAATATTAATATAAGTAAGGTATGTAACTCTTTTAACATGAAGCAGGTGGTCAAAGACGCGACGAGAGGTAATAACATTTTGGACAAAATTTTTACTAACATATCCAAATACTAGCTATAAGCGCGCAGAAGAGGTTTCCCCGATTGGACTATCGGACCACAACTCTGTCGTGTACAAACCGCTCCAGGCAAATGTGTTCTCTGGGTCAAGGTCAGTCCGTTTTGTTAGAGATACTCGTCCTGCTAATCGTCGTATTGTTGGCGAGTTGCTCACAAAGGTTAACTGGACTCCGCTCTATCATATGGAATCTTAATTTAATTTATAATTTAATTTATTTTTTTAAATTTAATATGTTTTCAATGTGCTAATTACAGAATAGTATAAATAATAATGTATATGTACAAAATTAAAATTGTAAATAAAATAAAATAATAAATAAATAAATAATGGCACATGAACAAATCTTTCCAAATTCTAAGAACAAATCTTTCCAAATTCTCCAATCTTCATCATACTGTCATTAGTAAGCATGGAATCAAAAGGTAATTTTCTCACCGTATTTCTTAGACCAATGAAATCAGCTCTTTTATAATTGTAAACAAGTCTGCTTTTGTTTCTTATGCGCTTCGCTTTAAGTGTAAATTCGAAGTAGATAAGTAAGTGATCCGTCGGGAATAAAGCTATATCAGGTTTTAGTAGATCAATATGCTGGATATTATATGCTTCATTGGTCAAGACCAAATCAAGAATATTTAATGACCCGCAGCGGAGATTCTTGTTGGCGTACAAATCATTTGACTTAAATAAAAATCCTTGATCAATTCATAAAATTTGAATTCATCACTTGAATCAGAAGCAACAGAGAGAGTCTCCCAATCGATATTTGAGAAGTTAAAATCGCCGAGGATCAAAATTTTCTTGTCGCCCAAACTTTGTAGAAATTCACCAAAATAGTTAACAAACGAGGAATGTGAATTTGGAGGCCTATAGACTGTAGTTAGAATAAGATTTTTACAACACTCTAGCTGTAATTCAATTACTATCATCTCCAAATTTAATTCCAGATCTCCTCGTCGTACAGATTTCAAATCATTTTTAGCGGCAATCATAACACCACCACCTCTACCAACGGCCCGGTCTTTACGATAAATTGTATAACAACCATTAAGGATTTCGTTATCACCAATTGATTCGTTTAGCCACGTTTCAGTTACCGAGACAATATTGTAGGTACCACTGAAAACCAGGTCTTGAAATAATTGTAGTTTGTTACCTTTAATACTTCGTGCATTAAGCGATAAAAGGATATACTTGATCTTCTCTTGGACGAAGCATTCGGACCATTGGACGAAGTATCATTCATGAAAGCTGGTCCAGGATTGATTTCTACATCTCCAGAACGCAAGATTGAAGGATTGAAGTGGCACGAAGAATTCGGATAATAATTCAACTTCTTCTTCAAGAATTTGACTCGTAGAATGATCTTACAATAACAACTTGTCTTAAGAAGACAGTTGTCACGATAGACAGCATTTTCACTGTCCTTCTTTACAAGTCCAAGATACGAACGGAGACCAGTATTCTCTTTGTTAAGACCAGTGGGTGTAAACCCAAAGTATACAACGTAAATCAACAGAAGTATATCACGGAGCAATTAACTGCACGCCCAGACGCCATTCTTGTGAAGAACAGTTCACGTTTTTCTCTTCTGTTGTTAACAATATTATTGAGGAGAACTTACCCTTATCGAAATAAAATTAATGTTCTTTGTAAGAAAGCGCGTTCGTCCTATTACTACCATAATATTGCTGAAGTCCACCAGTCCAACCTTCGAAAGTAGTGGACAGCTGTTAAGCGTATTGCTGGTCTTTCTTCCAGGAAAAATATCACCACCCTGACTCATGAAGTACAACCTTATTCCGACATGGCACTTGCTAACTTGTTCAACGACACGTTTATTGCTGTTGGATCTTCACTTCCTGCTTTAGACTGGTCACCTTTACCTGTGGACGAATTTCCAGCTGATTTCTACATCTCCGTTCCCGATACGGAAAAGGCGCTTCTTTCATCAAAGCTTTATTCATCTGATGGTCCGGATGAGATTTCCGCATGGTTCCTTCGAATTCGTGAGAATGCTTCTGTACTCTGTCGCCCTCTGTGCGCTATTTTTAATTCATGGCTGTCTTTGCGACTACTTAGGAGAAGCGGTATACCTGTTAACGTATTGTTCTCTGTGTATTGCACCTGCATGTATACGACCTATTTTAGAATACGCATGTGAAACGTGGCATCATAGCCTTCCCCAATATTTAAGTGATCAGATAGAAAACATTCAGAAAAGGGAACTAAGAATCATGTTTCCAGGAAGAAGAATTCTTTAACGAATACCAAGTTGCCGACTCTTTATCAACGTCGGTTCGACCTATGTAAACGCTTCTTTTCCAACATGACTGTCCCCTCTCATAAGTTGAATGTATTAGTTCCGCCAAAACGAACATTAACATATAGCTTGGGGCCCAGGCCTCACTATTGGTGCCGAAGTGCCGTACAAAGCGTTTCTCGGACAGCTTCGTACCACTATACTCGTGTATATAATTCAACCTAGAATTTATTGTCATCTATAGTTTTCAAAATACTGAACATACATATAATTAATTTTTATCTTAATACTCTACATTTTCCATTTCTAATTGTATATTTAATATTTTAATATTCTTATTGTGATGTAATCCATGTAATTCAGTTTTAACTCGGCTATTTGGAAATTTTATTAAATCAATCAATCAATCAATAGTTTCTTTTGTGCAAAGAGACGAACACCTCAGTCGGTCTTAACCAACAAAATAATATATTTGTCTTATTACAGATTAACAGAACAATATATTATAAAGATTGTGCATTGTAATTGTTTGCAACAATAGAACTAGAAGTGTGTTGTCTATTGTGATTGCAGGCAGCAGCACATCAACTCACTGAACTCTTTACTTTTTCAAATTATTTTCTTTGATTCCTTACTTTTTCATAATAAACTTCTGTGGGAAAAATCATCGATTTCACCTCATGATTTCTATCTCCTTTTGACTGTTTACTATTCATTATTTTGACAAGAACGTAAAAAATAAAGAGCGATGAGAAACGCTACCAGGAAACTGCCACGGGCTATAGGCGTATATCATGCTCAACCAGTGGTACACATTTCAAACGAAAATCAAACCAAATCATGAAGTGTCGATACAAGAAAAGAAATGTTTGATCATGATTTTTCCCACAGAAGTTTATAACACGATAAACAAGATAAAACACTAATAACTTACCTTGAACCCATTTCCAACTCCAAACTGTCAGCCATGATCAGGGCACATGCAAGTCAACTCTCAATATAGCCTCATAACCCTGAATAGATTGTGCATGAAGTTGGAGTAACCTGGATGATTTTTACAAAGATCCAACCAAGCGCTCCCCATTTGGCCTCTCTGACCATGTGTCCATCGAAATGAAACCCAAAGGGAGATCACTTTTTCCACCATCTACATATAAAGTGAAATCAAGGGATTTACGTGCCAGCAACCGCCTTGCCGTGCGTTCATACCTTGAGCTTATCGACGTCCCGTCTATGCTCAACAGTGTGATTACCTGCGAGGAAAAGGTCTCTATGTTGGAAGAGGTAGTCAAGATTGGACTAGACCACATTATTCCACTTCGATCTAAGACAATACACCTGAGCGAACCTCCATGGATAAATCCTACCCACTTTTCCTAGGAAATTATGATCAATTCCGACGTTTGAGGAACCGTGTTAATCGTGAACGGAAAAAGTGTCGATCAAAGTATTACCATGCTAAAGTCCAACATCTGAAAGAAGGCAAACCCCAGGTTTGGTGGAAAGAAGTAAAAAAACTGAGTGGGACGAGCGTGTGATGACTTAACCAAATCACTGCAACATATTGACAAAAATGCTTCCAGATTTGATCCATTCTTACTCCAATGAATATTTTCCAACCCTTAATTCATAATGCAAACAGTGAAGTTTCCTTGGTTGATCCCGCTCTCGTTGTCACCGCTGATGCTGTGTATAAATAACTTTCCCTGTTGAATTCAACAAAAGCACATGGCCCATACGGCATCCTACTTGGTTATTGAAAGAAAATGCCGACCTGCTAGCAAATCCGGTGAAAGATATTCTAAATCTTTCCTATAGTACAGGCCGTATACCAAAATCCTGGAAGAAAGCAGATATTGTACCGATCCCTAAAACAAAGCCAATACATGACGTCAACAAGCATCTTTGTCCAATTTCGTTAACACCTATACTCTCTAAGATTAGCGAGGAATTTGTGGTTCGCGATTTTGTCAAACCTGCTGTTCTTAGAAAGATCGGAAAAGACCAGTTTGAAACCGTCCCAAAATCATCAACAATACAGGCGTTAATTAGTATGCTCCATATTTGGAATAAAGTTACAGACGGATCTGGATCAGCTGTCAGGGTTGTCTTATTTGATTTTAAAAAAGCTTTCGACTTGATCGATCATAACATCCTTAAAAGAAAGCTCTCCAATTATGATCTCCCACCCGGCATCGTGTGCTGGATAACCGACTTTCTGACGCAGCGTAAACAAAGGGTGAAACTGAGAAACGACTGCTACTCAGAATGGGGTGCTATTCCAGCTGGCGTACCCCAAGGAACAAAACTAGGACCATCGCTTTATCTGATTATGATAAACGACCATTGCAGAAACTGTGTTGAAGAATGAGGCCATGCAAGAGCACGTCGAAGATCTGTCGAACCAGTCCTTAGCTGTCAAATTCCAGTGAAATGAAACGAAGTGCAAAGAGTTACACATATCTTTTGCAAAGTCTAAACCTGAGTTTGCCCCCATTGTCATCAACGACAAAGAAATTGAAGTTGTCACATCAACAAAAATATTAGGTCTTAACATCTCAAATGACCTTAAGTGGAATACGCACATTTCGGAGATTATACGGAAAGTGTCAACTAGATTGTACTTCCTTGGTCAATTGAAACGAGCTGGTCTTGCAGTCAAAGAGCTTTTGTTATTTTACTTACTAAGTAAATAACCTGTGTACGCCCAGTAACAGAATATGCCTGTCCAGTTTTTCATAATTCTCTCACTAAATATCTGTCAGAAGACTTGGAAAAACTTCAAAAACGAGCTCTACGTATTATCTTCCCACATTTATCATATCTGAATGCATTAGAGGCTGCTGGTTTAGTTTCCTTGTACACCAGAAGAGAAACTCTCACTAAACATCTGTTTAATAACATAGTGCAAAACACATCTCACACATTACACGTGTTGTTACCAAGCCAAAATGAGTCTGTTATGAATTTGAGAAGAAAGAGTACCTTTAACAACCCAGTGTGCAGAACGAATAGATTAAAAAACAGTTTTATAATGGCAAACTCCAAAGATCATTTTAAAACAAACTCTTAGTGATTAGTGTAATTAATATTAAATCTTTTATAATAGATAAATTAATTTCTTATATAATCAGACACTGTAAAGTTTAAATACAATTCAGCTTTTGTAATTATAGGGCTGTAATTTTTAAATTTAATAAACTATCTATCTAAGTGCTCATGAATTACTTCGATTTACTTTACTCCACTGCTGTCGTCTGCTGCCGTTAGACAAAGAAAATACCTTCTTTCAATATTTTGATTTTCACCGAACGCGCAATTTGGTGACCACGCCTTTGTTTCAAAAACAACTAAAACTAACATTTTATATCCGGTGGTCGCGTATCACGGAAAACTACTGAAAACATTTTAAGTTGAATTTCCAGTTACCTGGTATATATGAATGTTAAATACCACTAATTGTTCAAGTCGTTATACGATGATTTTCCCTGCTAATACCATTTCGCAATATCTCACCATATGCAAAACAGGAAAATCGCACGAACAATTATAAAAACATCATAATTTCCTGTCAACTTTACCTTTACGCAATGCAAATACGCGGCGTGTAAAACTTAATCGGTTAATATTTCAACATGCTCTTTATATCAACATTATTTGTGATTGTTACATTGATGCACAGAATGATCTTGTAAAAGTGATCTATATATTTTCTCGCTGAACAATATTCCCCCAATCTCGACATGTATGCTTTCGCATAAGTACAGATCGTAATGTTTTGCATATTAAATTCAAGTATCCCAACGACTTTGGCTCGTGTGCATGTCATTGAACTATTCAGGGCGGCTCTACATAGAATTACACCCTTCTAGCTCTTGCATTGACAAAACAAAAATTACAATAGATCACTTAATACTGAAAATTTGTTATTTACGAAAATTCGATTATATATCAAGTATAGTGCAAAATTGTCATAAAACTCTATTTATACAAAGGCAAGCAGTACACCCTTAAATTACGTTTTACTACAATTACATAACCTAATAATGTCCGTAAGCGAAAGTGTCAAAAAAATAATCTAAAATAAAATGTTTGTCGTCGTATGACAAAAACTATTTTATTTTATTTTATTTAACTGAATATATTTCATGATTTTCACTACGAATTAGCTGTGGTTTGTTCCTTTTCAAATAAACACTCTTTGTGATGGTAATGGTTTATTAGTCACATTTCAATAGCAAAAATTACAGCTAAATTATTATGTGTTTACATGTTTATAAATAATATAAATATTAAGGACTAAAAACACTAATTCTAAAAAGGTTATACTAAAAAAAATACGAATCAATACTTTCATTGTATCTATTAATTGAATAAACTAAAGGACTACATTTAAAACGTTCTGTTCTACAAAAAAAGTTATAAATTTTACTACTGTTCGCTCTGGTCTCTCTCGTGATGTATTCAGTATTGGTGGACCACTTCATATCATCGTCAAGCCAAATTCCTAACAATTTATATGACTTCACCCGAGCAATAGGTTGATCTCCGATTTTAATTGGCGGGATGGTTGTTTTATTCTTCCTAAAATCGATGATCATTTCTTTGCATTTCTTCACATTTAATTCCATTTTTTCATGTCTTGCAAATAGAATCACGTTGTCAACATTTTCTTGGGTATTTCCAATTAAAGTCCCAGAGGTGTGACCCGATATTTCGATCACTTCAGATAGAGTCGTGTCGTCTATAAACATTACTGTTTCTCCATCTGTACAGTCCTGATTGTTTACTTCGACCGAGTTCCAATTTGTAACTGAGGGAAGTTGGTTAATTTTTACAATGAAAGCGATTGGTCCTAGTTTGCTACCCTGATGGGGTACGCCTCCATTGATTTCCATGCGTTCCGATTTTACACCATGATGTGTAATCATCTGCGATCGTCCTTGTAAATACGACGCAATCCATCCAATCAAACCTGGACGTACACCAATATCTTTAGTAAAGTTTTGCAGAAGTCGGTTGTGGTCGATTAGGTCGAAGGCCTTTCGGAAGTCAAGGAAAGTAATTCGAACAATTTTCCTAGTATTTTCTATTGCTAGGTACCACTTGTGTAATTGGGAAATTAATGCAAGGACAGCAGACATTCCAGCAAGATCTCCGAATTGGGATTCGTGAATTCTGTCATTAGTATCGTTTAGAATCCAATCCACTGCATATGATTCCTGAATTTTTGAAAGAATGCTGGTTAAGGCAATTGGTCTTAGTTCTTCCACTAAAGAACATGGATTTGATTTTGGTATGCCACATACATTAGAAATTTTCCATGTTTCAGGGAAAATTTTACATCTAAACGACTGATTGTAGATGTCGGTAAGTGGTACGGCGAAGTATTCAGCGAATATCTTTATCAATTTCATGTTTGGGTCAAAAGGACCAGGTGCTTTGTTCAGATCTATGTTGTATAACTTCCTTGCAACACTTTCGGCCGTAATTGATGGTAGAAGATCTTGATTTCCGAATGACAACCATTCATCTTTAACTTTAGGGTATTCTTTAGTCAGACTCGTGAAGAAATTATTTATGTAGTCAGCGGTCTGTTTATTGCTCATCGGGGCATCCGATAGAGGGTCCGTTAGATTAAAATTCTGTTGTTTAGTTCCGACAATTCGTTTTATGTTTTCCACCATTTCTTTGGATTTTGATTGCGAACAGCTTTAATATTTTTATCGTAGAATTTACGATTCGCCTTTCTAATCTCCGCAACAATTGAGTTCCGCAGTGATTTGGATTGTTCCAATCTCCCTCTTTGATATGCTTTATCCCGTTTCCGTATCATTTGTTTGATTCTTCCGTTTATATAACGTTTATATAAGGTTTATTTCGTGGAGCGGTGTTTCATGTACTCTGTTAATAAAAATAATTATCCTATCACACGCACTCGTTGCAAAGCTATATCATATATACCTCGACCAATTTGAAAAATGTGCACCAACCTACAATTCCGCACTGGAGTCATGTGGCTTCCCTGAACGTGTGATCTTTTCCAACACTAATACTAGTACAACCAGCAACATGAGAAGAAACAGAAGCAGAAAAATCATATGGTTTAACCCGCCCTTCAGCCGTAATGTACAAACCAACGTTGCCAGATGTTTCCTACAACTTATCGATAAACACTTCCATGTTAAAAATCTTATGCAAAATGTGGTTTCTAGAGGAACCGTCAAGGTCAGCTACAGCTGTATGGACAATATGGCTAGTGTGATTAATCGACACAACCTCAAAATTATTAAATAGAAAATACCAATTCAGTACAGCGCTATCCAAATACATTTGGGATTTGAAAGATACCACTCCTGAACAAAAGATCTGAATTGTTTGCCAAATGCCGTCATGAGAACAAATTTTATGCATCTAATTTTAACATTCCCCAGTTCTTACACCTTTTATTAGTCTGATGATCGCCTTTTTAAACATTTTAAATATCTTATGTATTATATATGCTCTATTGTATTGAGCTCTCTACGGCATCTGTGTCGCAACTCGTACGTATATATATATATATATATATATATATATATATATATATATATATATATATATATATATATATATATATATATATATATATATATATATATATATATATATATATATATATATATACTGTATATATATATATATATATATATATATATATATATATATATATATATATATATATATATATATATATATATATATATATATATATATATATATATATATTTATTTTTATTTTTATTTTTTAAAAATTTTAATATAAAATGTATATATACAGTTGACTATATATATATATATATATATATATATATATATATATAGCAAAGTGAAAAGGTGGTAAACTGCCAAGAATTTAGTGACGAGATACTGACGTTTCGAGCGGAGCCCTTCATTTCCAGCGGAGCCCCTCTGATGAAGGGCTCCGCTCGAAACGTCAGTATCTCGTCACTAAATTCTTGGCAGTTTACCACCTTTTCACTTTGCTATATATTCAAAACACTGTCTACGCAGCACTCTACTTTTTTACTACTCTCGGATATTATATATATATATATATATATATATATATATATCAAATAGAGAGCTTGTGTTTGTGTTTCGAGAGTGCTCGATACCATCGGTAGAGCAAATATATAGAATAACTGGACACGGTTACACTTTCGACATTAGTTTATTGCATACAGTTCTGTTTCGTACAGGCGAACCTGCACTCATCAGTGCTAGACTAAATAGGCCTGAGTCCAAGTTAAGGGTTACATCGAGGAAATTCACCACTTTCTTGTTTGCTTCGATTGTAATTCTTAGTTCGTTATCTTGGAAGGTTTTACAGATATCTTTCTTCATTCGCTCGGTTTCTTGCGGTGTTCCTGTGGATATTCCCAGGCCATCATCTCTGATAGAGGCCTATAGAGTTGCCGTATTTCGATTGCAAGAGGGATAACATATAGCATACTACGAGCTCACAGGATTCCGCGCCGTCGGAATTACAATCGAAGCAAACAAGAAAGTGGTGAATTTCCTCGATGTAACCCTTAACTTGGACTCAGGCCTACATAAACCATACATGAAACCGAATAACACTCTCAAATACGTTAATACTAAGTCCAACCACCCACCAGCCGTCTTGAAGAACATCCCGATAGGAATCAACAAACGACTTTCAGAGATATCCTCCAACGAAGAAGTATTTAATAACGCAGCGCCTGCCTACCAGAAAGCCTTAGACGACAACGGATACAACTACAAACTAAACTACGAGAAACCTGATCAACCGAAAGCAAACAGAAAACGCAACATTATTTGGTATAACCCCCCCTACGATCACAACGTCAAAACAAACATCGGCAAAGAATTTCTGAATACAATAGATAAATGTTTCCCGACTAATAATAAACTCCACAAGATTTTTAATCGGAATACCACAAAGATTTCGTACAGCTGCATGCCGAACGTGGGAGCCATAATCGAGGGAAACAACAAGAAACTGTTGCGGAACAGCGTAAACCCCGAGCTCGAGAGGAAATGCAACTGCCCGAAAGATGCAAAGTGCCCCCTGGACGGTGAATGTCTCTCCAAAGACATTGTATACCGTGCAACAGTAACCTGCGGCAATGCAACTGAAACGTACGTTGGCCTGACCGCAACCAGCTTCAAATCCAGATACGCAAACCATAAGGCCTCATTCAAAACGGAAACAAAACGAAACGCAACAGAACTGAGCAAACATATTTGGAATCTGAAAGACAAAAATTTGAACTACGCTATCAAATGGAACATTTTATGCCGTGCTCCCCACTATTCTAATATCACGAAACGATGTAATTTATGTATAGAAGAGAAGTTTTATATTTTATGCAAACCGGAGAGCGCAACTTTGAACAAACGGAACGAACTAATTAGTAAGTGTAGACATAAAGCGAAATTTCTGTTAAGGAACGTCTTCACGAGTTAAACACGCAAAGTCTCTAATTACAGGCGTGATCTCATAATGTTATAAGATAGGCCAGTAACGGAAGATGTAATATGATGCTTGTGGTGCTGTAGGTGTTTTTATAAGTCACATTTAGTCTAGCACTGATGAGTGCAGGTTCGCCTGTACGAAACAGAACTGTATGCAATAAACTAATGTCGAAAGTGTAACCGTGTCCAGTTATTCTATATATATATATATATATATATATATATATATATATATATATATATATATATATATATATATATATATATATATATATATATAATATATATATATATATATATATATATATATATAAGGAGCTCTTGATCAAAGGATGGGAGTGGTGGGTGAGAGCATGATACTTGAAGTAGTGCATCGCCTTTCCTGTAGCCTGTAACGCCTGCATTCCCTTTCCGAAGGCTATACGCTAATAGCAGTCATCGCGCTCTGTTTGGATATGCCATATCGTATTCCACGTTCTTAGTGGCCGCGGCGTGTATATAGCTGTCATCCCTCTCTGCTATCTCCTGTTAACCTATTTCACAACCCCATTTAATTACGGCTTGATGTCATTCTGAAAAGCACTTTGCGAGCTTATAATATTAAGTTGCTAAAAGCCCTTTATCAAAATGTATATTTTATCTCAAACGCGCTAACAAAATAATTTCTAATATATTAGTCTAACAATCAATCAGCTTCCATCTACGGCCATAAATGTTGCTTCTTGTTGGGCAACTTTCACTCTGTGGGAAAATCTAACCCTGAAGGTAGCGTCTACCCATCAATGTAATAAAAGAAGATAAGACGCAGACAATTCGTAGGATGAGAGAATAAATAATACTCTCAAAAAACATGTGGGTAATGATTACTGTAATACAACATGTGCAGATCACGACAAAAACATTTCGCAGGTTGATCTCGCTGATTTATCCTACAAGGTCTGGACACTTACTTAATTTCGATGTCGAATATATCCTCAATGTGTTGTTTAAGCTTTAGCTTCTTTATCAGCTGAAGCAAAGGGTCCACGTCGCTTTCTTCGATGTAGTGCAGCCAGTTTGCTCCTTCGCCAACCGTAATCCCGCCAAATGAGAGGTTTTTGAGACGACCTCCAACATAATTTTGCGCTTCTAACACCAGATAATTATTAATGCCGTTGTTGTTAAGGTAATTTGCCGCAGTTAATCCCGCCATACCAGCACCAAGTATTACCACATCAATATCTGTTGTTTGGTTTGCACCACAATATATCCATGAAGAAAGGAAGGCGAGAAAAAACAAGGTCAGTCTGAAATCCATACGTTAAAACAAACTGTTGAACGTCTTCATGTCTTTTCTTCTTTGAATATGTGTTGTATACGTCGTTATGTAACGCCAGCTTTGAAGGGAACGCCTTAATGCACCTTAATAGCGAAGCGCGCGGTAATGACGTCAGTATGTATGTTTGTCTGAGTCTATAATTTATTCTTGTTTATTCTCTTGCATTCCCAACAATAGAAAATGGTTATTTAGGAATCCCTTGAGATTCAATTTTGGTTTGTTTGTCTGAGTTTTGGTTCTATAAATAGCATTAGCATATACCAAAACAGTGGATAGTGCTTTTCGCGCAATCTGATTGGTTCCTCTAGCTCGGGATATCCTGCATTAGTATCAACCAACTAGTGGTCTATTACAAATTCGGCATTCTGATTGGCTGAGCTACTCACTGTCTATTGGTGATAGACGGTGAGTAGCGTTATCCAATCACAAACCTTCTTATGCTGGAATATTCCTATCTTGACCAATCAGAAGCCACGACATATTCACGCTGCAATCTAGTCCAAACATGGCGCCCACTAAAATTTATATACGAGTGATGAAATCATGAAAACATTGGCCCGAAAGTAATGGAAAATTGTTCAGTTTGACATTTTCGAATAGGAAAATGAATTCGCTTATGCCTATGGAGTATATCTATACCAAATGTGAAGCAAAGTAATTACAAACTCGTTTTTTGTGAGCGATTGTTTAAAACTACTTTGTTTTCTACTCCTAGTAGAAACTGACCATGGTCTATTACAAATGCTGCATTCTGATTGGCTACTCAACCGTTGTCTATTCGTGATAGACAACGTTTGGGAAACGCGTTCAAAACAATGGCAGAAAACTCTCGTTTTGGGGAGGTTTCACATGAGTTTTTGGATAATTTTTTTGAGAATGCATGATTTGTAATACGTAGTCCACTAATTTGTTTCTACTATGAGCGAATAGTCAACTCAGGCTTCGCCTTCGTTGACTATTCGCTCATAGACAACTCCGACTCGTTGTCTAATTGTTAATTAGACAACTCGTTCTCGTTGTCTAATTGTTAACTATTCACTGTTTCGCAAAACAAGATGGTGTCCTTCTCTTGAACGATTTTATTTTTACATAATGGAAGAAATTGGTAAAACCAGCCAGGTAGAAAACAATTACTGTATGTAGGGCAATTACTTTAGGTAATATTTATGAAAAACAAGTTGCAAAGAGAGAATGAAAAGTGCTCAAAAACCAGCAGAACAAGGAATGATGTGCTCCAAAAACAAAGTTTTCGTTCAAATATTTTGAAAGAAAAGTGTACTCCGTAGTTCATATATCGATATTCGCCTTTACAGTTTATGAGACAATTTGAATTACCTTTTATATAGAATTTAATAACATTTACAAACATTAAAAATCATTTCAGTTACAACAAAAACCAAGCAAAACTTAAAGCATTAGTACGTTTTCGGCCGTAAAGATACACGATACACATTACACAGCTCACGAAACTGGCGAGTAATGAACTGAACACTAAACAAATGACCGGGAAACATACTATCGATTTTATAACAGTAAATACCCACAGAAAATCTTTATAAATTAAAGGAAATTCAATGACTAAACACATGAAAATTTGTAACTGTACTGACCGAAATAAAAACGCTTATAGAACTCATATTTTGAAAAGAGCAACTGTCGTTTACTCACCCAGAATTCATTATAGTTATCCTTCGTCCTCAAGTTTTCCCATGTGCAGTATTAAAATATTTCCTTTGAACTAAAATCCAGTGGTCTTTTGGCTTACTTTGATCCAACTTCGAAACAAGCTTCGAAAGGTTTTCAAAACGACCGGCAGCTCAGCTTGTCAAAACTGGTAAATTTGGGAGAATTTAGTTTTTTAACCACGTTGGGAGAATTTAGTTTTGCCTTACGTGAAACTAACCGAAATTTACTTAATTTTTATAAATTTGTTTTGGTATATGCTAAAACAATTATTCACCTCAGTGTCAGTGAATAGCGGTGGATATTTACCTCGACGCTTCACGTCTCGGTAAATATCCACCACTATTCACTTCCACTTTGGTGAATAATTGTTAATTAACGCGCTCCGCTATCGAGACATGGATATATTATTAATGACTATTAATACTACCAGAATCCTTTTCGGTATATCTTTTTGAAGTCAAGCAATTAATTTACATCTCGCAGAGGGAGTTTAACATTAACATAAGAAAGGAAATCTGGAAAACAGAACCGGTATAAAATTAATAAGTATTCTTTTAAAATAACCTATTGTGGTAGTTTGAAAGCCCTAGACACCTCTGAGCCACGGATGCATAAAATAACACTATCTTATATATGAAATGCAAATTAGCAGGAATTTTATATAAAGTTCGTAGAGACTTATATAAAGTTCGTAGAGATTTTCATGCTGATTAGTATTCATGTGGGATTTTATCAGGTATAAAAGCCTTGCGCGTGACTAAATACGGAAATGTGATTGGACAATTTGGTTAATGAATATTAATGAGTTTTTGAAATATATTTAAAGTTATCTTAATTTCCCAGATACATCAACACAAAGACCATATTTGCATACCCAACTATGCGAATCGAAAACAAATCGATTTACATTGTTCTAAATCAACCCAATTTACCTCTAATAGAAACCAGTACACTCCCTAGTGATTACAATCAATTGTTTTTGAAGCTATTTAAAACACTCGAACTCGCGTTTTATCATATCTAAAATGCTCGCGCTGCGCGCTCGCATTTTAAATATGATAAAACGCTCCTTCTCGTGTTTTAAATACTACGTATTAGGCCTTTATAGATTGTGCTACTAAATTGAGTGAAAGTTGCTCAAAAACATGGGAAAATGTTGCTCAAAATTTGCGAAAAATTGAAAAAGTTGCTCCCAAATTTCAAAAAGTTGCTAGCAATAGGTAGCCATTTTATTATGGATAATCAACACAAGCTTAACTTCGACTCGAATCTTCGAGTGTTAGTAATACAACATAATTTCAAAGTATTGATAAGTAATAATGAAAATCCGGCAGACCGACCGGCACCATTACTACTCAATAAGCTCAATATGTTCTAAATAGTCTCTTATAAGTTTTCAGCCACTTGGGCACTGCTTACTGCCTCTTGGCACTGTTGCACCTTATCATAACCGAGGCCTCAAGGTAATCTTCAAGTGCAGACTCTTGTTCGGAGTTGAATGCATTGTTCATAAGGCTGAAAGCTCTTTCGGCAGTCCTGCCATGGATAAAATAAACTTTATTTCATCCATTAAACAAAGAAACAAAATGGCGGCTCCAGCAGCTCAGCTCCAGCTTTACTCCATCACCAATATAAACATCACCGAATAACATCAAGGGAATCGACGTGGGAGGGTTAGGAAGACACTTAAGGCGGGGGGTTAGGGTTAGAAAACTCATTAGGTGGCGGGTTAGGGTTAGGATCTAAGTTGTTTTGGGGTTAGCGGTTATTTCATGACGATTATATACCTCGATTCATTTGGTGATGGAGTAACATGAAAGGTTAACCAGCAGCTCTTATTGAATAACCGCTGGTAATTTTGGGCGTTGTTCGCAGGCTCGTTAAATTAATAACTGTTGTCCGATAGCATCCGTCTTGGCAATGAACAATGATCGTCTAGACGTCTACAGCATTTTTATTGTCATCTAAATCAATTACAAATTTGATTTAGTCTGTTTACATCTCTTAATGCTCATTTGGTGTTTAAAACCGTTAAAAGTTGCTCATTTTGTGCTTAAAACAGTTAAAAGTTGCTCTGGAAGGTAAGCTGCTGCTTGAGGTTGCTCGAAGGACAAAAAGTTGCTCAGAACTCCAAAAGTTGCTAAAAAGTTGCCGAGCACAATCTATAAAGGCCTACTACGTATGGTGAAAGTATTTCAAAGCTTTTTCTCTTCCTATGGCTCAGAGGTGTCTAGGGCTTTCAAACTAAGCGCAGATGTAACAACGAGGATCATCGCAGGGTGGAGCGTTGCGACTCACAAAGTCAGTGGGCAAGTTAGCGGAACTGGCGAGATGGCAGAGGGAGATCTTGTATTGACCGGGGGCTTGACGAAAACTGGCCACGACAAAGCTTTTCGAAGGATTGAACGCACGGTTTGCTGTCGGTGAGGACACAGGTCTGGAACTTAGATTGGATGATGTAACTACCTCCTCCGCAGGCGTTTTTGGGGCGAGGGAGGGGCGCGGGCGGAAAAAAATTGCGGGCGAAGAGAGAATAAACGCCTGCCGACTAATGATTTCAAGATGGCGAAGCATTGACGTGATCGTACTCGAGATCGTACATATTTATAGGCGTATTGAAAAGCAATTTATCGAGGAAACTGTTGGGCAGTAAATAGTTAAAACAACTCTCCTTTTTACCACCATTTCTTAAAAACGAAGCGACAACTGGTAATTTGCTACTAAACACAAAGCATGAAGGCAAGCATATCAACTAAATAATGAACATTAGCATATATATTATTTAAAATACATGTAGCATGTCTAATAAAGCATATTCAGTTATACATACATACAAACAAACAAAAACAATGCAAAACACAACCTTTATTAGTATATAAAATATTGTACTTGAGACGCTAATATCACTTTAATATATCTTGTTTTAATCTATACATTGGGTTCAATTAAACACGTTCAAGTTTACAATGGGAAGCTGGTCTACATTTTGCGCTAAATCGTAGAATACCCGTCCAGCACTTTCGCTATTTGTATCTGTTGACAGTTAGTAAAAGCACGGTTAGTAAAAGTGATAAATTAAAAGGGTCAAATTACGCAAAGTTCATCATACACAATTCCTTCGTTCTATATTTTAAACCATTTAATTTGATAAATGTACAATTAGAGCAACCTGGTTTGTATTTCTGCCTTTAAATGCGGTTTGAAAAATGGACGGGTATTCTATAATTGCTCCGACTAATGTCAACATCACTGTCTATCACTGCTGTGCATGAAATCTTCTAATTTCTGAATCTCTTCCTCGCTGCTATCCGCCATAAGACTTTATGAGGCGTTTCAAGTTTCGATGGGTCATATTTCAGCAGATATTTATGGATAACCCGAAGATCGACACTACAAACCCGAAGATCGAACATTAGTTGGCAGGCGTTTCTTCGTCTCTTCTCAAATTTCGCGCGCCCGCAATTTTTCTGCCCGCGCCCCTCCCGCCCAAAAAACGCCTGCGGAGGAGGTAGATGATGTAAGGTGCAAAGTGCTTGATGGCAAAGGCAACAGAAAGCATAAAGTGTAGCACCAAGACCATTCATCTTCACAAAACCATCAGTTACAATCCAAAGTTGGTCATCGGGATTCAGAATCAACTCTGCAGCACGTATTTTATCAGATCTAAAACAATCGGGCTACCCCTCGTGTTTTATATCTGATAAAACACTGCTGCTCGTTTATTAAACAATACTTTATGCCATGCTTTGTTGCACGTACATGGCTTTTGTATTAATAACCATTAATGAACCATTAATAACCATGAATTAACCATCTGCATTAACCATGAATTAACCATCTGCATTACCATGAATTAACCATCTGCATTAGGCAATAATAATAATACAATAATATTTATACAGGCCGGATAGCCTATTTCATAACAAATTAAAGTTATTACAAATATAAACACATATTCATATATGTACAGTACAATGTTACAAAAACTAATTTTAACTCAAAAGTTGTATATCCTGCAGATTGTCAATTAAGGCAATCGATAAGGTGCTACAACATGTATGTATGAACATAATTAGTTCTTTAGATATGATGTGAAAAATTGAAAATGCCTTCACGGAATTTCTTAACTAGTATTACACAATGTAACTTTCTTAGGGTTTCTGTTAACCAATGAGTTTCAAGTCCCGAGTTAGGAAAGATCAGTTTTCCTGCTCTGCGTTGAGACCTCTCGAGAGAAATCAATATTAAGTTATACACATCCCTGCCATCTCCACATCGCAGTAGTCCAATGTGGGTAGAATTATCAAATTACTGTATATATCTTTTTTTAAATAAATAATCGCGTAAGGCAAAAATAAGCCAATCAGGTTCGAGAAACAATAACAAATAATAATGAGATGTAAACATAGGAAAGTTATTTGCTATTTTTACAGACAATCAGCAATCCACAAACAGACCATATAAAGGATGCTAATGAGTGAGAGGTGAAAATAAATAAATACCCATGGGTATTTAATATATTTATTAAGTGTCATTACGTTTCACTCTCTGACGTAGAGCCTTCGTAGAGCCTATAGCAATGAAACTAAGAATCAACGCACTTCTCAGCATTTAGATATGTGATGAAACACTTCTCGTGTTTCATATATTACATAATCAGCAGATAATAGTCATTACTAATTTTATTTAAAGAAAATGTCAATTTTACAAAAAAACTAGAGTTCTAAAGTTTGCTTCCTAGTTGAGTTAACTGCAAAGGTCCTGTATGTGGTTCAACTCCTACAGATAAAAAAAACCCAATTGAATTGAAATTTTATTTAAAGTGTCTATGAAGTGAAAAATTCGCAAGTATTTTTTTGCTTTAACGGACAAAGTAGCACGGCAGGAGCGTTCACTGAAAATTACAAGTGAATCTGCTGCATAGTCTTTGAGCTATCAACTCTCAAAATTTGTCCATTGGCATAGTTTCACGTTACAAAATAGGGAAAGACTGGGATTGAATATATGTGGTATATGACGTATGCAGATGGTCATTAATGTTCAAATCAATTGTTCTTATATGCATAGTCCACCTGCATACGTCACAAGACAATGAACCGCGCGTTTCAGATTTCACCAAGAACATTTAGCCATGCCAAACTTTGAGAGTTGATAACTCGAAGACTATGAGGCAAATTCACTTGAAATTTTCAGTGTACGCTCTTGCCGTGCTACTTTGTCCGTTAAAGCAAAAAAATGCTAGAGAATTTTTCACTTCATAGACACTTTAATAAGGGCAAACCTCGTCAACACAAAAATGCTGTAATTAAAATGGGTCCTTGGAATATTACATATATACAAACGATATACAAAATATATAGGTCTATAAAAATGATATTAAACACTTATTGACAAAGTGAGAGGTCTTTACGGCAAAATTATCCTTCCCGCGGTCTTTCAGTACAGAGCGAGGGCTGTGCAAAAAGACCAAAGGCAGGATAATTTTGCCATAAAGACCGAGCAAAGGAGGTTAATAAGGTTTTTATTATAAGGCTCTTTTAAATTTCTCACATTTCCTCAATTTTTGGTAATTTTTAAATATTTTCAGCGATCCGTAATGACCAGTCTTTACCGGTTTGTAAAGACCGCTCAGGAACCAATCAGATTTCAGAAAAGCTGCGTTAAGCTAAGCCAATAAAAAGCCCTAAGAACAACATTAAAAAACATTCTATATAAAACTATGAAATTAAACTGGTTCAAAAACTCATTTATATACGATGAAAACACATAGGAAAATCACGATCGTATCGTGTCTTTATCGATAACTTTCTCGCTGATTTTAACGGCTTATTATTATCATTACATACCAAGTGTCAACCAAGTGTCTTGCGTCTCATTGGGCGAGACGATTTTACTCTGTCTGACGCCAGACGGTTAATTTACTTCGATTACTCGTTGATTTTGTCTTCCGAAGAGGTGGAATGTATGTCCTTTGAAGACGGTCGCTGCGCCCAACGAGTTGAAAACCTTTTGTCAATATAACGCACAAACATTGTGGTAGTTTACTATAAGTTCAGACGATTTTACTGTCTGACGCCAGACGGTTAATTTACTTCGATTACTCGTTCTTTTTGTCTTCCGAAGAGGTGGAATGTATGTCCTTTGAAGACGGTCGCTGCGCCCAATGAGTTGAAAAACTTTTGTCAATATAACGCACAAAAATTGTGGTAGTTTACTATAAGTCATGTTTAAAATAGCTACCATTTATATCAGCATTGCAATCGACTTTCTTCGAAAATGGCGGGGTAATATAAACAGTCACACTACTGTACACATTACAGGTCAGCGGTTACACCAAAAAATTTACAGAACCACAACACGATAGCAATATATCTGCGCGTTGCGCAGATGCAAAAATTAAGGAAATGTCTTTTCATTATGTTAATTTCACGACTTAGGAAACTACAATATAGAAAACATTTATGTCCCATGATCAATTTGAAAAGAACTCGATGAGCTTCTCAAACAATCGGCTGTCGCTGCGTGTTTTACACACATCTGTCATGTTCTCTCAAGAAGTCATCTTTCAAGCTGCTCTTGTCAGTTATCACATACACATGTAGACGTTAGCTATTTTTGTCAATGAATATTGCCGAGTTTTTTTTCCAGTGTTGAGAAATAAATCGCTATGTCGTAAATAGTAACGCGATGTGCGATTTACACGCTTCCAAATCCATGAACTGAAGAAGACAGCGAAGAAACGAGAAGACAGCGCTGATTTCAAGTATTTTCGTAAGATGAAAGAAAAACTCGTACATTATCGGAAAAAAGCTGATTATGCGTTAATAATCGGCCGATTACCGATTATTGAAAAACGTCCGATTATCGGCTCATCTCTATAGTTAAAAATAGAAACGGCTATAAAAATAGAAACAAATCTTTTATCGTGTTTCTGCTACTCGTTTATTAAAGTGGTAATAGCATGAAAATGGGATTACGATCTTTTTCGTGAAATGAAAGTACAGTAGGTATACTCAATTAATATTAAAGCCAAATAATAAATGTAAGGCTGCTAATTTCGAGCTTGTTTTTACAAAGTTGACGGTCGCCATTACATTTTCCACTTTATCGAGCGCCGGTCAGCGGAAGAGTATTTTGACGTCATACTCTCAAACTGGACTATAATCATTTTCATGTGGAGATGGGAAGATATAACGAAGCCATAATCAAGCCACAGCAATGTTCGTGTCAGAATAACTGAGAATCAACGATACAGTGAAGGAATGCAAAATATCCTGATTGAATTATAAACATCTTGCTTTCCAGCAAATAATGCTTAAATCGTTGGGTTTATGAGGTAGCCTCTGTGGGATTTTGAAGACAAAGCACCAGAGAAAATACTCGAGTATACATAGATAGTTTAATGAAGACTTGAAATAGTTCTTTAATCCATTTTATCTAAGATGGAAGTTAGGCTCACTCTATGTTATTACAGGTACTAGGTGCCGACCGCCGAAGATTAAGATGAGTTGATTAAATCCCATTTCTCAATAAAAAGGGCCCTACACTCCTAGATATACGAAAGCATTAACGCTGATAAATATTTTAAGGATTAATTGAACACCGCTAAATAGGTCAAGGTAGCCTCATCCTGTTATTAAGTGCCGACGATCTTCGCCCTGAAACAATACAATACATTATTGCATTGTGTAATAACATTATAAGCAATCCTTACAACATGCCGATCGGCTGCAGGAATACACATGCGCATAACTGAGTACGGGAACACGCAGCACATAACTGAATACCGCTGATCACACATAAACTTACCGAGAACATGAGCGATCATAAAGATACTGTCAACGCCGAAAAACATTTCCTTTTTACCTTCCGCATCTTCTACCAGTATGGTTGGTGCCCCGAAGCTCTAAATTGTGGAACACTTCATGAGTTTAAGAAGCACGGGTTAAATTAAAACGTATTTTGGTGAATTTATTATAAGACCAATAACACAACACATGCGCAGTAAGACTGTTACTCACATTTAAATAACCTCCAAATAAGCGGACCCCTTTCAACCCGATAGGAGGTTCGAACGTAACATAAAACGACATTCAATTAATAGAAATAAAAAATAACTTGAAGCAAGTATCAACTATGAAATCAAAAAGTTTGTAATACTATACCCCATATTCTATTGCTCTTTGCGTTGTCTCTGTTAACTTTGTTTTTGTTGACTCTGTCTGTGATTCCTCAAGTAACTTCTCAGAGTCTTCAACGGTGAGACCAACTTTTTTGCAAACCTAAAACGACAACTTGTATTCCCAATAAATAATGCACAAAAGGTAATGCTTTAAAGTAGTTTTAGAAGTCATTAAAGTTTATGCCCCAGTGGTGATCATCACCTAACTTCTCCTAATATAATATCAATGATTAAGCAAGCATATAGGTAATGCAATAAAGGAAATGATCACCAAGATAAAGGGTCGTGTTTTTAAAACAACTTCTCTCAACATAGTACTATAAGAAATGATTGGAGACCAATAACGATAATTTGTATGTTGATCTGGGGCTTAAACTGATAACAAAATTCGTGTTTCTATATATTGTGACACTGTTTTGACTGTGCTTCAAGACAGATAAAACAGCTTTCACACCACTGTAATACCACTGTGGTTCAGATGTTGCTTCTGACTGACTGACTAACTGACTGACTGACTGACTGACTGACTGACTGACTGACTGACTGACTGACTGACTGACTGACTGTGACTGACTGACTGACTGACTGTGACTGACTGACTGTGACTGACTGTGACTGACTGTGACTGACTGTGACTGACTGTGACTGACTGACTGAATTGTGGTGCAAGTTTGAAGTTTGTAGCTATCATGGAACAATTTAAAAATTTGAAAGTGTGTTATGTTTTAAAGTTTAGAATTTGAAAAAAATATAATTTTTGTACATTGCTCAGAAGTATTTTGATAAATTTTGAAATACTTAACGGAGAGAGTTGTAATCCATGCAGTTCAAAATATATACCATTTGTGCTTTATAGCATATAGTGTTAGTACAAATTTTGAAATTGCATGAACAGTATGTTCATTATTTTATTAAAATTATAGATACTATGCTTGATAAGAGGCCTATATACTGCAGGTACCAAGTTTAGCGTGCTAAAACGTGCAGACTATAGCTGTGTTTATACGACCTGGGCCTGGCCTACAATTTTGTAGTGTAAACAAGCATCACTGTACTGTATACTGGTCAGTGTTAATATATACTGCTGTAGTGAGAAGGTTACAATGATGTACTGGACCCTGGTTCAATTTATATATGTATACTTCCAATGCGGCTCACTTTCACTACAGTATAGTGTATATATTAACACATCCAAGCATTACTGATATATATAGTAACTGCCGCATAGGCAGTACATATATCATATAGACGATCGGGGCGATCGCTTGGATCGCCAGCAATTCTATCCGGACGATCGGGACTATCGAGAAATACAACTGGCGATCATATGGAAATCGCTCTTGGGGTTTTGAGCGATCGGGACGATCGAAATCTATCCCAGAATGCAGTAGTTATTACTCGGCAAGATGGCGGCGACAAACGAGTTTAATTCTTCAGTTTTCATGGAAGAAGTGCAGAAATACAGTACGAGTGTCTAAGCTCCTAACTCCTCTCTGCTCTGATATATTTTCCTAACCCAAAATCTATGTTTTCGCCAGTATCTCTTTTCTCTTCTCCTTCGTAGAACGTCAAGAATGAGCATGCAGGACGCCAACAGCATCAGATTAGCTGGTTGACTTTCGTCCGCCATTTTTAATCGCGCCGGCGATCGGGGCGATTAAATGGAAACCCGAGATTGTACGGATTGTTTCAATTTTTTGAAACGATCCGGACGATCATATGGAAACCAGGCTTAAGCGGGACGAGGGGTTGTTGCGTATACGTATTTCTAGTAACGGAACATGTTCCTCGCTAAATGGTATTAAGTGTGGTGTCCTGCAAGGGTCAATCCTTGGTCCACAGTTATTTTTTAATTTACATCAATGACCTTGCCTCTAATATTTTAGATTTTGTTTTGTTTGCTGATGATCCTAATTAATTTTATTCTCATAATGATCTTTCTTGTTTGATAAATACAATTAACACAGAAATGGCCAATTTATCTGGTTGGTTCAAAAGAAATAAACTATCGATAAACGTCAACTAATCTAATTATATGATCTGGGTCGTTTTTGAGACCTCGGGCAAATATTTTTCTATCCGGAGCGACCAAAAACGGTAAATAACATATGTCATATCCGATATTCCGTAAAGAGAAGTTTTTGAATAAGAATTGAACGGTCGACAGTATCAAATGTTGATAAATCGCTTTATAAATTAATAAAATTATTATTATTATTATAAATCAGAGACAGAGAGAGTGAAGAAAGATAATAAAAGTAAAAAACCAAATGTAATAGTTGCTTCTTGTATATAGACAGAGAATATTACAGTTTCAGTGGGTTTGCTTTAGGAACATTTTCGAATTAATAATTAAAGAAAATTCAACATACCTGAAGGAGACTATCTAATGATGCAACATCTTCATCCTGTTAAAATAATATTGGTTAAAAATTGAAATCTTAAAACAGCAAATTGAATAGAATTTCATGTTATAACATGCAATATCACAATATCATCATCATTATACTTCTAGTAACTAATATTATCTAACATAACAAAGCATTACTAAAGACTTATTGCCAGAACGGGAGGTCTTTACGGCAAAATTATCAGAGACAGAGAAACCAAGAGATAATTTTGCCGTAAAGACCGACAAAAGAAGGTTAATAAGGTTTTTATTATATGGCTCGTTTATATTTTATATAAAGGTTCGCTATCCTGGCTATTTCGAGTAATTCGAGGCATTGAAGCAAGCCAAGATTACAGCCTACAGGGCAACATGCCAACAGAGACTGCTGAATGGCGTGCCAGCAAAGATCGCGGAACAGGAAGCAAACTAGCAATCCACAGCTGGAAGCTGTATAGCAATTAAACGTTTAGCAACGCTAGCAACTAGCAAGCAAGAGCGACCAACGAGCAGCAATGTGCCAATGCTGTAGCGACGTGCTTGCAAGCATGAGTGACACTCGTGCGCGCCCTTTGACTTCTTAAGAACTTGGGACTCCAACTACATCTGCAGTTAACTTTGCCTAAATAAATTTAACCACATTATATTACAAGTAAGATTTGACATTTCACTCGATTAAACTACATGTTCTAAGGATTTATGGTGAAGGAAAATTTCGAGTGTTGGAATATATACATTTTAAGACCGATTTCAAATGAAAATTTAGTAATTTCATGTGTTTAATCTTCGTGTTACCGTATTGTGAACTCGTTTCCATATATCTCGCGACAGGCTTTCTAGTTTGTCACTGTGGGATATTTTAGCAGCTGTTAAAAGTCTCATTGCAGACAGCGAGCCTTAAATGAATGTAAGAAGTGTTTATAGACAGAAGGTAATACCAAATTATGACATATGACTATTATTACAAACATACAAAACATAATCCAAATATATATTAGTATTATTATATATAACGGTATATGTACGCAAAATGACGCAAGCTGATCGGCTGCTTAGTAATAAGTTTTGCGTACAGATTTGAGAACAAACAAACAAGAGTTTAAGTAATGTAAAAGTGTTGTGCTACGTAGGCAGTGTAGAAATACAAATCGAATACTAGGTTGGTGTACTGCAAAAAATAATATGTAGGAGGTTTACTTTAACGTTTCTTAGCTCTCTCACGAGGGGCCCTCACCTCCCACACACTATTTCGGTAATACACCAACCTTTTGTGAAGGACTATCGCCTTCTGGTTGTTTGTGCGTTACGTGTCGCCGGTGGTTACAGTACCTACTGTATGTCGAAAGTTAATTAGTTATTCCGTATATAATTTGTTGACGTTATTTGGTCAGCGGTGACCTTGAACGATTCATGAACATGCGCAGAACGATAAAACGTTGTATGTACGTTTTGTGATGTGAAACGATAGATTATTAGTATATTGTGTTGAAATAAATAGGAAAATATAACATGGTCCTCGTCTTCTACGACAACCTAATGCCCGACTTATATTTGCATTTTTCGTCTGAGAGATGAACCCTAAAGCCCTGGGTTTTCGTCGTTGTTGTTGTTGTACTGAAGTATTAAGTTAATGTTGATTATAAGGGTTGTCAAGAGAACACATTATGATCAGCCAGAAGGAAACAGAATTGCTACACTTGGTGACCGTACTTTAAAATATTGTCCTCATCACCTCTATTCAAAATCTAGCTTACGTTAATTTTGTAATAGTTAGCAGGAGTAGAAAACAAACCTTTAACCATCAGCACATTCACTGGATCCTATAAAAGATTAAAACAAAATTGTAAATATATTATTCGTCATCATAACAACCAAACAACAAACAAACAACACGATCGCATTATTAACAAACAAACAACACGATCGTTACGCGCAGATACAAAAAGCCCGGGATTATTTTTACTTGATATTTACCAAATTTGAACAGACAAAATGTACCTCAATCAGGGTTATGAAATAAACAGGAAGGTGAAGAATAAGATAAAAAGTAGAGTGCTGCGTAGACAGTGTTTTGGATATATAGCAAAGTGAAAAGGTGGTAAACTGCCAAGATTTTTAGTGTAAAGACTGTTGGTACTTAGGGGAGGATTTAACGTACTGTACGTCAATCAAAACCATCAAGCGATAGGTAAAAAAACGGAGAGGAGCGAACGAACGAACGAACGAGACAGATGAGCCTTATAATCTTGTGCCTTTCCATCGTCGGATAACATATTCAGTTCTCAGATCAATCAGCGCTCATTATAATTTCAAATCTAAACCAATCACGAGGACAACATGTCGAGAAGACGAAGTCCGTCGAACCGTGTTATACCAGCCAATCAGCTTGCTCGTAATTTCCAGGGAAAGCCAATGAAAAGCAAAGTCCGTCGAAAGTTCGACACACGGTATGTCGACGCACTTGTCTTTTCATTGTTCTAGATTTAAAATAACGAGTTCTAATTGGCTGGGTGAAAGAAGTTTGACTAACCATCGCCGGACAAGAATTAAACGAGCTAAAATTTCTGTGTGAGTTCTTCCCAATCTACACAGTAATATTCTCATAAGATTGTATTTTTATCGTTAAATCATGAAAGATTTGGCGAAGTAACTTCTCGTCATTGCTCAATTAAGAGCGCCAAACACACATTCGATTACACTGCGGTACTTACAGTTACGATAGTCGCTGATTTAAGATACACGTATGTCTATTATTACCAGCGAGAATCGGATTATATGTCCTGTTGTATTTGTTTACCCTGCGCGAATTTTTTCAACCAGTACTGGTTTTGCTACGATACCACACTCGCAGAACTATCTATCACATCATTCATGATTGCACATAGTTTGTTGTTGTTCACTCGAGACTCACTATCTAAATCTTGCTTGAATGCTTGAAGCTTGCTCGCGTAATCATTATATTTGTTTCGTTATTAGGAAGATTGCGGTAAAACTAGTGAAAATTGTTAAAAACAAACACTCACGATTGAACTTTTAATCCCCTCGGCGCGAAGGTCGAAGGCCTGAGGGCGAGGGTGCTAATATCGACCGGCGTTTAGTCCCTTATCGCGGGGCTTGGCAGGGTGAGCAAAGTAGAATCGAGTTTATTTATATATTTACATGGTCAACGGCGTCCGCGCGACATCGGAAAATTTGGTCCTGGTAACTAGATACTCAGCATTTGAATTAATATTGAAATGGCAACCGTCACATGATTGCCAATGCAAAAATCGAAACGGATTCAAAGGTTTTTTTCCAAAAGAGACATAGTTTTTTGAGGAAATAGAAATCCGAGTCCGAGTATGTATTTTGACTCGCAAATTCCAAATCTGTTTTCAGAATTGAAAACGGTTATATATTGATCGAGATATTCAAAATAATATACGACGAAATGACCGGCTTTATATAGCCGACTAATTTCTAAGACAAGTACATAAACCATTTTTACGAAGGGTACTCGCGTTCCCCACGGGGCACCATGGATGGGGAAATTCCCGTAGGGGGGATAGAAAAGGCGGGCGAGGGGATTATTGCGAATTCGTATTTCTAGTATATTAATTTATTTGATCCCCTCGCCCGGGAGGGCGAGGGTGCTAATATCGACCGGCGTTTAGTCCCTTATCGCGGGGCTTGGCAAGGGTGAGCAAAGTAGAATCGCGTCCGCGCGACATCGGAAAATTTGGTCCTGGTAACTAGATACTTAGCATTTGAATTAATATTGAAATTGCAACCGTCACATGATTGCCAATGCAAAAATCGAAACGGATTCAAAGGGTTTTTTTCAAAAAGAGACATAGTTTTTTGAGGAAATAGAAATCCGAGTCCGAGTATGTATTTTAAACCATTTTTACGAAGGGTATTCACGTTCTCGTAATATAGTAGACACGTATGTCATGTATTTTGACTTGCTAATTCCAAATCTGTTTTCAGAATTGAAAACGGTTAAATATTGATCGAGATAACGTTCAAAATAGTATTGACCGGCTTATAGCGAGTAAAGTCGACTAATTTCTAAGTACATAAACCGTTTTTACGAAGGGTACTCATAGTAAACATGTATGTTATGTATGTTGACTCGCTAATTCCAAATCTGTTTTCAGAGTTTAAATCGGTTAAATATTGGCCGAGATTACGTTCAAACATTTCTTCGACGAAACTTTTTCAAATTGTGAATTTTTGCAAAACACAAACACACGGCCACGGCGTGCGAGGTCTGGGCACCATGGATGGGGAAATTCCCGTACGGGGGGGGGGGAGAAAAGACGGACGAGGGGATTATTGCAAATTCGTATTTCTAGTTTTATTCATGATATGATTTCCTAATTTCCTAAGTTATATCGAATTACTATTACGTTATATCATATTCACAACTTACAACGTCAATGTCAATACTCTAAGTAACTGCAGTAGTATACACCCTGCCAATAATGCTCCCCCCCTGGTAATTTCTGTGACAAATATTTTGAGGTAAAAAATTTCATAGATTGATCATGCACACATGTTCTCACTGAATGTCTGCAGGCTGGATACATGTAAACATTAGCTACAGTATGTCAGGAAAAATACTAAGTATGTACATCAGAAATAAATTCAGCCCAACCTGAACAATTGGGCCGGCCTCTTGTAAACACGCCATATATTCAGCATATAACTTACGGATGGTAGACAAAAGGTGGCAAGGTTGTAAAATTTGCCAAGACGTTGCAAATCTTTTGTCATGTATCGCAATTTAGCAGGGATAAGTCCTGGGGGTGAATTGCCTTCAAAATAATAAGATAAATCAAAGGAATTAGAGGTATATATTGAAAGGAAATCTTCAAAATATTCCTACTCTATTAAAGTGTGCCTATGAAATTAAATTGTTATTGCTTCATTTGAAAGAGCATCAAAAAGTAGGACAGTATGCAGTTTACTGTTCCTTGATATCTTTTCTAGTTCCATTTAAAGATGTCAAAATCAAGGGAAAATATGGCACAAACAAATTGCTGATTCAGCACAAATTATGACGTCACATGGTTTGCATGTTAGTTTGGTTAATGTTTAAATGAACTATAGCTCAGTTACTATGTGTCAGAATCAAATGAACCTTTGCACACGGATTAGTGCAAGACAAAACAGTTGATAGTGTCACTAATTTTGTTGTCAAGGTAATACTGTTGTACCCAGGCCCCTTGCATGGATTATATAAAACACCAGACCTTGATACTAGAGTCTTGATAAAGATAAAATAATATCAGACGTGTGCTTGTTATACCAATGCATGCCTAAAATACATTTGTACTATAACAATTTGAAAATTATACCCAGTGATAAATACAGTGTGTTTTATAAAATCTGTGCAAGAGGCCTGGGTACAACAGTGTTACCTTGACAACAAAATTAGTGATATTATCAACTGTGTTTCATCTTGCACTATCTGTGTACAAAGGTTCATTTAATTTTGACACATAGTAACTGAGCTATTATAGTTCATTTAAACATTCACCAAACTAACATGCAAAATAATTTGTGCTGAATCAGCAATTTGTTTGTGCCATATATTTCCCCTTGATTTGGACATCTTTAAATCTTTATAACTCTGATAAACTGCTTCATCCTACTTTTTGATGCAATAAAAAATTTCATATTTTCATAGGCACTTTAACTATTATGACTAATGGTTTATTAAATCTATCCAAAAATTATTACTACATAATTTATAAATTGATTTAATTATTTAAGCCACTTCTGATTGGCTGTTGTGCATGCACTGGCCATTTCTCAATGTAATTTCAAGTGACCAATCAGAAACATTCCAAATTCAGTATAAGAAGAAAATGTTGTTAAAAATTAACAAAATAAAATTTGTGTTTGGAACATACCGGTATTGATTGAAAAGTTCTGTGATATACATGGATGCCATTCCATTTAGTGGTTTAAAAGTTATAAGATGTATTTTGAAATGTACATGTAGTTCAATTAAGAGTTCTAATACTGGTGTTATACAGGATGTTAGTGTTTCTTTGTTGTTGATACCAGTCTGGTAGCTGTGTTCTGTATATGCTGAAGCTTGGAGATATCACAAGAGGGAAGGCCATAGAGAATACTGTTGCAGTAGCTCATCTTGTTGACACATTAATACATATTTTTTATATATTTTTATATTTATTTATTTATTATCATAATTTGTATTATAATTTATATTAGTTATTATTTCTCACATATATTAGATATCCCCATATAGTTTTATATCTTGCTATGTTTTGCAGTGATGGGTACATGTATCCCCCTTTGCAGGACCCCTAATGTAGCTGTAGACATGTATAGTGACAGTATTAGGTATTCCATGTGATCACAATGTATCCATTAACTCACTGGAGCACACCTAAAAAAGTACTGTACATGTACTATACCTGTTGCTTTCATTACACCTGCCAGTAAGAATGGTTGGAGATTGAGGTTGATTTTCCAAATAGGTTGATAATGTAGCAGTACCTAATAGAAATAAATGATTTCACAATCAATCATTATGTCTGCATGTTCTTGAATTATTGTGTAGGTTTTGTTACTATTTTTTGTTTAGCAAAAAAACAAAACAGCAGCTAACAGAAATCAAGAAACATTAGAAAGGGGGAAACCTGTAACTTGTTGTTTGAAAATATTTTGCTTAGGCTGTCCATGGCCTTCCATACGAAAAGTGGCCGTCCAAAAATCTGATTTTTCAAAAGTAGTGTTGGTTGCCTGCTGGACGGCTGCCTGGCTAAAATCCTGTTTGAGACACAACTGGGACAATTAGTTGCAAAAAATGCAACTTCAACCCTGCATCTTTAGACCAGTGCTCACGGTACATGTGGTAATGCCGAATGATGTATACAAAAAACTTCAAGCCGTTCCTGCAAATTTAATATGCATCATTGCATTACCCACATCACCATATATACTGAACTTGGGGGGCCAGTTGTGAAAAATGCAAATTGAAGGTCTTCCTAGCTAGACCTGCAGCACTCTGACTGACTGGTCTAGAGGGCTTTGTGGTTGGGTCTTACAATATATATATACTCTTGCATTTGAAATTTTCCCCTTATCTGTTGGTGCAAAGACATTCTATATTATTTAATTTGTCCAATGACCTAGCCCAACTTGGCTCTCATGATGTCATACGCAACCCAGCAATTACCTTCAGCTATTTATGATAGTAAGTAGTTAAAATATCAAATATTAACTACAGTATAATATATCGGAGATCTGCTTGCTAACTTTTCCACATTTCGAAAGTTGCTGTCCTGTCAGTGTCAGATGATTCAGTAGCAGATTCTTGTCAGCAGTGGTAGCACCAAAGATTTTAGCAGGGCAATTTTACCGTACACATAAGTGTATCCGTAGGGTCGTGTAAATAAATTAAAAATACCTCAAAAGCAATCCACGAATATGGGGATAAAACGTCGTAAAACAATTCCACCGACTTTCGAGAAGCCATTTATAACGTCGAAAATTTTCTAGTTTTAGCTTCGTGATTGAAATTTTTGGCCGAGAAAGCTGGCAAAATAAAACTTTAACTCTGAGGTCAATTCTATTATAAACGTCTTTGCTACTTCATGTTACAGCATACACGAGACCAACCTCGTACCCAGGGTCTTATCTCCGCTACGAGGTTGACACGAGACGTACCCTAACCCGCGGGAGAGAAAACCCGCGGGCGGAAAAAAACCCGTAAAATATTATAAACCCTTATCCCTAGCATATAAAGGCGATCGTATAGCCTTGTAATATTAAACTACCGTAATCATATGGCGCGTTTATAATGTCAAAATTCAATATGACCATTTGAACACCATACATCTTATTCGAACAACATTTACTCGAAACGAGCAAGCTTCGCGAAGCGGCACTTTTGCCAAGTCGAACTTCACGTTTGTAATATTTGCTGACTTATCTAACGGTCAAATCAAACTGAACGAACGGGAATGCGGGATGTCACCACATTTACACGAAACGAGCAAGCCTCGCGAAGTTATAAATTTTCCATTCAAGCGACAATTTTGCCAAATCGAACTTCACGTTTGTAATATTTCTGAATTGAATTTATTTATTCACGTTTGTAATATTTCTGAATTGAACTATTTATAGGTATCGGCGGTCAAGCGGTCATATTTCAAATCGAACAAACGAACGAGAAATATGCGGGATGTCACCGTTGTCAAAAACATTGAGATGTTTGTAAACAAATCTTCATTTACCATTTGCTGGACGCAGATTACTCCTAGTAGAGGTCAGTGCTGAAAAAAAAAATAAATAAAAAAAGGAACGCAGGTTCTGGGTACGAGATTGGGTCAAAACTCAAAACATTATAAAGTTGCCTGAAATTATGGCGGTAGGAGCATATGCTGTATTTGAGTTATTAAAGTGAATCTAAAATCGATACCATTGACGCGGGTCATCACCTACCTATACTATCAAGTTTTGTGATTGGTTGATTCAAACAATAAAACAATAGAATCAACCACAAAGAAACCAATGTCCTAACCCTATCACTTTTGTTCCATATAGCCAATCACAAAACCTGTTTATTTTAGGTACGTATTTACCCATTGACGCTAACTAACCACGTACCTCAAACCATGCCCCGCGCGGTCTTAGCACAACGAACCATACTGATCATTTTAATCTTCATATTTTGTTTATTTCATCCAACCTTTGAGAATTATGTGATCACATACACCGTGCTGTAAAGACATAGAAGAGTCGGGATATGTATTCAATTGCACAAGGACATCAGGACATGGTCAACTTGCATTTGTCTAAAAGTCTACAGCCTAAAATTCGAATATAATAATAAAAATATACCGTAACTGAACTTGTTATACTGCAGTGGTAATGCATACATACCATAATCGTATAGAATGTGTACTTTAAGAAGACCTCGAAAGACTCCGCAATAACAGCCTAGATCAGGGAGCTCGACTTCCGGTCGTTGGTCAAGTGACGTGACCAGTTTAAGGGCCTATGCCAATTGGATTGTAAAATTGTTGACAGCATGGAAATCCGTCCAATCTTGGGCAGAAAGGTATTGGCTTGAATATAATCAAATACACGGACAACTGACCAACAAGCCACAAGCAGACAGCGCTCCAGTCCATATATTAATAGAGGCACGATGCCAACATGACGAAAAGAATGACAGTTGCCAGGGGCTTGTTGTAGAATGGCCGTCTTGTAAATAACAGTTTATATTATCTACGTGTTGTCGTTGCTATTACGAGTTTACACTGGTGGCGGCGGCAACATAGAAGAAGATAAGTGTAGATTAATATGGAAGAACAGAGAAGATGTAACGAAATGCGGAAACGAGTGGAAACGCATGCTGCTGCACGCGGTTGTACGGAAGTGGAATTCTATTTCGTCATTGGTTACGTCACTACGGAACCAAGTGAGATCCAACGTCAGTGTGCAAACCGTTTCGGACGATCGGTAGCTCGCTTCAGTACGAAAGGGAAAAATTGAAAAATCGTCGCCACTGAAGCGCAACTAGAGCTATTTACGTATTGTCCACGCCAACAATAAACAATTCGAAACACGACTCGTGTGGAAGTGAAGTTTCTGACCCAAAAACCACAAATTACATCTTGGATGATATACAGTCAGAACTGTCTATCGATGTTAAAAAACTCGCGTCGGCGCTTGCAGTCATAAAAAAATGACGGATAAAAAGTGGGCCTCTAGTGAACCGAATCTGGTCGAGGTACTTCGACAAATGTCTTCGAATATGAATAGCATGACTAAAACAATGGGGACATCGTGGTAAACAATGTCGAATAAAACGACTTCACCGCCCAACTTCAACGACTAGCCACAGTTCTTGCTCGCATTCTGACTCAGAAACTGATGCACTCATCAAAAAACGACGGCGTTCTGTAAGAAAACCCGCCGGAAGGAAAACGTCGTACTCGTAGCCCCAGGTGATAAGGAAGATGTTGATGCTTTGCTAAACTGACCTTCGGAGGCTTCCGCTAGCGATAAAGATGAAAGCGCCATACGGGGACAGGCGCTTTGGCTCTGTTATAGGTCACGCAAATGTCGACCTATCACTTCGCAGGCGTGAGCATTTGATTTGACTTTTTTACAATGAATTGTACCATCCAGGGCTTTTATGCAAACCATATAAAACTATATATCGGTGGAAAGCTTATAAGTCATAGAATGTAGCTACATGTATTAGTTTTCCATAAAGTTAATTTGTAACGTGATACTGATCAAACATTGTAACCCGATACTCTGCACAATCAGAGTGTACTTGAGAAAAGATATCTTGCTGTAGAATACATGGAATTGAGATATTTTCGCATTGATCTAAAGCACAAAGGTTGTTTATGGGAATGAGCATATAACTTTTTGAAATATTAAATACTTTAGTCTCTGTGCCTGTTTAAAATTTGGGCAAATGTTTACCCTTAATTTTGGTCACATTCATCCCAGTATCTTTTGATACAAAAATAACGCCAAAAAGGTCTATGCTCATTCCCAACAACTATTTGAAAGGGATTAATACTGAAAATTTCAAGTCAATTGGTTAAATTCTTCTCAAGATATTCTTTCTCAAACACGCAGAAAGCACATTCTGAGAAAAATGGAGATAAAGTTAAAATATATATAGAAAGTTCTAAAAAGGTTCTAAATGTTCTAAAATAGCTTATAATGGTCTAAAATATCATTGGATCTGTTAATTGTAAACAGTTAGAAGTCTCCTGCTTCGTATGTGACTCCCGAAGCGCGACGAGTTCGCATCAGCTGGTTGCTTGCCGGCGTTTTTAAGCCATGCCAAATACTATATATAGCGATACTGATCAAAAGCATCGCATTTAATCATGCACTCACTACTGATTTGCCATTCCACGCCATTTCTGAAAGCCCTGTTCGTCTCTTGTATATTGATAAAATATTGACAAAATTAAAACAACTTCGTATTATGCGTGCAAAAATGAGCCTTCTCCATCTAACATTAATGTAAGCGGAATGCCATTGACCATGCTCATAATCAGAGAATTTAGGAGGGACACGACCTGCTTTTCAATTGCCATTACGACCCTAGTGCATTATGGGATATATTTGGAAAATTGGACAGCACCCAGCCAGTAGCCAGCCAGTCACCATTCAAACATTTCGAAATACTAGAGCCATACTTCAAATGCATCTATTTCACATATATGAAGTCAAATTTACACATTTTTACTTGCCCCGAGACGGACTTAAAACCAGCCTCCCAATATTGCCACGACCAAGTGTCTCCAACGAAAAGGAAAAAACGACACGAATCGCGCAGTACTTATATCACACAGTTCTTCGTGTGAAAAGGATCGGGATCACGAGACTTTATGATGTCTTTACCCAGATGGTTACCGATAGTTAAGTCCTTTCAATCAGGCTTTCACACAACAGAAACGTACAAATACGCTCGTTCCCAGTACTTTTCCCACGCGGTTTATCTAAACACCCAGAGCCTTACCCTGGGGATAACGGGGGCACGCGGCGAAACTGGGAGGCGAGCGCGAAGAACCTCTGGAACAGTTCGCCGTGTTTTACCGTTTTGATTGACATTCCAAAAGACTTGTCTATCAGTCATTAGCCAATAACATTTTTGCTAACACGTGTCTGATCCGTGATTAATGAAACATTTGAGTGATGGTAGGTGATGGTATTTAGAGAAAAGTAAACGCCTGCGGAGGAGGTAGAAAAAAGTATGTCAATTTCAACTAAATGAACAAAAGTTCGTAGTTTTGTGCGTAGCTGGATATAAATATTAAAAATAAAACAATAATATAGAATAATATAATAATCATAATATGGTATAAACAACACAATATCCAGTTATCCACAATATTTAAATCAACAATTTTCTACTTCGTCGCACGACTTATTTGACGTAGTCTAAATCCGCCCCTCACACTTGAGTAAGCTCTTTGAATGCAAACTGACCACTTTGCTTACCAAATGAGTGCGCCCTCTCAACGTAAACAGTTAAACTCAAACTCCACTCATATTCATACTTCAATCGCACTTGAGGGCATCTCACTCGAGTTTAACTGGAGTGTGAGTGTGAGTGAGCTTTCAGAATACGGGCGTTAGTGTGGTTTCTCTATCGTTTCTGTCATACCTATGTAGTGTTTGGTGCTGTTTGTGTCATTTGTGGAAACTGTTGCCTTGTATACTATGTTGTTTGTCAAACACTGTCCAGGAAGTGGGCACTTACTCTTGTCTCTGCATGAGTTACAACTATTTGCGTTTTCATGTTGTGGCTTGTTTTTCCTGAGTATGTGTGAATTGTGTCGCATGATTGAGGATTTGACGTTATTCATGCAACTATAACTGACTTTTAGCGTGTTTCTATTGAAAATTTTGTGTAGTTTGTTTTCTGGTGGAAAATGCTTGTCTATAAGATTAAGAAAATTGCGTCCTATGTTTGTTTTGACATTTTTACTGTATGGTGGATTAAACCAAATAATATTCCGTTGTCGGTTTCTGCGTGGTGTTTGTTGTGAGGTTTGCGGTGTGTAACTTAGATTTTGGTTAAAATTGCTGTGTCTTAATGCTTCTTGGTATAGTGGTGCAGATTCTTCGAATGTTGTGTTGTCTGATGAAAGAAGCGAAATGCGTTTATTTATAGATGTTGGTAATTGTTTCAAAATGCTAGGTGGGTGGTTTGATTGCATGTTTATGTATAATGGCTCGTCATTGGGTTTCATAAAAGGTTTGTGTTTTCCATTGCGAAGGTCGAAAGTGACATCTAGAAAGTTTACTACGTGTAAATTTGCATCTGCTGTAATTTTGAGTCCAAAATGTTCGAAAATTTTGTGTAGATCTTTTCTTGTTTTGTCTGCCAATCGTGCGGTTTTGTTTTTTAATATAGCCAATCCGTCGTCTCTATAAAGGCCAATGTTTTCTTTGCCAAACGGTTTTCCTAGGTTGCTTAAAATGAAAAGGCCAATTAGTTCGCAGATTTCGGCGCCGTCAAAGCTACCCATGGTAACATCAAATAAATTCTGGCTGCCTTTTTTGGTCCATGGTTTTTCGTTGTTAAAAAGAAGTGATTTTCTAGCATGCTTGATGACAGAAATCTCGTTTTCGTTAATTTTAGTCAAAGTTTTGGCCCAAGATATTGCTTGGTCGAGCAAGTTTTCCGAAATTGAAGGGTAAAAATTGACAATGTCAATGAAATAAAAGTATGTCTGTTTTTTTCGTTTATGTTTTCAAACCATTCAATTACGTTTTGGGTGTTTCTCCAGGGGAAGGCTAAAAGGGATGACTCAAAAGGACCTTTCTGGGTTTTTTTCTGGGTTTTATTTTTCGTTAGGTTATGGATAGCTACGGTTAGGGTAGGTTTAAGGTTAGGATCAAGGTTAGGATCAAGGTTATGGTTGGGGTTAGGATTAAGATTGAGATTAGGGTTAGGATTAGTAGTTCTAAAAATGTAAAGGTCCTTTTGAGTCATCCCTTTTAGCCTTCACCGTTTCTCCATTGGTTTACCTTTAAAGTTTTTCTCAATTCGGAGTTAATTTTGTCATGAAATACCTTGCTCAGTTTACCAGACTCGTTTTTGCTGGGTTAATTAATCGGCATGTTGGGTTGTTTTCGAAATTGTCTTTGTGGTCTTTGAGTGAAATAAATGCTTCGCGTTTTTTTGTCTGTTCAATTCTATCACTGATATTTAGTTTGATCGAAATATGTTTTAATTCTTTGTCAATCTGTGTTATTGAGTCCTCTGATCCATGTTTATATGTTTTTGTTATGTTTATAGCAAATGATTTAACTTTTCGCATCATTAATTATTAGTTTGTTTATCTCCCGTGGCATTTGATTGGCTATACTTTCTACTTGTGACACCCTTTTGGCATATATATATATATAAGCCCTATTTATTTTATTTCATCTCGTCTTACTCTGATGAAGGGCTCCGCTCGAAACGTCAGTATTTCGTCACTAAATTCTTGGCAGTTTACCACCTTTTCACTTTGTTATATATATATATATAGACAGTTGTCTGAAGATCGTCCAACGGCGTGAAACTCCGCAACAAACATTTAACTTTTTACAACTATATCTGCTCTATCCCCTACGATATTGAGCACTCTTGCAGCCGTCAATAAACCGCTCACATATATTTTAATATATATATATATATATATATATATATATATATATATATATATATATATATATATATATATATTATATATATATATATATATATATATATATATATATATATAATTGAACAAGAGGAACTCGTGTTAAAAAACTTTTTATTTACAACGTTTCGAGGCACTGCCTCTTCGTCAGGTATAACAAATAGAGACGCGAAAGCACTAGAATTTATAGGTTTTACATGTGAAGAAATTACAATATGGTAATATTAGACATAAAATACTTAAAAGAAATCGCATTGATTGGTGATATTTTTATGATTTGGATTCATGGCCGCTCCTTGCTTGATGAATTTTTGAACTCATTGAACTCTTTCCATCCTACTATTAAGTTTACGTCTTCGATTTCGAATAGGTCTCTTTGCTTTCTTGACGTTTTGGTGAGTGTTGAAAATGGGAATATCTTTACAGATCTTTATTGCAAACCATGCACTGACACCCACCAATATATCTGGATAGTAAATCGTGCCACCCCAGTTTTACTAAACGTGCTATTCCTTATAGTCAAGCGCTTAGGATTAAACGTATATATAGCAATGAGAGCAACTTTGAGAAAAGGACGGGAGAAATGAAATCTTGGTTTGTTAAGAAGGGATATAAGGACAATTTTATTGATTCCCAAATTGATAAAGCTAGACGTGTATGCACATTTTTTTAGTGATGATCATCAGGGTCTTTCTGATCTTTCTGTTAAAATAAAATAATTGATAAAACTAATGTTAATGAGCCCACCACACGTGAGGGATTTTGGGCATATAAACTGAACTCTTTTATTCCCAGAGGACTCAATCAATGCGATTTCTTTTAAGTATTTTATGTCTAATATTACCATATTGTAATTTCTTCACATGTAAAACCTATAAATTCTAGTGCTTTCGCGTCTCTGTTTGTTATACCTGACGAAGAGGCAGTGCCTCGAAACGTTGTAAATAAAAAGTGTTTTAACCGAGTTCCTCTTGTTCAATTTATCTACATTAATTCTGGAACCTTTGATGAAGGCTGGCTCTTGATTTTATCCATATATATATATATATATATATATATATATATATATATATATATATATATATATTATATATATATATATATATGTAATATTAACCTTCGGTTTATTATTGAGCGTCTCACCGCAATCAGAAGGCGCAGGTTCTATCCCTGTCCAAATTGAGCTTGATCGTCCATGTATCGATTAACATATATATGGCTAGGTTTCCAAAGGTCACCTGGAGAGAAAAATATTTTATAAAAAAATTATTGATAAGAGAAATTTTATTAAATTCAAGGCGAAACGTTTCTAGGCCACATTATATCTTATATGGCTTTAGTTCTTAAGGCAAGTGACGAAGAGTTCGCGCAGCGGTCAGAAAGACGGTGAAACATTTTAAATAATAGATTTGACAAGATATACAAACTAAAATAACAATTTAATACGGTTGTTAGGATGTGACAAGTTTAACAGAGAATAAATCGAATAGATGCTATTTGATAATAAAACTGAGGTTTCAAGACATTACTTTCAAAGAGTTGCGAGACGAACGACTGATATTTGCATATCGCCTGAGAGCGCATGTGTTAGGACAAAATCGAGAGTTATTAAACGGTCATTAAGGGGATTAAGCTGTCAAATTTTTATAGCGGGCCATAAAATTACTATGCAACACAGATTTGAATTTTAGAAGATATTTATTTTCGACCAAACATTTACAATAATTCGTATAAAGAGCGAGATGCAAAAATAGACAAGAATAACAAGTCAACAGATGAACGTTTGAAATGATACTCGAAATTAAATACTTAAATTAATGACCGTAACTCATTTTGTTCTGTTTATATGTATTTTTTATTTTGAAAAGTTTCGCGGAGAGACACATCGAGTTCCGGGTGTCCCGTAAAACTCACTAATGCCTATTCCTTTAGGAGAATGATGCTCGAGTTAAGATTGAAAACATTAAGATATGACTGAGTTTAACAAAAGCGAGTATACCTCTTAATTAGTCATTATATGCAACTCTACTTGCAAAGGTATTAATGTATGAGGCGATGATGGTAGATTTACTCAATGATTCAAAATGATTCACACAAACATATGGGAGCAACCTTTCGCAGGGTTAAAAAAGATCCCGGATGGGAAACTCATTTCGTTTACCCAATAGGAGCTAGAACGAAAGATGGAAGAAATAAATATTCAGAAACCGCCAGTCATGCATGCATTAGGTTCAGAACGTATTGGAAGATTGTCGTTGGAGTTAAGGGAATGTAAACCACGCATTATATTAATTTTAGTCTCTCAGACTTGTTTCGAATAATCGGTTTTTGTATCTACTGCGCGTGCGTGCAGTAGATATATTGCTATCACCCGTGTTAGCTATAAGTTTCTGTTAGTGTTAGCTAAAACTCGGAGCCAATAAAAACACAGAAGACTGAAATGGCAACTTACGAGCGGTAGGCGACCATACTGATTTACTGAATTACTGAATTTACTTTAAATTACTGAATTTACTGAATTACTGAATTTACTGAATTACATCTTGATTTACTGAAGAAATATGAGAAAGTTGTATTTCTATGCTTGAGTTTTTCCATTTCGAAAACAAGACCGCTTTGGCGATTGCTGAACAATTCAGGTAATAATCTATGAATTGCCCCTCCCTAACATGATGATGCGAATTAAGGGGTTGTTTTAGATCGATAGTTTCAGCAGAGTCATGTACTCCACTGTCGCTTGTAGAAGTGGGCATAATGTATGACTCTCCTAAGGGACACAATTATAGCAATTTTGTATATTTATGCTTTTATAGTCATTCGACAAATATGCATCCGATTTCTTGCGGGTTCAATGATCCATCGCTCTGATGTGTGATATGTGTTCAGAAAATTCAATGAACAACAACGAGAAATACATGTACTGCAATTCCATCCTTCATTCTCCTCAATGACTTTATCTTTAAAGAATTGCCAATGTATGTCTGTTTATATTTTCAGGTTTGCCAGCCTGTTGTCATCCTGTTACTCAACCATAATTATCAATTTATATTGAAGCTGGTTGGTTATTACTCACAAGGACAAATAATTATGAAACGCAAATACCCATAGTTAATAGTTGTATTGGGTTTCTATTGGGATTTGCTTCAAACAGAATTTTAGACTGTAGTATAATGCATGAGTCAATTCCAAACTTGACCATCCCCCGGGATACCACGGGGCATTTGCTTTGTATAGTGTTCTCAGGGAGTCTGAAATTTTCCTGCTAAGCAGTGCACCGGGCCAGACATTATACCTCCAAAAGCCCTGGGGATTTGACCCAAGCTAAGACCGCAAAGGACTATGGTACAAAATATTACAAACATGATTAATATACTACTACGTGTCTTTGAATAGTTGTGAGACTTGCTCACAATCAAGTTAAAGAGACAAGTTACTCGACCAACAGATTTCAGAAAATTAAAAAAAGACATACTGAATACCTACTTTGAAGGTAATAAAAATAATAATTAAATAATAATAATTCTTGCAGCCATAACAAAAGAAAATAGCTCATTTGCAATAATTTGTGAGTCAAATTTGGGTTTTTTTCCCGCCTTTTGAGCTATTAATAGCAGCCAGATTCTACGCTATTGCCTTGTATTCATTTGCAATAGTTTTTGGAACAGTATCTTATATCTATATAATAGCATATTACCTTAGAATGTTGTAACAATTACAAGGTCATTCAAATAAATGTAGAATTTCCTGAGTTGTTTACTACAATCCTTGCTTATTTCCCTCATGTTCTGAATAGAACTGTTTGCTCTAAGTTAAGAGCATACTTATTGTATATATTATATAAAAAAATAAGAAATCTTCTGTGGCATACTATTAACAATAAATACAGTGATGGAAATCTACACCTTAAAATTCAGGTGTTTCCTTGTACCATACATTTACACAAATCTGCTAGTACGATAACAAGGCCTGGATTAACTGATTAACGGATTAACACTATACTGGGCCCTAGACCATAAATGGGGACAGACCTCGTACCCAGTCCCAAACACCCTGCCGGGTATAGCCTCCCTTCTTCCAAAGGTATAAAAGCCCACTAATGATAGGCATGGGCACCAAAAATTTGGAAATAAAATAGCAGCACAATTTTAACAGAATGAAAAACAATTAGAGCTATATTGCTGCAACAAGTCCTATACTGCTGCAACAAGTCCTATACCATACTATTGCACTAATGCAACATGTCACACACTTATACTACAGCTGAAACATAACAGGTTCAGTTACTGCTGCAACATCGAAGGGGTAAACTGTGTGCTGCCTCTCAACATCATACAAAGTTTGACATAAAGGAAACCCACATTGGCAAAATCTGCAATTAATTTATATTAATTAAAATCTATAGCTTCTGCTACATGTGTGTTGAAGAACACCAATGTATGGTCGCTCTCATTATATTGATGACATTCTTCATTTGCCAACTTTATACCAGTTGTACTAAAGGTAGATGTTGTCACAACCGATTTCCTTTACCTGCAGTACTGGGATAACTGATAATGAGATCTTGCATTATGATCAGTAGTTACTCACTACTACTTTCACATTGTTGTAACAAAATCCTTTAATTAAATCACAAATTTCCTGAGTTGTTATATGTCTCACCTATTCGCTTTCTATGTGATTTGATCATTGTTTATACCATAGCCATAAAATACTTTTCATTAGTCGGTAGGCAGTAGATACATGTACGCAGTGCGTACCTATTTTTAATAGTTATGTTTACTGCTCGAAATGGTGTTGAGGGTGTATTTGGGGTTGTTAGTTTGGTGTTTCCTTGTGTATTTGGTGGTGTTTTGGATTATGTATTTGATTGTGTATTTGGTGGTGCTTTCTGTGGTTATCAGTGGGGTTTTAAGGGGTGTTGTGGAGTGTCTGGGGGGTTCTGGAGCGTTTTGGGGTGTCGTGGAGTGTTTTACGGATGTTGTGCAGTGTTTTGGTAGTGTTTTGGTGTGTTTTTGGATTATCGGGGTGCTTTGGGGGTGTAGACTTTGGAGTATTACGTCTACTAACTCAGAGTATAAAAGAGTAGACAATGACTATCTTAAAATCAATACCGTACTGATACAACAAATTTATTGTATTTTTAAGTCAGTTAATTTCAATGTCAGTTAATTTTCAATGTCTGCATAACGTAATGCAATATTTTGGAGATGTTTCGGAGCTTTTCTGACACCCAATCTTACGATTGGCACATTGATTCAAATTTATAGGCTCTGTTCGCAAAATTTATTTTTTTGTTACAAAATGTTCGCAAAATTTATGTTCGCAAACAAATACGTTCGCAAAATTTATGACCCGTTCCTATAATTTAGATACCCTGTACTAAACGTAATTCATTAGCTTAATAGGTTGTCGAAATACGTTTTGTCATCATTCGATAAAAAGTTTTTTTTTCCGAGGGATTTGGTGGCTCTTAAAAGAGCTGTGTTGGTGAACTTTCATTAAGCAAAAACATACGTTAGGTAATCCTTGTTATATACTTTGGTCCCCACTATTGCCACAGTCATCACATGGTATATCCGGCACGCACGAAAAAATCAAGCTATTCACATTGAGGCATTTGAACTTGACAACTTAACAGCCGCAGATAAAGTTCCAATGAGGAAGAAACTTTGTTTGGTATGCAGTAATAAGGCGAGGAACAGCAGGTTTCAACTCATTTTATTTGGTTTAATATCTCAAAAGATACAAAGTTATCCTATGGTAAAACACTGTAGTTCTCTCTGCTTTCGCGCCAGAACAGGCGTTGCTAGGCGACTTTCAAAGAATACCGCGGTCAAAGCGCGGGCTCAAAACAATGCCGATCGCGACGAATAATACAGTAACACCTGACATACCAATACAGTATTTTTCTTTCATCTTTCATCACGTTTATCGTTAATATATAGAATATGTTTATCGTTAGAATACAGGATTGTTTATTGCAAACGTGTGATGAGCTCAGAATCCATGATTTTCTTGACAATCACTTTAATCCAAGATGCGCAGGCGGTCTATAAAGCCGGTTTTAGTGAATTTCGTTTTCGCGAAGCGAATATTTCGATTGTCATACGAGCGCTTGGTTGGAACGAATTAACATTCTATTTAATTTTACAATAGAAATGTCGGTACGCGTATAATGTTATAGACTTGGATCTAGTCCGTATCTCCAAATGGTTGGGAGATTCAGGAGCTGCTGATGAATTAGGGAAGAGCGCGCAGCGAGCCAAGATTTACCGACCTTTTTTGGGGTCGCAGGCGTATCGTAAGCGTGTCTGTTCAGTGTTCATTTCAATATGCGAGATGAATTTGTTTAACGATGGTATTAGTTAAGGATTAGGTTTTCTTAGATACCAACATATCGCAGAAAGTACAGTGCTTTTTATTAGGAAATGAAATCGACATGTCCGCTCACATGCAAACGTTAATCATCTTTCCTGCAGGTGAACCAAGTCCTCTGCTCCCCTCGCGCTCTTTTCCAATCCATCAGCCGTTCTAAAAAACCCCAAAACCTTTGGAGAAACGGATTTGATCCAGTGGAAAACGAGCTTAACTACAGCAGATAATGATTTATTTACATTTCTATCCTGTGACGTCAACCCAGCATGCATGTTTCTAGATTCTTCACGATGTCTATAGGGGATACCATTACATACATACACTAATGTTCCCCCCGTCCTCGATATTCATTTTCTCTGTCTTTCAAATGCATGTCTATGTTATCAAGGTAATTTCTCATTTAACCTTTAGCTCCACGATTTTTCAAAGCAAATTTAAAATCTACCTAAAATTTCAGATATGTACGGTTGGGATTTAACGGGACTGAAAACATCTAATTTGACGTTAATAGTGATACCCCCCACTATAGAGAGAATATTTAATCAAGTCCTGTATATCTTGAATATTTAATGAGGTCCTGCATTGCGTGAATATTTAATGATCATGACGTCACCTAATCCTAGCCTTACACCTGCAGGACCTATAACCCTAACTAGTATTTATTTTATAGCGCCTTATTAGTTATACTTAGGTCTCCCAGTACAGTAGTACTAGTCCTTCACCGCCGCTAACCCTGTATTCATCAGCTATGCTTACAACATTAGTTATAACTAAACCTTATTAGTTATACTTAGGTCTCCCAGTACAGCAGTACTATAGTCCTTCACCGCCGCTAACCCTGTATTCATCAGCTATGCTTACAACAATAGTTATAACTAAACCTTATTAGTTATTCCCTTCCGACTACATTACGTCATTTTGGTATAATGTCATTTCAGACTAGTTGCCGATACTTTCCGATGACGACTTTACGTCCTTATCAAAAGGACATTCGATGTTTCTTCCTCGTATCAGGAACGCCTATGTATTTATATATTTTATATTCATTTTCTTAAAGTTAGTCAATCAATGCAAACAGTTACCATGGTAATCAAGATATTGACCCCATATCTCATGAATTAATGAACAGAAAATTATGAAAGAAATATGTTAATGTAGTCTAGGAACAATAATCTATATTGAACCCTAAAGAATAACACCAATTGTGTCTCTTTAATTGTCAACAATGCAGCATAAATGGAAAAATTATGCAATAATAAGGCAGTTTCTGATTGATGTGATACATATATCTGGCAACATTATCCATCTATTTTAGCATTAAAATATAGAAGAGGAACAGATACACTACCACACAATGTTCATGAATATTTGTGAATTACTTTCTCAGTCAGAGAAAAACGACATTGAAAACATTTATTGTTTCAGAGGAATATAAATCATTAATTCCCTCCTTATATAGTATCAATTAAAAACAAGACAAAGTGTCAGGAGTTAAAAGCACCAGATGCATGTGTTTCTCTTTATCACGAAGTGATAAGGTTACTGTTTATACTGTTTTGCGAGTGTTCTTATTGATATCATCATGTTGCTGTTTTACATTGGAGAAGAAGGTTGAAGAGACCGGCATAAGAATTGGCGCGAAAATTGGTGGCATGGGGTAGTTGTTAGTGTATATACAGTACTATACATAAATACATACCGTATATGCATCACCCAGAAAAATAAGACCTAAATGGGGCATTATGCCTACTCGTAGCCAAAAGTGACGTAGCCTGATTTTATCCACAGGGGAAAATAATACCTAACTGAAAACGAAAGTCTAAAAGAGAACTCCAAATACACCCTAAGCGAGAGATTTCACACGTCAACTCATCATTCTAAGTTTAAAAAACTTTTCTTCTACAATTTCGACTCTAGGGCCGTGTTTATGTTTTATAGCGGACGCTACCAGTTTCCTACAGTCACAGCTACCCTCGTTAGCAACAAAGCCAGATGATACCGTACGTTCTTTTATAGGACCAGTGATCAGGTCATTGGTCTTAATGATGTCCTCGCCAACTGTGAAACACGGCAATGTGGAAACTTAGCCCTACTAAATTAAAAGCAGTTTGATTGTCATCAAAAGCGTCTGCCCGTTGCAAAACTTCTCTCGCTAACTGAAACACACAATATCAGATATGCCCGATGACCGTTCACGTGAATACCACACAACGTACAGTCAAATCAATCTTAATGTTTTAATATACAATAAAATTTCATTCAGAGAGAGGTGGTGAGGAATACTAGCACTGGAATTTATCGAATTTTCAAAATTTCTATCTTTGCAATCGAATATCTATTCTAACATGGTTAACTATTTAAGTTATTGATAAATATTGATCGAGATAACGTTCAAAATAATATACGACAAAGTGACCAGCTTATAGCCGACTAATTTCTAAATACATAAACCGTTTTTACGAAGGGTACTCACGTTCTCGTAATATAGTAAACACGTATGTTATGTATGTTGATTCGCTAATTCCAAATCTGTTTTCAGAGTTTAAATCGGTTAAATATTGGTCGAGATAACGTTCAAACATTTCTTCGACGAAACGTCCGGCTTTTGTAAATTGTGAATTTTTGCAAAACACAAATACACGGCCACGGCGTGCGAGGTCTGGGCACCATGGATGGGGAAATTCCCGTAGGGGGGGGGGGGAGAAAAGGCGGGCGAGGGGATTATTGCGGTTCGTATTTCTAGTAGGAATTTATGTTATATATTTTGACTCGCTAATTCCAAATCTGATTTCGGATAACGTTCAAAATCTACGTGCGATTTGTTATCTGCAGACAATAAAATAGGGGACCGCAATAACCCTTCGTTCGCCTTTTCTACCCCGGAATGTATTTCTACTATATAGTGTGCTAATTGTCTGACGTCCCTCATTGAAATCAGCTTTTGTTGTCGAGGCTAGCGTGTTTAAATAAAGTTTACCTACCTACAGTTAGTAGCATTTCTTGTCGGCAGATGCAAATTATAAAACGATTTACATTTTCAGATCTTTAGAAATGTATTGTTTTCAAAATATGCAGATGTTTAAAAATTAGCACGCATGACCATGAGTTGCTAAGGCCAGCTTTGCATCTGCTTGTCGGTTAACCTCTACGAAATTTGTCCATTTGTCCATTCAATAACTAGGCGAGCATTCCAATTCTCAACTCGTAAACCAACGTTTGTTGCATTAGCTTGCCTTCACGAGAGCTTTCTTTACAACAACTAAATTTACATGAGCTTTACATGAGTGAATTTTAAAATTTCAAATCAGTCACCTAATTGGAAAACAAAATTCCTTTTGTTGAAAACCTTCTGTTTATAATCAGGTGATAAATCAAATACATCCCAGGCCTCGTTCTCAATATTTATCTCCCATTTATTGGTCGGGAGGGGGTGTGAAGGGCTTACAAAATATCCCAATATATATAATATACGATGAATTCAAATTAATTTTTGTCAAATGCTAATCATTATCTTCATATGTTTTTACTAAAGCGCTGATAAAGACAGTGGTAGCCTATACCATTCTCCAAATCAAATACAACTTTCTCCGGATGGTTTCATGATATGGTACACTGGCCACATTTTGAAGAGCTCTTGTAAAATGGATATATCGAAATTTCCATACGACGAGCAGACATGCAACATAATTATTGGGTCATGGATTCATGGTAGCAATGAAATTATACTAAGTTCTTTTAACAACTCAGATTATATTGACATGACTTATTACAAAAACAACACGGAATGGCGATTGATTCACGTTTCTACTAAACTGAATCACAAAAATTTTACATGTTGTCCCGAACCATTTTATGATATTACATACAAATTTAAGTTTCGTCGCAAACCATTGTATTATATCATAAATATCGTAGTTCCATGTATTCTTCTTTTCCTTTCTTACAATTTCCTTTCTTTTTCCTGCTGAATCTGGTGAACGAGTTTCTCTCGCTATATCTGTCTTGCTTGGTCTCTTTGTCTTCATGCTGATCGTCAACAATACGACGCCAGTTACGTCCGATACGATACCAATGCTTGCCATATACTTCACCGCCATCAGTTTCCTGATATTTCTGACATTATTCGCAACGGCGTTCATACTCTGGATGCGACAGGCACCTTCAGGGCACAGATTACCGTATTACTTATACAAGATATCTCGCTTTTTCTCAATTGTGCTCTGTGTGAAAGGATCACCTCGGAGAATGTCCGAGAGAATTGATTTAGGAGAACTTGTGCTGACAGATGTACGAAACCTCACGCCTAATTACCTAAATGCACGTGAATTATTAAGTCGTGGGCGACATACAAACAACGTGCTGCACAAGATACTCAATGAGATTCAACGATATTCCCATAGTCTGGAGGATCAAGATTGGCAAGATGAAGTTAAAAAAGAATGGAAACATGCAGCAAAAGTCTTTGACAGAATTTTCTTTTGTATTTCTTTAATGTCTTGTTTCATACTCAATGTTTATATTCTTTTCTTCTGATCATAATCCTTCAATAAAACGACATCTTTTCATCACTTTAGTCTAGCTCAAGCATCAATCAATCAATCAATCAATCAATCAATCAATCAATCAATCAATCAATCAAAGACTTTATTTACAGAGGGTTCTTTAGATCATAATCTTTCCATAAAACCACATCTTTTCATCATTTTAGTTCTCTATCGCCTCACACTCTTTGGCTTAAAATGTTTTAAACGTAACTTCAAAATCTCATATAAATAATTCATGACAAACACAAACGAACGTAAGGGACCAGTCATTATTTATGGACGGGGTGGGGCCGAAGAGAAAATGGTTGGGTAACTGAAAATTCTAAGACCTAAATGGTTGGGTAAAAAAAAGAGTTCATCATTTAAAATTGAAATCACATCATCATTGCACATTAGCTTTTGTTATTGTATTCCTCACCTTGTTTTCCTTGGATTCCTGCTCTGTATAGGGAGATAATAATCTGAGTTACAGTAGGATCAGTCTATCTATCTGGGTTTATTATTAAAACTTGTATCGACGATATGATGGGAATTGGGCTTTATCTAACTTTTTTCTTCTTGGGTTTGTTAAAAGATTTTCTTTACCTATAAATGGTTGGGACGGTTAAATTTCTGATCTTAGTTTTCTCTTCGGCTCCCACCCCCCCCTCCCCCCCCCCACCCCGACCATAAATAATTACGGGTCCCTAATATTTTATAAACACACGTGCTGTTTTTCAATACCCATGACGAGTATACAATGATTTTATGGGATAAAGTGCTAATTTCATGACTCGTATTTCATTAAATTAAACTATTTGATTCTTTTCTCATAACTTTTCTCAATACGGATATTAATCCCTTACAACAAGTAGTACACCAACCTTTTAGAGTATTCGATTTGTATTTCTATAAATCTCGTTATTACCAAATGCTACATCAAAAGTTACGTTCAAAACATTTTAAGCCAGAGTTGATTCGTATAAGGTACATAGCTGGTAATTGTTAAGACAATGGAAATCATATATGTGTAATAAATTGTAAATATCTTCAAACTTGTATCCAAGCCTCATCCATAGCGGGTATCTTATCTATTGCTAATTATTTTGGTATATTTAATCTTACTAGATATAGATCTGGAAATTTATTGCGTATTTTTAAGCACATAAAGGTTATCGACTGATTATTAAACACATGACATATTTAAAAGCGAAACGATATTCCAGAATTTTATTTTGTCCTGCTATAATAGTAGCATAAATTTAAATTAATTTGAGCGAATATATATATACGACATAAGCTTTGAAACTTGTCTAAATCACAGTCCGCATTAATTCCCACCATATTTAAAGTGCCTATATCTCACGTTTTGGGATTTTACATATTCGTAATATTTGGATTTTTGATATTTTTTATTTGGATCATAAGACATCTTGTCAGCCGAAAATTTCATCTTCATGGAGTTTTTTATTGTTAAATTATCGGATGTGATGTCACAAGAGGAATTTTTGTGGCAACAAAAGAAAACTGGTTTGGGATATATATTATGATTTTGCTCAGGAAGACCTAAATATTACACAATAGTTCTAACAGAAGCGTTCAAGCCGGTTGAAAAATCAGAAGGATGAACAATTACGAGTGTTAAAACTTGCTTCCCAAACAAATCCATATTTCAAGAGAAAATCGAGATTAAAGTTGGGGATATTCGGCTGTAATCTTCCTCTTATTTCTAAACACTGATTAAATATTAATTTATTTTGAATTTTTGTCATGAATTATTAATGAGTTTGAGAAGGTTATGTAAAATCCCCAAACGTGAGATAAGCATTTTAACCTTGGTCTATTGCAAGGGTTATGGGGTTTACAGTCTTAATATGCGAACAGAAGCTGAAGAGTTTCGGAGAACTCAATAGTTGACACAACTGCTTATAGTATATTCTCCCAAACGCTTGCTATTATATCAGGGTATGGAAACACGTTCTCAAACTCATTAATAATTCATGAACCAATAAAACAAAAGAAATTAATGTTTAATTACTTTTTGAAGCCGGAGGAAGATCCATCTAGCTGATCACGTGATGACGTTTTGAAATATTTCAAAGTCCTAGGACTTTGAAAATATGTAAATTACTATGTTTGAGAAGTCCGTTCAAACACTCGACGGAAGACTTCACCGGGATTTCAAAGCCCATGGCAATTTTTCGTTCTCCCAAACTTCCACTCGCGTTTCTATAACTGTATGAAAACACGGAAAAATATTTTCTATTTCTTAAATAAACACTTTATGTAATAGTTCAAACACGAGACGGAGGACTTTACGACCGGGATTTCAAAGTTCGAGTGCCTATTGAAGTTCAGGTAGGACGGACGTTAGTTTGGATGTAGTGTTTTTCCTGTAGGTTGTTTACATGGGTTAGGTCATAGGTTCAGTTCACGCAGTCGGTTGTTAGACTGAACTGAACACTTCAGGAGTCACAAGCCTAAACTAAGGTCGGTTGCTAGACTGAAGTGAACACTTTAGGAGTCACAGGCCTAAACTAAGGTCGGTTGCTAGACTGACCTGAACACTTCAGGAGTCACAGGCCTAAACTAAGGTCAGTTGTTAGACTGACCTGAACACTTCAGGAGTCACAGGTCTAAACTAAGGTCGGTTGCTAGACTGAAGTGAACACTTTAGGAGTCACAGGCCTAAACTAAGGTCGGTTGTTAGACTGAACTGAACACTTCAGGAGTCACAGGCCTAAACTATAAGGTCGGTTGCTAGACTGACCTGAACACTTCAGGAGTCACAGGCCTAAACTAAGGTCGGTTGCTAGACTGACCTGAACACTTCAGGAGTCACAAGCCTAAACTAAGGTCGGTTGCTAGACTGACCTGAACACTTCAGGAGTCACAAGCCTAAACTAAGGTCGGTTGCTAGACTGACCTGAACACTTCAGGAGTCACAAGCCTAAACTCAGGTCGGTTGTTAGACTGAAGTGAACACTTTAGGAGTCACAGGCCTAAACTAAGGTCGGTTGCTAGACTGACCTGAACACTTCAGGAGTCACAAGCCTAAACTATAAGGTCGGTTGTTAGACTGACCTGAACACTTCAGGAGTCACAGGCCTAAACTAAGGTCGGTTGCTAGACTGATCTGAACACTTCAGGAGTCATAGGCCTAAACTAAGGTCGGTTGCTAGACTGACCTGAACACTTCAGGAGTCACAGGCCTAAACTAAGGTCGGTTGCTAGACTGACCTGAACACTTCAGGAGTCACAAGCCTAAACTAAGGTCGGTTGCTAGGCTGACCTGAACACTTCAGGAGTCACAGGCCTAAACTAAGGTCGGTTGCTAGACTGACCTGAACACTTCAGGAGTCACAAGCCTAAACTAAGGTCGGTTGCTAGACTGACCTGAACACTTCAGGAGTCACAGGCCTAAACTAATGTCGGTTGCTAGAATGACCTGAACACTTCAGGAGTCACAAGCCTAAACTAAGGTCGGTTGCTAGACTGAACTGAACACTTCAGGAGTCACAGGCCTAAACTAAGGTCGGTTTGCTAGACTGACCTGAACACTTCAGGAGTCACAGGCCTAAAGTAAGGTCGGTTGCTAGACTGACCTGAACACTTCAGAAGTCACAGGCCTAAACTAAGGTCGGTTGCTAGACTGACCTGAACACTTCAGGAGTCACAGGCCTAAACTCAGGTCGGTTGCTAGACTGACCTGAACACTTCAGGAGTCACAGGCCTAAACTAAGGTCGGTTGCTAGACTGACCTGAACACTTCAGGAGTCACAGGCCTAAACTAAGGTCGGTTGCTAGACTGACCTGAACACTTCAGAAGTCACAGGCCTAAACTAAGGTCGGTTGCTAGACTGACCTGAACACTTCAGGAGTCACAGGCCTAAACTCAGGTCGGTTGCTAGACTGACCTGAACACTTCAGGAGTCACAGACCTAAACTAAGGTCGGTTGCTAGACTGACCTGAACACTTCAGGAGTCACAGGCCTAAACTAAGGTCGGTTGCTAGACTGACCTGAACACTTTAGAAGTCACAGGCCTAAACTAAGGTCGGTTGCTAGACTGACCTGAACACTTTAGAAGTCACAGGCCTAAACTAAGGTCGGTTGTTAGACTGACCTGAACACTTTAGAAGTCACAGGCTTAAACTAAGGTCGGTTGCTAGACTGACTTGAACACTTCAGGAGTCACAGGCCTAAACTCAGGTCGGTTGTTAGACTGAACTGAACACTTTAGGCTCGCTTGATTCCGGACCCATTTCCCATGTAGACAATCCTGATTCTTATAACGAGTCTTCTAAGAGTTGTAAGAATACGATCATATTTGAAATTTACCAAGGCTGATTGTGAGGCCGGCCTCATGTAAACAAGATCTGAAATGAACAAACGCAGACCTGAGGTTAGACTGTCCTCATGTAAACAAGATCTGAAATGAACAAACGCAGACCTGTCTGAGGTTAGACTGTCCTCATGTAAACAAGATCTGAAATGAACAAACGCAGACCTGTCTGAGGTTAGACTGTCCTCATGTAAACAAGATCTGAAATGAACAAACGCAGACCTGTCTGAGGTTAGACTGTCCTCATGTAAACACCCCTCACTGGCGTTCAGAAGGCTCGATTCCCATCGCCTGTGATCATAAATTAACTAAAATTATCAGTATTATAAAATCATAAATTAACTAAAATTTACGTCATAAATTAACTAAATAATACGTCGTATTATTTAGAAAATCCAGTTATTATTGCTCCAGATATCGAGAAGCAGAATGCTACACCAAGGATTATAAAATTTCGCATTCCCTGTGAAAAATAAAAAAGGATATTAATTATCAACTTAATTGTACTAATTATTAAAACGTAAAATTTACTTTAGTGTGATAATTCACATGTTATGCATAGAGCAGGTAATCTCGACAGCCAAGTGGTTGGTTCCAGAGTGGTTGATGGGCAACATATATAGAGAAACTAAAATGTCAAATATTCGCTGGGGCGCCATGTTGGGGACCTCTTTATTTGGTACACCAATATGGCGGGCAAAAAACAACGGCACAAATAAAACCAAGTTTCGTATATGTGTCTGCTTCTGTTAATTGTGCACATGTGACCAAGTCACAGACTCATTCTCTTTGTGAATTCCTAATTTTACGATATTTGATGCACTGTTTGGTAGAGAAGAGTAAGGGTGGTGCATCAATGTTTTTGTAGCCTTGATAATCATCATTCTAGGGGAAACTCGTAGCAAAACAAACATGACATCGATATTAATCTATTTAGAATAAAATGCTTGGGGATTAGCCTTAGGATGAAACTCTAGACAGGAGGTTAGAGTTAGGAGTTACTTTCTCTTAAAATGATGATTATCATTTCATCCTGTTTTGTAAAATGATGCTATTTTTTATTTTATGGTGTGAGAATGCGTTGAGTATTCGTACGTGATGCAAAAACCGCGACATGTATATAGAGCCTGCACAAATTCTAGGTCAGTGTAAGGACAATGGCTCAAAAAAACAAAAACCTGACAAAAGTTCGCTTTGATGAAACGCATAGTGTCCGTCAGAAATCTACCGCATGAACGCTAGCGAAATGAAATGGCGACCTTTCGTGTTGTCACAAATCAAAATTATATATATATAGTATAATGCCCACAATAATTCCTAATTTCACAATATTTTAATGGCGTTACTTGTAACCAAGGTTAAACCAAAGGAGACACCTGCATGTCTCCTTTGGTTTAACCTTGGTTACAAGTAACGCCATTAAAATATTGTGAAATTAGGAATTATTGTGGGCATTATACGATATATATATATATATATATACGCAGCCTCGTAGCCATGAGGGGCTTGTTTTGCTTTGCGTGGCTTACTTGTGTAAAGGCGCGCTGGGAAACACGCGGGAGAAATGCCGAGGAGAGAGGCGGCTGGCAGAAAATGCATTCAAGTTGGCGGAACATTGTTTCATATGCAAATGAGGATATTGACCGAAACATGCATTCAATGCTCTCTGAAATGGAACGACCAATACACAATGGCTTTCAATTGGGATATGTATTATGTCCAAAGGACATGTGTGTACAAAAGTTAGATTTTTTCTAGCCTGCTCGCAGGCTTCGAAGAAAATGGCATTGATCACTATTTTCGTGTAAAGCACAAATGCACAATATGGAATTTTTTGAACATGACTGCCAAGATTCGCTAAGAATTAACTAAGCCATGTCTCGAAATGGTCTTTAATTATCGTCAATCGAAGATGTGTATTTACTCCTGGAATTCGTGTCTTTTCTAACTTAAAATATATAGACTAACTACTAGACTACAGTCTGGGTTTGAGTACAGTGTATGAAGATTATTATTATTAAAATATCAAACATTAATTTTCCGTTTTTACATTACAGGAACGACAATATCAAAATATTGTTGTGAGATCTTTCGACAGGAGCTTATCCAGTTTATGTGTTTACTGCTGTGTCACGCTGTAAAACCATTGCTTTTCAGAAAGACAAAATGCCATTTAATTTGATTATTTAGTATTTACTATGAAAGGAGATGTTAGCGATAGAACAACCAGGCTCGGACTGGCTATTGTGCCATCGTGCCAGAGAACAATGGCTAGCCGTGTTAGAACAATAGACAGCCATTGTTGTTTGTTTGTTTTTTTTTTTGTTTTTTTTTAATTTTTTTATTTTTATAAATAGAAAATAGACATAAATATAAATATATAATGTTTGACTGCCCAAATTAGACCGGGAATCAAACTCACCAAAAATGTTTAGGGAGACTAATTGTTACCTTGATTTCCTTAAATACAAGAATTCCCCATACTGATGCAACAATTCCAGGACCCTGATAAAACAAAGTCAATCATTCAAAAATAAATATGTTAACGAAGTAACCCCTCGCGTTCATTTCGAATTTTAATTTTAACAATATTTTTGCCATTCATTGCTATGCATTTGAACGCATCCTAATTCGTTGGCCTGGGCGCGAGAACGGTCGAAACAAATATGGAGTAAATAATAGTGAGGAAATTAATTTTTTCAGTAAACAGTGCTAGGTCTCAAGGACAGAGCAAAGTTTTATAGAATTATGTATTGTATTCTGATATTATGTGTTCTGATATTTTCATTCGGTCAAATAAAAATAAATGTGTGGTTCCAATTCCCCAACCGACCCTATTTTTTGCACCCAACCATTTTTTTGGACCATGAGAAATAACCAACTGAAAAAACTGAAAAAACAAAGCGGTGACCAACACTTTGCTGTTTTCCATCCCATGGCAAAGTTCAATATTGCCCAGTTGCCAGAGGTAAGTTTTTTTTTTATTTGGAAACTCAAAATAACATGTTCTACCTAAGGCTAACCTACTGTAGGTATATATTATGTATATATACTAATATATACATAGTATATACCAGTGTATATATTAACACATCCAAACATTACCGATATATAGCGACTGCCGCATAGGCAGTACATATATCAATTGAACCAGTACATCATTGTAACCTTCGCTCTCTCGGTGGCTCAATGGTTAGAGCGTCTCACCGGCAATCAGAAGGTTACAAGTTCGATTCCTGTCCGGGACTCAGAATTATTTTTCTGAGAATACGAGCTTGAATCCCCAGAAAAATGTCCATGTATCGTCTGTCTACTCCAAGCTCTCCCACATTCACCACAACAGTGTATATATTAACACATAAATAGCCCCCTCGCCACATGCCAACTTCGCAATTGTCACCATTCTACTCAATTCCTATAGCGAGTAATTACTGTTAGTAGCTCATTTGCAACAACCTATCTACCCTAAAACACATTATTTTTAATTGACTGTACGTTACTGTTTGCGTCATTGCAGTACTCATTTTCTGTAAACCAAATACCAGTAGACGCATGTACGCCAATACATTTACTTTTAAATATTACTTAGAAGGTATGAAAAAAATGTAAAATGTAAAACTACTTACACTAGTTACAATGGGAAAACTAACAAGTTCAGATAACCTTGTATTTGCAATAAACCACGCAACTATAAAAAACGAAAAGAAATCATGACACATCTGACTCAGTAGAAATGTTATATGTGTTATTTGAGTACGATATATATAACTTGTTATCTGCGTCCTGCAGTTACGCTACGTTGCTACTGGGGTTGAATGACTGATAAATAACAAAAATTGGCGAGGAATAAGCGACATACCTGCTCCTATTGCCCAAAGAACGCCTGAAAAAACCCCTGGAGCAATAGCAGTAGGGTAGACATCTGGTTTATTTCGTTTATAGAGACAATAAATGAGAAAATATATGGAACTTGTCATGAAAATTCCACAGAATTGGGAAAACACATATTCGAGTCCTGTGAAATGATAAGAAAAACGACTTTAAAGGCTTGTTTGTAAGCGAGGTCCATAGCAATAGGAAAACGTGGGGGCTCGTATAGCAATTATTGGAAAACGTAAGGCCCATATGATATACAATTCCCAAAAGTTGCGCCACTAATTTAGCTTGAACGATCAACGTTATAATATAGCTAGCTTAATATCGTTTTCTTTTAATTTTTCGTTCCTTTATTCTCATGAAAGTCTTCTAATAAATGTACGAACTTAATACGAGTTTTACACTTTTAAAATGCATGTCATAGACTCAAGCTTATAATCGAGCTTCTCGACGACTGACAACGTAAAATACTACCAACTACATTAGAACGTGTGAACTATTGTGAGTATCAAGTGTACTTTGTAGGAGTTCCAACAATTACAAGTGAACTGATTTACAAGTAATACTAACGCAGCTAACCCGAACATCGTAAATAAAACAACTTTGAAAGGTCGGTGTTTACGAACTAGTGTGTGGAAAGTCTAACATTTCGAGAAAAGGCCCTTCGTGATAGAGTGAAACGTAAAGTGGCCAACCAACGGATCAAATAAAAAACCAGCCAGTGCTAAACTGCGGTGCCTGTGGTGTTCGTTAAAAATCTGCATACATGAAGTAGATGCTTGCTATTGATTCCGAACAAACGAACGAACTCACACACGGAAATAAAGCATTGCTAAAAGCACCGCAATAAATAAATAAGAAGCACGATGCTTTGCAAAAGTTGTCTGCATCGTGCTTTTTGTTAATTTTATTTTTATTTCACCAGTGGTTGGCTGCGCTAGAAGCTATTGCCTTTAAAACAGTTCTAACAAGTTACAATTTACATTGTATAAGTACACGTTTTACTTGAACCGTAATATCTGTTATACCCACTATCGTCTTGTTTATACTTTTGGTCTTAACTCTTTCCTGTCCGGCTGAAAAACATCCAAAATTGAACTACCTCTTTGTTCTATTGATATCTCGGGAAATATCCATAACTGTTGCGAAACCAATACGTTTTCTGAAAGCCCAATAAACCGGCTGTTACCAATACTTTTCCGAACAAGACACATTATGTTAATATAAATTAGCATTAATTATCATAAATCAGGTTGAAAAACTTCCATTTTTCTAGAAAAGGCCATCTTGCACGCCCGCGTAGCATCATGAAAATTCAAAATGCCACCAATCCCAGAGTTGTTTATGAAATTAAATCAAATTTGGAGTGTGAGTGGATCTCATGTCCCTGGCGCTTGTCGAATTTCAATTTTTAATCTTGCGTTACCGTGTGCCGTGTTTTTCGATTGACGACTTCGGGGGTCTTCTATGACCCCTTTTGACTGGGCCGGACAGGAAAGAGTTAATGAAGCAATTAAGAAAGATCGTTTGAGGCGGGAAACGATTTGTCACGGGCGTATAGGGAGGCCGAATCCGCGGTACTACAGTAGTTTAAAACAAAAATGTTGATGAATATTAAATCACGCTCGCCACAATGAGAACTCTGACTCGAGGGTTAGTAAGTATTAAGGGTTAGTATTGGGATTAGTATTAGCAGGGCCATAGTCACAGATTTGTAAGTGGTCCGGTTGGGGTACCCTGATACCTGTATTTTGCCGAAAGACATTTTGCCGAACGGACATTTTGCCTAAATGACATGAATTAAAATTGAGAAGCGGAACTAACAATTTATTTACAAGTTAAGAAATGGAAATAATAAGTATTATCAATTATTTTGAAAAATGAATATTAAAGAGTTAGAAAATATGTATTTAAACACGCATTTTACGAATATTTAAAATAATATTTTCACAAATTATGAGCGGTATTGCGCGTAAGTATAACATCAAATTCTCATTGTCACTGTCGTCACAATTTTTTTGTTGGGATTTTTTCTGTATGTTAGGTTAGCCTATTGTTCTCGATATTTTTCACACGAACATTATTCGTTTTGGAAAATAGATGGTTCGCCAAAATGCCCGTCGTCAAATAGTCCGTTCGCCAAAATGCCCGTCGTCAAATAGTCCGTTCGCCAAAATGCCCGTCGTCAAATAGTCCGTTCGCCAAAATGCCCGTCGTCAAATAGTCCGTTCGCCAAAATGCCCGTCGTCAAATAGTCTGTTCGGCAAAATGCCCGTCGTCAATAGTCTGTTCGCCAAAATGCCCGTCGTCAATAGTCTGTTCGCCAAAATGCCCGTCGTCAAATAGTCTGTTCGCCAAAATGCCCGTCGTCAAATAGTCTGTTCGCCAAAATGCCCGTCGTCAAATAGTCCGTTCGCCAAAATGCCCGTCGTCAATAGTCCGTTCGCCAAAATGTCCGTCGTCAAATAGTCCGTTCGCCAAAATGCCCGTCGTCAAATAGTCTGTTCGCCAAAATGCCCGTCGTCAAATAGTCTGTTCGGCAAAATGTCCATCGTCAAATAGTCCGTTCGCCAAAATGCCCGTCGTCAAATAGTCCGTTCGCCAAAATGCCCGTCGTCAAATAGTCCGTTCGCCAAAATGTCCGTCGTCAAATAGTCCGTTCGCCAAAATGCCCGTCGTCAAATAGTCTGTTCGGCAAAATGTCCGTCGTCAAATAGTCCGTTCGCCAAAATGTCCGTCGTCAAATAGTCCGTTCGCCAAAATGCCCGTCGTCAAATAGTCCGTTCGCCAAAATGCCCGTCGTCAAATAGTCCGTTCGCCAAAATGCCCGTCGTCAAATAGTCTGTTCGGCAAAATGCCCGTCGTCAAATAGTCCGTTCGCCAAAATGCCCGTCGTCAAATAGTCTGTTCGGCAAAATGTCCATCGTCAAATAGTCCGTTCGCCAAAATGCCCGTCGTCAAATAGTCCGTTCGCCAAAATGCCCGTCGTCAAATAGTCCGTTCGCCAAAATGTCCGTCGTCAAATAGTCCGTTCGCCAAAATGCCCGTCGTCAAATAGTCTGTTCGGCAAAATGTCCGTCGTCAAATAGTCCGTTCGCCAAAATGTCCGTCGTCAAATAGTCCGTTCGCCAAAATGCCCGTCGTCAAATAGTCCGTTCGCCAAAATGCCCGTCGTCAAATAGTCCGTTCGCCAAAATGCCCGTCGTCAAATAGTCTGTTCGGCAAAATGCCCGTCGTCAAATAGTCCGTTCGCCAAAATGCCCGTCGTCAAATAGTCCGTTCGCCAAAATGCCCGTCGTCAAATAGTCCGTTCGCCAAAATGCCCGTCGTCAAATAGTCTGTTCGGCAAAATGTCCGTCGTCAAATAGTCCGTTCGGCAAAATGTCCGTACGCACGCGGATTGGACGCAGATCGCAAGCAGATTGGACGCGCATCGCACGCGGACGCAGTGTTAGGTTATTTCTCAGCTGACCGCTTTCGAATATAACAGTCCTCGTCTGGTTGACCAGCGGTATTTTCTTCTGGTAGCACATTCGTTTTTAATCGGACCAAAGAGTCTAGCAAAACACTTTACGTACATGTATAAGAAAGAAAAAACAGATTACAATCTTCGTAATACTTCAAATGCTGTTTGTTTGCTAAATCCACGTACGAATAATATGAAAAAGAGTTTCATATATGATGGGGCATCTATATGGAACTCTTTGCCCACAGAAATTAGGGAGAGCAAGACCCTGTCATACTTCAAACATAAAATCGCTACTCATACCTTTGAATAAGCTTTATGTAAATATAATGACCATGTAAATATTGACACTTCTAAATAGCCTTTAAATTTACTATATATATTAAAACATATAAATTATCTTGTTCTTTACTTGGTGTGCACTCCACTGACCTATATATAACTGTGAATGTTTAAAACTGTTATGTGTAGGTTAGTGGTGCACACCAGTTACTTTCTTTTTACTATACTCAGTATAGCATATAAATTATCTATTCTGTACTTGGTGTGCACTCCGCTGACCTATGTATAACTATGAAAGGTCTGTTTGAAACTGTTATATATATATAGGTCAGTGGAGCGCACCCACTACTCACTTTGTACTATAGCTTATAAATTTTCTTTACTTAGTGTGCACTCCACTGACCCATATATGATCGTTATATAACCATTACATGTAAGTGGTCGGTTGTATAACTGTTACAGTGGAAATCAGCTTTTGTTGACGTTGTAAGCGTGTTTAAATAAAGTTATCTATCTATCTATCTATCCATGTTGAGATATAGTCTGAGATATAGTGAGCATTGATACCTTGATGAAATATATTTTGAACAATATAGATCACAGACAGATTGCGACGACGATTGCAGTAAACTCTGGGAAACTGTAAGTAACAATGTATCAGTAATGTCTGCAGATCTCTGCTTACACCTGTTTATAAGTTTACGGTAAAAAAATTACGGTAAATTGTTTTGTCATCTGCATTAAATAGCTGCGCACATATACTTGTATAGGCAATCTGTCCTGTAAACGGTCCCAAAGTTTTTCTCGTTCAGCCATTGTTGCAGCACAATCCATTACAAAATGTTAAGATATATCAACGAAATTTTTGTTACAAATGTTACAAGTAAAATCTGTTTCTCGACACGACACTTTCGACATAACTGCAGATGGAACATTTCCCGACACTATATTGACAGCATTTGCTATCGCTTTGAGAAAGACTGGATTTCTCATTGCAACACACCATAATTCCAGGGTTTTTAATTAATTATGTATAACACCATAGTTTTCCAGTTCAAGCTTTTGTTCAATTCCCCTGCGCCATATTTCACTTTGATGAGAATGAATTGCTGCCCTGACAATATTTTTCCAGGACTGTTCTAACGGGAAATGTCCACTTTCAATGTAAATTTTAAGATAATCCTCAAGGTTGTATTTCTGAAGGACTTTGCAAATATATCCTTGCGTATCGGTCGACATTCTGTTTAGGAATCGGAATAGTCGTTGGATAAAAATCTTCTTGTGAATTCCTCAGGAGATGATACGATAAGTTTCTGTGGGAAGAACAGTTTGCATCTATAGTCCACAACCCTAAATTGCCAGTCACTGCTTCTGATCTGGTCTAATTCCTTAATTCCTAATTCCTTAATTCCTATTCACCCTGGTCTATTTACTTAAGCAGAGTCCCTGCGCTCTCTTTGCCGTAAATCGATTAGCCGTTTCCAACATTTCTAAATCCGTTTTCGTAATGTTCCACCTGCATAGCTGAGAACCATAAAGCATTTTAGCTGAGCCAATGCTTTTCCAGACATCAGCTCCACATATGTTTAAGCACCCTGGTCTAATTCCTGCACTCATCAATGATGAAACGACTTCTTTACCTTTTTTAACTGCCTCGAACGTTCGATGACTACACGAAAAATCACAGGAAAGCATTATACCAGCATGTTCACAAAACGTTTTTTCTTCAATGGGCTGATTGTACAAGTACCAGGTACGTGTCAATTTGTTTCTGGAATTGACAATAGATGATTCCCCAAATGTCACAACTGGCATGCCTGATCCTGAACACTGCTCCAACCGCTGTTTTCGAAATACTAAAAAGGAAACGCTGCACTTGTTACTGTATTCTTCCATAGCAGTTATCATGTTTTGCAGTCCATATACTCGGGGAGAAATTAATGTTATATCATCAGCGATGACATTGCTGATACGCATCAAGGGGTCAAGTTTCAAATTTGTCCATAGTTTCTGTTACATCGTTGTTGAAACACATGAAAAGCCATGGTGATAAAACTCCACCTTGTCTAATTCCTTGCTTTATTGGAAATAAATCAGAAAGGAGACCATCCAGCAGCACACGACATGACCTTTTTTGTACCAGTTCCTCAGCAATCTCCACGTTTTACCTTTCACGCCCAATTCAAGTCCATCTATCCACACTGTGTCGAACGCTTTAGAGGAATCCAAAAAGCAGGTGTATACAGTGCTACCATCTTCCACGAATTGATTGATTGTTTCTTGCAGCACAAAACTTCCAAAAGCACAACCGTTACCCTTTTGATACGTAGACTATTCGGAACACCTGATTTATTAAACACGTGCATATTTCGGTTTAGGATAAATCGTTCTAATATTTTTCCAATGATAGATAGATAGATAGATAGATAGATAGATAGATAGATAGATAGATAGATAGATAGATAGATAGATAATCACTTTAATTCCTCCAATCTTGAAGATTCCCGTATGAGCCCCGGGTCGGGCTTAAAATATTTAACTATTAACTAATACTATATACAATTATAATCTGTTAAAAAAGGCTTCATAATTACAAATTTGCATTAGAGCAGCTAAGACGACATATGTCGCGAATAATCATTAGTATACCTACACTTGTTGTTATTAAAAATGTATCAAAATATGAATTATCGAATTCCCTAATACTTGGTAAGTTTCCACTAAGAAGAGTTCTACTTCGTCAAGACTGAAAAGTTCTGCACTATGACGTACGTGAAGTATATCTTGCAATTTTTCAAACATTTTTTCACGTTGTGAAGCTGATAATTTACAATTTAATATAAAATGTATACCTATATCTAAAACACGTCCGCCACATAACGAACATATATAAAATTGGCCGTAATCCTTCACTGATGTTATTAAAATACTGTGAATATTTCCACAAAGCATGTTAACAGAGTTAGTGATAGTATTAATGTAATATGGATTCCTTTTCGCCACTTTCCATAAATGAAGAGGCTCAAGAACATTGTGAACACAAGAAAAATGTCCAAGTTCGTCTTTTTGTAAAATCCCCTCTTTCCACAATGCAGTTTGATGCTTGTGAATTTCAGTAGCAATCAGTTTTTTCCATACTTCATTTGAAGGAAGGTCACCATCATTGATGTAATTTTCAAGAAGATAATAAAGTCCATATTTATGTAATATTCTTGAAATATCAGGTATGAAGCCAAAATAATTTTTAGTTAGACCATAAATGTAAGAAAACCAACGTTTAATAAAAACCACCTTATGTGTTGAAGATGAAGGCGAATTTAACAATTTATGTAGAAATGAGAGCTTCATTTTATCAATGTAACCTTCAACAGTCCAAAAACCGAGACTGCCAGTTGCTGCTTCTGAACGGGTGCTTGGAGCGAAACCTTGAATTCTCTTTGCGGCAAATCTGTGTGCAATCTCCAACTTTTCCATGTCTGACGTACTTATACCATACCATAATTCCGCGCCATACAGCATCCTTGGTAGACCGACAGATCGCCAAATCTCGGCACCACATATGGGATTTAGTCCTCCCGGCCTTATTCCACTGCTTAACAAACAAGACACCACTTCCTTTCCCTTCCTTGCCGCTACGTCACATTGCTCATGGTGTGAAAAATCCCCTGAAAGAATATTTCCAATATGTTCCCATGACCGTTTTTCCTGAATCTCCTGATCATCAAGTTTCCATTTCCTTTGGTGCTGAAGCAGAGTATTTGATCTGTTGGACTCGCCGAAAATAATTTCAACAGTTTTACTGGGGTTGAACTCAAATCTCCATTTCTTACTGTAATCATTTACTGCATCCAACATTACCTGCAGGCCAGTAAGACGGACCGACAACAAGGCAATATCATCTGCGACAATATTTCCACACCCAATTTCTTCAACCGTAAGTCCATTCTCCAATAAACCTTTCGCGTTTGGAAGATCATTATTATAACATAGAAACAGCCAAGGAGAAAGAACACCACCCTGACGAACTCCCTGTTTCACTGGAAAAGGTGCAGACAAGAAATTACACAAAAAAACTCTGCTGGACAATTTGTTGTACCATGCACGAAGTAAACGCCAGGTCTTTCCACAAATACCCATATTGTATAATTTATAGAAAAGACCATCAAACCACACAGTATCAAACGCTTTAGTAGAGTCCAGAAAGCATGCATAAACTTTAGAGCCGCGTTCAACATTATGAAAAACCGATTCTTGAAGAGTGAAAGAGGCCTGGATGCAGCTCTTGCCTGTTTGATAGGCGTACTGAAGAGGATGTGGCATATTCACTTTGTCAAATTTGATCATCATGCGATTGAGCAAAAGACGTTCAAAAACTTTTCCCATCACGTTTAGCAAGGTAATACCACGATAGTTGATTTTATCCAGCCTGTTCTTGTTCATTCCTTTAAATAATGAAATAATGAGGCCAGTCACTGATGATATCGGAACATCCTCGATTTCTCTTATAGCATTAAATAGCTATTAAATAGCAATAGCATTAAATAGCAAAAGAGGGTATAATGAATCACCTGCGTATTTCAAATGCTCATATACCAAACCATCGTCTCCCCCTGATTTTCCATTGCGTAATTTAATGCGTATTTTCGTAACCTGTTCAATTTCAAAAGGTTCATCCAGTGGGTCATCAATAGCATTTTGGCTATCAAGGCTGATTCAGCAACTTTATCTTCAACAAATATTTTGAAGTTATGGTCGAACGCAGGGTTATTCGTTGGGTTATACGTTTCTTCATAATGACTTTTCCAAATCGAAACAAGTTCTTCTTCATCTGTTACAATTCTATTTCCTTCTTTAAGCTCATGCTTTTTAACGCCAGTTTTCTTTCTTTTTGATGACATTATCTTATGAAAATTACCTCTATTGATTTCAAAGATTTCACTGATATTAGAAAATTCGCTAACCTCGTGCTCATAAGCTTTCCTCCGGAGTAACTTCCTAAATTCGCGTTTTGAATTTTTGTAATTAACGAAATGATTACTCAAATCCCTTGGTCTACCATTGTCAATCCAAACTTTCCTGTATTTCCTCATCTCTTTGTGTAGTACACTAATGCCACTTTTCCAGTACGGTTTAAGAAACTGCTTGAATATTTTTGTTGGAACGCCGCAGTTTTCAATGCATCTGTTAATTTAGTCGTCACCTGTTCAATCTCATCAAGCGAGGTTATTTCTGGATGATCATAAATAATATCTTTAAGGCAATTATTTACATTCATTTTATAACGGTTACTGATTTTTTCATCTTTTATAGTGTTCCAAGCAACATGAGGAATATTGATGGCATTTTTCCTATTGTGCGTCACTGACAGGTACAGAGAACAATAGATCGGATTATGATGCAACAAATTTTTACACTTTTCTTTCTCCACTCTACAGTTCAAAACCAAATGGACGTCATCGGTTCTCATCATGATATATGATCAATTGTTGTACGACAGATTCCACCATTTGCCAAATATGTTTCAATTGGACCCTCAGCAAATTCTTGCGAATTTATAGATTAAAGAGTTCCTCCCCATTAAATTCCCCATTGCAAGTCCTCGATCATTATGTTCAATGAAGCTTCTTGGTCCACCCATATCGCCAATATGTGCATTAAAATCGCCTACGATGACAATTTTACCTAGATGTGAGAACTAATTGATCGTATCTTCAAGCTCATCCAGACATCTGTTAAATTTGGCCATGCTGGAATTGCTTGACGGCATATACACATTAATAAGATAGATGAACCTATCTTCCGAACTAATGCGGAGAACCATTATCCTATCATTGCGATATTTTCAAGACATTCTGCAACAATGTTTAAGCTGTTCTTCCAAAGGAACGCGAGTCCACCTTTCCCCCTTCTCCAAACAGAGTTTAAGTTTAGATCAGAGCTCGACCTGCCCCATCCTGAAAAATCTGGATGGATAGTATCTAAAAACTTAAGAGAATCCGGATACAGCCAATGCTCTTGGACGGCGAGAATGTCAACCTTGTTTAGGCACTTTTCAAAATAACAAATGTTACTCATTAATCCTCCGACATTAATGGTGCCGATACATAAATTGACAGATTTCCTGATAATTTCAGCCATTGTTTTTTTTTAATGAGTCATGTTTTGCTGGGTTATAAATTATGACAATTTGGCATTTGGTTTATTACTAACTTCACCATCAGCAATCCGTCTTTTGGCAAATCTCTCATCAAATTTATTTTTTTTGACAACCAAGGTCGGCATTTAACAAATTCCGGCCAAAAATTAGTTTGAAGAACGGCTTTGGCAACAGATGACGGGATATTGACTTTTGCAGACAGAGTTCCTTTTCTTTTGCTTGGAAAAACTTTTAAATGCGTAGGACATACATTACGCTTGAGTAAATAATCTTTAATTTGGTCATCTTTGACATGCTCATCAATTCCACTTAGAAAGAAAGCATTTACGTTTCTACGTGAACGTACCACACCAACAAACCCATCAGCGTCTACATTTGACAGCGTTTCTCTCTGGATGTTAGTGTCAATATCTGCTGATAAATCTTTGCTAGTTGTTAGAAAAGAATCTGCAGGTTTCCCCATTGAAGATTCTTTAATGCAGTTTTCTCCATTATGCACAATCACCACTTCGTCAACATCAACGATCAGCTCGAAAGAATGTGTATCTTTAATCTTGCTTGCCGGCAGATTTTTAGATAGATAGATAGATAGATAGATAGATGTGATGTCTGCATATCTCTGCTTACACCTGTTTATAAGTTTACCGGTAAAAAAATTACGGTAAATTGTTTTGTCATCTGCATTAAATAGCTGCGCACATATACTTGTAGGCAATCTGTCTTGTAAACGGTCCCAAAGTTTTTCTCGTTCGGCCATTGTTGCAGCAGAATCCATTACAAAATGGTAAGATATATCAACAACATTTTTGTTACAAATGTTACAAGTAAAATCTGTTTCTCGACACGACACTTTCGACATAACTGCAGATGGAACATTTCCCGACACTATATTGACAGCATTTGCTATCGCTTTGAGAAAGACTGGATTTCTCATTGCAACACACCATAATTCCAGGGGTTTTAAATCATTATGTATAAAACCATAGTTTTCCAGTTCAGGCTTTTGTTCAATGCCCCTGCGCCATATTTCACTTTGATGAGAATGAGTTGCTGCCCTGACAATATTTTTCCATGTTCTAACAGGAAATGTCCAATTTCGATGTAAATTTTAAGATAATCCTCAAGGTGGTATTTCTGAAGGACCTGGCAAATATTAACTAATTAACTAACAGAATAAGTGCCATTAACTTGACAAATTTGTTGTCTATTGGACAAGTACGATCTAAACCACTCAACACTTTCATTATCCACTCCATAATAAGCTAATTTCATCAGTAAAAATTCATGATCAATGGTGTCGAAAGCTTTTTTAAGATCTAAGAATATGACACCATTGACCATGCCTTTATCAATATTAAAACACCACTGATTTGTCATATCAAGCAGCGCAGTTAGTGTTGAGTGCATAGATAGATAGATAGATAGATAGATAGATAGATAGATAGATAGATAGATAGATAGATAGATAGATAGATAGATAGATAGATAGATAGATAAAATTTATTTAAACACGGTAGTTCTATCAGAAATAAAAATTACAAATAAAATTCTTAGTTCTGGTCTACCTAGAAGCCGTGTAAAAGATAACTAAATATATTTACAAGTTGTTTTTTTTTTTGTTTTTTTTGTTAAATGTATTTACATTATGTACAGAAGAGTAAAGCTAAATAATTAATGTTGTCAATGCAGGAGTTGTAATTTACGGATTTCTTTCTTAAATTTTGAAAGATTATTTTCATTTTTCAATGAGTCAGGTAAGGAATTCCACATCATAGGTCCGGATATACCAAAGCTGTCTTTATAGCATTTAGTTCTAACTTTTGGTATTTGGATATTATTGTTGGATGATCTAAAATTATATACAGTTGAGCCAAATTGTTTTTCACACATTTTGGATAAATAGGATGGAGCATGGCCATTAACAATTTTATGCATCAAAATTGCTTTCTGACATTTCCTTTTTTGATCAAGAGTTGACCATTTTAAGTCAGAGAAAACATCACAAGTATGGATTGTGTATGGAGCACTTGTAATTATACGGGCTGCTCGGTTTTGTAATTTCTGAAGCTTATCTGCAAGCGTTTTATCAATACTATCCCACACAACAGAACAGTAAGTAAAATGAGGTTCTATGATTGAATAGTAAATACTTGTCAGAAGCTGTTTGTCAAGGAATGGCTTTGCTTTTTTCATAATACTTAAATTGCTTTTAACTTTCTTTATGACATTTTCAATGTGATTTTGCCAAGTCAAGTTATCATCAATTGTAAGTCCTAGGCATTTTAAAGCATGAGCCTGTTTTAAAGCTATGCCATTAATGGATAGAGATAGGTTATCGTTTAGACTGGCTATCCTTTGCCACGAGCCAATCAACATGTATTCAGTTTTTACTACATTCAATGTAAGTTTATTAGCACAAAGCCACTCCACAAGACTTTCAGTATCCTTGTCTAACATTTTAATTTCTGGGATACTAGAACCAGATGCAGTTAGGTTTGTGTCATCTGCATACATTCTAGTTGAACTGTATTTAACACAGTTTGGTAAATCATTTATGTAAATTAAGAACAAAAGTGGCCCTAGAATAGTTCCTTGTGGGACCCCACAAGAAAGCTGCTCTGGGTCTGAGAGTATACCATTAACCATGCACATTTGTACTCGTTTACCGAGATAAGATTTAAACCAGTCAATTGAAGATTGATTTAAACCAATATATTCTAATTTCTTTAAAAGGATTGTGTGATCAACTGTATCAAAGGCTTTTTTAAGGTCTAAGAATAGGACCCCATTTACAAGTTTCCTATCAATGTTGAAACACCATTCATTTGTTAAATCTAGCATGGCTGTTGTGGTGGAAAACAAAGATCGAAAACCAGATTGCCTGGAATTGATTACATTGTTCTTGGTTACGTAGTTCTCTAATTGTTCACACACAACCCTTTCAAAGATTCGAGCAACCGTTGAAATGACTGAAATTGGTCTGTAGTTGTTCCTATCACAACGATCACCCGTTTTGAAAATTGGAGTTACCTTGCCAATTTTCCAGTCACTTGGAACAATATTAGTTTGAAGTGACAAATTGAACATGGCACTCAATGATTCATAAATATATGGTGCAGATAATTTTAGAATTTTGTTTGAAATTTTATCAGTTCCCACAGCTTTCCCGACATTACTGGTTTCCAGCAGCTTTAAGACGCGAGTAGGTAGGATGTTTGAAAAGCCAAAAGTAGATTCAACTTTAGTTAGATAGTTTTCAAATGTTTTACCCTGGATAGATAGATAGATAGATATATAGATAGATAGACACAGACAGACAGACAGACAGACAGACAGACAGACAGACAGACAGACAACTTTATTTAATAAGGGTAAAACACTTGACAGTAAACATTGATAAACTCGTGGCCCTCAGATTATAAATTAACTAATATTACAAATTCCAAGATTCAAAAAAACATTATTACAATGATCAACTAATAGAAATATGAAAATTTTAAGGTAGAATAATAATCAAAATAATAAAAGTAATAAAACTACATATTGCTTGACTCATCTTAACACTAAGTGTTTCTTCAGAGCAAACTTAAAAGAGCAGATTGTCTATTTTCTACGGATGTCTATAGGAACAGTATTCCAAAGTTTTACACCATTTATTGGAAAGGTTCTTCTACCTTCAGTCTCCCTATGATAACGTGGACAAAATAAGTTAAAATTACTATATCGGGTGGCTCTGCTATGCATGTCCGAATTTCTAGTACAAATTTCATTGGTTCATATAACTGGGTGATTCTCCAACAATACTCTTGTATATTACACAACACTTCTGTAATTTTATTTCTTCAGACAATGGCACCATTTAGGGGTCTCGAATAGCTTTGCACTTCTCTCACCCATATCCGAGTATTACACGCGCAGCTCGCTTTTGTAGCTTGAACACAGGATCTACAAGATGTCGCGCTCCAGACACAACACCCGCGTATAACATCACTGGTTTAATCATCGCATTATAGAACAGCTTGCGCTCCTCCAATGGCAGGTTCAGCTTGATCTTTTTGAGTACACCGTCAATATGTTCGTTAAAGTATCGTTGAAATCCAGGAGTTAATTCTTCTGCTCGTGTGTTCATATTTTGTACCATTTACATTATCCCGTATACTTTCATCATCGCTTGGCGAATGGCTGATATCACTGAATAGTCCGGTTACCCCCTATTAAAATATTACATATAAAATCGTATAGAAATGTGAGCGCTAATTATATTGTTTACTCGCGCATGGGACCCTGACATCCAGTAACAAGAGATCAAGTGTTTTATTGAGGTGATTCGGTATCATGCATCTGTGCTATTTCACTGGGTCGCTATCAGTTTTTGCAGAACAAGCTCCCCTAAGATAATTTTAGTTGTACATGTTCCAACACAATATTCAATGGCTGACGATGGTAAAAACACAAGTGAATTTGGAATCGTACTTCGTGTGACGGCGGTAGGTGGCTACATACTTATAAATATGTGGTAAATATGTGGTAAATATGAGTCTGTTTTGTTGTTTCACGGAAAATGAGGTGGTGGACAATAGCGCTATATTAAAGCGAGCGAAGAGACAAGTGGATGATAGAGATGATGTGTCTAATAAGAAACGGATGTTTGACGTTAATAACACGAGAGCGCACAACAACGATAATATTAAGTTTCATACATCATGACCGAATCAGATTCAGTTTAAAAGACGAGCATACATTCCCGTCGCGACTCCAACTGATCGACCCAATAAAAAGGCCAATTTTTGGTAGTTTCAGCTAGACGGGGCAACTTGACACTCAGTGGTGAACTGTGTAACTTTACCAAGGATTCAGTGCAGCGACATCTCAGTGTTTATAGTTGTAAAAAGAACCCATTATGTTTTAACTCATAGACAAGTCCATAGCATATAAGGCGAACTCTTCAAAACGGTTGGTCCATGGTGAAGTGAAATCATGAGTGTAATATTGTTCTTATCGCCCCAGATATTATCTGCGTAGTCGAAGAGTGGAAATATAAGGTTGTTATAAATTGTTAATCTTGCCCTGATTGGGAGTACGATTTGTCAAACTTCTTTCCAAGGTACCCAATGAACTGGTTGGCCAACCTCGTCGCGACCTTCTCTTCGAAATTGTCGAATAGGTACTTCATGAATCCAGTAAATGTACCAGTTGGTACATGTTACTCAACGTGATAATGTCCCTCTCGAATAGGTAGTATGCCTGGACAGAGGCCACACAAACAACTTGAAACTGTCGATCAACTTTGGTCAGCGTAGCAACATATACTTGGTACGACATATAAACATGAAGAGGAAAACCGCTGAGAACTGCAGCATCAAGAGACACGTCATCAGTGCGTCATAAGGAAGTTGTTGGAGCTTATCGAGAGCCTGTGCGACGATAACACATTGCTGTCGGTTACAACGATGATGCGGTATACTGAATTTGTCGGTGCAAAGAGTACCCCAAAGAGAACTATGTAAATTTCACAACAGAGATAATCGGTGAGGTATTTCAAGAGGACGATGCCCACTCATGAACATAGACGAAAACAAAATCGAACCAGGGAATGGTAAGTTAGTCATCGGTGCGCTGGATGTGGGAAGGCCACTCAATTGATAATCAACAATCAAGGACCCCAACATTCAAGAACCCCATATAGGTTACCAAATGAATTGAAGAACCGCGTGCACATAATTTAATAAAAATCATTTAAATGCATTTAAGAGCGATGTTGGTAAAATGAAATGTCGTACTCGTCGATGAATATACAATGTACCCATGGTGAATAGTGACCAATAAATGGATGATCATATTGTATGGCACCTTTGTGAGGCATGATGTTACTGTCAATCCCTATATCTAATAACAACCAATATGGCGATGATAATAACAATAATAATAATTATGATAATAATAAGGGCAGCGGTTAGGTCCTGGATTTATCTGTGCTCAGAATGGAGAGCTGGGATGCCGCCTTCCCTCCGCTAATCCAGGGGTCCTAGTAGGGTTCCTATGGGACAGGCGAGTTGGGCAGGCTCCAAAGGACTGACTGTTGATCAGAACTAATTTACGGATACTGACTCACAAGAAGCACCCAGGATAGACATGGAAAGACGTGACGTTAACTCTATTTGGAGATTTGAGAAGAAAGAAAAGTTGATACAGATTGATATGGAAGAACGTGAGAAAGGAAGAGGTTTCATGCAAAAGATAAAAGAGAGGTGTGGTGCTATGTATCCTAGCACAAAATTTGAGAGATAATGCGATTAGATTTAAAAAAGAGCCAGACGTAATGAGGGCTATAACAAAAGTTATGGAAAGTAGCTCGTGGCGGCCATCTTGTTGGGACCACGTTATATAGTTTTACAATAGGCGATAGAGGCTATCTGTCTCTAATCTTTTAAGATGTTAAAATAAATGAGTTGTCCGAGGTTTTCCCATAATATAGAACACAATCAGATCTAATGTAAAAGAATCTGATCTAAAAGATCTAAAAGATCAGTGACAGATAGTCACTGTCGCCTACAATAAAACTATATAGCGTGATCAAATAAAGATTGCCGCAGCGAAATATTCCCGGCTTTTCGCAGCATCTAAATAACAGTTGCTAACAAATAACAAAAATTAATCAAGCAATAGATGATGTACTAATATACAATAACTAATTGACTAATGGTGACATACATGATAACAAAAATAAAATGGCTGTACAAAATTAGCAATACAAAACTAAGGTAACAATTATGTCGATGTGCCCAAATATCGTGTAGCTCAAATACATTAAGGAGAGTGCGAGATACGACGAGACAACTAAAAAGCCAAATAAATTCCATACATGCCAAATAAATTCCTTAAGACTGGTAAGATTAACAAGATGATCGGGAACATTACTAATACGTTCGTCAACCTATGCTATACCACAAAGACCTACAGACGTCACCATTGTAATGGCAAAAAGGAGACATACAAAGTGTGCAAGGATACACACATAATTTGTGTAGACAACATCAAGGACAACACATGTTCAACGGACTTTTGTAAATATTTCAACCTGGCGATCTGCATTACGGTGTACAAATAACAGGGTAGTAGCGAGTCCAATACCAACTATATCTTCGACGCCAGAGCCATGAACAAGAAACACATATACACAACGTTAAGCAGGACCATAAAATTCGAACATATCCACATGGACACAACATATCTTCCAGACAAGTACACCTATCAAGGTAGGAACAACCACGAGGTATGAAATATTGGATAGACAAAATACAATGACGGGAATATCCACAAAATCGATTTCGAAGCCCCATTCTAAAATCCCATTTGAAGTCCCTATTCTAAAATCCCATTTGAAGTCCCCAATCCAAAGTCCCATTTCAAAGTCCCACTTGAAGCCCCCGGCCCAATGCAAAGTCCCAATCTAAAGTCTCATTGAAATCCCCATTCCAAAGTCCCCAAGCCGAAGTCCCCAAGCCAAAGTCCCATTTCAAAGACCCATTTGAAACCCCCATTCCAAAGTCCCATTTGAAACCCCAAATCCGAACCCCCATTTCAAAGTACCATTTGAAGCCCCTAAACCAAAGTCCCATTCCAAAGTCCTATTTGAAACCCCCATTCCAAAGTTCCATTGTAAAGTCCCATTCCAAGTACTATTTGAAACCCCAAACCCGAACCCCCATTTCAAAGTCCTATTTGAAAACCCCCAAATTCGAACCCCGATTCCAATAATAAATAAATAAATAAATAAATAACTTTATTTGAAGTGTCAAGATATTTAGCATTACTACCAATTGAGGACACTGTAAAATATACTATACTAACTTACATAAATACTAATTACTTATTGTTAATTTACTAATAATATGAAAAATATGAATATAAAAATTATGAATATAAAAATATACTATATTTACATAAATACACCACTCAATCTGAGCATAGTGCACAGTTACTACAGTTCTTATCAATAAAATGCGAAATGTTTCGAGTTCTAATTGCTTGTTTAAAAGACTTAAGGCTAGGTTTCATTTTCGTAAAATTATCAAGTTTTCCCCATAAATAGGGGCCTAAATATTTAATACTATGTTTACCATAAGTAACTGTATTAAACCTTGGTAGTAAAAATTCTGCGTTCCTTAAATTATATTTTTTGTCGTAATGATGAAATAATTCACAAATCTGCTTGGGTGTTAAGTGTTTTTAACTTTATACATAATAACTAGGATGTCTTGCAGTCGTCTATTAATTAACAGGAGCAACAGGAGCTGACAATATTTCAGCATGGATACTGAAGAATTTCGCGGAGGAACTATCGGTTGTTACCCATAATATTATTTGTACAAGCATTGTTGATGGAAAACACCCTATTATACAAACACGCCGTTGTTAGCCCTATACCTAAAGTCCATCCACCTGAAGATATTGAGACGGACTTTAGACATATTTCGGTGTTGCCCGTTCTTGGCAAAGTACTGGAAAAAGTTCAGATATCTCTTAATAAAGATTATCTAACAGTTAGAAAAAATCAGCATGCTTTTTCACAGGGAGATCGACTGTATCTGCTCTTATTAACATCACACAAACTTGGTTTAATGACACAGACAGTAGACCGAACGGGAAGAAAGATATCCACACCTTATTTATCGATTTCAGCAAAGCTTTTGATTTAGTCGATCATTCTATACTTCTATCAAAGCTAAAGAAAAAGAACATTAACAAGAGTTTGTGGCAGTGGATTAAAAGTTTTCTTCATAATAGAACACAACAAGTGAAGCTTCCCGGTGCTCTGTCAACAATAAAGCCCTGCCCTGCCGGAGTACCACAGGGATCTGTCATCTCTCCTCTCCTGTTTAATATATTTATTGATGATTTCGAAGATTCCATACCCCAGAATATGAAGGAACGTATTAGTTTGTGCAAATATGCCGACGATTGTACGGTATTCGAAAGTGTTCCGAGGAGCTGTAAATCAAATATGCAAACAGTACTCGATGGTTTACAAAATTGGTCAATTACTAACAATATGTTGCTAAATTCAAAGAAAACTAAAGATATGTGGATCTCCTTCTGCAAAACCTCTACTGAGCCTGATAACATGCGGATAGGGGAATCAGTTCTGGAGAGGGTGTCAAAGTTCAAGTTACTTGGAGTATGGCAACAAGATGATCTGCGGTGGAACTACCATGTCGAACAAACAATCAAGAAAGCCAGTAAGAGATTATATTATCTGCGCGAATGTAGAAAGGCAAATCTACCAAGTGAGATAGGTATAAAAGTATATTGTACCAAAATTCGCCCGCTTCTTGAATATGCATCACCAGTATGGGGAGGTCTACCAAAATATCTGGCGGCAGACTTATAGCACGTGCAAGATAGAAGCCTGGACATAATTGGGATCCCAAGAGCTACTTTGTCCACTTTGGAGGAGAGGAGGGAGAATGCTACCAAACGTGAAGCTACAAGGATACTAAATGATAATGAACACCCAAATCGTATCTTTGTGACAAATCCAACAATTCATAAATATAACCTAAGAGCAAAGCCCAACCCTCTTCCTATATCAATCTCGGGAACAAATAGACATTCAAATTCATTTATTCCCAGAGCAGCCAGGCTCCTGGCTGTCTAACTGAATATTTTAAACGTAGAGTATTTAACAATATTTTAAATAGTTTTACTAATTGTATAAGTTTTTTTTATCAAATGAATTGTAAATCCATTGTATTTTTATTCTTAGGATGGATAATTAAAGATTATTATTATTTTAAGCTGGGCAGTTTGGCTTGATCTAAAATTTCTTGATAGGTTTCTGACTTGTTGTCCAATACTATACGCAATGCTCTTTCTTGTACTCTTTCCAATTTTCTGCTGTCAGAATCTTTACAGAAATGCGATACAGTATGACAATATGTTAGGTGTGGTAGTATTGCAGACTTGTAGATCTAAAGTTTGGCTTCCCTTGGAATTAAGTTTCTAAGTCTTGATAGTACTCCCACTTTGCTGCTTGCCTTCTTACACACCTCACTGATGTGTTTACTGAAGCTCAGCTTATTATCCATAGTGATTCCTAGCAATTTCAATTCCTTTGATGACTCTATGTTGATTCCGTCTATCTCGACGTTTATTATTGTTTCTTCTTGTTTCCCTCTGCCGACTAGTAGTACTTTATATTTATCATGATTTCCCTTAAGCATGTTTTGGTCATACCACGTGGATACTAATATTCCACTGTTGTTTAAGGACTGTTCAACACGTTCAATGGAACTTTCATTAACATAAAGTTGGTGGTTATCGGCATACATTGAGAGGCTACAGTTCTTTATTAAATATGTCATGTCATTCTGGAAAATGTTCCAAAGTAGAGGAACAAAGGATGACCCTTGAGGACATCCTCTAACAGCATCTTTCCAATCGCTCACCACTGATCCTAATTTTACTCTGTTTTTCTTTTGATAAAAGTATGATCGTACTAATTTTAATGCACTTTCCGAGAAACCATAGGCATTTAGTTTGTTTACCATTAATGCTGGATGCAGGGAATCAAATGCTTTGCTCATATCTGTTGAGATGATTCCAACATAATCATTTGCATCAATAGCATGTTTCCAATCTTTTACAAGTTTCAGTAATGCAGTTTCACAGCTATAAGATTTCCTGTAAACCGATATGCAAGGAGCAAGCACATTCTCAAATCGTCCATTTACTTGGGTACTTAGCAATTGCTCGAATACCTTGTCTACTGTACTTCGATCAGCGAATTGACTGGCGTTGCACCGAGTAGCGTTATAGGACGATAGTTCGTTTCATTCATCATGTGGTCTTGCTTTTTATACACTGGAGTCCATTCACCCCTCTTCCATGGTTCAGGCCATTCTCCTTTCTCTATACAGATGTTATAAAGCTTTGTTAGAGAATCTGATATGACACTGGCTGCAATCTTTAACAGTCTCGGGGTAATTGAGTCCCAGCCGGAAGCTTTCTTTACATTTAGGCCTTCAAGTACTGTTTGCACTTGTGTTCTGTTAAGTTGATCAAATTCAAATTCAGAACAATTCTCAAGGGCCATTTCTATTCTACTCAGACTTGGATGGTAAGCAAGATCTTTTTCAGTTAGATTTGAAGCATTCGCCCCTCCAATTTCTTTGGCCATATTGGAGAAGTAATTGGCTAAAATGTTTGCGACTTTTTTCTTGATCTCTAATTATGATTTCACCATTTAATTTAATGTTGATGGTCGTGTCTTTTGAACTGTTATTTTTACTGCTGAGAAAAGGTTTAAAGGTCTTATAGAACTCACTAGGTTTGGAATTGAGATTATCAGATTTTTCCAACCAATACTGCTTGATAGCTTTACGTCGGCATTTAGTCGCCTCATTTCTCCATTGTCGTTTAAGCTCCCAGTTTTCTGTTGTTTTGTTGTGAGCAAATTTCTTAGCGTACATTCTCTTCTTTTTAATCGCTCTTTTCCATTCGTCTGTCATATAAGGTACGTCCTTTTCTCTAAATCTCATTCTTTTTTGCGGCATGTGCTTGTCGACTATGGACATGAATAGAGATTCCCAGTAGCTGTACTTCTCATCAACCGTTGCATATATATCCATGACGTCCCATGGTGCAAGTTCTAAGTCATTGTTAAATTCTTCAACGTTCAAGTTTTTTGCAGATCTAAAAGTTTTCACCTTGCTTTTATGTTGGTATACTTTCTCTTTCATAAGTCCGTAGATTAGATAATGATCACTTATTACGGGATCAAACACTCCACTTTTTTTAAATAAGTCAGGTTGATTTGTCAAAATAACATCCAGTAGTGTTGCGCTTAAGTCTGTAACTCCAGTGGGTTCTTTGATTAGGCACTCCATATCGTATATTTCCTCCAGATCTTTAAGAATCTTTCCTTCCTTTTGGTCTGGTTTCATGCGGTTGAGATTTAAATCACCGGTTATTACCACAGTTTTACAGTATATCGTTGCCCATGTAAACACTGAGTTAAACTCTTCTTCTAATTGCTGCCCACTGCTCTTGGAGATCGGTAGATTCCCACAAATAAAATGTCTTTATTATTGATTTTTGCTTGAACAGCAAGGACTTCAAGGAGTTTCAGCTGCCTTGGATATTTGACAATTGTTGTTGTGAAAAATGCCATAAGTCCTCCTCCACCTTTGGTTCTGTCTTTGCGATAGATATTGTATCCTTCCAAAGAAAACTGATTATTTGGATAAGAACCATCAATTTTTTGTTTCTGACAAGAATATTATATGAGCCTTCAGTTGCTTGTTAATCATTGTTATGTCATCGAATTTATTCTGTACACTGTTTATATTTAAATGAACGATTAATAATGATTTTGAGTACCTCTTCCTTTCAGTAATAATCCAAGGCTCCCTTGGGAGATCATTGGGGTCCTCGTCTGCATATTCGCCATGAGTATTAATGACATCTTGATTTGAGTCCTTTGAACCAATATCCGAACTAAAACTCGAATTAAACGGTAATACACTCCATAAACATTTTGAGCATTGCCAAGCCTTATAGTTCATCACCTGCATCTGTCGAAAATCCTTTGGCGAGACGTTACCACATTTAATGTGATACCAAAACTTACAATTTTCGCAAAGAACCGCTCGATGGTTACTATAGAAATAGTTCTTGAGCAAGAAGAACATTTCTCCTTGCACTTTTGCCCAGTAGTAGGATCGGGATTAGGACTGATATCGCCAGAGATGAGAATCCTTGTTAACTGAAAACAGGCATCGGCATTTGTGTAGTATTTCATCCTCGAAGCTAGATATTTTTTCTTTCGCGGTAATCAATGATATTCTCTGTGGTCGGTCGTTTACAAAATCGCTGACTTGAACCAATTTCGTTCCATTTTGCATCAGATTAGATTACAGTCAAACATTTCCCACGCAGAATCTTTAGTAGAAAGTTGTAGATAGCTACAAATCGTTAATAAAGTGTAGTTGAACAATATAATCAAGAACAGTACGGAGCCCATTTTCGTGTGACTTGCCGCCATCTTGTTCCATCATCTTCCGCCATCTAGTCTCATTTGAAGCCCCCAATCCAAAGACCCATTTTAAAGTTCCATTTAAAAAACCCAATCCAAACCTCTTTTGAATCTAATTTTTAGGCAAACTACAGTACTGGAATTTATTAGTTAATACGTAACCTCATAAGGGAATAATGTAGTTATACGCGACACATTACTTTTACTACATACCACTAAATAAAAATTATGTAATATAGGATTTTCAGTTAGTAAGGAATGTAGATGTTCATGATTATAACACATGGAGCAAAGAAGATGTCAGGCGACTACCATCTCGCAGGAACTGGGTTAATGGACGACCATCTCCTTTGCAGCGATCGATTGGAAATCTCTGACCTGATCTACACACGAGAATCAAGTAGCTTGGCAATTTTAAACACAGACTTTTGGACATTGACTATAAACACTTTGCTATATTTTATTATGTTTTTAGTTTTTAAATTCGTATGTATATATACTTTTTATTTTATAGTTAATCTGTTTATTTTTTAACTTTTTGTATACAGAACCCTTCTGAAAACCACCTTCGGGTGACAAGGCTTTTTCCTGTCAAAAGATTTATTTAATAATAATAATAATAATAATAATAATAATAATAGCAAAGAAATCTTCGTCTACCGTATTTTTCTTATTATTTTTCATATTTATTCTACCTTCATCAGGAGCAGTTTCATCTATTTTTTGAATGTAATACATTGGTACAAAGTTTATTCCATACATAATACCAGAAATGAGTGAAAGGGAAGTTCCACTAAAAATAATTAAAAAAAATTATATATACACTTTTTACTATGCATCTGAAAATAGACGTATAATATGTTACACTGCATGCTCCTCGAGCTTTTAAAAACATTCCGGTGATGAGTTTGACAATGAAAAGATGATTTTGACAATAAAAAGATGATTTTGACGATGGAAAGAAGAGTTTGACAATGAAAAGATGAGTTTGACAATGAAAAGATGAGTTTGACAATGAAAAGATGAGTTTGACAATGAAAAGATGAGTTTGACAATGAAAAGATGAGTTTGACAATGAAAAGATGAGTTTGACAATGGAAAGATGAGTTTGACAATGAAAAGAAGAGTTTGACAATGAAAAGATGCGTTTGACAATGAAAAATTGAGTTTGACAACGAAAACATGAGTTTGACAATGAAAACATTAGTTTGACAATGGAAAGAAGAGTTTGACAAAGAGTGTATTAGAAGCAGTGTTTTCACTGATATTATAGTTTAAAACACGAGCAGCAATGTTTTATCGGTGATAAAACACGAGTGTTTTAAGACCCGATAAAACACTGCTGCGAGTGTTTTGGATGGATTCAAAAACGACTGCAGCTAAATAACATGTTCTAAGGATTTATGGTGAAGGAAAATTTCGAGTGTTGGAATATATACATTTTAAGACCAAACCGGGACCTGTTGCGAAAAATGCAACTTCCGGCTGGAATTGAACACGCGACCATGCGCTTTGCTAGTGCAGTGCTCTGAGCACTGAGCTACGGACGCCGTTGCCGTTACCATAAATCCTTAGAGCATGTAGTTTAATCGAGTGAAATTCCAAATATTACATCTCAATAAACATGTTTGCCAACTATTTTAGTGATTCAAGCCATTTTCGCCGAGAAAATCGAAGGAAAAGTTTATGTAAATCAGGACGAATCTTTATTAACATATAAAGACACGAAAGAAGTAGAAAAGTAGGGTGCTGCGTAAACAGTGTTTTGGATATATAGCAAAGTGTAAAGGTGGTAAACTGCCAAGATTGTTAGTGACGAAATACTGACCGTTTCGAGCGGAGCCCTTCATCAGAGTAAGACGAGATGAAATAAAATAAATAGGGCTTATATATATGCCAAAAGGGTGTCACAAGTAGAAAGTAGCCAATCAAATGCACGGGAGATAAACAAACTAATAATTAATGAGATGCGAAAAGTTAAATCATTTGCTATTTTTACAGTCGATCAGCAAACAGACTACACCTCGGCACCAGCGGGAACATTTTCTTGCGGCCGTTCAAGCTGCTACACATGCCCTTTTCTCAATCCCACTACAGTTATTACTGCCCCCAAATTCGACCACACAATCCGTCATACTTTTTCACGCACGTTCACCAACATCATTTATTGCATTTCTTGCGATAAATGCCCTAAATTCTACATCGGTGAAACTGGGCGACGCCTTTCAGACAGGTTTGCTGAACATCTTCGTTCCGTGAGGAACAATGATGTTGACAAACCTGTTGCCCGCCATTTCAACAGCTCTAAGTCTCTAACCACTTGGTTTCAGACATGAAAGTCTGTGCCATCCTTCCCATCTCAGGTGGTAACGATAACCGCAAAAGGCAAGAGAAGCGTCTCAATGTTAAACCACATCCTCTTTGTTTTTCTTTTCTTTAATTTCCTTCAATTTTTGTTATTTTAGTTTGCTTGGAACTTTTTTTTATTATTAGCTCATGCACTTTCATTCATTATTATTAGTTTGTTCTCATTAATTATTAGTTTGTTTATCTCCTGTGCATTTGATTGGCTACTTTCGACTTGTAAATATATGTGCTGTCTACGCAGCACTCTACTTATATATATATATATATATATATATATATATATATATATATATATATATATATATATATATATATATATATATACGATATATATATATATATATACGAGAGCGAATGGTATAATTGTTTTATAATATAGACATCCACTGTATAATAAGCCAAAAATTTATTAACAATTCCACAATAATTAAATACTAATGACATAAACAAATTACGTTTCCGCCATGGCGCTTCCGTCTGCTACTTCCCTCATGCGTAGTGCAAATTATATTTATGTACATTCTTATTAAAAACGAACAGGGAATTCGTGTGGACAAAAAGTAGAATCTTTGTGGACAAAAAGTACAAGCTTTGTGAAACTTAACCTGGCTGGGCAAAGATTTTCACTGTCAAACAACAACTTAATTTGCCTCTGCCGCTCTGGATTATTGGCTTTTTGTGGACCAAACCGGCGATTTTCCCAGTTTTCCTAAGGTCTTTCACGAACGCATCTAACGCTGAATTTTGCTTCGGTAAAAGTAGGGTCGTCAATGATGGAAAATGGCTTGTTGTTGGGAGGATTTCTCAAGAATTTGTCAACTTTTTTATTGTAATACGAGCCGTCAACTTGCCTAGCAGATGTATGAAACACCTTAAAGCAAGTGTTTATCTCTGCTTTTGTCATCCCTGTGATGTACAAACCGCCAGAAAAAATTGGAAGAGGTAAACAAATTCAAAATTTAATGTAACAAGACGCCCGCTAGGCGTTAACTCGGATAGCCTGCGAGCCGGCTCTCTGCGGGCGGCTTGTGGGGTATGCAATATGCATGGCCCCAATGGGCATGTTATTGTTAGACAGTTGGAACAAAGGATACTTTTTAATTTTTTCTATTTATTAATATTATACATGTATGGAGAACCTAGATCTGGACAACATTTACTGCATATGGTATTTTACTGTCAATTGTTAAAAAGTGACGTACATCGGTACATGACACAGTATTGTGACATTTTGTGTACATATATTCTAGTTAATTTCAGTTGCTGTTTATATACTGTTTTGATAGTGTTAACAATTTTCGTTTTTTTTAAATTTGTCTCGATGCAAAACTGTTTTGATGGTGTTCACAATTTTTATTTTTCATTGGATATTTGGACCAGGATAATGATTTATTTGTGACATACATCTGATGATTTGTAATTGCCACGGCAACAGAACATGAACATTCTTTATAAGACACAGTCATACTGTTTATGTTCGATATATTCAGACCATTTTTGCTATTTATAGTCTCTCCACATGAAAATTCTTTATAAAAGAGAGATGTAATTGTACAGTACGAATGGCAAAACATATTTTTTAGTTAGTTTAGTTTAACGGCTTTATTGGGTACTCTACATTAAATAAACCTACACAACAGAAATTACATATAAAACATACGCAAAGTAGGTTACCCAAACGGGAAGAGCGCGAACGGGACTCAGGGACCCATGAGGGGCGCTCTCCCGTTGAAAATTAAAAGTAAATAAGAAAACTATATTACAAAACGGAGACCCTGTGACAGGGACAGTCACGCGCTAACGACCATGTACATGGCATATGAATGTCAAATGTTGAGGTTAGTTCTAATTTATAAGTTTTTGAAAGGAATATGTAGTGAATATGTAGTGAATACTACATATACTACATATGTAGTGAATCAAGTACGCAGCTTTGACCTTTGTTGACAGTTGCTTGGTTTGATTATGGCAATGTTACAATAAATTTAGCATAACGAGATCTACATTCCTTTGTGTTTAAAGTCTCTGGGTCAATATCAACGGAAACTTGTACTGATAACTGGGAACTTTTTACATTCTCATATACAGGTACAATGTCAAGTGAAGCAGGGTTATTCGATGGCAACGTGCCTTCTGAATTATCAGGCAAAACATGTGACTGTTCAATATAAAACTGTTGCACGACATTTGTAACACAATAAACAATTATACAGGCAAAAATAAAACAAATCATCAATGTTAATAAAGTTACCTCGATAATACATTTAACGTATAATTTCCATTCAGCGTCAAAACAGCATATTGTTTACCTGACAGTGACACTTGCAACTTGGCTTCGTCAAGTACGTTCTTTGTGCTTCTATTTACATCATTTGAGCAATTCAATGACACACATAACGTTGTATTCAAGTTTATATTCGTTTTTAGCTTTGTAAGTTTGGCTGGCATTCATAGTAAGATTGGCATTCATATAAGTTTTCATCAGATCGCGGACCAACCCGTTTCGAAATCGCTCGGCATCTTTTAGAGTAGGTCTACCGCGATCGGCGTGTGCGATTGTAAGCATTGTGAGCGTATTCAAGAACAAGATACTTCCCAGCCACATAACTGACTTCGAACACTTGCAAACACTTCCCTTCGATTCGAACCGACATGACCAACCTCGTCCCAGGGTCTTACGCATAGATAAGTTTCGCAAAGCCTCTTGGGGCCATATCTCGACATTAAAAATACTGGCGACGACGACGACGACGACTAACAACAAAAACACCGAAACCTAGACTCGGCTATCCGAGTAATTAATTTACTTTCTCTCTTCTCTTTTAAAACTTTACACTCCTTTTCAGTCGTTTCATGTCAAATTTAATTTCAAAACCACCCCTTATTTTGAAAAAGGCTAATTTTTAGCTTGCTTTACTTATCATTAAATATTTTCATTCCATATCTTGTTTTTTTTTTTGGTATTAGCAAAACGGTCAACCATTTTGTGTTTTTATTGCTTTCATTTACTCACCGTATATGAGCTGATATACGGTGAGTAGCTGAACCAATCAGATTGCAGAACAGCTCATATACAGTGGATGGCTATATTATATATATATATATATATATATATATATATATATATATATATATATATATATATATATATATATATATATATATATATATATATATATATATATATATATATATAAATATATATATATATATATATATATATATATATATATATATATATATATATATATATATATATATATATATATATATATATATATATATATATATATATATATATATATATATATACATATATATATATATATATATATATATATATATATATATATATATATACATATATATATATATATATATACATATATATATATATATATATATATATATATATATATATATATATATATATATATATATATATATATATATATATATATATATATATATATATATATATATATATATATATATATATATATATATATATATATATATAAATTATATAAGCCCTATTTATTTTATTTCATCTCGTCTTACTCTGATGAAGGGCTCCGCTCGAAACGTCAGTATTTCGTCACTAAAAATCTTGGCAAACTTTGCTATATAAAGACACGATACGGGCATGATTTTCCTTAATTTGTGTTTTCCTCATGAATTATTAATGCATTTTTGAAGTTGATTTAATTTAACTCAATGTTTTAACGTCACCACACACTAAACGATGATGTACACATGATCAGTGACTCACATGCAAACTCACAATATATATACTTACTGTATACATTCATATGTATACTTACTGTATACTTACTGTATATGTATACTTACTGTATACTTACTGTATACATACATATGTATACTTACTGTATACATACATATGTTTTCTTACTGTATACATACTTCATTCATGTATAGGAAGTATATTAATACAATCACGCACTTACACTAGCCGTTTCTGATTTGTTGATAAATGATCAAGCCACGAAGAATCTTTATCTTTTCTCAGTTTACTTAATAGATGTACATGTACGTCTTCTTCATTCCCAGTGTCTTCTTCGTCATGTTCGTCTCTTTCTGACTAGAAAAATGTATCTGTTGGTTAGAAGTTTTCACTGTGAACAAAAAACAGAGCTGTTATGAAATTTTCAAAAAGGATGCTTACAGTGGCAGGGTTCTGTTCCTCTGGAGTTTCTTCACTTTTGACAAATAGAAATATTACAAGGCTATATAATAAAATATGAGATGAAACCCGATAATGGAATATCTACAAGACGTATATCAGGAGCATGAGAGATGAAATCATTACAGCATATTATGAATCTAAACAAAATACAAACCAAAAAGACAAAAAGACATAAATAAAAGAACGGCGATCATGAAGTACAGTATTTTTAACCATATCTTAATTTAATACTCTTTAACACAATCACTAACCTTAACATTGCACACGCAACTCCTACATAGTTCAATGCTGATCGACTGACACGTTGTTCACATATTAAACCAAATGTTCCAAACCTAGCACAATAATAAAATAGTGAATTTGAAAAAAAATACAAAAAAATATATGTGATACACCAACAAAACCATCAGAGCACTAACGTTTGTAAGAGTAAATAATCTCGCTTTAAACAGTTAAAAGTATTATATTTACACAAGCAGAGGTGACCTGTATTATTAACTTCTTATTAATTAACCGAGAGCACCGTCACTACGGGAAAATATCAGACCGAGGTCCATATATGAAAGACGGCGAGGTCTGCTATTTTCCCGTGGTAACCAAGCGGACGAGGTTAACAAGAGGTTAATTATATTGTAATTTTGGACAGGATGCGAGTGATAAATAGTAACGAAGTATAAGTAATACGCTACAACACTAGAGTAGTTTTTCGAGTGGGCAGTATAACGAAGTAAATTTTTGCCAGAATACTTTTACTTGTAGCGAAAGTCGTTTTATAACGTTACTTTTTACTTTATTCACGTATAAAAAACACGGATTACGATCTGGGGATTACGATCTGGGGTTTCCTTACTTCGCTTCAATTACCATTTCCAAGAACAGATGGTATGAAGAAGAGTTTTAGCTATAGTGGAGCTAAAGTGTAGAATTCTTTACCAGCCACATTAAAAGAATCTCAGTCTCTTCCCATTTTCAAAAGTAACATTGCTGCTCACATTCTTTCTTTATGCCTATTGCGTTTATTTATTTATATAATTCATTTACTTAAATTACAGTATGAAGCATGGTCCTTTAAGATTAGGACACACGAGGCAACAAATCCCGGGGACATGTTGCAGGGACAAATCCCGTCGTGTGTACTAGGCAAAACTTTGTCGCGGGGACAAAATTTTGTCCCCGAATGCATGTATTCAAAATGATTTGAATTCGTGCGACATGTCGCGGTGATAAAAGTATGTCCCCGTGACTTGTCCCATCGTATGAACAGCTCGTGCAACTAGTCCCGGGACAAAATTAAAATAAACCAATCACATAACGTTATTTTACTTTTCCTTTTCTGACATGTCCCCTCGTGTGTCCTCAACAATGGAAATGTCCCCGCGATTTGTCGAATCGTGTGTCCCAACCTTTATTGTTGTCTGGGAAATGTTTAGAGTTTGAATATTTTGGTATTAGGCATTACAAACATGTGATCAGGCATGTGTAATCTTAGTAATGCCGTTGATAGATTATGCTCATACTTTGAATAAACTTATGTTCCGGCGGAAGATGATTACTCTTGGTGTAAAGCCCGAAATTGCAAGGGGAAATATAAACACTCTGAAATGGCATTTCCAGTATTTTGAGAGCGCGTGCATCAGTGATCAATTTGGCCCAGTCTCCCAAACATGCAACCATCTTCGACGCGAGGAGGTCTGGGCATCAAGAGATCGTGCAAACTATACTGGGCATAAACTGGATAATTAATTTTAAAGTATGATACATGGCGATTATCAAAGGAGGTCCTGACTTCCCCTGAGAGAAGATGGGTTTCCGATTTGCATAGTTTTCACCTAATTATTTCAATATCGATAATTTGATTCCAAAGTATAACTAGTTTGTTGGCTTAGCCCCTAGCCCCCCGTTTCCGCCGCCCCTGGTAACAATAATTTGGGCTATCAAGCTTTGTTAGAACCAGTTGAGCGACCGAAAACCGATTTCAAACTCGTGTAACAGTGATAATATTTACTCACAGATATGTTGACAAACGGTTTGAAACTACAAGAATATAAAAATTACGAGTTCACGAGAATAACGTTACGATATTTACAAGTTACAAACATAGTCACAGATTACTTACATATTGGTGACGGACGGCAAACTGAATAACGAACGGGAAAAACGCGATCCTAACTCTTTGAACGAGCGCGTTAAATACAAAATAATGCGTTATAACGCGCCTTTATGCAAAATTATTTGTCCTCTGGGGCCCTTTAACTAGTCGAGATATGTAAATGTATAGATATCTGTCTTAGGTGCTACAAGCTTTATAGTTTATTAAAGGGTCATAGAGTTAGTGTCCACTGAAAATCTATTAGAATGGAAAATCGGAATAGGCAAATCTATTTAGATTGGGTAAAAACAACTGCTACTAGTGGGGTTGGTAGGTCCTGCGCATGCTCGGAGCCAAATAGCTATAAAAAGAGGCCAAAATCTAGCAAAAGAGGCCAAACTACAATTTTTCTAAAGAGGCCAAAAAAAGCTAAAAGAGGCCAAATTAAATTGCAAACTCGTGCCCAGGAATTTTTTTCCTCGATGGAGCTCTTACGTTGTCAGCAAAAAGAGGTTAACCGAATGATTTTGAATGGTGGTGTAACGCTCATTGGGCCGTAGGGTTAGTTCAATAAAACAAATAAAGCAAAAGTTATTCTTATTAGTTATTGACATTGTTCAGTTTTATTCATATAGCTAATGTGTTGACTACTTGACTAGTGTGCACTTGCTACCGCATGACAAACTACCTCTGTCTCTCTGAGTCAATAGATATAGTTTTTAATTCTCTTTATCCTTCTCGCAATCGTACATATTTTTCATGGTAAACAACTCAAGCATTCGTTTAGTTGTCACAACGTTTATGCAGCAGTTCTCCGAGAATTGAAGCTTGCAGCGAATTCGAATGATCGCATTCAGTACCTCTAATCCCATCCGATTTCTTTGTTTCGTCTTCACCGCTGTCACCAAAGAAAAAGCTCTTTCCACCACAGCATTGCTTACTGGATTGGTCAGACAATCCAGGGCGTACATTGCTAACTCTTCGAATGGCTTGTCCCCGAGAGAAGTTTGGAACTGTACGATCTGAGACCAGAATGCCACCGTTGTTTCAGGGATGGTGCCATTGAAGATTGGATCCTCCTTCCAATTGCGGTGTACAATCTTCCTGTACTGCTCCTCGATCACGTTGCCGTTCTCTTCTTGTAAATGAGGAAGCGGCAACTGACTGAACGGGACTCTTGTCGTTGCATTGAGGACTTTAGCTGGGTGAAGGGCGCTTAGTCCTTTAAAGATGTTGCGGGCAGCAGGTAGACGCTTTTCGACTTGACAAACAGCTTCGAGAAGAAAGTCTAGACAACGTTTCTTGACTTCGAGAACTTTAGCCCCAGCAGCCGCTTTATCATGTTGGGCAGATACATACTTCGTGACTTCGAACAGGAACTTTCCGCCAAAATCGACCTTCTCGGTGGGAAGGGGTTTTCCTTCCGGGTCGAAAACTCTCGAACGCAGACTTTTGTTGTGAGAACTTAACTCGGTATACATCTCTTCCGGATCAGCATCGGTCGCCTGGAAAAACGCGTTAACCCTATCGAATTCTGTGACCAGAGGCGACACAAAGTGGAAATATAGATACGTGCTGGGATCGTTGAGCATGTCAAGGAGAATACGCGCCTTGTAACCAGAAAGTAAGCTTTCAATTCATTCCAATTCATGAGAATACGGTGGATCACCTTTCCTCTCACTAGCCACCTTGTTGTTGAATACTTCTGGAACGGAGCCTTTTGACATTCATCGGGACTCATAACCTCGTAGAGTTCCTTATATACGCTTCTCTTCTTACCGAGCTCTTAGAAAACCATTTGGGAATTTCTGCCAGAAGGAAGCCAAGACTGGATGGCAACTTCTCAAACGCATGCATTACACACAAGGACAATGAATGACAAATGCACGTCATCTTGATGCAATGCGGAGAAACAGCAGCTATTCTGGTCCACACTGAATCGTGTTAACCGACCATCACCGAAGCACCGTCACTCGCGTAACCAACACAGTTCGCCAAATCGAGGTTAATGTCGCTGAGGCAATCTCTGATGGCATTGAAAAGGTCGTCTGCGGAAGTGTGGACAACGGGAATTAGGTCAACAAACGCAGTGAGGATCTTCTTCTCAACTTGGCTGAAGTACCGTACGATAACGCAGAGCTCTTTTGCGGTGGAAACGTCGGTTGATTCATCGACAATCAATGAGAACCTTTTTCCCTGGACGTCAGCGATCAACTCTTCCTTCATTGCAGGGCTGACAACATTCGTCAAAATTTTTGTGCATTTTTTCCTATGCATTTTGAGCTTCTCGAGTTTGCTTCCTTTCGCATTGCGGACGATTACCTCCCCGAGATGGTCCATGGTCATAATCGCGGAATGACATGCCATCGTGACAGCCAGCTCAATCTCTGCGTTCTTCACTTCGTCCGCAAGCTTCGGTACACGTATAACTTGGATGGGCTTCGTGGTATTATAAATCTTGACGCGCTGCGCGTGTTTGACAGTTTTTTCGTGTTTGGTTAAGTTGCACAGTTTGGGTTTTACCGTTGCATGGCACAGCTTACAAAAAGCATCTGCACTGCCGTCCAAAGCTTTCGTTACCCAGATAAATTTACTTTCCCACGCTTTGTTGTACTTCCTTCCGTTATCGTAGGCTCCCTTCCATTTTGACGCCATAAATGCGATTAACGAAAACTCTTTTCAAATTTATTTTATTTTCCCTTCTTATGATCTGTCTGTCTTAGTCCTGAGGCTGAGTGACTAGGCACTAGCCAATAAGCCAACTAGGCCTGATGATCGAATCACACGTACGAAAGACGTTTCGTCCAATCAGATGACACCTGGGAAAAGTACTGGGAAATTCCCAGTACTTTTCCCAGGTGTCATCTGATTGGACGAAACATCTTTCGCACGTGTGATTCGATCATTCACTCACGGGAAAGGTTTTCCGTGCGTTTGCTGACATATTGTCCTTTTTCACTTTTTGATAATGAGTCATGTCTGTTTCAAATACCAGCGACAGTAGATTCCAACAATTGACGAAGCTAAACTATTATAAAACGAATCACCTAAACTATTATAAAAGATTGATAAATATTTTAAAAATTTATTTGAAATGAAAAGAGGCCAAAAAGTAGCCAAAAGGCCAAACTTTTTTTTCAAGGCCAACCATGAAAAAAATAAGCCAAAATAGAGTTATTTGGCCTCAAAAAGGCCAAACTACCAACCCTTACTACACTGAAAGCTTCAAACAGTATGCAGGTGAAGGGGGGGGGGGGTTACTCATAGAGGGAGGGCACGGCCCTATAGCAGCTATTGTTTTCCAGCATTTTGTTTACATGCATACCAGCAACTAGGGTGACAATAAGATAACCTGGAATAGTCTATAGCATGAGAAGGGAGATCTTTTTAGTAAAGTAGTACAATATGGTAACCATCCAAGACAGGTTTGTTTCAGCGAAAGAGCGTACAAAATACATTTGTGAACATTTTCCAACACTTATATTATCAGGCAAATTGTTCAAAGATACAGAGTATATTTGTCTCTGTTTAAACTGTTTCCCTCTAAATCATTACAATCAATGAATACACTGAGCCATCAAAATACGTTTGTGACGGTTCCAGTTTCAACCTACCAAAAGCAAATGCATCAGTTTCTGTGAATTGTACAACAATGGAAAATGGCCAAGAAAAGTTGCAATGGCTATATTTTGGCCCTCGTCGAAGGATAAATTAAATATCTAGAATGGTCATCCTGTCTCCATGTACATGATCAATGTATGATATAATGTAATCAGGTATAAAAATAAAGACTAAAGCCCAGCAAATGACTTTTAGACAAGATGCCTTAATCAGGTATATAGTATTAAAGCACACATATTTAATCAGGTATATAGTATTAAAGCACACATATTTAATCAGGTATATAGTATTAAAGCACACATATTTAATCAGGTATATAGTATTAAAGCACACATATTTAATCAGGTATATAGTATTAAAGCACACATATTTAATCAGGTATATAGTATTAAAGCACACATATTTAATCAGGTATATAGTATTAAAGCACACATATTTAATCAGGTATATAGTATTAAAGCACACATATTTAATCAGGTATATAGTATTAAAGCACACATATTTAATCAGGTATATAGTATTAAAGCACACATATTTAATCAGGTATATAGTATTAAAGCACACATATTTAATCAGGTATATAGTATTAAAGAACACATATTTAATCAGGTATATAGTATTAAAGCACACATATTTAATCAGGTATATAGTATTAAAGCACACATATTTAATCAGGTATATAGTATTAAAGCACACATATTTAATCAGGTATATAGTATTAAAGCACACATATTTAATCAGGTATATAGTATTAAAGCACACATATTTAATCAGGTATATAGTATTAAAGCACACATATTTAATCAGGTATATAGTATTAAAGCACACATATTTAATCAGGTATATAGTATTAAAGCACACATATTTAATCAGGTATATAGTATTAAAGCACACATATTTAATCAGGTATATAGTATTAAAGCACACATATTTAATCAGGTATAGTATTAAAGCACACATATTTAATCAGGTATATAGTATTAAAGCACACATATTTAATCAGGTATATAGTATTAAAGCACACATATTTAATCAGGTATAGTATTAAAGCACACATATTTAATCAGGTATATAGTATTAAAGCACACATATTTAATCAGGTATATAGTATTAAAGCACACATATTTAATCAGGTATATAGTATTAAAGCACACATATTTAATCAGGTATATAGTATTAAAGCACACATATTTAATCAGGTATATAGTATTAAAGCACACATATTTAATCAGGTATATAGTATTAAAGCACACATATTTAATCAGGTATATAGTATTAAAGCACACATATTTAATCAGGTATATAGTATTAAAGCACACATATTTAATCAGGTATATAGTATTAAAGCACACATATTTAATCAAGGTATATAGTATTAAAGCACACATATTTAATCAGGTATATAGTATTAAAGCACACATATTTAATCAGGTATATAGTATTAAAGCACACATATTTAATCAGGTATATAGTATTAAAGCACACATATTTAATCAGGTATATAGTATTAAAGCACACATATTTAATCAAGGTATATAGTATTAAAGCACACATATTTAATCAGGTATATAGTATTAAAGCACACATATTTAATCAGGTATATAGTATTAAAGCACACATATTTAATCAGGTATATAGTATTAAAGCACACATATTTAATCAGGTATATAGTATTAAAGCACACATATTTAATCAGGTATATAGTATTAAAGCACACATATTTAATCAGGTATATAGTATTAAAGAACACATATTTAATCAAGGTATATAGTATTAAAGCACACATATTTAATCAGGTATATAGTATTAAAGAACACATATTTAATCAGGTATATAGTATTAAAGCACACATATTTAATCAGGTATATAGTATTAAAGCACACATATTTAATCAGGTATATAGTATTAAAGCACACATATTTAATCAGGTATATAGTATTAAAGCACACATATTTAATCAGGTATATAGTATTAAAGCACACATATTTAATCAAGGTATATAGTATTAAAGCACACATATTTAATCAGGTATATAGTATTAAAGCACACATATTTAATCAGGTATATAGTATTAAAGCACACATATTTAATCAGGTATATAGTATTAAAGCACACATATTTAATCAAGGTATATAGTATTAAAGCACACATATTTAATCAGGTATAGTATTAAAGCACACATATTTAATCAAGGTATATAGTATTAAAGCACACATATTTAATCAGGTATATAGTATTAAAGCACACATATTTAATCAGGTATAGTATTAAAGCACACATATTTAATCAAGGTATATAGTATTAAAGCACACATATTTAATCAGGTATATAGTATTAAAGCACACATATTTAATCAGGTATAGTATTAAAGCACACATATTTAATCAAGGTATATAGTATTAAAGCACACATATTTAATCAGGTATAGTATTAAAGCACACATATTTAATCAAGGTATATAGTATTAAAGCACACATATTTAATCAGGTATAGTATTAAAGCACACATATTTAATCAGGTATATAGTATTAAAGCACACATGCATATATAATCAGGTATATAGCATTAAAGCACATATTTAATCAGGTATATAGTATTAAAGCACACATATGTAATCAGGTATATAGCATTAAAGCACATATATAATTACCTGCCGGTTGCCCAACCTACAAGAAGATTTACAAGACCCCAAATTAACAGTCCCATTGCTAATCCAATAGTTTTAATTATAGGAATAACACACATATTCCCAGTACACCAAATGGCTCCGCCAAGCATTGTCAATGGAAAAAACTTTCTTTTAGAGCCATTATAAAGGTGTACTATAAGGCCAACAAACCATATTCCAAAACATACAATCCACTGAAAAAATACCCCTGTAAAAGAGATATTACGCATTATAATTTCTAAAAATAAATATGTTTATTTTTTTGTAATGTGAGCGGGCGCAATCCTAGCCTTTCCTGCAACCTGATTGGCGGCAGCAGCGGGCGGAATTTTACGATATTTTGACCACGATCACGGAATCCTAAATGCTAAACATTTTTATCGTGATTTTTGCTTCATTATAACTGGAAAATGGAAAACTAATACAGAATTTGATTCAACTGAGCTGGAAATAACTATATTATACAAAAATAAAGTATTTTGGTTTGTTTTTCTTTCCTTATCCATATAATGCAGTTTTACCGAACCAAAGTAACTCAAGTCTTTTACCTTTTATAATAAAAAAATAAATATGTTATTTACCGTTTTTGGTCGGTTCGCACAGAGAAATATTTGGGCAAATATTTCTCTATCCGAACCGACCAAAAATAGTAAATAACGTATATATCCAGTTTCAAAAATTTATTTTTAAAATATATAAAACTTATGTCTCATTCCTGACGTCGGGGCCTTTGTTAAAACAATTACACCTGCTGCACACACAATAACAGCTACAACAATAAAAAAAACTTGTTATACACATATGTTAATATAAATCAGATCCAATACGTGATACAACCAAGATCAAGCATTTTATCCAAAAGAAAAATTAAAACATTATTTATTTATTCATGCCAGGGACTTATAAAAATAGGTACGCAACGCGTACATGTGTCTGATTACATGAGACATAAGTTGAGACAATCAACTGAACAATGCAGCTTAAAATATGAAACAAAAACAGAAGCACAATTATTGTAAATAAATATATTATCGAGATAACAGCGTATTATATATTATATATTATCGAGACTACTAGCTACATTGCCATTACAGAATATCCGTGTTGATCCAAACACACGGGATGTTGCGAGATTTGAGAAAAGCGTAAAAAACACGAGGTGGTAGTTGAGTGTTTTTTATCTTTTCGAAAGTCATATCATATTGGCATTAATTTACATTCGATCGTTGGAAGTGATTGCTATAATGATTTCAAATCAGGTGAAGGAAAATCTTTACTTTACACACAAATTGGTGGACTTGTGCAGATATATTAACCATTAAAAGAGAGCATTTCGACACATTTGAAACTTCGTATACACGGCTTTTAGATAATATATTTATCATAGATAATATATTTATCATTAGATAATATATTTATCATATAACTTTGATCGATTCAACAAATAAGTTGAACTCGAAGCGCTTGTCACTCGATAAATGCGTGCGAATATTATCTAAAAGCCGTGTATACGAAGTGTGTCGATGTGTCGAAATGCTCACGACCTCATAGTTTTGTTTGATTTATTACATGGTAACTTTGATCATTTTGATCGGCGGGGCTAAAATATGCGTCACGGGTCACAGGTCACGGGGTCAAAAACACGGGTGAAACTGACAAATTATTCGGCACAGCACAGCACGGTATCCATTAAAGCATTTGGTGCCTGGATATTTCGAGTGAAAGATTTATATACAACTTTGAGACCTAACCGGGAGCGAAAATGTAATTATAAGGCCGTAGAGTTGCATTTTTGCAGACGCTCCCGGCTATACCCTTGTACAATTTGTGATACAGTATGAATTGAAGGAAATGTTTGTCCTTCGTGTCGATTCCGGTGTGGGTGAGTACACGGTTCCTGATACTTTGTACACAGCCATCCACTTGCGGTAGTTGCAAAAAATTAAACGGGAAATTGCACTATTAAGTATTTGTGAGAAAACTTCCATCAACGAGTTATAACCAGTATGAGAATAAAATGCAGTATAGTCTAGATGACTTTACGAAAGCTGTAGAAGATATTCTATAAGATATTCTATTTGCACAAATGGTGCTGTTCGCTGAATTGGTTGTTAACGACGCATCGGTGGCGGCACTACGGGGGCCCATGGGCCAAGGAGGGCCCTTCCGCCTATACGGCAAACAGCCTCTTTTTATTAATGGTGCTATTATTAATAATATTTTCTTCAAAATAATGGGTACACTACAAAAATGAGATTTGTGGCCTTTAGATTTTACTTAAAAGTGCTCTCAAATGCAGGAAATGCCATTTCAGAGACCCTAAATTCAAACATTTTCTGGCGTACATATGTCGTCACTTTGTGGGAGGGGCCCAAATTTTTTCTAGAGAAATAGATTATACAAAAGTTATTTGAAATCCACAATAAAGAACCGTGACCCGTGTTTTTGACCCGTGACCTGTGTTTTAGCCCCACCGCATTTTGATTACTCCTTTCCAAAATACCTTTTATTTTTTTATTTTTTACTGTCTCGTTACAGGTACTGACTCACAATGCTAGTGAGTAGCGAGTATTTAGTTTCACTGCAGATGCGAGTACTCGCGAGTCGCGAGTGAAGGTTATCTTACTCGCGAGCGGCACTGTAAAGTATGATCATTGTGTGGATCATGGCACCAATTATCCTGGGTCAAATGTGTTGAAATTTGAGCTTTTACTGATACAGCAACATTCAATCTTTGTACTACCTGTATGAGCTAATACCAGTCTGAGCTTTTGAGATTCTGTATATATCTGCTTTTTTCAAGATTCCTATTTATGTGAATGAATGAATGAATGAATAACTTTATTTAACCACGCTAATATCGTCAGCAAATGCTGATTTCCACGATAGGCGTGTAAAATTATGGTACAAATACAAGAAATATTATAGTAATACAGTTAATAACAAATAATAGTATAATACAGTTACATAAAATTACAAAAATATAGTTTCTATATTTTACAAAATGTAGTTAAAAAACATGAGTCGCGATTTTTCTTTCAAAATAGGACCGTGTTTTACTTTTTCTTAAGTCAGCTGGTAGGGAGTTCCATAACGCAGCTCCGTCAAACATAAAACTCTTTTTCATGCAGTTTGTGCGTGGATTCGGCAAACAAACTGAGCTGTGACTTTCACGAAGATTATAGTGAAACAATTCGTCTTTGTATGTAAATAACTTATGGAGGGAATTTGGCCCCATATTGTTCAGAACTTTGAACATCATTTTTGCTTTGGCTTTTAGACGCTGTGTTTGTAAAGGTTCCCATTCCAAAGCATTTAAGGCAGTTTGTTGATCAGTTTGATTAGGCATATTTGCTATAATACGTGCTGCTCTGTTTTGCAGTTTTTGTAAACGTTTGGATTGGGTCTCACCGAAAACATTCCAAACTTCGCAACAATAATTGAAATAAGGTTGAATTAATGAATTGTATAAACACTTTAGAGTCTTTTGATCAGCAAATTCTTTTACTTGTTTCAAAGCATATAGGCCTGATGATATTTTCTTACATATACTGTCTGTGTTAGCTTTCCAAGATAAATTTTCATCAACAATAACACCCAGAGCTTTGTATTGGGAAACTTGTTTTATCGGTTTGTCTTCAATAGTAATTTTTAATTGATAATCACCAATTTTATTAAGCATAGGTTTAGTTCCAATAAGAATAAATTCTGTTTTAGCCACATTTAGGCTGAGTTTGTTTGCTATTAGCCATTTTCGTAAGTTTACCAAATCAGAATTCACTGCAATTTCAATATCACTAATTGATTCACCAGCTGCTGTAATGTTTGTGTCATCGGCAAACAACCTGGGTTTTGTTTGATTTAAACATGATGATAAATCGTTTATGTAGATTAAAAATAATAAAGGTCCTAAAATAGAGCCTTGGGGTACTCCACATTTTACGCCACGTTCTTCTGAAATAAAACCATTTATATCACATTTTTGTGTTCGTTCATTGAGATATGATTTGATTAATGATAATGCCTGGCCTTTGATTCCATACAGTAATAATTTTTCTAATAAAATTTGATGGTTAACAGTGTCAAAGGCCTTCTTTAGGTCTATAAAAAACTACTAGATTGAACAATTTTCTGTCCATGTTTACATACCAATTATTGGTACAGTCTAGTAGTGCTGTAGCTGTGGAGTGGAACTTTCGAAAACCAAATTGGTGCTCAGAGAGCAGGTCGCTTGCTGAGAAATATTCGTATAATTGATTGTAAATGATACGTTCCATAACTTTGCTAATAGCAGGCAGCACCGAAATAGGACGATAATTTCCAGGCAAATTTCGCTTGCCACTTTTAAACAGTGGGATTACTCTTGCCATTTTCCAATCACTTGGAAAAGTGCATAAAGTAATTTCTTGATTAAAAATATATGTTAGTGAGCTAGAAATTATTGGTGCTGCAATTTTAATAATTCTACTTGAAATTTTATCAATGCCTGTGGCCTTGCAGCTTGAAAGTTTCGATAGTAAATGACAAACATGGTTTACAGTGACTGGTTTGAATGCAGTAAATTCGGATCTAGTTTCTTTTAGATATTGCTCAAAATGACAGTCAGTTGAATCAATTTTATCAGCTAGGTTTGGTCCAATCATTGAAAAATATTCATTAAAACTCTCAGCAATGTCTTTGGGATTAGTCAACTTTTCCTCATTGATGTTTAGTTCATTTACTTTTGTTGGCCTATTTTGTTTGCCCATTAAACTATTTATAGACCTCCAAGCAGCTTTTGGATCATGTTTTAAAACTGAAATTTTGTTGGAATAGTATTCTTTCTTGGCTTGTCTTAATTGTGTGTTTGTAAAATTTCTTGCTTTTTTATAGTTTTCCCAATCACTTTCAAGTTTAGTAATTGTTGCTTTTCTTTTTAATTTATCTCTTTCGTTTATTAATTTTTTGATATTACTATTAATCCATGGGACCCTTTTTGATTTTACTTTTTTATGTTGAAGAGGAGCATGCTTATCCAGGATTTCTAGAAACAATTGTTTCCAAATCTCCCACATACTATTTGGATTATCTCCAAAGAAATAAACATAGTCCCAGAGTTGTAGTGATAGGTCTTGAAGAAATTGGTGTTCATTAAATTTTTTCATATTCCTAATTTCAACAATATTTTCTTGATTTTTCTGGGTGATATTAATCTTCCTTATAGCATAAATGAGATTGTGATCACTTATTCCAGTGTCGATAACACCACTATTTGAAATCGTTTCAGGCTTATTTGTAATAAAATGATCAATGAGTGTAGCAGACGTCACTGTTACCCGTGTAGGTTCATTAATTAGCTGAGATAATTGGTAAACCTCAAACAGAGATTTTAATTTCTTTGTCGGGTGATCAGGATTAGGCTTCATAAGGTCACAATTAAGATCACCCAGAAGATAGAATTCTTTATTTTCATTGTCAATAGCTTGTAATAAATTTTCAAGATGATCAAAAAATTCTGATGCTGCATTTGGTGGTCTATAAACTGTGAGAACCACAAAAGGCCGACTATGTGGTTTATTTATTTCCAGACAGACAGCTTCAATACCAGATGGTACAATATCTTGTCGAGTGTGATAGTTGATTGTGTTTCGAAGATAGATACAGACTCCACCACCTTGTCTGGATCTATCTTTTCTAATAACATCATACCCGTCAATGTGAATCATACCATCTGGTATTGAAGAATCTAGTCGAGTTTCATTAAGGGCAAATATGTCAAGAGATTTGTTAGATATGGTTAAATTGATCTCATCAATTTTTTTTGGTAAGCTAATAACATTTAAAAATGCCATTTTAAAACCCCTTTTTTCAGAAAAGGTTTTGAATTGTTTAGAGAAATCGCAACTCATGTTCGCCCTCGGTAAATTATCATGATTTACTGTTGCATCCTTCTGGCAACAAATGCCAGATATTTCTTCCATTCCTCTAGTTGGCTCGGTTTGCCTTGGCCTATCCGAAAAAAATGGCTCGAGGTGTTGCTTTTAGCTTTGACTAATTTACTGTACTTTGAATATTTTGGATTTTACGTTGTTATCAGTTTTGTTCTTTAATTGGCATTTAACTTAATATAAATCCTTGAAATACATCATTAATTTATAAACATGATTAATCCTTTTTAAGTCAACAGAAAATATTTTGTGCACTTAAATGCATAGGATTAGCACACTGTACCGTTAAAAAATGTTAAAAAATGGCGTCATAAAGAGGCAGCAGATAAGCTTGGATTCATTTGAACTATGCTCGCGCTGTTGAATTAGATGAAAAAGTTTGCTCAAATTGCTGCAAATTGTCTTTCCGAGCTGATCTAGATTTCAAAATTTTTCGGGGGAGGACCCACGGACCCCCCTAAAAATGCGGTCACTTATTACTTGCTTGTCGACTTCAACCCTCCCCCCCCCCCAACTTTAAACCCGTTCCTACGCCTCTGACCAGGGTCATATCCACGTGTGCGTCATGCAGCGGGTAGCAAAATAAGCGTCTGGGTACGAGGCTGGAGCAGCAGACAGAAATCCCAAATGTGCAAGTTCAAATCCTGCTTGAGTCAACAATTTTCTGTCGACTCTATAGTGTACAGTACAGTAGGTTAATGATGTTGATAAATCTTTGTTAGTTCACCACACAAGACTTCACAAAGCATGCTTGTATAACCGTATATACTATTGGTAGTCCTACATTTTTAGAAAATAAAAATAAAAAGTCGAAAATAAAAAATTATTATTAAGTACATGTAATTACAAAATAGAAAGGACCGTATTTCGTGGTGTATAAGTCAATTTTCTAGGACCCAAAATTGTAAAATGATGTGTGAAATCATAGACTGGATAAAGTAGTTCCCAGTCCTTTCTATGTGTCAGAAAATGGAAGTTTTTTATTTCTTGAGATTTATATTTCTCTGGCTACAGGATGTTTTGGGAACGCGTGGAGAGAATCGGGTGGCATCCGGACAAAGACAAAGGCTGGCCATTAAGCACTGAAGAACTTGCTGAAGCTGCTAGTGTTTCTGGTGTACTAGATGTGAGAGATGACGATCTTGATGAAGATTTTAGAAGGGAGTGTGCCAATCACCTACCTAATGTAGAGAGCTTTCAAGCCAAGGATGCAGCAAAAAATACCGAGATTAATTAAAGACTTAAATTAATTAATTAAAAACTTTTCTAAAGACAGCATGCTTCAAAGTACTATTGTTTAGTAATTCATAAACACTAATAACATTCTGCATGCCATATGTTTGTTTTTGTGTTTATCCTAGGTGTGATAATAGATGAGAAATTAAACTGGGAAAAACATATTGACAGCATTAGCAAGAAAGTTTCAAAAAGTATTGGAGCCATAAAACTTATTAAACCATATATTCCTAAAGAAAATTTGACTGATACCTACAGTACAATGCTCTTGTTAAACCCTACTTTGATTACTGCTCTTTGGTCTGGGGTAATTGCAATGTGTCACTACAATTAAAATTACAGAAATTACAAAATCGAGCAGCCAGAGTAATAAGTGGAGATAATTATGAAATTCGTTCGACAGATATTTAAAAAAAATTGAATTGGTATCCACTAAATTATTACCGACTTGAGCAGTTGCTGGTGTTAATGCACAAAACACTCAACAATGATGCGCCTAAAGCTATTATGGAGCTGTATCAAATTTCAGAAAACCAGGTTTACAATCTTCGAAGTAATAATAATATGCTAATGTTGTCAAAACCCAGGTCAAATGCAATGAAACGCAGCTTTAGTTATGAAGCTGACAAGATCTGGAATACTCTGCCATTACATCTTAAGAACACTTCCCTTACCATAACTGAGTTTAAAACTAAACTCATGGAGGTTTTTGAAGATGAAAACTGTACTATTTTAAATAACTTGAAGTACTAGCAATGATTTTTCCACTTCCATTTTAATAATTTTAACAAATTTTAATAATTTTAACAATGTTGGAATGTAAATAGTCTTAAAGGGGCTCTACAGTCGCATCTGCGCATGTGCCAAATGGGGACTCCACCGGAAATAGGTTTTGTTTACATCTCAGTACTGGACTCATGTTACTTAATGGACGAAGGAAAGCTTCACGCTTGAAGATTTGGAAATCAGTCAAGTAGAACAGTTCGTTGCATTACCTAACATAGATAACATAACTACGTGCAAATGTCGTGATCACTGTCTTCGAGGAAAGGGTAGAAATTTCTGTCCATGTAAAGTCTGAATAACTTTTGTTCAAGCGCGTGGCATCATGGCATGGCGAAGACTTCGGTCATTATGTATGAACAACAGACGAGTTTAAGACAGCGACTGTGATATAGCGGTATATAAAAGTTTATTATTTTTTATTGTATCCAACTATATGTAATATATTTCTGAGCAACGGACTAAAATTGGGACTGGAAGGCAGGCGTGTGACGCTATTAATTTTCTTACTATTATATATATTTTATACGTCTTTGGGCCGTCATCCGCGCAAAGTTGAAATTATATTCTGTACTTTTTGTCGTTCAATTTCCTTTGTGACACAACCTTCGACCTTGGAATCCTAATAGCTCAAGTACTGGCCCTCAAGTCGAACCATCAGGTCGAAAGAAAAGAGTACTACAGATGCTTCTAGAAGACTATAAGTTTACGGTAAAGGGAGAAAATAGTATAACGAATAACAAGGAAATTGCGGAAAATTATGCTACTCGATTTATAAGCTGCTGAAGAAAGAACTAATAACATTCAGAATCATATACTATTAAATATACAGAATGTTTTAAAGGAAATTGAAAGACAAAATCGACCAACAAATGCAGAAAATAATTTCATCTTTGCGCGGTTATTTTATACGTCTTTGCCTTTGGGCTTCATGCCCAAAGACGTATAAAATATATATAATAGTAAGAAAATTAGCGTCACACGCTACAAAGATTCCAATCCCGATTTTAGAAATAAATTACATATAGTTGGATACAATAAAAAATAATAAACTTACCGCCATATCACTATCGCTGTCTCGTCTGTTGTTCATAATCATACATAATGACCGAAGTCTTCGAAGTCTTCGCCATGGCACGCGCTTGAACAAAAGTTATTCAGACTTCTAGTTCTACATGGACAGAAATATCTGCCCTTTCCTCGAAGACAGTGATCACGACATTTGCACGTAGTTATGTTATCTATGTTAGGTAATGCAACGAACTGTTCTACTTGACTGATTTCCAAATCTCTCCTTCGTCCATTAAGTAACATGAGTCCAGTACTGAGATGTAAACAAAACCTATTTCCGGTGGAGTCCCCACTTGGCACATGCGCAGATGCGACTGTAGAGCCCCTTTAAATTTAGATTATTTTAGTCGTAATTAAGCAAACTCTTTGTATAAGTTTTATAACAGTTAGTTCTACACGGCCCTATGAAAATCAATGTTTTATAGTTTGTTTCACTAATTTGATAGGCTACCGTGTTTAAATATAGTTCAATAATAAATAATAAATAATATTTGTTAACAGGTCAATGGTTGATAAATATTTACAAGCATCACTTGTAACATAAAAATAATGAACTATAATTTCAACAGTAACAAAATATTTTCATGGTAACAAATAATTATAGCTATAGAGTCTCTGGACCCCTTGACCTATTTCCAAAACTGACAGAACAGTGATGTTTTTTGCAACAAGAATAGTCTAGCATTGCAAGAAAAAATAGTTTTGCTCACATTTTCACAAGTTGCAAATTAATGTTTTTCAAATGTAATATTTGCCATAAAGTAAATGTTGGAACTGCCACATTTGTTCTGATTTTTGAGCAAATGCAGCAATTAGCTACAATATTTACAAAATGGCAATATGCATATATATGCAATGTGCATGTGAGCAAATCCATTTTTTAATTACCACGTTGGGATTTACTGCAAGGTGTATAGCATTATATACAATTATTTGCCTTTTGTCTCAGTTTAGAACTCCTTTTCATTCTCTTTCAAACTGAGCTGTTTGCAGTACCTATTACACTTGTGTTGTTCAAAAAACTTGGTTTAGGCACTGGTTGAAAGATTCCCAATGCAAAAATTAAGTTTCTCTCCACCATCATCATTGCTTGTAAGGTCAGCACTTGCTATTTCAGGATCACATACTGTAGGTCATACCCAATGCCTTGGATATCCACCAGTATAAACTTCTGCTTGCTGACATGATAAGAGAAGTGGACTATTAGAGCTTCAGCTTTCTCCACAACAGGCAAAGTACGATCACAAAGAATATCTCCTGTGTTATTCAAATACTTGACAAATGGGCCACCTTCAATGAATTGCTCAATGGTAACAGCCTGTGTGCTGGCACCTGTTACTGTTTGTATATTGCCAAAATATATCTTGTTGTAGGTGAATGTTTCACCAAATTCAGTGTTCACTTTTTTGGCCATTTGATTAGTTATATTTTGCATTTGTGTTTGCTTACGAGCATGCTCTTCTTCATCCATACCAAGTACATGTAGCTGCAAGTCACTTTTCGCTTTATCATTGTATTACTTCAGTAACCAAACCCCAGAAAAGTTCTCATCAGAACTTGTGCGTTTATATGCCTTCCGAAAGCCACCTTCACCAAACTGTTCATCATCGACACAAAATGACACATTCCTGGATGGGCTCCAATCATGGTTTCTTTTCTCGGCTGCATTAATCGCCCTAGTGGCCTAGCATTGCTGTCACTGAAAGTGATACTGCGACAGGGTTTTGTGATCCAATGATCCTGCCATCCATTAACTTATTTACTGGTTTCGTTGGGCTACTATGAACGGGTGCTTGTAGTTTGGGCTTGCAGTTCTCCCGAGCAGGTCCGTCGGTACTCAGCCAATTCTTCAATGTCGGAATCATTGTACCGTTCAAATTTTTGATCTCCTCCAGACTTTCAATCGAAGGGCCTCTTTCGGACTCAAGAATGTCACGACATACCAGGTAGGTTAAACCCTGCCAAACAAGCACGACGAATTACATCAATTGACGCTGCTTCACACAAATCATCTTCCAAAACCTCCACTTGCCTTTAATGGGCCCATCCTTGCATATTTTTGTGATGACCCTTTCACCTGAGCAGACAATCGTTGTATCGTTAACTTGGTCGGCAACATGCGTTCTTTGCCCTTGCACGATTTATTTTTTTCCGCTTTCCTTTGTCTCTTTTGCGCCATCAAAGCTTCGTATTGCTTGAACTTCCCTGCCATATTCACTTTTAAAATACGAATATCAATGCTAGGATCCGTTTTAACCGAAATGCATGATGGGGCACCAATGTCTCTCCTGGGCCAACGATTTTTATTTTTAAAAGTTTATTTAAAAAAATGAACGTGAAATAAAAGAGAAAAAAATTGATTGTAATAAAAATAATAAAAATAAAAAATAAAATAATAAAAACAAAATAAAATAGAATGAAAATAATTTCAGAACATAAATTTAATGTGGCTAAATGTAATTTAGGCAAGGTAAAAAAGGAGTCAATGCTAGTCAGCGGTCACTCAATTGAATATGTGAAGGAATCGCAGCACTTGTCAGAGTCTTGTCAGCGTTCATTTGGTGGATACTGTGGAATCTCGTGCTCTTGCGCTTTGTTGTGACTAGTGGAGCGAGAAACAAGGAATAACCGCCGTCAGGCCCTCGAGGATTCTATCGAGTTAAATCAACCGTTCATGTGTGGTTCTGGCGAAGTCCGTGAAGCTGGCGCGGCAAACAGGGATTCACTTTAACAACCAGTGTGCCGTTGGCGGAGGAGCGCACTCTCACTCAACGATCATCAGCGCCGATTGTGGCTGTGCACTAGCCTCCTCCGCAGGCAACTCTGTGGCTTCTTTTCCGAGTCAAATCGTTTCCAAGGTTTTCACTGGGATTAGCTGTGTGCGGGAGTCTGAGCCTGAGGAAGAGTCAATGAGTTATCGAGCCTTTAATTGGCACAAACAAATGCCTTTCAGTTAAGTAATGCGCTGCCTTTGTTCGCCCAAAGTAGTGCCAAGCGCTCAAGATATTAAAGGTAGGTTACCGTATTTTAAAAATCCTCGAACAGCAATTGCTTATGTCTGTAGAGACAATACTTCGTTGTCTGGCGCTTGCATGTAGCGGGTTTTGGTTTGTCGGTAATTTAACTCTGCAATCCCGCAGCGCGGATTCCTCTGTCGCAGCTGGCGGTTTCTCACTTCCAGTAATCGTTTATAGTTGGCCCTGGTTATTTCTTGGTGCCTTGTTAAAATAGTTTACAGATATTTGCAGGGAAAGTCATAGAGTTCGCAGATCTACTGTTAGTGTTTGCGACACAGCGCCTAAGGCTAAGAAACCTCGTCGCCAGAGCACGGATATTGTTCAGAGGATAGAGGCGTTACGATTTATTCTTCGGTGTTGATTTCACACTTTCCACATCAGTGGAAGGATTTAAATCAGGTAATTGATAAAAGGAGAATAGTCGCGAATAGTGCGAGTAGTCGGCGAATAGTGCGAATAGTCGGCGAATAGTGCGAATAGTCGGCGAATAGTGCGAATAGTCGGCGAATAGTCGGCGAATAGTGCGAATAGTCGACGAATAGTGCGAATAGTACGCGAATAGTGCGAATAGTACGCGAATAGTTGGGCAAATAGTGCGAATAGTTCTCTTTCCAAGCGGAGATTGACCCTAGCACGGAAGAAAGACCCTGGGTACGAGGTTGGGAAAGCTACTGCTGTTACTGTATAAAGCGTATTGGGAAACCTTTAAAATGTCCTTGCCAAAAAACTTATATTTACAATTATTAACAAAACAAACAACTTGAGTGTTTTATAAAGCAATTCGAACATAAGGCAACGTTACAAAGTCACTTACTTGTCTAAATTGAGTCAATATATGTAAGTCCGACAATGTGCATGTATACGTTCTTTTGAGACCATATTAAATATATTTTATACTCCATAAAACTAGATATAAGACTTGAAAAAAACTTTTAAACTGAATTTGAAGACTTGTAACATGAAAAACTCAACGTTGGAAATTGATGTTAAGGTGGCTCTCTATAGTTTCAACATGTGCGCGTTAGTTTCAACATGTTATTCACCGATTATATATTTTTCCTATCATAAATCATCCCAAAATAAACCCTTTCTCAATATATGCCGAACAGAGGTCTTCTAAACAAATAGAAGCCCAGGCTTATTTTTGGAGTTTATGTATAAAAAATCTGAGACCAGGGAATTTATGAGTTCGAGTTGCGTTCGAGTTCGAGTTCGGTTCGAGTTCGAGCCGAGTTCGAGTTTTCGGCCGGGGGTTAGGTACGGGGTGCGGACGGTGTATTTTGTGGAATGGGGGAACGGCGGAATGATCAATACTTCTTGAATATAGAGAATGCCGACACCAACCACTGACGACCCTCCGACAGATCCCTACCGCTTCGAGATGGCCTAGGAATACCTTCTGACACGCCCGACCACCTCCCGACGACTCCCGAGAGCCTTCCGACTATTCCCGACCACTTCCGAAGTCGCCCCTACCGCTTCCGAAGTCGTTCCGACGGATTCCGAAGTTCTTCCGATGATGATCCGACGGCTTCCGGTGGTGGGCCGAGCACTTCCGAAGTTGGCCCGACCCTCCAATGAAGACGTCACGACCTCTCTGTATCACTTCCCGACACTCCACCCAACAGTCCGACAGCGGCGGAGCAGATAGCTTCGTCCTACACACCGGCTCTCATGCCCAATCTGTCTGGGAACCTCTCCAACAACCTCCGTCACCCACCGAGGCACCTTCACCAACCTTCGAACCTTCCTTCCAGTCCTATCGAGTAGACGAAGCCGACCAGAAAGCCTCGACTATTCGCGTACTATTCGCACTATTCGTCGACTATTCGCACTATTCGTTGACTATTCGCACTATTCGTCGACTATTCGCACTATTCGTCGACTATTCGCACTATTCGTTGACTATTCGCACTATTCGTCGACTATTCGCACTATTCGTCGACTATTCGCACTATTCGCCGACTATTCGCGACTATTCTCCTTTTATCAATTACCATTTAAATCAATATAAACTCTTGGTGCCGCGAACGGTCAATACTAGGGGCGCGTATGGAAAAGCTACGATATGACTTTCCGAGGCGGGAGCACGCGGCAGCAACGCGATTAACGGAGTGGCCGAAGTTCGACGTTCAATTGTTTAATTTCCATGGCGCGAAATTATGTAAAAAGAGATTGTCGATTGAACTGCGCTGAAACGAGCGCCTTTAGTGTGTTGTATATAGGCTAGCGTGGAATTATGGGAGATATCTTGCCCAGATACATGTGATACATGTTTGTGATACATGTTTAGATGGGGCATCGTCGTTGCAAGTGCCCGGAAAATATTCCAGAACCAACCGTCGTTCTGTTTCGCCCCCACCTAAGAAACAAAAGAGACACTGACGAGTGACGGTCTTTTACACATAGGTACGGTCGGAGCATGTCGTCCTAGTGTCGGCACGCTCTTAAAAGTATTTCAATACGATGGTGTTGTACGTTTTATTGCTTACCATTGGCAGATTGCCTACAACGTGTAAATAAGTACTGTTAGGAGCATGTATTTATTTTCCCGCGCGACTTAGCTTCATCTAAATTTGACTGCTAGAAAATAATGATAATATATAAAGTAAGGTTCGGAACTTCGGAGGTACTGCAAGAGTGCAATAGCCCTTAAGCGGTTGCTATTGGTAGCTCAAAGTGCGGACAAGCAAATCAAGTTTGACTCACAGGTGATTGCGGATGAGCTGTTTTCTTTTGTTGTGGCCGCAATAATTGTGGGGCATGCGGACAAACATATGTGCTGGCGTCATCTCGACAAATTGCTATTTGGATTACTATTTGGCGCTTTAGAATTGACTTATCTTCACCACCAAGAGCAAGCGTAAACGATGGCATAAATGCACTGTGAGGTTATGAAATAACCAAGGATGAAAACAAAAAGGAGCGCAGCGGTAATCGTAAAGTGGCGCGAAGGTACAGATGTGTGTTCTTTACAACCCCATCACGTGGCGAAAAAAGAGATATAACATGACCGCGAAACAAAGAGGGACGCATAGCTCGCAATTCCGGCTCGAGTAACAAGAATTCGGTCCATGACTAGTATAATATAGTATACCCCCGAGAAAACATGACAGTTTTGTTGACAGCGCGCAAAAAAAGAAAGCGGCTCACGTTTCGATAATCTTATCTTGTATTATGCTCTGTTTATCCAGTATTGTCACGATGTCCGGTAACTACAACATCGACCATGTTTTCAAGGCCCATGTTTTTAAGGCCCATGTTTTTTAAGGCGCATGTTAATGAGCCGACTTATTACAATCTTGTCGGCGTGATCTGAGCTTCACTCCAGGTGATGCGCGCGCTTTAATCCTCAAATGTTAAAATAAAATAAAATATAGTGTTACAGTCCTGTCAACGTGCTTCACTGATGATGCACACTTGAACTCTCGAATATAAGGTGAGAGAGTATTGTGGTACAGTCCTGCCAGCGTGGTCTGAGCTTGACTGGTGATGCGCGCGCTGTAACTCTCTTACAAGGGTAAGAGAGTTTTGTTGTTACAGTCTTGTCAGCGTGGTCTGAGCTTGACTTATCAATTAATGTGCCAATTAACTCTCTTAAGGTGAGAGAGTAAGTACTAGTCCTGCCAGCGTCTCGATCTCTTACAAGAGTAAGAGAGTTTTGTTGTTACAGTCTTGTCAGCGCGATCTGAGCTTGATTAGGAATGCGCTTTTCCCCTCTTACAGTAAGAGGGAGTTGGCCTTTGGTGGTTTAATGGGCTAGGCCCTATTACTAGAAGTTACTATCGCAAGGAAAGTGCTGCCTCAAAATTCAAGGCAGTGGTGATATTGTGCCAAATAGCACAAATAAGTGGCGGGCGCGCTTATTGAAGTCAACAGATGTAAGTCAACAGAATCAGTTGTAAGTTGAACAGTTAATATTGAAGCCAACAGATGTAAGGTTAACAGTTGCATAAAAATGCAGTTGAACATAAAGATAAAATAGTTGTATAACATAGTTCTCTGTACAAGGCTTGCATAAAAAATGCAGTTAAATATGAACACAAAAAGTTGACATTATAGCAGTCGATAAACTAACAACTGCTGCAGAAGTTCAGCACTAAAGCAGAACACGTTATGCGACGATTGACGAACGAGGCTCTTCACAAAATATCGTGGCCCTAGTAGCTAAAGAGATTTTATTTTGTTTGCATGCAGGCCGTTTGTTGCGCATTCACCAATTTTAGTAGCATAGTTTGGCTTACTTTTGGCGCGCACCATTTTTCTGGGGTTCAAGAATAAAAAAATATATAGCTCATGCGTTGTTCCGTTGTCAGTGGCAATGTTTTCGTCACCATGCCTCATTGGCCAGCGTGTATACTGTACGATGGAAGTACCCCGATCATTGTGCGAGGAATTGCTTCAACCAGCTCAGCTTTAGTATAATAATTATATCAATAGCTTTTGGAAGGCTGGGCGCCAGCGACACTAGACTAACTTGCTCGGTTGTACAAAAGAAATTTATTAAAGTATGTAACCAGTTAGGGAAGCTAAATAAATTTGGGTTGCATTGCTCTACAGAAGAATGGACATAGGCTTGTTTTCGTTCTTCCTTGCCAAGTCATTCAAATAATCTTTACTAAAAGTTTAGTTATCAGCAGCGCGCACACGTTACATTGCGGATCTCTATAGATCTTTATGGATGTTTCAAATTTCAATGTTCAAGTCTATGATCACATTATGTTCTGGACAGCTTGAATTGGGTTTTACGATCTTCAGAGATCACAACATCAAACTCTAGCGCAGTTTCATCATCAGTTCATCTATTTTGCAGGTTGCGACATTTGACTCTCACAGAGACCCTTATTGTTCGAGGGTCTTGATCCTGTACGTAAAGACTGTTACATCCACTGGTCTAGGAAAAGAACCTTTGTATGTCATTGTAGTCCGAAGCAAATATCTCCAATATAGGGGGTCAATTAAGGACTGCTAAACGTAAGAAGAAGGGGTGGCCATCTTTCGCGCGCGTTGTTGACGGATTGGTTAAGTAACATTGTTACGTCAGCAGGATTGGAGGATATTATCGGCGCAGCTACAATGGCTGGTCAAAATGTTGTTCCGGATCAAATTATCCAGTCTCTTTGTGGATGGACAAGCAATACCTATCAGATGTATATTAAGACTTTTATCAAAGCTTGCACGACATCTGTCGTGACTTATCAAGTTAATTTTTCACTCTAGCATGTGTTCACTGTTGTGTTCACTGTTGTGGCCCTATCGTTATTGGCGGAATGGTGCTTGGTGGTTTGGAGGCAGGCCTATGGTGACCCCGTCACAGGACCTTCTCAAGCACCATTGTGCTTGGACTTCATACTGGAGGTGGGCTGTGGCGGGGTTGCCATGGTTACCTCTACTCAGGGGGTGGCATCCCCCTGTGGCTAATTGGCACCAATCCTCCAGGCTAAATGTAATTTAGGCAAGGTAAAAAAGGAGTCAATGCTAGTCAGCGGTCACTCAATTGAATATGTGAAGGAATCGCAGCACTTGTCAGAGTCTTGTCAGAGTCTTGTCAGCGTGGTCTGAGCTTGACTGGTTTTGCACGCACTATCATTTGGTGGATGCTGTGGAATCTCGTGCTCTTGCGCTTTGTTGAAGAACATAAACATAAATTTAGAACATAAATTTATGAAATTTTTTCATTAAAATTAAATAATCCAATAATTTTTCAATGTCTCTCATGGGACACCATAGTTTTGCAAATTAATCGGCGGGTAAGTCTATCGGCTCTTGAACAATCGGTATAATTGCAACAAATGGCCATGGTACAGTACATGACGCCGTTTTTAATCCAGTCCACTCACAGTCAACTGATGTCTGTGTTGTCAAATAAGTGAATTCAATTTAGAAAATGGGAAACACTCATTTTAAACTTTGAAACACATTTTTATTCATGAACAACATGGAACAATTCAAATAAGATGGTGAAGATATAAAAAGTAAAAATAATAACAAAGTGCATTCTTTAAAATTATGAAGATCGAATTTATAATTTACTGTACTCTTTTAAAAGCTTAATAAGAAAATGTTATTGTATATACATGTATACTAGTGTACTTCACTTAAACCAAGTTTTCGTTTTTTCATTGGGGAATGGGTCGTCCATGTTTAAATATGCTGGAAATTCCTGGGGGGTTGGAAGGTCACCAAAGACCCCCCTGGAATGGAAATTCCTGACGGGTGCGGGGGTGAAAACCAAAATGTCTTCTGTGGATATGTATTTCGTATGGATATTTATATTCCCACACATTTCCACACATTATATTCCACACACGTGGGGAGATGAATTATTATATTTCCACACATCGATCCTCACAGAGGTTATTGTGAAATTATGAATCCTTATAGTTACGGTGATAATTATAAATAGAAATGTAACTGTTTTGGGGCACTATATTTTGGAACAAGTAAAACTTATACTGTACATACCATCTCCAGTTCTTATTTTCTTCACTGGAACAAAGTTGCTTCCAAACATGATTATGGCAGTAGCAGCAGCAATAAAGCCAATTGTAGAAGAACCTGATGATGTTTGATTTTGTCGTTTAAGACAGTTTGTCAAATTGGTTCTGTTTAGGACTTGAGGATTTTCTTCAATACAAAAAGACAATAAACAGCATAATGTTATTTATTGAGAATTAATTCAATTATTATGTTTTTAAAAAATAAATTTTAAAATTTAACGGAATAAATTTGCGACAGTTCGAAAGCGAGTGTTCCTCAAACTGGCGAAGAGTGGTAGTTTGATATATTATTCACATTTAGGAACAGAACTGCCTCTTATAACATGCTTTTTAGGTGGAAAAGCTCAAGCGTGGAAAACTAATTCGCAATACTGCATGTTCAATGTTTATATAATGCAATGTAAACAAATGATGTAAACAGAAACGTGAACATGCGCAGAATGTACTTGATGGCACCTTTAAAAGTTTTCCCCAATTATGCATTCTGGAAGACAACCAGGCTAATACATTGCCCTTGATCCAGGTGGTTTATGATATAGGCGGTTTCTTTTAGGGTGGGTGAGGGGGCATTTTCCTCCTCTTGACAAATATTTTCCCACTCTTGTAAATTTTCATGGGGTGTTTTATCCCTTCTTGAAAGAAATCCTGCTAAGGTCACATTCCAACTTCTCCAGGGAGGGAGGGAGGTTTTTATATTTATTTTTTTGGATTTCAAACTGTTGTGAGAAAACAAACCGGATTTAAAATTTCAATCAACTGTGGTTGCACTTTTGTCTGCATGATCATGTTGTCATCGAGGTGCCCGACACAATGGAGATCGTCAATGCTCAAATGGACAGTAAAACATGAGTAGGGTATTTCTAAGATGGAAAAACGATAGTTTTGATAGTTTAAACTATGTTTTGTGCAAAAGAAAAAAGAAAAAGAAAATTGAGGTCAGGGACATTTCCAAGGTGGCTGAATATTAATACTAACCTAATATTATCATAACCCTAGTACTAAATGCCTAATACTAACCCTAATAATAACCCTAATAATAATCCTAATACTAATTAGCCTAATATTAACCTTAACCATAATACTGTGCCACTACAATCAAATTTTTACCTATCGATATTTTTACGTATTTATAAAGCAGAGCTTCTAAATATTACTCGGTCGAACTGTTTTTTCGATTCGACGATGGCAAGTATCATTTTTCTGACTCCGAATCTGGAGTTGTTATGTCCGCCATTGATCGTTCATGTTCTTGACCAGTGTAACGAAGTGACGTCAGATTCTCAACACGAAGACTCCACGTGGCTAATTCTTCAAATAAATCAAGGTCGTTTTTTTCAAATTCTTCGTCTGAAAGGCTGAACATTTTATCTACTTCTCGAAGAAAACAAGAAAACAAGTAACCTCGACTGAAATTCACGCGTAGCATTGAGAATCTGACGTACGTCACAAACAATATTACCTTTTGAAATTGCGGTCTCACTTGGAACACGTTTTTAGTAATGGTGGCCTAAATAATAGTGATTTCAGAGCTCAAAATACTTACTTCAAAATACCATTTTTTAGTTTTTTATGATCACTTTCGACCCTGAAATACTATTCTATGCTAAAGAAAATCTAAAAGACGGGGATGAATTTTCATCGCAGTGGCACTTTAACAATTATTGGATGAGGTGAAGCATGATATCGACAATTATCAAGGCCTAAGTTTGTGTTTTTGCCGAAGGCGAAGGCTGACGAGGATAACACAAACTGAGGCAAACCAAATCCAATAATTGTTTTATTATGCGCAAGAAGTGCTAAAGCAATGCTCCGTCGAAATATATTTTCAACAATTCACCGAGCGGCTCGTTTTCTTCGAGTACATGTATTTCACTTAATTTCTTCGCTTTCAAATAGTCGTAGAAGATTCCCAGTGCTGTCTGCGTAGCTCGTTTTGTGTTCACTGCCTCCTTGTCATCTAATAGTTTCTTAAAATCGTTTTCTCTTATGTTGGGGAATGTTTGGAAGAACCGCCATGATTTTCCCATTTTCTTTCGCCGTAAATAAGCTGGCAACAGTAAGCTAGCAACACGATATTGGAATAATGATGTCATAGCTACACTTTTTTAACCATAATATTGGAACATTGACATCACATGAAGCTGATGTCACGAATTAGCTGTATGCCAACAGCCAATCAAAATCGAGATAGAGAATGCATAATACTAGCTAATACTAACCCAGGTAGTGTGTTATATAAACAATGTGTCATTGAGCCCTTCATAAATTAGCTTCCTCGACAAAGAAATACAATGTATATAAATAGCATTTGACAATGAGAAAAATACATTAGCGACTTTCATTGGAAGTGAGTGAACAAAGTGACTGTTCCAATAAACTGAAGGGCAGTTGTACTGTATAAAACAAACTTTCTCAGGTCTGTATAACTTCTATGGGAATATCAGTGTATTTTCAATAAAATATTATAGTATATAAAATATTAGTATCTCTAACCTGCAAAGCCTGCATACGCAACAAGATAACAAAAGGCGAAACCCAGGAATAAGAACAAGACTGATAGTGATAGTGATTTTGACCCGTGTTTTGACACCAACATTTCGCTATTATTGATCGCGAAAGGCAGAAATATATGCCTGACGGTTCACTCTTGGGATTCAGACAGGTTTATCCGGTTTGTGCCAGTATGGAATAAAAGGAGTGTGCGCCGGACATGTCCGGCGCACGCGATGATTTGTCGGCGCACAAATTGGCGCACAAAAAAATACGGAATTAGAGTTACAATGGTTATTAGCACGCGTTACTGGCGCAACATTTCCAATTTCTTCGTTGATACGGCGCACAGTCAAAGTTACGAGACATGTTGTCCGGCGCACGAAAATTTAATATTCCATACTGGGGTTTGTGCAAACGGACCATTTTCCAAGAGATAATCTTTTTTCTCCCCTCATTTAGTTTTCACCTCAAAATATTTTACACAAAAATCGCCATTTTTTCTGCAGGAATATCGTCCCTTGACGATACAAATACAAATGAGTTACAAATGAGATACAAATGAGGATACTAGCTTGACGATCGCCCATGGGGTACGACCCGACGTGTCGTTTTTTAGTGCGCATGCGTGTCCAAGGACATCGCGCGTTGGTTGTAACGAGGTCTGGGTACAAATATAAAATAATCAATATGGCGGATCTTTGTGCTGAAGAAAAGAAAGGTTTAGATAGTAATTGCTCTGTATTTGAACACGAGGAAAGAAAAGCTAAAGTGCGAAGAGTTGAGGATGCAGTTGAAATGAGTGATTTCAAATTGGTCAAAGTTCTTTCAGAAGATGCTAAAACCAAGACCATAATCCTGCATTTGAAAGGTACATTATCAATCATTAATATTCACAATAATGTATCAGTCAATTCCAGCTGTGCCGATCTCCCTATCTGTGCCAAGGCCCCACCCCTAGATGATACGTAAATGTAAACCAGATATACCATTTCAAAGCGTGAAGATATACAACCAAGTATGAAATTGTTTTCAGCCCTTGTGAAAACCAACTTTATTTTTTCCCTATTTTTTCCTACAAAAAAAGCGGTTTTCAACCCTATTTTATTAATGTTTAAACCTATTATAATACTATTTTTTACCTATCACTTTGCTATTTTAAATGTGTTTTTTTGAAACAAAATAGGCTATTTTAAAGGTGGGTTACAGTCCCTTCTGCGCATGTGCGGGGTTTGTTTACGTTTTGCTTGTTTTGTTTATGTTAGGAGACTCCACACCGGAAATGGCTGCTATATTATTAAGCCGTTGTTTTATCGCAAGCTGGATTCAAGTCCTTTGATATTGAATCCTAACCCTGTACTTTGCTATTGGATCCAGCTAAGTTAAGATACAATACTAGACTGGTAGAGATGCCTTTAAAGACTAACCAGCCCTGGACTAAACTGTATTTATTTCACACGCACGAGATATGGCGAAAATCATGGTCAATTTCTACGGCTACTATGCTTCGAAAACCTCTGGGGAATCGCCGCCGAATCGAAGAATCAGTTCATTTTGATAAGCATTTCATAAAATACAACAAACCTTTGACCATTTAAAGGCCTTCCATGTTCTTTAAGATACAGTAAACTCGCACGGCTTTCGAGTTTTTTTTACTGACATGACAATACATACTGTATAATCCGACGACCGACTTCGATTATAACTTTAAACATACTATAAATACACCACACATACGTATATATATAAAGTAATATATATATACTAGTATATATATACTGAAGTTCTTTTTTCTTGCTTGAGACTTTTACTACTAAAAGAGAGCGCTTGTTTGCATTTTATAAAAATATGCTTGACATTGCCTCCGGTGTAAAAAATCCACATCAGAGCATGCATGTTAAAGAACATGGAAGGCCTTTAAAGGGTCAAAGATTTGTTGTATTTTATAAAATGCTTACCAGAATAAATTGATTCTTTGGTACCCCCGAGAATTTCACTCGTATATTTCACGCCTATTCACGGCATCGTAGTCTTGGTGTCTCGCCACTTCATTGTTCATATTTAATCAATTATTTTCTTCTTTGAATTTCTTCCATGTCGTGCGTGTGAAATAAATACAGTTTAGAGACATCTCTACCAGCGTAGCAAAATAGATTGGAATTCGAAAGCAAATATTGTTCTACACGCTCGGCTTCCGATAAAAACAACGTACTAATATAGCAGCCATTTCCGGTGTGGAGTCTCCAACATAAACAAAACAAGCAAAACGTAAAAAAAACCCGCACATGCGCAGAAGGGACTGTAACCCACCTTTAAAGTTATTTTATTCTCTACAGTTTTTGTTGTGCCAAAACACTGGATTTATTCACAAAACAGACAGACACATTAACATATAAAGCTTAGCGTCGAACGATAAACTTCAAGAATCAAGATCAAGATAAACTTATCCCTCGTGGCGAACACGTCACTTCCGTTTTTACTGCACTCTCGTGCTCAGTCTCTCTCTCGCACTCTTTCACACTCCTCCCGTTGATCGGTTTAGTTGCGCCAATTTGGCTTGTCCTGTATATATATATATATATACAGTACTGCTCAGAAATAACCTAACACTGCGGTTGCGGTTCGGTTGCGGTTCGGTTGGGGTTAGGTTGCGGTTCGGTTGGGGTTAGGTTGGGGTTCGGTTGGGGTTCGGTTGGGGTTAGGTTGCGGTTCGGTTGGGGTTAGGTTGGGGTTCGGTTGCGGTTCGGTTGGGGTTAGGTTGCGGTTCGGTTACGGTTCGGTTTGCGGTTCGGTTTGCGGTCGATACACATTAGCGTGTGTGAAAACGGCTTGGGTTCCGACTATTTCCGACATGGAAAGCGTTTAGTTTAAAATATAGAGAGGGCACCAAAAGCAAAATAGATCTTCATGTTTGGCTTCATTCTTTGTCTGTTTCATGTCCTATTGACAAGAATACACTCGCGCAAGAGATTCGCAGTTGAAAGTGCAACGTTGTGCTTTCGCCGTCCAAAACCTAATTCAAGTAATGTTCGACTTATACTGCACTCGTGGCGCTGTTTGCAGCGAATCCTCGTCGAATCTTAATGAATGTGATAGTATTACGATATAATGATTGCGGCAGAGCGTGTGTCCGTTTTAATTCCTAAACCGTTTTCCCCGATCATTATTGTTTATTGCAGTGCGTCAGCCGCGTATAGCATGGCAGAAACTAGAAAGAGCCAAAATCTCTGATGAAGCTAGGCCTTCTCTCGAAATTGTTAGACCTATTATTCACGATTTCGGCACTACACCAAACCTTTTAGCATTTTCGATTTCTAACTGATAATTCACGTGTCGAAAAGTGGTTGGCATGAAGTTTCAACCATTTCTGTGTTTACATGAAGCGAATCGAAAATTCGATCGGCTTACAATGCCGGATCGACTCGACTTTTCAAAACAAAAGAAATCGACACTATTTCTTTTGAGGGGATTGAGTGTTCCAATGGGATTGAAATTTCGATACCACGTCTTGAATACTGTATCTGCTAGTGAAAATATTTTAAGTTAATAGGAAGTCAAAAAATCATCATTAACAAAATTAGATTTGAACGGTTCGAATGCCTTTGTGCGTCGTAAATCAAAATATCGCTTGACAGGTTTGAATATAATTGACCACAACACGAGGAACGTATGAATATATTGAATAATAATTGTATTCTAGTGCTGTTTCGGGCGAAGTAGTTCACACAGGTGAAGCTTTTTCATGTCTCGTTTACACGGCGACGGAATTTTATAACGAAGTGTCTATTCGTCCGGCAGATATAACAACAATATATAGAGGCGTTCGTTCACAACGCGCGATTTCCGGTCGAGTTTGATAAAAATATAGTTTGGTATACTGGGTTTGCCTTTTCTGCATAGTTTATTACCGGACCTATATAGCCACATCGATTTTATAAACGTTCTCCAAATACGAAAACGGATTGTTCATCGTAATCATATTGATGTAATCTGCTGAAACAAAGTAGATGTTACTACCAACGTGTACCGAATACAATTCACTGAAAGAGATCTGCAGCTAAAATGCGTTTGTCAAACTTTAATTCAATTTGCCGTATTGATTTAGACGAATTTCGTAACATGTGACCACGGAAGTGTCAACGCTATTATTGTTGCCAAGTTATATCTATTTTAGTGCGTTGAGTATCACGTTTTCAAACGTGTCTTTCTCCGTTAAAGCTTTGAGACAAAACGCCAATCTTTTAAGCTTGTTTGCCTTCTGCACGAATAATTGACAGTCTCTCGGTCTGATCCGACGAATAGTAGAATTCAAAACATTCACACCGCATTCTTCCATTAGTTTAGTTTTCAATTTGGCATGCAGATGTTAACTCGTCGTTCATGTCATCTTATCGTCGATATATTTGCGGGAAATAATTCGATTCCATGAGTAAATAGACAGTTTTCTCATTTCACCAAACAACGCCGTCGCGTAACTGAAAAGGCAAACTTCGGAAATGATCGTATTTCCTATCGTGTGAAACTTGAAGAGCGGTTGCGGTCACGCCAGACTACGACCTAGGTTCGACCGAGGATCGACCGAGGATCGACCTAGGTTCGACCGAGGATCGACCGAAGATCGACCTAGGTTCGACCTAGGTTCGACCGAGGATCGACCTAGGTTCGACCTAGGTTCGACCTAGGTTCGACCGAGGATCGACCTAGGTTCGACCTAGGTTCGACCGCGGTTTTCGTTAGGTTATTTCTGAGCAGTACTGTATATATATAAAAAGTAGAGTGCTGCGTAGACAGTGTTTTGAATATATAGCAAAGTGAAAAGGTGGTAAACTGCCAAGAATTTAGTGACGAGATACTGACGTTTCGAGCGGAGCCCTTCATCAGAGTAAGACAAGATGAAATAAAATAAGTAGGGCTTATATATATGCCGAAAGGGTGTCACAGGTCACAGGTGGAAAGTAGCCAATCAAATGCACGGGAAATAAACTAACTAATAATTAATGAGATGGGAAAAGTTAAGTCATTTACTATTTTTACAGTCGATCAATAAGCAGACTGAGGGGGTGGGATAAATGACAGGTCCAATATTCAAGGGGATTAGGCGATAATAATAGAAACAAAGACTTGAAAAGGAATGAGCATAAGCTAATAATAAAAAGTTCATAAGCTAATAATAAAAAGTTCCAAGCAAAACAAAATGACAAAAAGCTTTTACGAAATTAAATAAAAGAAAAACGTTCGTTAAGACCAAGAGGATGTGTGGTGCCAAGTTTAAAAATGAGACACTTCTCTTGCCGCTTGCGGTTATCGTTGCCACCGGAAATGGGAAGGATGGCACAGACTTTAATGCCTGAAACCAAATGGTTGGAGCTGTTGAAATGGCGGGCTACAGATAATAATAATAATAATAATTTATTTCTTATATAGCGCTATTTACAATAACAGATCAGTAGCGCTTTACAACAGTATTAACATTATGATATTAAAATTTAATCTAAAAACTAACTATTAATCACTAAAAAGCTTGTCTAAAAAGATGCGTTTTTACAGATTTTTTAAACATTTCAATAGACCTAATCATCCGAATACTAACTGGAAGGCTATTCCATAATTGCGGTGCCGCCGCCTGAAACGAGCGAGCACCCAAAGTTACAAGCATTTTTCCCTTAGGGGGTTCTAATAAAAGGCCACTATTTGACCTCAGATTGTAAGAAGACTTAGACTTAATAACTAAAAGACTCTTAATATATAAAGGCGCTAGGCCGTGTATAGCTTTAAAAGCAAGCAATAAGACTTTAAAATGGCTGCGCGCCTGAACTGGAAGCCAATGTAACTCGTATAATGCTGGAGTAATGTGAGAGTATTTTCCAATGTCCATAACCAATCTAGCCGCAGCATTCTGGACACGTTGTAACTTGGATATCTGGTCCTTAGGAAGGCCATACAATAGGCTATTGCAGTAATCTAACCTGCTTGTAATGAACGCATGTACTAAGATAAGTAGACAGTCTCTAGATAAATACTTCTTAATACGTCTAATATTATGAAGATGGAAGAAAGCAGATTTGCATACGTTTGTAATGTGTGTTGACATACTCAGATTTGAGTCAAGCCAGCATCCGAGATTCTTAACATTGGAACCAGGATTAATCTCCGAATTACCTACTGAAATATTAGTTGGTTGTAATTTGCATAATTGCTGTCGGGTTCCAATTAAAATGAACTCAGTCTTCTCATCATTAATTAAGAGTTTGTCATGGATCATCCAACATCTGATCTTCTCTATGCAGCTTTCCATCGCACGCACAGCATCGTCTTGTGATGTAGTAGTGCTGGGCCTGAAACTGAAATAAAGCTGCGTATCATCAGCATTAGGGTGAGGCGGTTAATCGATATACCGAAAAAAACCGATGTTTTTTGAAAACCGATTTAACCGATGTTGCTTTTGGAGAAAAACCGGAAAACCGAAAAACCGAAAAAAATCGGTATTTGTTGCAAAGAATCAAGTGTTTGCGCTTACACACGGAAAATCTGAAGATATTTTGTTTGAAATTTGATAACGTCTTCGAAACACCGTACGTTTCTTGCCAGGTATGATCTCCGATATAAGAACGGAACGGCTTGATCTATTCGAACTTGAACGGATAAGCGGATCAAAGCAGTCTTGGAGCGTTGACGAGCCTCAAGAAATCAGAGAAGACGTCGTCAGCTGCATCCCCGCGTGATCGTCTCTCCAAATAGATCGAATGCTACATCTCTGCATTTCCTATTATTGACGGAGACGACGATCCTCTGCAATGGTGGAAGTTAAACATGAAAGAACTACCGTTGCTGTGCCAACAATCGAGAAGATATCTTGCCATCCAAGCGAGCAGTTCCACATCAGAGAGACTTTTTAGTAAAGCAGGGCAAGTTACTACAGCGGCACGAGCACAGCTGAAACCTGAGAGAGTGGATAAGCTTGTGTTCATGGCAGAGAACTTATAGTCGTTTGTGTGTTATTTGTAAATATAATTGTGATATTTGTACATGATATTTATAAATCTTATTGTAAATTTTATCTGATTTCTTTGTACTTCGTAGTCAGGATGTTTATAATTAATTAATACAATTGTTTTTCAAACTGAAGTCTTGCGCGCGTAGCGTCATGCATGTTTTTTAACTGTAGTTTCGAGCGCGTTTTAAAAACCCGATTCACTCGGTTTTTTCGGGTTTTTTCGGTCGGTTTTCGGTTTTCGGTTTTCGGTTTTTTATAAAAACCGCCTCACCCTAATCAGCATAGCAATGTGCCTCCGGAAGTTGGTCTTCAATCACTTGTTTGTCACCATCATTGATCCTCACGGAACGAAGATGTTCAGCAAACCTGTCTGAAAGGCGTCGCCCAGTTTCACCGATGTAGATTTTAGGGCATTTATCGCAAGAAATGCAATAAATTATGTTGGTAGACGTGCATGAAAAAGCATGACGGATTGTGTGGTCGAATTTGGGGGCAGTAATAACTGTAGTGGGATTGAGAAAAGGGCATGTGTTACAGCGGGAACGGCCGCAAGAAAATGTTCCCGCTGGTGCCGAGGTATTAAGTTTAAGGGCACTATGTACTAAGGAGTCACGAATGTTTTTATTACGGCGAAAAGATACCAAAGGGTTGTCGGTGAAAATGGCTGACGTCTCAGGATCATTTTGTAAAATGTGAAAATTCCGATTAATAATATTTTTAACTTTAAAATTGAAAGGATGAAATGTTAGAACTAAAGGAATTTTATTGTTTGAAACTCGTTCCAAAGATGGTTCAAGGGCGTCTAAACGGGGGACGAGAAAAGCTTTCTGAACGGCGAGGTCTAAAAGGTTGGTAGGGTAACCACGTTGGACAAAAAAAGATCTCATTTCTATTGATTTGACTTGAAAATCTTGGTCGTCGCTACATAAGCGGCGAAGACGCAAGAATTGAGAGTAAGGGATGGATTGCTTAGTGTGGTTGGGATGGAGAGGATGAAAATAGAAGATAACTATGGGAGTCAGTAGGCTTGTACGAGACCGACGTTTTCAGCGAATCACCATTAATCGAAATTAAAATATCAAGGAACGACACAGAGGTCTCGCTGATTTCCCACGTGAACTTCAGAGCAGGATGAAAATCATCAACAAAGTTGATGAACTGCTCTAGAAGGACACGTGAACACGACGCTGTTCCTAAACAGTCATCGATAAATCTTCCGAAAAAATCAGGCAAGGGACCCGTGTATTGTTCAAAGATCTGTTTTTCAACATAACCAACAAATAAGTTAGCATAGCTTGGACCCATATATATATATATATATATACTGTATATATAGTTCAAGATAGTTCAACTAAGTTCTTGTATCCACTGCTGTCTTCGTTCCTCTGCAGCAATGGCGGCTCTCCTTCTTGGTCTTTCTCTGAACTCGTTATTCTCCACGTCTTGGATTTCGTCATTTTCTGTGGTTTCTGGCTCTTCGTGTTCTCCTTAATTTGTTCACCGTCTCTGGAATCGTTGATTTCTAAAGGTATTTGCAGTGGCCTCCGCAATATGCTAGGTTGCATTCCCTTGTTGCTGACTCTAACCTTTGCTCCTCTCACTTGATTGTCTTCCCCTTCAAAGAGTTCTTCAATCCGCCCAAGTCTCCAGGTTACTCTGGCAGTGTCATCATGAATAACAACTATATCGCCTACTGACACTGTCCTTGAACCAGTTCTTCTGGATTTCAAACGATGCGACTCTCTAAGTTCTAAGAGATACTCATGATGCCATCTCTTCCAGAAGTGCTCAATCAAGTTTCCCAGATGTGTTCTTCTGCGGGCGAGGTCATCCCTTGTCGGTTGCCACTCAGGATCTTCTTCATCATCATCGTCGATGATGCTAGGAATAGAAAGAAGACGTCTTCCACACAAGATATGCGAAGGTGTAAGCGGCTCTTCGGTATCTTCTGATGACACGTACAAAATTGGTATTGAATAGTGCTGTCAACTTCTTAGCGGCAGAGATGAAGGTTTTTGCGTTGTCTGAGATGACCCTTTGTGGTATTCCTCGTCTGGCGGAGAACCTCCTGAAACTTCTTAAGAATGCTTCTGTTGACATATCCTGTACAAGATCTGTGTACGGCTCACGTTACTCCACATGTATACAGGCATATTAGGGTGGTCCTTATTTTAATTTTTTTTTATTTTGTATAGTCTGACCCTCTTAAATGGTTCCAATTGGGTTAAAAATGCTGTGTGTAAAATTTAACCAATGAGAATTTTAAGAACTTTGGAGCCCTATATATCTCGGAAACCATACATTTTTGGCTATAAGTTTGTCTTAAAGTCAAATAGGAAACCAGGTCTAAACTACTCACTAGTGGATTTTTAAACCAATCCAACACTCCCCTAAGGACTTATAGCATATTGGACAATTTGGCTAATTTTTCTCATAGGGATACTATAGTAAAAATTTCAGGGTCCTTGAGCTATCCCTAAATATCAATAGTTTTTAATACAATTTTACACACAGCATTTTTAACCCAATTGGAACCATTTAAGAGGGTCAGACTATACAAAATAAAATAAAATTAGAATAAGGACCACCCTAATGTAGAGGTTTCGAGTGTCATCACAGACTTCAGTGCTCTTTCGACGCTAGCGATTAGCCTTGCCAATAAGAGGGCAAAAAGGAGTTCCAACCGAGGTATTGATTGTTTTTCGAGAGGTGACACTCTGTTCTTGGACGTGACGAACCTTATGTAGGCACCATTCGATGTCTGCAACTTGAGGTAAACTACTGCGGCGTAAGCTTTCATAGAGGCGTCGTAGAATCCATGCAACGAGCGCGAGGTTACTTCTTCCCTGATATTGGCCAAATAATGTCTTGGAAATATCACTACCTTGAAATAGGATCTTGAGTTGAATGGTGATAGGTGACAGGAAGCCGACAGGATCATATTGGTTGGCTCATATTTCTTGGCACTGTCTACGGTATCTTTCAAATCGAAGATGAAACAGTCTTCCTCAGCGTTCCATCTCAATCCCAGGACCTTCTGTTCCCTCTGGTCTGTCGTTGGTCCGGTATCTCCTATGGTGCTCTTGGTATAGGACTCATCTACATGTTCGACTGCCCCTTCTTTACACTGCCTTGCAGTACATTCCTCTTCTCCATCCGGGGTTTTGTGGCTCTGCGGGTCAATTTCTCTTGTTTCTGTGTTGGACTCGTTAGCATCAATCTTGCTCATCAGCTCCTTCGAGTTGGACATAAACTTCCGTAAGTTAAAGCCTCCTTCTCCCAATCTCAATTTCGACTTCAAATAGAATTTGTACGTCTCTTGCACATCGTTGCTTCCGGCACTGAGGTCATCAACATAGATGTTCTGTAGGAACTAGTCTCTACGAACTGTGGATCAATTGACTCGTACAGTACTTGTGGATATGATGGTCGATCGTTGCGTTGAGCAAAAACGGACTCGATGACACACCAAAGACTACTCTGGTAAAACGTAAAACGATGATCTTTGGATTCTCACTTGTGATGTCATTCACCCAAAGAAACCGTTAGAGCATTTCTATCTTCTTCTCATGCAATCGACACCATCAGGAAGGCCTTCTCGATGTCACTTGTGAGAGCTATCTCGTAGCTTCGAAATCGTAACAGCATGTCAAATATGTTCTTTGACAGCGATGGTCCTGTATATAGACAGCTGTTGAGGGAGATTCCACTAGATTTCGATGATGCGTCATAGACAATTATCAATCGTGTAGTTTCTTTATCTCTACGTATAACGGCGTGATGGGGAAGATAGTGCACCGTACCAACTTCACTTGCCAAGGCTGGGTCAACTTGCTCTACAATTCCTTTCGCCAGTTGGTCTTTAATGACATTATCATATTATTTCAAGATTTCTGGTGTCTGCTTCAGACGACTGTAAAGGGAATGGAAACGATGCAGGCTGGACTTGCAGTTGTCAGACAACAATGGATGTGATGGTTTCCACGGCAGGTGAACTTGGTATCTCCCATTCTTGTGCGAAATTGTATCAGTAAAGTTTTCGTACACCGATGGTTCCTCTGGTTGGATTCCAAGAGACTCCAACTCCCAGAACCTCTTAATCTCGTCGTCCAACATCTGGTTGTGTTCTTTTGGCTCTGTTGCACACTTTAAGACGTGGGTACATGCCAAGTTAACAGAGGAATTACCTTCTTCTGTGCCACCTTCGACTGGACCGGAAAGGACCCATCCTAATTTGGTATTCATTGCTGTTGGCCCAGATTCTCCTTTTACTACCTCGCTAGTGACCAGGTTCCAGTATTGATCTGATCCAACAAGTATGTCGACGGGTGCATCCCTTTCTCCACTGGATTCATCGGCTAATTTGAGGGAAGCTAGGTGGCTGTACTTGCTTTGGGCAACCTGTGTTCTTTGGTGGTTTAGTGGTGAGGATGGTGGGAACACAATAAGCATTCAGGGTGATGGGTGTATTGCCTTCACTACCAAGACATAGCTGTACAACATCACAGACTTGGGTTGTTTCATTGTTAGAATTAAAGGTCTTGATCATTAATGGCTCTGATTTCAGTGTGGGAAGATTCAACTTGTCCTTTAATGTTGACGTTATGTAAGATCTTTGGCTGCCACTGTCCAGGATTACTCTTACTCTGATGGTCTTCTGTGGAGTGTTTGCACTGTACACATTGGCTTGGGCTGTTTGGAGAAGAATAGATGTTTCAGCATTGATATACATTGTGAGGGCCTTTTTCTGGTTTTGAGATTCTTGGTTGCTGCTTGTCTTGTCTGGTTCTCTCTGCTCTTGTTCCTTTCTTTGGTGTGGTGGGGTTTTTGTTGTTTCACCATTCTTCCCGCCAACGTGTGGTGGATCTTTGGAACTACAAATGCTGGCATGATGTCGTTTCCCACAGTGGTAGCACTTCATGTTTGAGATGCATTCTCTGCTAATATGATTCTTGCGAAGACAGATGTAACATCTTCCCTCTTTTCTTAGGATTTCCTTTCTCGCTGCAGTGTTGGTCACCACATTGCAGTTGGCAGAAGGATGGGGGTGTTTGCAATAGGTGCAAGTAGGTGTGTTTCCATCTCAGAATAATGATGCAGCTGTACTGAATCCCTTGTATTGTGGTGGTGTTCTCTCATTATTTCGGTGGTCTTCTGGTGGCTTCGAGCTCAACAAGTTTGCTCTTTCTCTAGCTTCCAGCTCTTTCTTCAAGGTGTCTAACATCTTATCAAGTGACCATTGATTTCCTAAGGCTTTGGTGATTATTATTCGAATTTCTTGTGGAAGTTTGTTCACCAGTATTGAGATCATCAGGTTTCCATATGAACTTAATTCCACACCGAGGGCCCTAAGGCCCCTCACATGAGATTCCACCTTGTTGTAGAGTTGACGAAGAGCCTTGGCGTTGTTGAGAATGCTGACACTTGTTAAGTTCCACAAGGCTTCCATATGGCCATTGATGATAACTTGCTGGTTTCCAAATCTCTCTTCGAGAATTTTAACTGCTTCATCATAGTTGGCATTTGTCATATTTAAACCTGCTACAGCTTCAGCTGCTGAATGTTCCAAAAGTGCTTGTAACAACACTGTGACTGATTGGGGATACACTTTGGGTTGTACTGTTAGTGTTATGCTCAATTGGTGGCGAAGATTCAGTTGTATTTTGCTGTAATGCTGACTCAATATAAACAATAGCTTGTTGTATACCTTCTTCGATGTCGTCTTCTTTTATCAGGTTTAGTATGGTTTGGTCGAGTTAGTTCAATACTATTATCTTCTCTCTAAGGCTGACGACTTGCTGTTTTAATTTGGTTGCCATATCTGGGGTCGAATACTTGGGGTCGAATACCTTTAGTGTTTCTTCAGCCGACGCTATCATTCTCTTGGCCGAAGATATGTGCCCTCCGCGGATTTTTATTTTCCTTTTAAGCTCCTCCGACATAATGTATTGAGGATATATGGCGTTTCTACAGGTTTTCCAGCTTTTCTAGTACAGGTTTTCCAGTTTCGTATTCGAATCTTGACTTCTCTTCTTCGGGACTGTATTTGACTTTTTTCTTCATTCACGGCTTACCCAAAATGGGTTTTTGGTGATTCGGATAGAGCATAAAAAGTTAGTTAATAATTCTGGATTAGTTTTTGCGTTAAACTTTTAGTTTCGGAGATATAACGGCTCAAACATGCAAATTGTGCCATTTTTGGGAAAAAAGTAGCGCCACCAAAATAACACACAGGGTCCTGGATCCGAGGAACCCATCTTCAACAACAAGTCAACAACTAGGCTTTTGTATAGGAGAAGACAGCTATCTTTACGATGTTACCTTGTCTACTCGAATTGTAATATATTTTTATAAGTATTGAAACATAACACGTTCCTCAGATCCAGTCTCCCGGCCTGCGCTACTTTTTTCCCAAAAATTGTGACTTTGAGCCCTTATATCTCCGAAACTAAAAGTTTAACTCAAAAACTAATCTAGAACTTATTAACTAACTTTTTATGCTCTATCCGAATCACCAAAAACCCATTTTGGGTTTATAAGCACTTTAACTCCGGCTCCGAATGACCATGTAGATTTTGGTGTTTCTTAACATTTATTCACAAAACAGACAGACACATTAACATATAAAGCGTTCAAGAATCAAGATCAAGATAAACTTATTCCTCGTGGCGAACACGTCACTTCCGTTTTTACTGCACTCTCGTGCTCAGTCTCTCTCTCTTGCACTCTCACAACTACTGCTGTTTGCTTTTGGCTTCTTTGTCTTCCAGTATTCTGAAAAACAAAGTACAGGGGTATTAACAATATATTATATTATATATATTATGTATATATACAATCATGTTTTAAATATATTAAATTGAATGCAATTTTTGACAGCTGCTATACTGTATATATGACTGCATTATGGATATTAATTATCTTGGAGTAATCAGGCTTGTTTCTGCTAAATTGCAGTGAATAAGTGGAGTGGCCCAATGGTACTGCCCGAGGTTAGCTAAGCCTCCTTGAGCAGACGATGTGATGTGCTTCTGTTTTACTCCATTCCCTCACTAACGTGGACTGGGGTAGTGGAGTACAACGGAAGCGCCTGACAACTGAGATCTGCCTTCTTGTAATTAGGCGCATTAGCATTTTGCATACACAAACAATTTAGGAAGATAAACAAGTGAATTTTCACATTTCCATGCTTTCTTATGACAACAAAGCGCGTCGCGGCGTCGACAACAACCCGAAATCACATTTCTCGATTTTCAGTATTTAACGAAGGAGCTAGCGTATCCCACCGAAAGCTACAAGTGACCTTTCAAATAACTTATCTAGAACCCTTACTCAAAACGGATTGACATTAAAGTTCATTTAATAGCACCAGAGCTTGATGGCCGAGATCTCTTCGATTGACTTCGAACGCGAGCACAACACGCCGTGATTTTTCAACTCTAACAAAATCTCGCTTAAAGGAATTGGTGAAAGTCATGTGCATCACAAGCGATAAGGCGTATTTGTCGCAGTGTTCTCCTTAAAAACTTTACATCTGGGTGGATTTAATTCGCTTCAAAACATCACCTTGACTTCGGTGTGACTCGTATCGTCGGTAATCAACAAGATGTTTACATAAGAAACGCGCGTGTTGTATGCGTATTACCGCGCATTTTGTTTAATGAATGTATATTCTTAGTCTTACCTTACAAGTTAAACTTCGAGCTTGAGATGATAGGATAAATGTCAAACACTGATGGGAGAAACTCCTTGTCAAACGACCAACTGATTGACAAAACAGAGACACATGAGATAATAATCTTTCGTTTGACTAGCTGAAACATGATATCTTATTTACCTTTCACTACTTGTATTTTTAAATATTCTTGAATCTGTTTATTTTGTTCGATAAAAATATCTTTTATTTAGATAAAGAAATTGAGGATGAACATCAAGGAGGAAAGGATGCTATTGCCATTATTGAAAAAACTCCATTTTCAGAAAGTATGATTGATCAGATTCTTTCGCGTGATGTAAAAATGGATCTTCAATTTAATAATGATATTTATTCACAGTATCTTTGTAATTTTCCCGAGGAAATGAATTCAGTAAAACAAACCCTCATCTACCCAGCCAACGAGAAACATCTAAAAAAATATTCTGCTCAAAGAATCTTCATGATTGCTGAAACTCCTGATGTTTATCAGAGAATAATAATTCCTTTTCTTGAGGAACAGCAAATCCATCTTCAGGTAATATGATAATATTTCAATTGTAATGCCAAAATATTATATACTTATTTTACAATTTACATTTCATTCTCTGACGAAGGACATTCACTTTACACCTTTGAAACGTTACACCTATACTGTATATACTATTTCCGCAAACACCAACCTTCCGAGCAAAGCCAGGGTGATCGCATTTCTCACGAATAGTTCAAAATGTTCTTTTGTATCTTTTACATCCAAATCTACACATGATCTTGAAACTAAGTTGAGTGGGCCTTTGATGGTTTGGGCCTTTGATGGTTTAATGGGCCTTTGATGGTTTGGGCCTTTGATGGTTTAATGGGCCTTTGATGGTTTGGGCCTTTGATGGTTTAATGGGCCTTTGATGGTTTGGGCCTTTGATGGTTTAATGGGCCTTTGATGGTTTAATGGGCCTTTGATGGTTTGGGCCTTTGATGGTTTGGGCCTTTGATGGTTTAATGGGCCTTTGATGGTTTTGATGGGCCTTTGATGGTTTTGATGGGCCTTTGATGGTTTGGGCCTTTGATGGTTTGGGCCTTTGATGGTTTAATGGGCCTTTGATGGTTTAATGGGCCTTTGATGGTTTAATGGGCCTTTGATGGTTTAATGGGCCTTTGATGGTTTAATGGGCCTTTGATGGTTTGGGCCTTTGATGGTTTGGGCCTTTGATGGTTTGGGCCTTTGATGGTTTGGGCCTTTGATGGTTTAATGGGCCTTTGATGGTTTAATGGGCCTTTGATGGTTTGGACCTTTGATGGTTTGGGCCTTTGATGGTTTGGACCTTTGATGGTTTAATGGGCCTTTGATGGTTTGGACCTTTGATGGTTTGGGCCTTTGATGGGTTGGGCCTTTGATGGTTTGGGCCATGTAAAAACTTTATTTCAAGAGGGTATTAACGCGTGACAGTGACAGTAGCTATAACGGGAAAATCTGTGGCCCTGAGATACTATACCGTAGAATCTCGAAAGTAGCCGCACCCCGAAAGTAGCCGCACCCCGAAAGTAGACGCCCCCTCGAAAGTAGCCTCTTTTTTAAACAATTACTACGAAAACCCGAAAGTAGCCGCCCCTCTTAAAGTAACCGGGTAGCCGGGGCAATTGCCCCTGGGCCCGGCCATAATCTAGGGGCCCGCGAATACGGCGCCAACAAGCAAATCCGAGACTACATGCTGTATTGTATAAATAAGTTGTAACATCTGTTTAACAATTTATTTGGAATGGCACAGATTAAAAAATAGGTCCGCAATGCGTACACGCGTCTGGGAGTGCTGGCGTTTGCGCACAGAAACATTAAAAATATGTAGGCATGACGTGTACATATGTGTACGGCTAGCATACGTGTGGATAAAAAGCAAAACAAAGCCTATTTTCTGGCTTGGTGTTATGATCGTCATAATCGTTACATACTGTACACATGTTTTTCACGTTTTATAACTGCGAAAATAATCTGTCTCAGCTTTCTGTAACCCACTGAACAAAAATTATTTGTTTAAATATTTAAAAAAAATTGCAGTGAATGCTAAAGTATAAATCAGCCAAAATATACTGTAGCAACAGCAGAATAATATATAATAATGTTGTCAGACGCTGGCACAGCAAACATATACCACACAAATTCCTGAATCAAGAATACACTTTGATATGCATACTCAACTGTAGTATTTTAGTTAATTCTAGATGCGTGTTTTTTAAACGGAGTGAATATTCGATCAAACCAGATTTTTGAAATGGACAATTTTCAAAATATATCGTGGGCAGGCGCTCCCATTATTCTTTTCTTCTAGCGCCGGCTTATTGTTTTCCGACAATGTCTATGGGGTCTATTATAGGGTTGTTTGTATTTCCGAAATCCCCCATATTTTGGCAATTTTAAGCGCCAACCACTCCCGTTTTTCCTAAAAGCGTTCACCGATTTCCGAAAACCGCCAAATAATCTCGAGTATAATAGCATCCGATCGAAAAATTCGGATATTTTCCGAATGCGCGCGATTCTCAGTTAATGGCGACCAATCTCTGGCATATCTAAAATGTTCTCCGTAATTTAATATTGTGCAATAAAAAGCATTAAAAAAGAAAAGCCGTGGTATTTGGTCAAGCCAAGGTGAAATCTTAAAGTGCCTATCTGGGGTTTGGGGATTTTACATATTCGTAATATTTGGGTTCTACCAAAAAGAAATGTGATATATCTTGTTGTTCGAAAATTGCATCCCCTGCAGTAAAGTTCACAGGAAGTGACGTCAACCCAGGGACACGCAATATTTTGCGGCGTTATTCAACAGTGAATGTTTAGAAATTGAGTGAATTTTGTCTAAACAAGCTGTTTATAGTTCAAAGCCAAATTTTCGCTGTATTTCATTGCTGAATCACTCCGTAAAATATCGCGTGTCCCTGGGTTGACGTCACTTCCTGTGAACTTTAGCAGGGGGAAAAGGCATGAAGATGTAATTTTCGAAATCCGAAAGTAACCGCGCATCCGAAAGTAGCCGCCCATCCGAAAGTAGCCGCCCATCCGAAAGTACCCGCCCATCCGAAAGTAGCCGCCCTTAGAGGTCACTAATTTCGAAAGTAGCCGTCCCGGCTACTTTCGAGATTCTACGGTATATTGATACAATAGGATATAAAAAATTAAATCTAAAATACTAATATAATACAACTCTTCGGGACCTAGCTCTTAGGTAAAATGGGTAACATCGCATTTGTCAGAAAAAAATTCTGTACGATTTTTTAAAACTATATAAAGTTTGTAAGCTACGAATGTTAGTTGGAATATATATCGAGTAGCAGTAGCAAGTAACGTGTGATATGGCCGAGTTTTTCGGCAAAAAAACAATGCTTATGTCTCGTTCTTTGAAATAATTTTGAACAAATTAATAACGAAAATAAGTTAGTTTTTACTCAGTTTTTACTCAGATTATTCGCTCTAAATTTCTATGAGGCGATAGTTCACTCAGGCTTTGCCGTCGAAGAAAATGAAAAGGAATAATCTAATTGTTAATTAGAAAGCTCTCTTCAAGACAAACTCGAATATATCTTATGAAAATTGACCAAATAATGGCGAAGTTTTGGAGCTCGTATCTTCAGATTATTGACATAAATGTAGTAAAGGCTTAAATTGTTTTCATAATCAGGCGAGAAAACAAAGATTTTTTACCGCAACGCGATGGTTAATAAAACTTTCCCTAATAACGTCCCTTCCTTTCTAGTGGGTTTATAACATCTTAGAAAAACAAGCGGAAGCAGATAGAATTTTATTTGAAGATCCACATCCTGAGAATGGTTTTATTCTCTTGCCGGATCTCAAATGGGATGAAAAGCAGATGAAGAATCTTTACGTCATGGCAGTCACTCATAAACATGGAATAAGATCATTACGAGACATCAATGAAAAGCACTTACCATTGTTGAAAAATATTCTACATAAAGGAACGGTAAGGGTTATAAATCGAAGGCCCCGTCCACCCTAATCCGTTTTCGTTTTATAAACGCAACTTTATTTTCCTGTTTTGGCCTTACGTCTACACTAAAACGACCGAAAATACAGTGTTTTCTTGAAAAAATGCCGTGTTTTCTGGGGAAAATGCCGTGTTTTCTGGATAAAATGCCGTGTTTTCTGGGGGAAAATTGCGTGTTTTCTGGGAAAATTGCGTGTTTTCTGGAAAAGATGCCATGTTTTCTGGGAAAATTGCGTTTTCTGGATACAGAACTTTTCGAAAACGCGTTCCATAGTGGAAACGGTGATACCAGAACTTTACGAAAAGTATAGGCGCCATGATGATCATATGGTTGCTATTTCGAGTCGTTTTAATATTTTCGTGTGGACGGCTAAAACGATTGGAAAACGATATAGTGTGGACGGGAAACGTTTTTCAAAACGAAAAATAGAAGTTGCGTTTGAAAACGGTTAAGTGTGTCGTAGACTAAGATTATTTCAAGTCGACGTAAATCAAGCTGTTGTGTCAGAAATAACAATATTTAAAGTTGGGGGTTCTCCACCTAGATTGATCATTCTGTTCTCCATTATCACTTATAGTGTTATCACGATTACCATGAAGTATCATCGTTTATACTCTTGCTGTATTTTGCCATATAGTTATTGTAATACACCAATAGTGCGTACTCAATAAATATCGCTAAAGTTTCCATAGAGCAAGGTCATGCTCTTCCAGAAATTATTTAAAATTTCTAGATGAATCTTGTGATGCAATATTTTGGATTTGTTGTGTAAAGTTCATTTCCAGCGGGAGATTCCACCTAGTTGAAATCCGCCTGATAACATCTACAGTAGGTAATTTATTTAATTGCTGTAAAGTTAATGGCCGAAAATGTAGCAGCTTCTCAACGTCATGCATTTGTTTTTCAATGTTTAAAAAAGGGTAGAAAATTTTTGCAAAAAACCCTAGAAATCCTTTGGGCCAAACGTTGAAATGCAGCAGTCTTTACAGAATAAACAATGAAAAAGAAATTATATGAAGAAACAAAAGTAAAGTTGAATGGAACATGCGTTGCGCCAGTTAAAATTCAAACACATTTTCCACATGGTAACAACCTCAGAATAGACATCCTGAATTGAAATTACCAGTACGAAATATTATTGTTGGTCTATTCTGCATTTTAGAACTAAACTTTTTTCAACTCTTTTACAGGAAGCTATTGAAAAGACCTACGGAGTAGTTCGTTCTCGACTTCGTGTTTTTGTTCATTACCAGCCATCCTATTATCATTTTCATGTTCATTTTATTCACCTGGAATACGACGCACCTGGTAGTAAGGCGGGAAAAGCACATCTTTTGCAGGATGTTATTGATAATATTGAAAATATCGATAGTAATTACTATGTAAAAAAGACGTTATACTATGTATTAAAGGAACAGAGCAAACTATTTTCATTTTTTAAAGATGCAGGATTGGTTGAAACAGATGTAGATGAGGTTAAATTGAATAAGTGACAGATTTCAGATAAGATAGTCGACTTGTATTTATACATAACTGCTAATCCTAACCTTAATTTGTGAACGATCTACATCTTCTTATTCTTCATTCTTATTCTTCATATGCATTGGTTGTATGTATTCTTATCCTAATGCCTTCCTTGGCAATGTCGAGAGGACTAGATTAAGATTAAAGGATAATCTAAGACGGAATGCATAAAATCCCTGTTCGCGTGCAAATATTTTGTTTACTTTACTTTACTTTTAACTTTACTTTTAACTTTACTTTTAACTTTACTTTTAACTTTACTTTTAACTTTACTTTTTACTTTCCTTTTTACTTTCCTTTTTACTTTACTTTTTACTTTACTTTTTACTTTACTTTACTTTTTACTTTACTTTTTACTTTACTTTTTACTTTACTTTTTACTTTACTTTTTACTTTACTTTTAACTTTACTTTTAACTTTACTTTTTACTTTACTTTTTACTTTACTTTACTTTTTACTTTACTTTTTACTTTACTTTTTACTTTACTTTTTACTTTACTTTTTACTTTACTTTTTACTTTACTTTTTACTTTACTTTTAACTTTACTTTTAACTTTACTTTTAACTTTACTTTTTACTTTACTTTTAACTTTACTTTTAACTTTACTTTTTACTTTACTTTTAACTTTACTTTTTATTTTACTTTTAACTTTACTTTTTACTTTACTTTTTACTTTACTTTTTACTTTACTTTTTACTTTACTTTTTACTTTACTTTTTACTTTACTTTTTACTTTACTTTTTACTTTACTTTTAACTTTACTTTTAACTTTACTTTTAACTTTACTTTTTACTTTACTTTTAACTTTACTTTTTACTTTACTTTTTACTTTACTTTTTACTTTACTTTTTACTTTACTTTTTACTTTTTACTTTTTACTTTTTACTTTTTACTTTACTTTTTACTTTACTTTTTACTTTACTTTTTACTTTACTTTTTACTTTACTTTTTACTTTACTTTTTACTTTACAAACCGGTAAAGACCGGTCATTACAAAACAACTGAAACGTTTTGGAAAATTGCGAAAAATTGAGGAAATGTGAGAAATATAAAAAAGCCATATAACAAAAACCTTATTAACCTCGTTTGATCAGTCTTTACGGTAAAATAATCCTGCCCTTGGTCTTTTTGCACAGAACTCGCTCATTCGTCGCTCACTCGGTCTTTACTGAAAGACCGCGGGCAGCATAATTTTGTCGTAAATACATCCCGCTCCGTCAATAAGTATTTAATCTTTTGAACTACTCACTCTAAGAACTCATGCTATATTTTAAATGAAAGCTTGAGCAACAAACTCGGACGAAAATATCTTTGTAACTGATTTCTATATACCAGGTGCAGGTATATAGGAAACGGTCAGCATAATTAGCAGACCGGACTGGGCATAAAATGCAGCTGGGTAGAAATACAGGTTTATCCTATAAATAACACTTAAAGAAAATCGTTCCTTTACCTAAATGAAGTCAGCTTTCAAGATTATCCGTTGAAACGCTTGCATCTATGGTCCATTTTGATTTAAATTGTGACAAGATGATTACTGGACTGATGCATGCATATTTGCGGAATTATAAATCTATTACCACAACAACGTAATACGGAATTAAACCAACAACACACAGAAATAGTTTCAAATCATCCTAAGAAACACAGACAATAACGGTAACGTTATTTTATTAAAAACAATTTGTATGTGAGCTCCTAAATTACATGAACTTTGGTTCTGTAGATGAAGCTGCAACAGTGAACAAAGCTTTTATTTATATAGGAACGTTTTTTCATGTTTTGGCCTGTAGTTGGGATATTATTAACTCAGTGTTCAGTTGTTCTTAGCCCTATAATCCAAACTGTTGAGCTTCTGTCCAAAAGTGAATGAAACTCTGAACTTCCGCATGTAAAAGAAGGTATAAATTTTTAGCCAATCTCTTAGATTCAGATATGTTGGATATAGTGCCATTAAAACTGCTAGAAGTGCTCTAGCATGTCAGACTGTTCCACTTTTGGAACTCATCCATTTGTCTGTAGATTTGTCAAAGGGGTCTATGCTGAGAGACCAAGTCTACCTCTAGGTACGACTCCACATGGGGATGTTAGCATTGTCCTTAACTACCTACCCAGGACCTTACACTAAAGAATTTAACCTTAAAACTGCAGCTGGCCCTTCTATCGGGGCAACGATGCCATTGCTCTCCAGAGCAATGTGTATTCCATATTGATAAGCCGTTAAAAACCTCTAAACCAGGATATAAAGCAATGAAACTCAGTTTTAAGGCATATCCACAAGACAAACAACTATGTTTGCTTCATCACCTTTCAGAATACTCGGAAAGGATTGAACCGTTTCGAAAAGACAAACAGCTTCTCCTCAGCTATCGGAAACCTCATAATGCGATATCAACATATACCATTTCCAGATGGTTAAATACCATATTATGTCAAGCAGGAATTGACACGTCTATCTTCAAGGCCTACAGCGCACGGGCAGCATCCACTTCAGCAGCAAACGTGAACCAATCCTCGTTGATACCATCATGGCCAGTGCAGGATGGTCAAATTCAAACACTTTTTCCAAATTCTATAACAAGCCTATTGTTACTAAGCACTTAAATTTTGGAGTAACTTTATTGAATTCTATTTACTCTATGGTGATCCAGAAGAAAATACCTAGTTTTTCTAGGTCTATACTGTGATATAATAATTATATTGTGAAACATCCTATATTGTACTTACAGCTGTTGTGATTGCACGGCTTTGAAATCTCACATGATTCCCTATAGTGACGTAACTAATGACGAAATAGAATTTAAAAATTAAACGAGAGTTACCTGTAAGTTGAAGTTTGATTGTAATTCTGTGAGTTATTAGTAAGGAGCTAGGGAGTCACCCAACCCAATTTGTAATCAAAACATGGAGCTTTTTTCTCCCTCCCTCGTTGGGTGCAATCACAAGCACTGCTTCAAAGACTGACTGCTCGATCTGTGCATGCATATCTCACACGACTCCCTAGCTCCTTACTAATAACTCACATAATTACAATCAAACTTCAACTTACAGGTAAGTCTCGTTTAATTTTTAAATTTTAACTTTTAAAAGAAACCAAGGTTGATTGACTTCCGTATTTGACACTCAAAGCTTGTTTTACGATTTCAAAAATGTATCAATGCTTCCTACAAGTCATGAGTCGCGAGGCTTAAGATTCTAGGACGGCGAACTAAATAGTTAGCGTTGAAAAGAAACCACAGACAACTGAGTACATATTGCATAATTGATGCCAATTTTATGATTAAAAGTTTGTGAAAGAACTGTATTGACTGTTTTGAAAGTAATCTTGAGTAAGACCTTTCACCGCTGAGAAGGCTGCCGTCGTCCTGAAGACGTGAAAATTCGGATTTTCAAGTCTTCATGTCAACCTCAACCTTCTCGGCGGTGAAAGGTGTTATTCAAGATTGACTTCAAAAACAGTCAATACAATTCTTTCACAAACTTTTAATCATAAAATATGCTTGGAATATGTAGTCAGTTGTCTGTGGTTTCTTTTCAACGCTAGACGTGAAAATGTTCATCATGAAGGCGTGAAAATAATCCGCGGTACCATATGCAGAGACGTTGTCTGGAGGCTTGGAATATCAACGCCCACGCCTCGTTGAATCGCGGTTTATTACCAGAAGCTTATTTGCATCTTGTTGATAGATAACATCGTCATCAGTTCTATGAGGGTTTAAATATTGATTCTTTTTTTCTTATTTAAAAGGTCATAAGAACCACTGGGGGCTTTGGGATGGCTACCCAACGGAAAATGTGTTGAACTATCCAGTATTTATAACCATTTCCTGCTGCATGTAAAAACTCATGTAAAACTTTTCAAACGTTTATTATCTTTATAATCTCTTAAACTCTCTTATACATTTTTTGTTAATTTTATTAATTTGTACTAACTACTATGTAAATCACTAGGTCTCAAAAATATCACTAAGGTATCACTAATATCAAAATAATTGAATTAAAATAAAATGTTTTGTCTCTTAGGAGTTCTAATCTCACTACTAACACAAACTTGATAGTTTAAACGCTCAAAGATAATGTCCACAGAAAATCCATTTAGATTTGAAAATTAATGGGTTATCTATGAAGGCTTAAAACAGTAAGTGGGCGAGGGGTTTTTGCGTACACGTATTTCCAGTTATTAAGATATAACTTGTCATGTTATGATGCCAAATTCCTATTCTTTTGGTAATTCACGACAGGTATTCGTATAGCACGTACTTTAATAGACATATACATGCATTATACATGTTTCCGACGATGACATTGAACCTCAGACAAATGTAAATGTTGCAGTATTAAGGGAATATACATACGACAGAAAAAACAATTTTACTTTTCAAGGTAAATCATGTGGACTTTGGAATTTATCACACGAGTTTTCTTGGTAACTTGTTGTTGTGCATCAAGTTTGAACGGTAAATAGCAAACTAATTAAATGCAAATATTAGGCTCGATTTCTATTTTCTTTTTTCGAATTAATAGTTTTTATAGTTATCATAATTTTATTGGTTATACATGTACTAGTTTTTAATTTATAATGAAATGTAATTATTTTATAAGTTACTTAAGTAACTTTAAGAATATGTTGTTGCAAGAACACCGAGACTATTGTATCTATATAAATGCTCCAAAAATGTCTTTATTGTTATTATATATACGATATAGCTCATAAGCGACAGACTGTCGAATATTACTACGGCTTCAATCAGCAACTTTTTAGTTTTTAAGCGTGTGGTTCTTTGAATATACAAATATTATATAGAAAGCATGCTGCAACTGATCTATGGACAAATAGACATAAAAGTCAGATAGATATAATTGTGGACAGGTGAAAATTTATTTATTTCACTGCGTTTGATTTTTCTTAATGAGATTTGACTAATTTTTCTTAATCAGATTATTTTTATATTCTCTTTTCTTGTATTTCGAGTTACTGATATCAAAAGGAACTCTTTTTAAAAGTTTTAATATAGACTTAAATAAATACGATTAAATTATACATTCTTAAAACATTAACTACGATAAATTAAAGATATCAAATGTATCAGGAAAATGAGCGTTGCATCAGCATAACATAAAACATAATTTTGCAAGAGAAAAACTAAGATTTAACATACACGGAACATCATTAGTATATGATATCTACATTAAATAATCGCTAACCCCAAAACAACAAAGATCCTAACCCTCTATGTTTTACCAGTCCATGTTTTATCAGTCCATGTTTTATCAGTCCATGTTTTACCAGTCCATGTTTTATCAGTCCATGTTTTATCAGTCCATGTTTTATCAGTCCAGTCCAGTACAGTGCAGTCCATGTTTTACAACATGCCTGACTGTATACCAATGGGAGAACTAACAATACAAAATAAAGATAAAGAATCTTCTAATTCTATACCGATGGGAGTACTATTAATACAAGATAAAGATAAAGAATCTTCTGATTGTATACCGATGGGAGTACTATCAATACAAGATAAAGATAAAGAATCTTCTGATTCTATACTGATGGAAGAACTAACAATATAAGCTAATGACTTTTGTATGGTGCACCCTCGAGACTTACAACAACACAGGGTAATGGATCTTCAGACTGTTTACCGAGATTTGCATAAACTCAAAGAAACGAACGTTCACATTACTAAAAAGACGACCATATAAGTCCAGAGATCACCGTGTTTTAATCACAATATCTACAGCTACATCCACAACTACATATTTGTTCCCAAGTAATACAAGATTGCTGATAAATCACCAGTACAATTATAGATAATGACCAGGTTACACTTTTATTCTGAGAGATCGTCCCACGATCAACGCGGCGTAGGTATATATGCACCTTTTAAAAAAATAATATAGACTTTTTACACCTTGATTATTTAGACGATATAGACTTCAAAACACATGGTTTCTTCCAAAGCGCGTCTATACAGAATACCATCACATACACTAACGTTGTAAATCTAACATTGTAAAGCTAACATTACTATTACTACCTTGGAAAACTATCGAATAAAGCGATGTTGTACTTTGGTTTACAAGTCACTTAAAGGAGAACTTTGTGAAAATTTCAACCATTATTTTAAATTAATGGATCATGGAAAATCTACTAGGAACAATCAACGTTGTATTATCTTACCAAAAACAAGATTAAGTGGCACCCAAAAGGCTTTCTTCTATCAGGCAGGAATTATATTCAATAATCTACCTCTGCATATTAGAAAAATAGATAACACAATGGAATTCCTCAAAGCCATTGAACTGTACTTTAAATAGATATTATATAGTTTAGATTTTCATTAATATATTATTACATAAATTCAGGACACACATTTATAACAGTAAAATTGTAATTACTGAAGTGTATTTATCCTGATTAAAAATTCGTACAAAAAAAACAAACTAACGTTATCCCTCCTCCTCGATTTTCATGCATTTTCTCATTCTATTCGAATGATAAAAGTAATTTTATTTTAACTTTTAGCTCCAGGATTTTCAAAGCAAATTTAAAATCTACCTAAATTTAAACACGGTTGGAATTTAACAGGTCTTAAAAAATCTAATTTGATGTTATTATTTTATTTGCTGCCAGAAATGGAAAGATAACTTCATGCAATGGAATAAAAGTGATTATGAAGGCATTTCTACCATCCGTCTCGACCCTAAACGAGTCTGGAAACCTGATATAACTTTACAGAACAGGTACGTAGTAAGAAAGCGGTCTTCTTTAGTCACAACACGATGCTCATGGTCGGATAGTAAATAAAACGTGGATGTGATATTTATATCAGTAAAAATTATTATTCTTCCTTTAGCCGTCATTCTGTTGAATGCACCCATGCACGAGTTAGTGGGTCACATGATGTGATATAATATGACGTGACGTCATATGACTCATCTGCATTACGTAGTTCTATGAATCATTATCACAACTTGTTCGACTAATCGACTTGGCATTTTAACTGCAGACCAGATAATTTAAGCTTTCGCTGGTGTTATAATTTTTAAAATGGAGTTGTGCATCAAAATAGCGTTACGATTTGACAAAGTTCAGAATATGAAAGTATGAAAAATCAGAGTATGAAAAATCGTCGAGAAACAAAAGCCGTGATTAACCGATGATGTATTTCAAGTGACGGTTTCAAAACGTTGTAATAAACAACTTCTAAACATGACAATCTACCGACTTATAAACATAGCGACTTTTACCTCTGTCTTCTGTTTAATCATTTAGTAGCATTCCTTGTCGGTTTAAAAACCTGTATGAAATTTGTACATTCAAAAAGCGAGCATTACAATTCTCAACCTAAACCAACATTATTACTTATTGGATTCCTCTGAGCCCAATATTACAAAATATTTAAGTCGAGAATTTAATATTGGGCGAGACCGAAGGTCAAGCCTATATATTGCAAATCGAGCGACTTATACCTAAAATGAACGGGTTTTGTGATTGGCTACATGCAACAAAAGTGGTTAGGGTTAGGAAATTAGTTTCTTTGTGGTGAATTATATTGTTTTATTGTTTTAATCAACAAATCACAAAACTTGTTCATATATGTATAGGTGGCGACCCAAATCGAGACTTAAATATTTTGTAATATTGGGAGAAGATGAATCCAATAGGTGTTTTATTATATCGAACAAAATATCTTAACACAAAGATGTTTCTTCGCACGTAAACAGTCAAAAGGTTGCTGTCCAATATGTTGCTGTCCTACATCGTAAAATATTGGACTATCATGTGATGCTAATAGAGACAATTGATTGGGCGATTATATGTGAGGGTATAATAAGTAGAAACGTTTGTTGTAGAGTTTCCCTTCACGAGAGCCGTTTCTTTCCAACAACTAAATTTAAATGAGCAGTCAAAAAGTAAAGTGCGCGTAGGCAGTGTTTTGGATATATAGCAAAGTGAAAAGGTGGTGAACTGCCCAGATTTTTAGTAACGAAATACTGACGTTTTGAGCGGAGCCCTTCATCTTACTCTCCGCCCTTCATCTTATTCTGATGAAGGGCTCATCTTGAAACGTCATATCTCGTTACTAAAAATCTCGGCAGTTCACCACATTTTCACTTTGCTATAATAAGCTCAACGAGAGTGGATTTTTCAAGTTCAAATCAATCACCTACAAAAAAAATGTAAAACAAAAGGCCTTTTGTTGAGAACCTCTTGCCAATTACGAGATAAATCAAATAGAACGTCAATATAAATATTTTGGTCCTACAGGCATCGTTCTCAATATGTATTTCCCATTTATTGGCCGGGATGGAATGGGGTGGGATGGGTTTACAAAATATCCTAATATAAATAATACGATGAACTCAAATTATTTATTTTTATCATCTTCATATTTATTTTCCTAAAGCGCTGATCAAGACAGTGGTGCTCTATACAAATCTGCCACACAAATACAAATTTTTCCTGATGGTGTCATGCTATGGTATACTGCTGGCATTTTCAAGAGCTGTTGTGAAATGGATATATCAAATTTTCCATATGACGAGCAGACATGCAAGATAATTCTTGGATCATGGATTTTTGGTAGTAATGAAATTATACTAAGTTCTTTTAACAACTCAGACTATATTGACATGACTTATTACAAGAGAAACACAGAATGGGAAATGCTTCACTTTTCTGCTAAACTGAATCACAAAAATTTTACCTGTTGTCCCGAACCATTTTATGATATTACATACAAATTTAAGTTTCGTCGCAAACCATTGTATTACATCATGAATATCGTAGTTCCATGTATTCTTCTTTCTCTTCTGTCGACAATTTCCTTCCTTTTCCCCGCCGAATCTGGTGAACGAGTTTCTCTAGCCATATCTGTCTTGCTTGGTCTCTTTGTCTTCATGCTGATCGTTAACGATACGATGCCAATTACGTCCGATACGATACCCATACTTGCAATGTACTTCACCTCCATCAGCCTGATGATATTTCTGACATTATTCGCAACGGCTTTCATACTCTGGATGCGACAGGCACCTTCAGGGCAAATATTACCGTATTACTTATACAAGATTTCTCGCTTTTTCTCAATTGTGCTCTGTGTGAGCGGATCACCTCGGAGAATGTCCGAGAGAATTGATTTAGGAGAACTTGTGCTGACAGATGTACGAAACCTCACGCCTAATTACCTAAATGCACGTGAATTATTAAGTCGTGGGCGACATAAAAACAACGTGCTGCACAAGATACTCAATGAGATTCAACAATACTCCCATAGTCTAGAGGATCAAGATTGGCAAGATGAAGTTAAAAAAGAATGGAAACATGCAGCAAAAGTTTTTGACAGAATTTTCTTTTGTATTTCTTTAATGTCTTGTTTCATACTCAATGTTTATATTCTTTTCTTCTGATCATAATCCTTCCATAAAACGACATCTTTTCATCACTTTAGTCTAGCTCAAGCATCAATCAATCAATCAATCAATCAATCAATCAATCAATCAATCAATCAATCAAAGTCTTTATTTACAGAGGGTGACACTTTACAGTGACCAAAGGTACTGATGACCCCGTGGCCCTCATGCCTCTATCGCTTCACACTCTTTAAAATGTTTTAAACGTAACTTCAAAATCTCATAAGTAAATACAAAGGAACATAATATTTTATAAACACACGTGCTGTTTTTCAATACCCATGACGAGTATACAATGATTTTATGGGATAAAGTGCTAATTTCATGACTCCTATTTCATTAAATTTCTTCCTTCTAACTTCTTCCTTCTAACTTTGCTGAATACATATTTCAATCCTTTTCACCTTGTTTTAGTGAATTTTTCTAACATCAATAATTATTGGAGGGTTGCAGCCCCAGCCGCTCACCCGGTTTTTACGTGTTTCATTTCATGTACTGTAACTCAGACAATGTTGATTTAACGATTAAGCGCGGTTGAATAAAAATTTATCAGTCACATAGATTCGCTATTCGCGTTACATACACAGCTTCGAAGCACTAATCAATCGCATTATTATCATTTGGTACTTAAAAAGTTATACGTTCAAAAATTTTAAGCCATAGTTGATTATGCTTTATATATAGAGTGGGAACGATTTCTAGATTCAACTATATTAATTAAGTTGACATGTAATATTGTAAATAGTATTTGTTGCAATATAGTATTTGTTGTTATTACAAATTGGGAATCATATAAGGTACATAGCTGGTAATTGTCATCACAAAGGAAATAATATAAGTGTAAAAAATTGTAAATATCTTCAAATTTGTATCCAAGGCTCCTCGGAGTATCTAGCCAGTTGCTAATTATTTTGGTATATGCAATATTTATTCTTTGCACTATATCTGGAAATTTCTTACGTATTTTTAAGCACATAAAGGTTACTAATTATTAAACACATGACCTGTATAAAGCCAAACAATTTTGCAGAATTTTATTTTGTCCTTGTATAGTAGCATAAATTTCAATTGATTTGTGCGAATATATTCAATGATTTAAGCCTTGAAACCTGTCTAAATCTACGTCCACGTCAATTCTAACCATCTTTAACCTTGGGAGTATACTACTAGACCAGTGGCGGATCCAGGTCTATTGTAAGAGTTATGGGTTTATAGTCTTATGCAAACACAAGCTGAAGTGTGTGAAAGAATGCAAAAGTTTACACAACTGCTTAAGTATTCAGGATATGCAAACGCGATAAAAACTGTTTATTTAAGAAATAGAAAACAGTTTTAGTGTTTCCATACAGTTATAGAAACACGAGTGGAAGTTTGGGATACACAAGATCGAAGGGCGAGTATTTTGAGTAAACTTTCACCAGTGTTTTCTATTTCTAAATGTTTTCTATTTCTTTTATAATATCACATTTTGAAAATAGGAAAGGAATAAAAGTGCACGAGCTAATAATAAATTTCCTCGCAAACTAAAATAAAAAAAACAAACTTGTATAAATTATATAAAAGATAAACGCTCGTTAAGGCCATGGGGATATGTGGTGCCGCCGAAATTTGTCAACAAATTTGCAGATTTCGCAACATGATTTTCCCCAGCCCTTCTCGATGTTATTTGCCTTTGAACTTTCGACTTAATAAGATTATCTCTCAAATGACGTGGTCTTTCTATAAAAACTTGCTTCATATCACCATAGGCATGTAAAATTTGCCAAAGCGATTCAATAATTTTACCTAATCCTGAAAAAGTCGGATGAAGTTAACAACCAAAGTCGTTATTTTTAAACCGTGTACTCTTTATCTCTATTTTCCTCACAAAGAAGGCTATTGTCTTTCTCTACTCTTCGCCTTTAAAAACTGGGTGTCCACCAACTTACGATTACCCCTTTTAATAAAATTTACCGATAGTTTCTTCATAAAAACCAGAGAAGAACACGAGTGCCTCCAGTCGGACAACGTCCACCCTATACATACCACAGTTCGAGGTCAATGGCAAAGACGCAACAATTATGATCAACACAGGAGCAGGGAGTTCCCACATATGCTCAGACTTGGTAACAAAGTTACAATGGATACATGGACGATCGTCAAGCTCGTATCCTCAGAAACATTATTCTGAGTCCCGGACAGGAATCGAACCTGTAATCTTCTGATTGCCGGTGAGACGCTCTAACAGTTGAGCCACCGAGACTCAGATGGAGAGCGCAGGTTACAATGATGTACTGGTCGATTGATATATGTACTGCCTATGAGGATACGAGCTCGTCTACTCCAAGTTCTCCCTCATTCACCACAGCAGTGTATATATTAACACATCCAAACAATACCGATATATAGTGACTGCCGTATAGGCAGTACATATATCAATCGACCAGTACATTATTGCAACCTTCGCTCTCCGTCTGAGTCTCGGTGGCTCAATGGGTAGAGCGTCTCACCGGCAATCAGAAGGTTACAGGTTCGATTCCTGTCCGGGACTCAGAATCATTTTTCTGAGGATACGAGCTTGACGATCGTCCATGTATCATCTGTCTCCAAGCTCTCCCTGAGCTACACTCAGTAAATATCCAATCTACAGCATAATTATATAATATTAATAAAAGCAGCAGAAGTCTTCTAACAGATCAAATATATGTAAATGAAAATTTGACTGCCCCAACCGGGAATCGAACCCGAAAGAAAATTCCTCTAACAGAATAAAAGGTTTATCAAGCTTATCAATAGTCAGACAACACTCTTGGTCTTGCATAAAATTTGGTATTGAATCTTTTGGTATCTGCTTATACTGACAATTAGACAATAAGGAACAATATATATCAAATTCATTAATAACTCATTTGGAAAACACAACGGAAAATCATAATCGAGACGTTTGGATATGTGATCTTAATTAGCATAAAATTTAGACAACTTGCACCTCGATTTTCTCTTAAAATACTGATTTGTTTGAGAAGCTATATCATACACTCGAAAGGCGTTTATTATCTAATAATAACAATAATAAAAGGTTTATTTCAAAAATACAATCGCACTGAAAAGTGAATTACAGTATTTTAACAAGTATATTATAGGCAGCTAAGTATAAGATAGTATTATTTACAATGATCATTATTATACACTTTAGAGTGGAAAGGGAAAAAACTCTTCCTAAACCTGTCGGTTCTGCACTTAAATAATGAAAGGTCGTTAGAATTGCGCAAAACACGGCCATGACAGTTGGCTCTGGTAGGTGGAAGAAGGTGGAAGAGGCGTGAGGTTGGTTCAATAATTTTATTAAACGTCTTACAGCATAACATATGGCGTCTATCTGCCAGGCACGGGAGAGCAGATCTTTTTAGGGCTTCAGAATAAGATAGATATGGGAAAAGAATCCTGAGTGCACGACGCTGATGGAAGCACAGTTGGAAGTCGACTGACCAACCCTTACTGATTGCATTCGATCGGAAAGAAAACTGCAAATCCATGGAATAAGGGACCTGCGCACTCCAATACTGATGAGTTTATTGATAACAATGTTGTGATCTATCCGGTCGAAAGCTTTGCTAAAGTCCAAAACGCAGAAAATTGAATCCAAATTGAAAATCAGGTGGAAAATTGGGCATTTTAAACCTCGTTTTGGTGTAAAGCCTCGTTTTTGTGTTAAGTAGCGCCCTCGCAACCTACAACGTTTGGATCTGAGATTCAGCATAAATACTTGTTAAAACACTCAAACGACGTTCTGAGAGCGCTTATTATCTCATTTGGGTCCAGCTAACGTTACAACTTTGTATCCATGGCCTGCCAGCCCGATATTTTCAAGATGGCGGCGGTACCGGCATCTTGAAAAAAAAACCAGCAACAAATCAAACGCTTTAGAATAACTATGGTAAGTTTGTCATACCGTTTTTCAAATTCACTGATGTCTTCGATCTTGACATCCATATCATCTTCGAATTCGAATTCATCACATTCAAACTTCTCACTTTCTTCATTAAGAAGCAGCTCAGTTCATGTCATCAAGATAAGAGACGTCGCTCCAAACCACTTTTCCATCTGCGTCCCATCCATGTCTCTCGGGCTCTAAATTAATTACCAGGTGGTCTGCCTGTCGAAAGAGGAAGGCAACATCATTTTCTCTCATGATGTGGTAACGCAGGTTGCTTTCACATGGAGGCATCAGGCTAAGGTCTACGATTTTATGATCCTTGTTGAATTTCTGCCAGAACACTTTCCGTCGAGCGTCGTTGACTGACGTCAGGCGTGGATGACCATAAAGAGAGCAGGCAAACCTTTCTAATCCTTGCACTAATTCACTGTTTGGCGCGAATTCGTCACCGAGAGAAGCAAATAGATTGACAAACGCGTTATTCTTCAGTACCGCTTACCAGATTACTTTCTTTCCCTTTCGAAAAAAGGAAGAAACATAGTCATTCCCGGAAAAGGCGTGCATTCCCAATAGTGCTTTTCTCTGCTACGTGGACAACTCGGAAGATGTTACATCGATTATTTTTCTGCTTTTCCCATTGCCATTGTCAATCAAAATCTGCACATCGAGGAAGTAGTGTCCCAGAAACAAGGCAATAATGTCGATGTTACCAGATGGTGACCGTACCATGACAGATTGACAAGGTTGCAGTGGACTTGCACGAACAAACGCAACGAGTTTGGTGTCAGCTTCCTCGTGATCACTCTTCAGCTGATGCGATACAACTGCGTCATGTTGGGTAATCTTCTTACATTCGATCTTGTTCTGACACCAAACTCGATCGTTGCGTTTGTTCAGGCAAGTCCACTGCAACCTGGTCATTCTGTCATGGTACGGTCACCATCTCGTGACATCGACATTATTGCCTTGTTTCTGGGACACGACTTCCTCGATGTGCAGATTTTGATTGACAATGGCAATGAGAAAAGCAGAAAAATAATCGATGTAACATCTTCCGAGTTGTCCACGAAGCAGAGAAAAGCACTATTGGGAATGCATGCCTTTTCCGGGAATGACTATGTTTCTAATTCCTTTTTTCGAAAGCGAAAGAAAGTAATCTGGTACTGAAGAATAACGCGTTTGTCAATCTATATTTGCTTCTCTCGGTGACGAAGTCGCGCCAAACAGTGAATTAGTGAAGGATTAGAAAGGTTTGTCTGCTCAACGACGCTCGACGGCAGAAATTCAACAAGGATCATAAAATCGTAGACCTTAGCCTGATGCCTCCATGTGAAAGCAACCTGCGTTACCACATCATGAGAGCAAATGATGTTGCCTTCCTCTTTCGACAGGCAGACCACCTGGTAATTAATTTAGAGAGCCCCGAGAGACATGGATGGGACGCAGATGGAAAAGTGGTTTGGAGCGACGTCTCTTATCTTGATGACATGAACGAGCTGCTTCTTAATGAAGAAAGTTAGGAGTTTGAATGTGATGAATTCGAATTCGAAGATGATATGGATGTCGAGATCGAAGACATCAGTGAATTTTTAAAAACGATATGACAAACTTACCATAGTTATTCTAAAGCGTTTGATTTATTGCTGGTTTTTTTCAAGATGCCGGTACCGCCGCCATCTTGAAAATATCGGGCTGGCAGGCCATGGATACGAAGTTGTAACGTTAGCTGGACCCAAATGAGATAATAAGAGCTCTCAGAACGTCGTTTGAGTGTTTTAACAAGTATTTATGCTGAATCTCAGATCCAAACGTTGTAGGTTGCGAGGGCGCTACTTAACACCAAAACGAGGCTTTACACCAAAACGAGGTTTAAAATGCCCACATTTTCCACCTGATTTTCAACTGATTTTCACCTGGATTCAGTGACCTATAATTTATTGCAATTGGTAACTTTTATCACATTTACCATGTAGTAACAATGCTGTTTTGCTGTTTTCTCAATTTGCACCAAAACGAGGCTAAATTCGTGAAAACGAGGCTGAAAGCCCCGTTAATTCCCCGTATAACATCGATTTTTGAAATCAGCGCACCAAACTTGACCAAAAACACTAACTCCCGTAAATTCCCTCCTCGGGTGACGATACCCCCTTCTCCTCCTGGACTATATTCTATGCTAAAGAAAATCTAAAAGACGGGGGTGAATTATCATCGTATAGTCACGGGACGAAAAATCGGATTTGCATATTTGCAAATTCGTGTGCAAATTTGTTGTAAAAGTCAACTTTGACTACGTTTGACCAAATTTGCAAATGTGCAAAGTTGATGTTTGCTTACAACTTTGCAACCATTGCAATCTTTCAACTGCCGTCAAGCCAGCGGTGCAAACGTGATAGCAAATGTGTTGCAAAGACGAAATTTGTCTATATCTTTGCGAACTGCGCAAATTTGTTGAAACTATCATTTTTGCATACGTGTTTGCATAACGTACAAATTTAATAGTATTTTTTATTTATGCAACGTTGCAAATTTGAGAATACTTATTGCAAATTCACACTTTGCACCATAAATTCAAGCTATAGTTCAGATGTTGCAAATCTATCGCAAAGCCAACCGTTACATTTAAAGATAGTCAAGAAAGTGGTTAAATTTTTAATTTGCAAATATTTTATCAACTTTTTGGCAACTTAAAATACAACTTATATATTTATTAACACATATTGCACCACCACAACCAAATGAGAGCACAGTTTAAAGCAAAGTTATAATATAGTTTTAACATGCAATGCAAGCAGTAGCGAAGTTGGCCATAACAACTCACGGTCATGCTATGCAAATTTTGAAACTATTTACATATTTAGATCTTTAGAAATATATTGTTTTCAAAGTATGCAGATGATTATAAATTAGCATAGCATGACCAGTTGCAAATTCTTTCAGATAAATTAGTCTTATAGTAACGTAGAAAAAAGACCTAATAAACGAAATTTACATAGGATATATTATATATGTGCTTTTAGATTGTTGTGATGGCACTTCGATATACGTATCGTCGTGGATGACTAAAAGACGTAATAACAATTTGTCTTTTAATCATCCATGACATCATGCATTACGATGTGTAGTTTGGCTGATTGACTACGAGTACCAAATTGTCATATTCCGCGCTATTTGTTTTCGCCATTCTGTCAGTGATGTGATAACTTTGTTGTCGTCGTACATCTGAGTACGAATTTTGAGTTTTATGGAAAATCTTGGACTAAGCTGAGGAATACGACTTTATCACCTGGGGCCGGTTGTTCGATGCGCGGACAGCTTATCCTGTACATGGATAGGACCTACCCAGTCGATTTATTTTCTATACGTTCAATAGCTATCTGAGAAAAAATAGCAGGTGAATATGTTGTTGAGAACATGGGTAGTGGTGGTATTCACTTGTCACTTTTCTTAGATGGCTATTTAGTGGATAGAAATATATTCACTGTATAGGATCTGTGGTATAGCGAAAGTAATTAATTGGTGCCAAACTGAGTAGCATCTTTTAGTTCTATACTCGACTCGTAGTCAAATCAGTAAAGTAAGTTCTCAAACATATATGAGAGTACATGCAGTAAAAAGTATATAATCAAACCACACCTATAACATAACTTAAATAACAAACAAACAAACGCAAAACAAACGTTTTTCAAATGCCAAAGTGCATGGTTCGCAATTGTTCAGTTGTTGTTTTACTGGCGGCGCATCCATGCTGGTATCCCCTCTGGCACCGGGGCATTTACTGGATTGCCAGTGTGGCGTTCTTTCACCATTCCCCGTGCCCTTTCTGTCAATTTACGAAGCCATTTCCTGTCAAGGCTCTGCAGGACCTCACCAAATCTGTAGTGGCGATACCACGATCCTCTTCTTCGGCGCGGGACGCGGGTTCTCCTGTTCCCCGTCACTTAGCGGATCAGGAAGATCTTCTTCTTCATTTTCGCTGTTCTCTGGGGACATTGCCTCCAGAACCAACCCAGATTTAAATTCAACCTTTTCCCTGGTAGTCCACATGGTTGACGTCTCCAGAGAATTAACACGGCGACGTAATTTCTATACGCGACAAAAAGTAAAAAGTAGCATATATTTGGTCATGACGAAATATACAGTAGATAATAATGTTGTATTAACATGGGGGTATTAGAGTAAACCCTGTCATTGGTTTATTAACTTTCTGCTACTAAAATATTGTATATGCCACAAAGCGACGTACGCGAAATATGCATTGGTGCGTAATTAATTAGCCTGCGGAAGGTAACAGTATAATGGTTCGAAAAGGAATATATAGCATTGAAGATATTTGGTTTAGTCTTGAGGCCTCGAAAGTTTTTTAATTTTGCTTTTTTAAATTAAGCTGAAAGCTAATGTTTTGTGATTGGGCCTAACCAAAACAAACAATATTTACAGAATCATTAATAACGCATAACTGGCATATAAAAATAATGACAGTTTTGTTTTCACAATAATTTAATCCTAAGTTACTTTGGCAATGTTTTTTGCATTTGCACGATTATAATTACAAGCTTCTTCCTGAAACGCCATGGTTTATTTCCGTCTCTCTTCAGATCGTAATCAGTACAGCTCAATCTCGCTTTAGCAATAGAAACCTGATTTTGCTTTGAATCATGAGGTATGGCTGCAAGTTGCATTGGTTTTAATTTCGGCTGATTAGTTTCAGACGTCCTTCGTGTTGTCGCATTTCATGTTTTCAATTTATTAATTAACACCTTTATATACATATATAGTGAATAAACTATTATTTAAGAAGACATTTTGTAAAGGTAGCAAGCTAACTGTAATAACCAATAGGCTAATCTAGACAGTTAGCTGGTCACAGGAATTAACTAATATATGAAAGGAGAGTTGGCAAAACGTTAATTAGTATACATAAGATAAAATATAAGATATAAGCTTGAAGATAGAGTACAAGAGTTGATTGCGAGAGAATCCGAATGAAATTAAGACTAGTACAAATATAGTTTTTGGTTTCTCAATTGGAATTGTTATACAACTGAAAAATACCATTTTTCAAATCCACTTTGAACCTAGATTTTGTAAATTATTTTGTTCGTTCGTCAATCAAGTTCCAAGTCTTTGCTCCAATAAATCTTTTATTAAACTTTCCATAATTAGTTATAATTTTTGGGATAGAATATGATGATCTAGAAGCAAGTCTTGTGTTATGTGTATGTTTTTTACATACTTCCGAAAAAAAAGAGTTGAATGATTCAGGTATAAGTTTCCATGATGGAAATCATGCATTAGTATTGTCATTGTAATCAGAAAATGTAATTAACCGGACAATCTTTTTCTGTAATAGAAAAAGTGGATTCAATGAAGAATGGTAGGTATTACGTACCCCAGGCAATTAGACAATAAGTTAAGTATGGATACACCATGAAAGCATAATAAAAACTTTTAAGAATATCCAAGTTAACCGAAAATGTCGCATTTTTGTTATCGCTCCAATATTACGTTTAATTTTATTTGATATATGAGAGACATGATCTTTCCAATTTAGATGGAAATCAATGACTAACGTTTTAGTTTTTTAAATTTGTCATTTAAACACACTTGAAAACTATCATCAATTTTTTTCTGGATTGGATGGAAACTAATAAAATTAGACTTATCTATGTTAAAGGGGGTCTACAGTCGCATCTGCGCATGTGCCAAGTGGGGGTTCCACCGGAAATAGTTTTTGTTTACATCTCAGTACTGGGTTCATGTTACTAGGATTAGGACAAAGGGCAAAGCGAGGTTTTTCGTTAACATCATATCAGCAGTTTTTGTGTCTACTGCGCACTATGCCATCACAGACTATGTATCTAACAGACTAACGGGCGGGCAGTCAACTTTTGATGACGTTTTGTGACGTTTGCGTGATTTTTGGGAGGCGCGTGATATTTGCGAGTGCAACTGCAAGCTTCGCCATATTGCATTTGTTGTGCAACTGTAAGCTTGTGTTTTGTGTTAGCTTGTATCACAGGGAGGCTTGTATCACGCCTGTGCTGTGTTTCTCTGTTTTATTCTATATTATGGAAATTCTGATGTTTTATAATTAATATTGAAAGAAGCTGCGCTTATGAGACCGCAATGAATTCTCTACAAATCCAACAAAACAAGTCAGCCAAACTAATCATTAATGAACCCATGCGCTCTTCTGCTACTCAAGCCTTGGAAACCCTAAATTGGAAACGTCTGGATGGTAGACGTCACGACCATCGCTGTATTTTTATTTTCAAATGTTAAACAACTTTTTCGACTCAAACTTTGAACTAATTTCCACAAATACCACACCAGAAATAAAGCCAAATTCCACCTGCCAAGAGTGAAGACTAACTGGGGAAAACATAAAATAACTTATCAAGCTTTGAACGATTATAACAATTTAACTACTGAACTCTGTAGCACTAAGTCACTGTCATTGTTTAAACTTAAGGTTACAGAACACCCTAGGAAGCCCATTCACGAAATTTGTTAACGCGCGCGCAATTTGTCTCCGATTTATCTCAAATTTGCACCAAATATAGTTAAGTATGCAAAGAACATTATCATACTGTGAAAAAAATAAAAAATACAATATTTTTCCAGATATATTCATCAATTTAAAATCATATGACCTTCGCGCCGCGGTTTAACCTGGTCTTTGGTTTTACCAAAAAGCTCTTAATTTACCATATTTACACTTCTCGATGTTTGTTCTAAAAAAGTGTGTCGGGGATTTTTTATTGCTGGAGGGGTTTAGCAGCTAGGATATTTTATTCCTCGACCTATGTTTTGGAAGAAGTAATTGACGAATAAAGGCCCGTAACTCTGTTAGTTGTTACATAAAAAAAAAACGCCGACACACTTTTGTAGCGCAGATGTTCGCTGACATCCTGTGCAAGTTTGGTGGGAATCAGTTAAAACGCGCGATCAGGTTACATCTTGTAGTGCCCCTAGGTGACTCAAAATTGATGTGGTAATAAATAAGCCGTGAAAGTTCAGCGCGGTTTTAACAGCTATTGCAAATTTCTCCGCCCCCTCTAATAATTGAATTACGTTCCACCAATAAGAACAACGACGATATTAATTGTTTGTTTTGTGGTGAGTTGCAATTGCAAAACAAAGACTATACTAGTACACTGAAATAGCCCTTGTCTACAAAGTTCGAAGATGCCTGCGGTCTGCGGCAAAAAGAAAGGGCGCAAACAGTACTCGGACGGCTAAAGAAAAAAAGCGCAATGCCAGTGAGTCAGATTTTACACCTGATGGCCCCAGCACCACAGCAATAGATTTCATAACTATGTTTTTGGTATGTTTACTCCAAGTGTAAACGGGAGAAGAAATATCCATCATGCTAAGACATTTTTTGCTGCTGCGGCTTTGCCTTTTCCTATTGCTTTTGAAAGCAACAACAGAGGATGTATTCACGTCATATTTCTGGCCTGTTCTTTTCGAAATCGGTTCAGGAAAACATGTTTGGTGTGAAATACATGTCTTACTTCAGCAAGAGAAAATCCATTTCGCTCCTAAAACTTGTCTCGAATTCATTTTTTCAAGTATTTTTAGTGGAAGCTGGCACTCCTTACACACTACAGAGTTGTCTAGCATTTATTACAAACATTCTGGACTAAACAATATAATTGCCAACGAGTGGTTTAGCAGAACTGTCATCCTCATTTTCACTTGAGTTAAAATCCGAATCAAAATCATCAGATTCACATTGTGAAATTATGGAAACTTTCCATACTTGTCTTCAGTTTCTGCTTGCTTCTAGAAGACCATTCGGAACGTTTATCGCTGTTCGCAATCATGTCTGGCCATTGTGTCTCTTGAGTCTTGGTCAAAGTATGAACCCTTGTCGCTGGCAGATAAATGTTCCAAAAAGACGTCTTTGTCAGCTTTCTTGCGTTTGGCCCGTTTTTACAACTACCACAGAATGGATTTTTATTCCGTTTACTGTCAGACATAGAGCCAGAGAGACGAGTTGAAGTTGTGTTTGTTTTTCCAATTTCTTTCGATGTAATTTGATACAAATTAGCTGTCATTCATCCTGTTAATTAATAGTTGACTTTCCCGCCACGGATAATAACCGTAAACCGTTTTAACACGATAACTCGCTCAATTTTCAATATTTTCAATTCAAATTTTTGTAGCTGATAGATCTAATGGTAACCTTTACAGACATATCAAAACACCATTTTCAAAAAAAATTCCATTCTAGGGTATTCTGTAACCTTAAACTACGCCCGCTAGGCGTTAACTAGCTTGGGCTACTAATTTTAGGGACATGGCGCGCATATTGCCTGCGGAGATGGGTATGCATTGGTGGCGAATTAGAAAACCCACTCACTTGTCTTATATTACCAAGGATAATATTTAATGCTGTCATCAGGCCACTGAAGGCATTGTGCAGCGCTCGCAGGCTAGCCTCCCCATGCAGAACGCCTGACACGCAGACGAAAACACTAAACACGGCAATGCTATATTTTTTCTAATATCTGTTCGATTGAAGGTCTTCGTGTGTCAAAATTCATATAAAAATCAACGGCAAGGTATACGAAACATATCTGTTACGAAATTACATCGGTTTAATGGACATAAAAGCATTAAATCATCGGGTAAACGACGAATAGATCTTGAAGCCATGTCCTTTGATTTTAAAGACGAGTCTCGCTTTAATCGCTTGCGCATTTTCTCATATAACATATGATCTTCACATTTTAAGTAGACGAAACATATAGCGTTCGATTCGCCAGATTCAAGTGATCATTTCGATGTAGAATTGATTTAAATCGGACAAAAACACAACATTTCATGCTTGATATTACGGAGTTTCACGGGATATCATATAAAATGTCAACACAGTATAATATTTCCCTGTCCTTCGGCTGTCCATTCCGTCTTCACGATTGAACTCTCATCTGTGTTTCTCTCATCTTGGAGAGAATCTTTGCAATGGTTTGCGAGTTTACAGGTCTCGTAAATGCTATTTTGCACAATTTTTAAGACTTTGGGCTTACCATAGGTAGCCCAAGTAATTAGGCAAATCATCCTCTTAACTACTAATCTGTAATCACATCTATAGCTTATTGTCATATATTTACTTATTTCTTTTATGTTACACAGGGCCTCATCGAAAAACACTCCGGTGACATGGGCTCCCTGTCAAAATATTATTAAATTATTATTATTTATTATTATAATCATGAAGACGGAATAGACAGCCGAAGGCGAAGGACAGGGAAATATTGTTATACTGTGTTGACATAATTTTTATTACCCGTAATATCAATCATTTATTATGAAATGTTGTTTTTTTGTCCGATTTAAATCAATTCTACATCGAACTGATCACTTGAATCTGGCGAATCGAACGCTGTAGGTTTCGTCTACTTAAAATGTGAAGATCAGATGTTATATGAGAAAATGCGTAAGCGATTAAAGCGAGACTCGTCTTTAAAATCAAAGGACAACCGTACCCAATGATTTAATGCTTTTATGTCGATTAAACCGATGTAATTTCGTAACAGATGTGTTTGTATACCTTGCCGTTGATTGTTATATAAATTTTGACACACGAAGATCTTCAATCGAACAGATATTAGATAAAATAGCATTGCCGTGTTGTTTTTGTTGGGTTTTTTTTTTTGGGGGGGGGGAGCTAGCCTGCGCGTATACGCCTGATTTTTCTTCGTTTTCATTAGTCTAGCCCAACTTCTTCTAAAAGTTTCGCACTTTAAACGAGCGCTGCACAATGCCTTCAGTGCCTGATTACAGAAATAAATGCATTCAAAATTATCCTTTGTAATATAAGACAAGTGAGCGGGTTTTCTAATTCCAACTGTCTAACATGCGTATACATGCCACCAATGCATACCCATCTCCGCAGGCAATGTGCGCGCCATGTCCCTAAAAGTAGCCCGAGTTAACGCCTATCGGGCGTCTTGTTTATAATAAGTTAGCCGAGGCGGTTATAATTTCATGTTATGAGGTTCCAAATACATTAGCATATATTAGCAACAGAACGATAGATATATTATGCATTACCTCGTTCTTTTAAAAACCCCGCTTTAAACTTCTGTTTTTATTCTGTTTTTATTCGGGTTTTTTTTAAAGAACGAGGTAATACATAACATATCGATGAGATCGTTCTGTCAGTAACTGGTTTACCAACCTCATTAAGCCTGTGACGTCGTCGTTCTCGCTGCAGAGTTTTCTGAAGATTGCCAGTCTGAATGGCATTCTCCCTCCGACGTTTGGTAAGAAAGTGAGAACGCAGTGACCCTGAAAAACAAAACATTGTTAAAACACCATGACAAATATTTTAAATATGTGCAAATTTTCATCAACAATAGCGAAGCGCGTTAATGACGTCAGTGTGTATATTTGTCTGTGAGAGCGCTCGTGTGCAATCAAGTAGAAAACCATTATACAATAGAAATGCCATCTGCGCGACTATGTTCGTTTAACGAAATCGGCCCAGGGTGAAGTATATCATCGTCGCGAGCGTGTACGGGGCGAGGAGCGGAGATAAGACCACGGGTCGCAGTTGGAGTGTTAGTTGTTTAACAGTTATAGACATGATTGGATAATAAAGAAGAATACCAACTAACTGAAGAGAAGTAAGCACAGGTGATAGAGATTAAAAGTACGTAATAATAACGCACTCTCAATACGAAATGAAAACATGATGACATTTTAATAAATTTATGTCTTTGGCATTCTCTCGTTGATTGCACTTGTCCGTGTTAAATGATTCTACTTGTCCGTGTTAAATCGAAACACGTCTAAAATATACTTTCTGCCGACTGAAACTCGTATAAAGATTTTTTTATTTTTTGGGGGGGTAGTCTTTTCCTAACCCCCGGCCACATCGCACCGAAGCCGCAGACTACGCCATGCAAGAAATGAATACAGAAAGGCTGCCGAAACCTGATTATTTTAGCCTGCGAAGCAGGTGTTATGCAGAAACCGGATGTAACAAATACTGTGCTAATTAATTATTTTCTGTGTCTTTGCGCAGTGCGCAGTGTGTGTGGTCACGTTGGCATGGCGCAACGGGACCTTGCTGTCCAACTGCGACAACACAAATTTAACAACGACCTTACTACGATCGAGTTATATTCCATAAAGGTAAGATTACTTTAGCTTTTTATGTTGATTTTAAGCCTTCGAAACATATTTTGGAACTTCCACTTACAGTATACACATCTCTTTTCATGATATTTAAAATGCCAAGCATCCTGGATCCTGCTAAATTTTACGAATGATTTTGTGCTTGTTATATTTAGCACCATTTTCTCAGTCCAAAATTATTTGTTTTAATAAGATTAAATTTATAGTGTGTGAAGTACGTGGATATTCTGGTATATTTATACTGTATATAATTTGACATTTGTATAAACCACTTACTTTCAATTAAAATTATAGCAATCTTGTCCATGCCATCCAATGCCTTAGGCCAAGTAAAAAAAAACATATGTTTCTCGTCCGGATTTCTGCCAAAAAGCAGGGAAGCGGGGCATTTTTTCTTTTTTTTTTCTTAGCCAAAGTAATAAGCTTTCATACAGTTTAGTAAGGGAAATACACGCAATAAAACGTGAACTACAAAGGCTTTATTTAAGTAACTAAATTTTTTAATGTCTCGTAACGTAATAACGCATACCATGGTTTTAATACTTTATCTGCCGTTCTGATCCTCGAGCAAACGAAAACCATCGTTTAAATATGGTTAAAACAAAAAACATTCATGAATATGCAGCCAAGCATGACAAGCATGTGAACAAAAATATGAGTTCGTATTTGAGTTCGTGAAGGTGTTGAATTTGGTCAGCGGATAGGATTTTGAATGAGCCCGCAGTAGTTTCCAGATTAATACTTCAAGTTATCAAAAATAAAGTTCAAAAACATGAAGCGAAATTTGTAGAGGAAAACCAGCAAAAAAAAAAAGAAGAAAGGAAGCGGCCAAGAAAAAGGAAGCGGGCGGGGACGAGAAACATATGTTTTTTTTTACTTGGCCTTAATGTTCTCTATCAAGACCTTGTTTACAGTATCGTTTACTGGAGCTCTGAAGCTGAGACATGAAAGTAGAAGATGGTAAGTGCTTGATATTATTTGGTACTTAATACATGTACTGTGAGTTAAGTGCATAGCCAATGATAATACTTTGCTTCAATGATGATCAATTATATGATCAGGATATATGTTAATAGATTCTCACAAGAAAGAAGATTGTAATTTGTATTTGATAAAACAAATATTGATTGTATATGGATGTTTATCAAAATTGAATCCTCAGAGAATAATGGGCCCAGGAAATTACAATACAGAGATATGTACAGTATGTTTCTTCTTATGGCTGGTTTCCAGTCAGGTTCCGACCGATTAGTTCCGACCGAGAGATCACAAGACAAAGGAAACTTTCATGTCCGTTCCTGTACTGAGGAAAATTTTCCTGAAACCAGCCTTGACACAGTGTTAATACATGTACATGATGGTGCAGGTTTTCAGCCATATGTTTACATGAGAATTTCTCAGCCTTGAACAGTGCAATTGAACAAAAACATCTTACAGTATAGTCAAGCACGAAAGATGACACTGACAGATGGTCGCACTTGTTGTGCACTTTCACATGTAGACTGTAGTGTTTGTACATGTAGTCTTGGACTTGGATGAAAGAGAACAGTTTGCTGATTGTTTCATTTTTATTGCCATACAATATACCTTTTCCCCAAGCTTCTGCTTGGTAAACATACATGTAGGCACAGCAATTTTGAAACGAGATTTTCCAGTTTACTTCGGTGGTTTACCCTCTGTATAATCAAACTCAAACAAGGACTGCAAAATTAATTTGCTTGAAATAGCTGTGCAACAAAATTAAGTTCCTCGATTTCAGCCACTATATCGACAATTGTTTTGTTCAAACACGGACTGCAAAATTAATGCATTCTAGAGAAGGCTAAATTATGTCAAAAATTGCACAATACTGTATCTATGCAGAGTTAATACCTAAAGTTACTATGTATAGAATTTTCAAAACCACATGACCACAAGCTTTTGTGCTGCGATTTGCAGACTTTACTCATTATTATTTTGCCTGACAGGTTGTCCAAGTAATTTTTGACCATTATTTTGGGCTGCAAGGCAACCACATACATACACACATCAGTTAATTATCTACTGAAATGAAAATATACCAGTCTTATAAATGTAACATTAATATTACCCTAATTCCTGTGGGTGTAAATATACAGTACTGTACAGTATACACTGTATGCATGTTATACTGTTTGAATATTTGGTACTGTATTTTCTATAAATAATAATTATATGCATACCTTCTTGAAACATCCCAATGACTGGAGCTGTTTTTAACAACTGCCCTTACTGTTCTCTGTTTATTGCAAGAAAGGAAATTAAGTGAAAAAAATAATGTATATTAGCGTTTCCGGGTACATTGTATTACTTTCGAAAGGAAATTGGTTTGGTTAAGGATAAATTTACCAAGTACGTCGTATGTCCAAAATGCCACTCCCTTTACAAGTTCGAGGATAGCTATCGAACTGTTGGGAGCTGTAACATGTCCAAAGAATGCGCTTTTGTAAAATTTCCCAATCACAGGCAGCGTTGGCGACGTCGGCCTTGCGGTGCCACTTTACTAAAAGAAGTAATACTGAAAGATGGAGTTAAACGTCTCTATCCTCACAAGGTTTACTGTTATCAAAGCCTTATCGAAACCTTGAAGAGCTTTGTAAAAAAAAAACGTTTTACCGAGCGTTGTGAATTATGGAGAAACCGTGAGATTCGTTCTGTCGGCCAAATAATGTGTGACGTATTTGATGGAAAAATCTGGAGGGACTTTCAAATTTACCGCGGCACTCCATTCTTGGCTGTCCCACGAAACTACGCATTTATGCTAAATGTTGACTGGATGCAACCATTCGACCACACAATCTATTCTATCGGGGTGATTTATTTAGTTTTAATGAATCTGCCAAGAAGTGAACGTTTCAAAAGAGAGAACGTCATTCTAGTTGGCATTATTCCTGGTCCAAACGAACCCAAATTAAATATAAATACGTATCTATCACCTCTCGTTGATGAGCTGTTGATACTTTGGCAAGATGGAGTTAAAATGAGACATTACGGGTCACAAATTTTTCCTGAATGTTTTAAGGCTGCCTTATTGTGCGTCGCTTGTGATATTCCGGCAAGTAGGAAAGTCTGCGGATTTACCGGTCACCAATCTAGGAATGGGTGCAACAAATGTACCAAGCAGTTTGTGACAGGAGCGGTTGGTGAACCAACGGATTATTCGGGTTTTGTTCCTTGCACCCCAAGGAATATTGTTGAACATCGACGGCAAGTGGAGGAAATTTTAACGCAAACAACCCAAGAACAGCGCAACGCTTCTGAGTCCTCTTACGGAGCAAGGTATTCCGAGCTTCTCAGACTGTCTTACTTTGATTCTGTTCGCTTCACTGTAGTGGACCCAATGCACAATCTATTTTTGGGTACTGCTAAACGTGTAATGGAGATATGGCTTGACGCATCCATCTTGACTGCCGCAGATATGCAACAAGCTCAGGAAAAAGTTGACGCTACACATGTCCCCACAAATGTAGGCCGCATACCTTCTAAAATTGCGAAATCTTTTGCCGGGTTCACGGCGGAGCAGTGGAAAACATGGGTTACTGTCTTTTCAGCGTTTGCGTTATTTAGCCACTTACCTGAGAACGACTACAGATGCTGGTTACATTTCGTGAAAGCATGCAAGATACTATCTAATCCAATGATAAAGCTTGCTGACGTTGCCAATGCCGATTCGTCGCTGTTACAATTTTGTCGTGGATTTGAAAATCTTTATGGCAAATCGCGCGTCACTCCGAATATGCATTTACACACTCATTTGGCAGGTTGCGTATTTGACTACGGTTCCATATATGGTTTTTGGTTGTTCAGTTTTGAACGATACAATGGCATCTTAGGTGATTATTACACCAATAATAAATCGATTGAACTTCAGGTAATGCGGAAATTTATTAACGACCAAGACATTAGAAATTTAGAGTTTCCAGATATTTTTAATGATCAGCTAGAGCCATTAGTCCAGAAGCTGCAGCAAAGAAAAAACATTGTTGACCAACCTGCTTTTGACTGCAAGACAGTCTTAAATGTACTTAAGCTGATAGACGGACACGTTGATACAACGAATGACTTGTGGTACACTGTCGATTGTTTTTCTTTTGGATCTCCACACATCCTAGACAGCTTTGACGATGATGATTTGCAGTATATCACTAGCGTTTACAAAATGTTTTTTCCAACTGTTTCTGGGTTAAATATTCCTCAATTTTACGACAAGTATGCCTCCGTAGAATGTTCTGGAGAACGTTACGGTTCAAAATTCTCTCGGCTGAATCGTTCTTCTTTCATCCTTGCTAAATGGGCTGGCAGATGTGATGGAAATATCAACATGGAAGCTCCAGACCTAAGACCAGGAGTGATCCTTTATTTTGTGAAGCAAACCCTTCATATTGGCCCGCGTAAGTGCACATTTTGTTTTGCACGTGTTAATTGGTTTCAGTATCACCCTAACCGTCATCTCTGTGGTCCATCTGATGTAACTCCTGAGGTATGGTGTGCTAATATGTTTGATAGTTTTGGTCCTTCATCCTTTTTACCTATCCAGAGAATCAATGGAAAATTTGTTGCTGGTTATGACAAAGTGGCTGGAGAAAATGTCCTGTTTGTATTGCCATTGAACACACATCATTACCTATAGTAGTGCTTTGCGTCTTTCGATATTTTACAACCATGTTGCATAAATATTTTCTAGCGCTTCTGTTTGGGAAGCGCGCATGCATGCACGTACATGAACTTTGTGACAATTAAGTGCAAGGTGAAATACATTTCAGTTTCCGTAATCCTGATACTAGTCAGTTTATCGCTTGACGGTCACGGGAGGCTGTCGTTGGGATTATTTAAACGTTTAAGCTACCTCAGGGCGGACGATGTTAAAACTAAACTATAAAATAACATTTTGAAACAGTGTGTTCTGATTGGCTAAAAGCCGTGTTTCTATTTGACAAATAGCCGTTATTTGTTCAGTTATATATAGATGAACAGGTGACGTCAGAACGTGGTAAGAACAAAGAAGTGACCCACGAAACGATTGATGTTCTTATTATGTTTTGATATCTTCTGTGCATCTATAACTGAACATATAACGCCAAATGGAATCTATTTGTTTTATACAATGAAAATTGTCAAACGGTTAAAAATGCTTGTCGAAGCCATTTTTGAATTCAAAGAAAGGTTTCTAAAATGCAAAGTTGCTAAAATTAATAGCTGAGAGTGATTTCTGCGAAAGTAAGGAGAATTTACATTTTCACGATTTTAATAAATGAACCTTATTCCTATTTTCAAAATGTAATTTTATAAAAGAAATAGAAAACATTTTTTCCATATTCCATAATGCAGACACTCATAAAAGTTATTATATAGACACTCTCAATTATAGAGACACTCGTGAACGTTTGGGATAATTCGAAATCGCAGAGAAAACACTTGCCATTCGGGCTCGTATCACTTCGGCAATTTCTCATTCTCCCAAACTTCCGCGAGTGTTTCTATAACTGTATGGAAACACGGCCGGAAAATGTTTTCTATTTCTTAAATACCATCGCATTGTTTAACGTTCTTATCTCATGACTTCCGACGATGAGATTATGAAATTTCGATCCCTCTTTTTTGAAAAAGAAAAGCTCGTATAGCTTTTGAAATCAAAAGAAACGTACAATGTGTGTATATGTACACTTTTGTATTTACTAACTGTCTATACCAATCAGTTGACTAGACGATTCAACGTTGTTGGAAAAATAAATTGGGTGTATCATGAGGTAACTGTAAGTATGACATTCGGCTTCAAGTGAACATTTGAGTAATGATCTTTGATAGCATTTACAGAATCGTATAGCATTTGTTGTATAATACTTTCCTATATTAACTTTTGCAATTTTTGCAATGGTTAACTAAATATATACTGCAATTTTCTGCTGCATGTATAACACTAGTTAAGAGTTTAGCGTTTATTTATTCGTGTTTGTTTGTTAAAATTATTTAACTTTATTTACGTATGTATTTTGGACGTTAGATTGAAGCATATTTTGCAAGTTCATGTTATATATATAGTGAAATAGAGTAATGCAGCGTTTTCCAGTAGCTTTACCTCCAATAATGTTTTATTTAAATATTAAAATACGGTTGCCGGGGTCTCTATAACGTGATCGAAACCGGAGTTAGGTAATAAAATCACGAGAGAAGTACAGTATAGGGTAGCCTGCGAGCAGGCTCTCTGCAGGCTAAGTATAGGGTTCTCCCTATAGACGCCGAGCCGAGTGCAATCGCAACTTCTCGAGTGTTTTTACTACTTCATGAGGGTTTCGATCACGTTATAGAGACGTATTCTAGAAAACGTATTCTATTATTTTTGTCAAATAATTTAGAAAATCTCGCCTCGGCGCTGATGCTTCTCCCGAAATATCTCGCGTGTTTTTATTAAGTCACTCGACCATGTTTTTTATTTAATATAAACTTTTTATTTTGATTTAATGCAAATTTTCATTAGTTACCGACGTCATTCAGGTGTCCGTAACTTGATCCACTGATCTCAAAAATAGGACTGGATTGAGCTTTCAATTATATTGTATCTGATGAACTGATTTTGAAGCTTTTGAAGCTTGCATATTTTGCATATTATGAGCTGATTTTGAAGTTTCTTTGTTAACATTAAATGCATAAAATGTTGAACCTAATTTGACGTCTCATATTAGGCTTCTCTCACTGGATAATTAGAGCCAACGGCGGCCATTACTAAGAGACCAAAGTCCCAGTAAATAGTGAATGACTGTAGGGCCATGAATCGTTTTACCCAATAATTTGAAAAATGTTCTTCTCGTCCTCTTTATAGTAAAATTATTGTATTTTGTTTGATGGTAAGAGCATATAATCCTCCCCACGCGCCTCGATTCGTCGAGGTGCGCGTTTCTCCGCGCGCTCGTTTGTTGTGAGAGCATGAAATCGCGCACCTCGTGGTGATCTGATGTGGCAAGTTGTTCGAAGACTAGTCCAAAGGTAAAGCAGTTGAGCAAGCCACATTTAGAAAATATGGAAAAGCTTCTTTGATCGAATTGATCACATGCGTTGCGGGTTGACCATGACAGATTTAATGGTCATCAAAGGGAATGATAAAGCGTGGTCGGCGAACGAACGTAAATAGATTCTCAACCGTGCGTTATAAATCTACATGGAAAAAAGGCGCGAAGTTCAACTCGCTACCGACATCAACACCGTGGATGAAAAAAACTGTCTAAAAAGAGACGACTTGAGAAAGACGCCCACGTCATATAGACATTGACAACGAGGGTGTATATAAGTCAAGCCATCAAGCTCATCCGATAATTCCAAATTTGAAGACAGCGATGTTGATATTGACATTGAATTAAGTTGAATTTGAAAATGATTTTTGTATGTAAATATACATACATATATAGTAGCTACTGATTTTGTTTAAATTCCGATGTTAAATTGTTTTTTTTCCAAATAAATTTTTCTCAGTTTTGTCCATGTTATAAATCCAGTCTCTAGGTGTAGTTTTGACAGTTTCATAATCGCGCGCCTGACGTTGCTGAGGCGCGCGATATCCCACGCGCCTGCAAAAATTCATATGGCCATGTCTGCTGATAGGATCCTCAGTTTGTCCCTTAGTAACGGCGTACTTCCGGCTTGATTTTTGAACAATAGTTGCTCGATCCAGTCTTCTTTCGAGATCAGTGAACTTGATCGACACCGGCAAGCTCACCAATCACAGAGTACGTATAGAGTAAACATTTCATAATTATTTATAGAAGTGAAAGTAAGTTCAATGTAGTTGCATGTGTTACATGCCGCAACGTTATTTTATATACTGCTTGTCTTGCAACGAAAATCTCACAAAGTTGTACAGGTTTTGCTGTGCAAGCTGCAAAGGTTTTGCTGTGCGGTTATGGGTTCGAGTCCTGTCTGGTGCTCAGAGTTTTTCTGAGTATTGATAACTTAACACAGCTTGCACAGCAAAACCTTTACAACTTTAATATTAATATTGTTCAGCATTGATGAAGTAACAAGGTTATTCATATACTACCGTTGTTGGAATAGGGGGAAATGCGTTGATAGAACAACCATGTTCACTATTGGGGAATTGGGCAAGGGCGCAACGAGGGGGACTCTGGGAAGGCGATGCCACACCACCTTGCGTGCGAGGAAAATGTGTTGGAGGTCAGTTTCAAAGCCCTAGCTCTGCTGTCTACAAGTTACTGTACTTCTAGTCTTCTTGCCACCTTTCACATCATATGTTTTTGTCAACACAGCGAATTGGGAAGCGAAAGATGGCTTTACAAGATAAAAATACATTTTTGCGATGCTAGTTTATTCAGCAAAAAATAACCGCAAAACATCCCAAAATAGAATAATTTATGGCTTGTTGTTAATAGTTTAGGCAGGTTAAGATATCTGAACAGTTATCCGAACATCTTTAAATCGTCAACGTCAATGGTCAAACATGACGAGATTGCGAATTTTACAGTATTTAGGGGAACTTAATATTCCTATTACTTCGCAGTTCTTGCCCGCTCGATCCCTGACCTTCGCCAGAAAAAGCAAAGCAAAAAGGTGGTTGAACTACCGAGATTTTAGGAACGAAATAGCGTGTCTCACCAAAGGAAAAATAGAGCTATATAACAATATTCTCACAACACTCTGGACTATATTATAGGATGTTTTTTGCCCGTTCGTTTGCGATATACATTTAACAATTATATACCATGAGCTCAAGTCGTATATGCGAGAACGAATGGTATAATTGTTTTATTAAATAGACAAAACTGTATATTGATGTCCATTACTGTTTTAAAAGAACTTATGACGATTTACTTTTCTCTTACCTATATACGCAAGCACACGCACGCGATTTTTTTCGTTTACTAAATTTGCGATACATTTAGCGTAGAGACAAAGTTGTTGCAAATTCAACGACGTATTTGCCACAGATTTTTGCATAAGCAAATCTATTTGCAAATTTATTGCAAGAGTGTTTGTGCAAAGTTGAAAATACACATATGTATACGTGTGCAAAGTTGTTTGTCATGTTTGCAACAAATTTGGCGTCGGTGGCAAATTCATTGCAAATTTTGTTACAAATTTGCAAATGTGCAAATTCGATGCAAATATGAAGCAAATTTAATCTATTGCAAATTTGATAATACAGCCCATGCAAATGTTTGCAAAGTTAGTAAACTAAATTTGCAACAAATTTGCGAGCGTGCGAATTTGTCGCAAATCCAATTTTTCGTCCCGTGAGTGCCACTTTAATGAATTAATATTATATAATTAATAAAATTAAGGTATATCCGTGAATCGGATGGCGGCAAAACCTTCCAAGTCCAAGGATCACGACTCTGGAATAGCATCCCAATTGTTATTCGAAAGAAAAACTCTGTAAACTCTTTTCGATTTCCTCGTAGAAAACATTTTATGACAATTAATTAAATAATTTTTAAAAATTTTAACTTTTATTTTATTTTCTATTTTTATTTTCTTTATGTTTCGTATATTCTACTGTTTATATTTATCAATTCTATACTGTTTTATCTATTTATATATTGTAATTTGGAGGACCACGAGTTTTTCAGTTTCTACTGTTAAGTGTTATCCTCACTAAATAAAGTTGTCTATCTATCTAACTATTAAAGCCTGAAACAGTAAGCGAGAGATCAGGGGTCGTTGCGCACACGTATTTCTAGTATGCTGCTCATGCGCGTCTACTGTAAACATGGCTTTTTTGCCCAGATGTCTTGCCGAGATGTCGGAAAACGACTTGTCGTGTTTACTAGAACGAAAAAATGCCGAAAACTCGAAAAAAGCAACTAAAATGACCGTAAATGAACTTCGCCAATACATAAATGAAAGACTGAAATTGATTGGAAGAAGATGAGCTTCAAGCAGCTTGCAGCTGTTTAAAGAAATTTCTATGAACGTATACTTATCGATTTCGAAGAATTGGAACTGGTCAATTTTCAAAAAAAAACGTTTGATAAATAAAACTATTTAATAAATAAAACAATTATTGAACTCCGTTATCTCAAAATATCGTGATTTGTCGGTGTCTTGCAGATCAATTATTTGCCTCTGCAGCCTTCGGCATCATTGATCTGCTTGCCCCTGACAAATCACCATATTTTGCTCAACTTCGTCCAATAATTGTCAATTACTTTACGTTATTTTAGTGCAGACTGAATTTTCTTTTCAGCTCTTACTGAGACTCTTTAAATTTGACAGAAAATTTCGGACTTGCAGGTGCCGCACATTTACCGCTTCACAGAGAAAAGCGCAAAACTAATATTTGTTTTGCTTCACCTGTTCTATTGCAACATGTTGATTTTAGGATCAAGTGCATCTGTTTTGATTGCATCTGTTTAGATTGTATTTTGTACTTTTACACTGTTACAACAAAGAGGATGGCTATAGCTAGTCATAATACTTTTTTAAAAATCGCTTTATCCTGTTTCTCTAAATTTTTATAGGTAATAATATGATAGCGAGTACAATCAATGATTTACACTACGAGTGATATATATATATATATATATATATATATATATATATATATATATATATATATATATATATATATATATATATATATATATATACGAAAGTATACAATGTGCCCTACCGGCTATCACCATATGGCTTTATGGTAACTGTGGACTTGGGACCCACTATGTACGGCTACACATTGTTGGATTGCATTGTGGAGTCACCAGAGTGCTCAAACTGCGAGCAGTGAGCAATGCATAATGCTAACAGTAAACGTCTCATTGAGAGAGACTCTCCGCCCAATCCATGAGAGTGCTCAAACCACATGAGCGGTGAGCGTAATATATACGAAAGTATACAATGTGCCCTACCGGCTATCACCATATGGCTTTATGGTAACTGTGGACTTGGGACCCACTATGTACGGCTACACATTGTTGGATTGCATTGTGGAGTCACCAGAGTGCTCAAACTGCGAGCAGTGAGCAATGCATAATGCTAACAGTAAACGTCTCATTGAGAGAGACTCTCCGCCCAATCCATGAGAGTGCTCAAACCACATGAGCGGTGAGCGTAATATATACGAAAGTATACAATGTGCCCTACCGGCTATCACCATATGGCTTTATGGTAACTGTGGACTTGGGACCCACCCATATATATATATATATATATATATATATATATATATATATATATATATATATATATATATATATATATATATATATATATACTGTTTATATATAGAGAGAGAGCGCCATAAGGCGAGTGCAATTTGGCACAATTTCAAATATCACGAGTAGTTTAAATTCTTAATAGCGCTCCGTCGAGATGACGTCAGCATCGATGTTTGTCCGCTTTTACCCATAATTCTTGCGGCCATAACAAAAGAAAATAGCTCATTTGCAATCATTTGTGAGTCAAATTTGGTTTGTTTGTCCGCTTTTTGAGCTATTAATAGCAGCCAGACTCTACGCTATTCTACGAGCAATATCATATGATTACTTGTAATTTATTATATCCATAACAAAATTTGATCCGCCACTTTATTTGTATTGTGAAAATCATTAAAAATACTGCAGTATACAATTAATAAAATAATTGTACTCCTCTCAACTAATCAGAATGCAGTAATCTTGTCATTCATATAATAATTATGAATATAAACATTTTACATGTATATTTACGTTTGAAGAAATATTGCACCACAGAAAATTCTGATTTAGATGCCCCATACACTGAAAGTCATTATTTAGTAATTCACGAAGAAAAGATAAAGGAAATCAGTGGCATGACGGTGATACAACATTCTGCTGATTTACAGAAACTTTTCCTTCGATTTCCTCGGCTAAAATGGCTTGAATCTTCAATATTGTTGATAAACATAAAATTGAATTGAAATTGAAAAAACTTTATTTAGGCAGGATAACCCATTTAGCTAAGGCTGGTATTCAGATTGGCTTGGATGTACAACATTCGCGTCCGTGTTATAATTGGATGTACAATATCTCGCCTTCGACTCGAGTTTGTATACTGATCTGATACAACACGGCCGCTTATGTTGTAAATAGTACGTAAAATTCGGTAAGATGAGACTGCGGAACAGGTGCTACGACTAAAAGTACACTGATTCGTCATTTTGGTTGCCAATTCATGTTTGCGTTATGTTGTGCTGACGTGATCAAGTGGTAGTCATTGGTCATTTCACTACAAGATTTTCATCGAAACCGTCAAATGGACGATCACTATATTATGACTTTATCACGACAAGATGTCGCAAGAGATTGCTTAAAACGCTTTATGGATACATTAAATCTTCTCTCTGTTGAATATTGATTTCAACGCGTCTGTATAGAAGAGTGCATGTCTATCACTCCGCGAAACAGGTATAGAAGTCGTTTGAAGTGAGAGGCCGATAGCTGCATGTACGAAGGTGTGATGTCTCTCGGCAGTGATTAGAGAAAAGAACGGCGTCAGAAAACTGACTCATTTGGCTGACTGTACGTTGTGACTGTTGTCTCAATAGCTCAATGCCAGTGGGAAGAGCGCTGGTACGTTAAGCTTAGAGATCTTAGGTTTAATTCCCGGTTGCAGGGGAAGTCAGATAAATTTTCAAAAACTCTTTATGAATATTTTAAATCCCTTCTCTGTTAAATATTTAAATGCTTCTGTATACAAGAGTTGTACAGATATAAAAGTCGTTCGATGTGAGAGGCTCACCTCTACGTGAAGTGAACATGCGATGTTTCACGGTGTAGTGATTGGGGAAAAGAACGGTGTCCAACAATTATCTGACTGTCCTTACCGTATCTCAATCATGGATGAGTGGGAATAGCGATGGTACGTCAAGCCCTGAGCCAGATTAAGGCGGGGACGGATGGGACGGCAGCTCCATAGGCCCTGGAGAAAAATGGGCCCTTTTGTCACCAGACTTAAAAATATGGTTTTAGCGAGTAAGCGTATACTTTCATAAACATCTTGTATCGATTGCAATTGTCGACAGAGATTTACAACATTGATCTGTGAAACATAAAAACAGATTTTTATATAACAATCAAAAACGATCTATATAGACTCTAATGTCTCCACCAGTTCCAGGCCCAATACACCTTTAATCCAGCTCTGGTTAAGCCTTGGTCCGAATCCCTGTAGGGACACCCAGATAAATTTTCAAAAATGAATACAGAATGATTACACCAGAATTATGATATTAGGAAACAACTTGTCAAGAAAGATTTACATATGTCTAAAATCCAGATATACATCAGCTGGCCACATCAATTAGTGATACCGACTAATGGCGATATGGATGTTTCTTCAAGGCATGAATGTTTCTTATTATTAATTGTCTCTGTCACATCCTGCATCACTTCTATAATCAAAATATAAAAATTATATTAAAGCAATTTCAACTAGGAGCGGTCAGGCATACAGTACATAAGCGACGAAAACAAACTACAGTTTCACTTGAAATCAGCTGAAAAGATGCTCATGTTGTTTGAAGGAGGACAGGTCAAGTGCGATCATCTATTGTTATTGCTTCTTTTCTTGAATATTATAACTGATGTTCTTCCAGATAGTATGGTGAGTACAAATATTACTTCTTTTTGCGACTTCGAATATTTGTCTAGAAAAATACTTGAATTAATTTAGAAATGTTTCAATGCTTGCGGTGAGACGGTTATCATTCATGATTAGAAAATGGAAAGTCGCCCCCATCTGTACACATGCACGTTTAATCTCTGCTTCGATCCCTTTCTGGGACTCAAAAATTTTTTCTAAGAGTGAGGATTTGCACTTGATAATGTATCGTTTGTCTACTCCTTCCACATACAGCAGCGTATCTATATTAACACACGCAAGCATTACTGATGTATAGTGAATGCCGTATATAGTGTGTGTGACTGTATAATATTTAGAAACCCAACAGCAGGGCTCTATAAAACACGAGATGATAGCCGAGTGTTGTAAAGCCGATAAACTGCCCGTACTGCAAGGTTTTTAAATGTCTCCTAAACAGAATCATTTCATACGTTCATTCAGTCGTAGTAATTTTGAAAATTAATGTTAAAAACCAAGGCCAAGGGTAAATTTAGAGCGAGTTTATATCACATATTATAACGCAGAATGGCGCCGGCGAGATGGAACCATATAAGTGTTTCAGTTTACGCCTTAAAAATGAACTTCCACCCGCTCAATTTTGCCTGGTCTGAAATTTTTGAGCATTTACATGCGACATTTCAGCCCCGAACTGGAATTTTCAGCCTGGGCAGCAGCTAAAATTTTAGCCATATAATCGTAACGTCAATTTTTAAGGGGTTTGTTTATATTTGGCGTTTCCCTCAAAATTGATATTGAACCTTTAGCAAGTAAGTAGGTAAGCTACTAAGCTAACATTGAACATGAAGTTGAGCTTTTCTGCCTGAAAAGAGTGTTATAAGAAGCTGTTATGTTCCTAAATGTGGATACTGCGGATTCAGGTTGAGTGTTTAATGACGTCACGCTCATGTGGTCGTTCCAACGCGCGAACGTAGGCGTTGTCAAGTGTCAAATGGAACGTTGCTAAGGTGGAAATATTAAAACCATCGAAGTGGCGGCAATCATTCAAAACTTATCTTCAATAAATTCGTACCTTGTCACTCAATAAACCGAGTCTTTCGTGTTGTAATTTTAAAAGCCTGACAGAAATACATATTTTTAAATAATATTATCTATAATAAATAGGTACTTTATATTATTTATACTTCACGGCCAACGGTTTTTGAAAATGTGGCGCGTAAACGAACATGGTCGATTATTTGCTCCCGGAAAACCTCTATCAGAAGATTTAAGACTATTGATAGTAAGCAAGATTATTGGTGCCGGAGGTGATCCAGAGACAGGAATTTTTCCTGGGCAATTCGTAGATATAGCGCGTTCCCTTGACGTCTCATCTGCAGTAGTGTCAAAAATTTGGAAACGCTACTGCCTGATCTAAAACTCCACACGAGTCAGAACACGAGTAACACGAGTGAACACGAGTGAACACGAGTGAACACGAATGGAACACGAGTGAACACGAATGGAACACGAGTGAACACGAGTGAACACTAGTCTAATACGACTGAAAACACCTGGTAAAAATTAGTATCATTAGGTTGGTTACGTCATGTAATACGTCCAGCTATCTCGAAGGAGACTATTGGAACTTACAGAAATTTCAGCACGAAACAGGAAATGACGCCCATTGATGTAGCTATTTTGGGAACAAGTTCGCGTATGCGAATAACGTCTGGCAGCGGGATGGGAAACGTGCTATTTCGTACCCAGAGCCTGCAGTCCTATCCTGGATCCACTAGATCCTTGCAAGATCACTCGTTGTCACTGGACAAAAGGATCACAGTCCCTGGTACGAGATTGGAAAGCGTGGAAGTGCAAGACCTTGAATTTTGGTATGTATCTTCTTTTTATTCTGTTGTTTTAGCAATTATTGTGTTTAATTTATTTTCGCTCTGTCCTTGGATAATGCACACAGCACTCACATTGTTTATTCTATTTACATGTTTAACCCCATCTAGATTGTTTTTTTTGGTCTTCTGGGGTTTGGGGGGGGGGGGGCGGAATCTGCCCGCAATATCTCCAAAACTATTAGATGTATGCCAATGAAATGTTCACAATTGATGGCATGGTAGCGCTGAATATAAGTTACAATTTTGTTGTCATGGCAACAAAAATGTGACGTCATTATGACGTCTAAGTAAAAAAATCGATTTGAAGCAGTTATCAAGTAAATAGCTTATAAGCAAATATCAGTAAATAGATTTATCTTAAAGGACATTGGCAACAAAAATTAAGTTTGTCTAATATGAAAGAACTCGTAAAATGATAGAGTAACACCTTTTACAACTTTTCCGTATTTTACTTCGTTTTTTAAATATCTCAGTTTGTTTGATATGTAAATGAGATGGTCTCTGACGTACTCAGGTGTGGGGTAGAGAATTTTCACTCATTAAAAAATGTCTTACAGTGATTGCTAAATTTACAACGTTCATTATCATGAGTTATTATACGCACATTTTCAACTAAATTTGTGGAACAAACTTGAAGATGAACTAATATTTTATTTAGTGAAAATTCTCCACCCCACACCTGACGTCAGAGACCATCTCATTTACATATCAAACAAACTGAGATATTTAAAAAACGAAGTAAAATACGGAAAAGTTGTAAAAGGTGTTACTCTATCATTTTACGAATTCTTTCATATTAGACAAACTTAATTTTTGTTGCCAATGTCCTTTAAGATAAATCTATTTACTGATATTTGCTTATAAGCTATTTACTTGATAACTGCTTCAAATCGATTTTTTTACTTAGACGTCATAATGACGTCATATTTTTGTTGCCATGACAACAAAATTGTAACTTATATTCAGCGCTACCATGCCATCAATTGTGAACATTTCATTGGCATACATCTAATAGTTTTGGAGATATTGTGATCCTTTTGTCCAGTGACAACGAGTGATCTTGCAAGGATCTAGTGGATCCAGGATAGGACTGCAGGCTCTGGGTACGAAATAGCACGTTTCCCATCCCGCTGCCAGACGTTATTCGCATACGCGAACTTGTTCCCAAAATAGCTACATCAATGGGCGTCATTTCCTGTTTCGTGCTGAAATTTCTGTAAGTTCCAATAGTCTCCTTCGAGATAGCTGGACGTATTACATGACGTAACCAACCTAATGATACTAATTTTTACCAGGTGTTTTCAGTCGTATTAGACTCGTGTTCACTCGTGTTCACTCGTGTTCACTCGTGTTCACTCGTGTTCCATTCGTGTTCACTCGTGTTCCATTCGTGTTCACTCGTGTTCCATTCGTGTTCACTCGTGTTCACTCGTGTTCACTCGTGTTACTCGTGTTCTGACTCGTGTGGAGTTTTAGATCAGATCCAGTGTGACCAGACGTGGTAATTTTAATTACTTTTGGTAATTTGTGGTAATTTTTTGGATGATTGTGGTAATTAGAAATTTGTAGTAATTACTACGGTAATTTTTCTTAAAATTGTAGTAATTTATAGTAATTAATAGTAATTTGTAGTAATTAATTGAGATTCCGGAATTAACTAAATAGCAACAATATATGTCCCCAGTTTTTTCGCAATTTTGCTTTTCATTTATGATTAAAGGGGCCGGTTGTTCAAAAGTGGGGGGTTATCTTCTGACATCACTTATCGATTTCCATATTGATTTACATATTATAATCTCCGTATGCTCATTGAAATAACTCGAGTAGATCACAAACACAAATAGTAGAGCCAGAGGTCACCGAGTCTCGTGGTCTCGTACCAGGCTCCCACAATATAGTAGTATAGTACTCTCTCAGTAGGGCAGAAACGGGCCTCTGAGGCGGGTTGTTCAAAAGCGGGTTAATGCTAGTCAGAGGCAACGCTCGGATGAGAGATGGCGGAGCGTGTGGCGGGCGAAGACGCCGAAGTCGAATACGATATTCATCAAAGTTCTGACCAGCCACGTGTTAAGAAAGCTAGAACATCTTCAAACAATCGTAAGCAAAAGCCTGAGTTTTCGAAGTGGCTTTCGCGCGCTAAAGATGACTCTCAGTCTCATGGAACTGAAGCGTTTTGCAAAATATGCAGATGTAAAATCCAAGCGAGATTGGCAACGATTCGTGTGCATGCCAAAAGCTCAAAGCATGTTTCATTGATGACAACCTCATCAGGAACCTCTAAGGTAATTCTAGAATGTTTTACAATCGTTTACATTGAAGCCTGACGTTTTTAGAGTTGGTCATGACTGATGAGAGATGTCAAATTTATGTATTCTCATCTATTGGACACTCACACATTCCTAAATAACATTGTTGTTATTTGTCCAGGAATGGAATGTTACTGTTTGTTTATAACAAGATTATTTGTTTTATTTTTTACCAATAATTTGTTCTATTTTCACTTGTGATAGCTATCCAAGTTCTTCAAACCACCATCAACTGTTCCTGATGAAACCAAGAAAGCAGAACTCAAGATCTGTGCCTTCCTTGCAGAACATAACCTTCCATTTCGATTGATGGATCATCTGTCCGATTTAATATCCGGGACATTTTACGACTCAGCAATTGCAAGAGCATTTTCCTGCAAAAGGACAAAGTCTGCTGCAATGACCTATAATGTTCTTGCCCAAGAGTTCAAGACCGAGTTACGAAAAGATATCCAGTCTACTTCAAGGGATGGTCATAAGCATGTTTCTTTGATCATTGATGAGACAACTGATAAAGGAACAGTGAAATGTATGGCTATTGTCATCAAGTTCTTCAGTGATAAGCTAATGAAAGTTGACACTAGATTGCTGAACCTCATTCCTGTTATTGGTGAAACAGCAGCTGACCTCTTTGAGACTTTGAAGAGTGACCTCAATAAACATGGTCTTGAAATGACTGATGTAATAGGTTTTGCTGCTGATACAACCAATGTTATTTTTGGTCAAAATAACAGCATTGTTAGCCGGATCATTGAAGCCAACCCTCACTGCTTAACAATGAAGTGTGCTTGTCACTCGTGTGCCTTAGCAGTCAGTCATGCCTGTGCTACACTACCCAGGAACTTGGAGCAGGTTGTCAAAGAGGCCTATAATTACTTTGCACTATCAAGCAAACGATGCAATGAATTTAAGGAATTTCAAGATTTTAGTGAATCGCAGCAGTACCGTATGTTGCGCTTCTACAGCATTAGGTGGCTGTCTTTTGGTTCATGTATCGAGCGAATTATTTGTCAATGGGATGCTTTGAAACTATATTTTACCTCTCAGTACCTTGTTGACCGCCTTCAGGCATCTCAATTCCTCTATGAGCAATTCTCAGATAACATTACCAAGCTATATTTTGCCTTTTTGTGCTATATTATTCCTGTTGTCAACAAGCTCAATGTAATCTTCCAGTGTCAGTCACCGGCCATCCACAAGCTCCATTCTGATTGTACATCAGCATACAAAGTCATTCTTAGCTGCTTTGTAAAGCCAGTCCTGCTCAAGGGTGATGTGTCCTTGATTGACCCTGCAAATCCTGCAAATCATCTACCATTAACCCAATTGTATATGGGAGTGGAAGCAGCAAGATTAATTGCTTCTGTCAGCTTCAGAGGAGTGGCAAAAGAGAGGGTAACTGAATGCTTCCAAAGATGCAAGGACTTCAGTCATCTTTGTTGCCAACTGAAGATGAGATTGCCCCTAAATAATCCTGTCATACGGGATTTGAATTTTTTGGATCCACAGAAGGCTGTTTCGGGAACCATTGCAAGCATTGCTGATGTAGCCGCCAGATTCCCAAACATTATACCTGCAGAGGAGCTACAGAGTCTGGATCAGGAGTGTAGACAGCTAATTTTTGATGAAGAGGTATCAGATCTGGCTGACAGCTGTGCTACCCTCCCAACAGAAGCGTTTTGGGTGAAAGTGTCATCTAATGACAACTATAAGTTGTTAGGTGCATTTGCTAAGGCAATGCTTTGTCTTCCTGTGAGCAATGCTGATTGTGAACGAGTGTTCTCCCAGGTGAATCTTATTAAAACTTCCCACAGAAACAGATTTTCAACAGAGGGTGTTGCATCACTGATTTTTTTCAAGGACGGCGTGAAACACACTTCAGAATCATGTGTAAAGTTCGAGCCAACCAGGGAAATGTTGCAGAGATGCAATGAAAAGATATACACAAATGTTGAAGCTGTATATGGTGATGATCCTGAGACCTGAATAGACAATTTAAGACTGAGTCACTGACTCGCCAATAAGATATTATTTTGTTAAACTGTTGAAAAATGTTAATGTTAAAAGGATGTTAAATAAAACAAACAATTGATAACAAATTATGATATTTTATAATAGAAATGAAGCAGTATTTATTTACAAGGGTGGCCCAGGTGAGGACTGGGGATGCGCGTGTTCACTATTTAATGCTCAACCCTAACCTTAATCACCTAATGTATATATATATATATATATATACACACACACACATATGTGTCCTGTGTCCTCAGTGGCTCAGTCAGTCAGTCAGTCATTTCCATTTTCTATAGCAAAGCCCTTTTCTAGGGTAGTAAGGTACTTGTATGGGTGAGTTAGGGTAAAGTAGGGATATTTTGGAATAAGGTTTGGGATTTGCAGGGGTAATATGGGATAAAAGTGTGCGTGGTAATTTTTGGCCTCATGTGGTAATTTTTGTCACCTGATATGGTAATTGCCCTTGAGAAAACCTGGTCACACTATTCAGATCCTACTGCCTGGAGCGAAGTATCAATCCTAAACCAAAAAGTGGTGGTAACCCCAGTCATTTGTCGGAAGGCGATCTCCTCTACATAGAATTTTTAAAACGACAACGGCCTTCAATCACATATAATGAAATACTGCAACAACTGTACGAATTTGGGGACTTGCCTTACGGCACGACTTCGATGACGGCGTTGTCCGAAGCAGTTCAACACAGACTTCCTAGTGGAAAAGAATTTAGCTATAAAAAGTTGAATGTTGTAGCACAAGAAAGGTTCACTATACAAAATATGGCTTACACACAACTTTTCGTAGAATACTTGAACAGCAAGGACCCATATACATTAAAGTTTTTTGACGAATGTGGTCTGAAGCTACCACAACACGGCGCGCGAAAGTACGGACATGCTCCCGTTGGAGAGAGAGCAATCGAATTCCAGAGATACGCCGAAACGCCGAACACTACAGTTAACCTTATGTGCTCATTAACTGGAGTCGACTACGTAAATACAGTTGATGGCAGCGCGGATACAGTAGATTTTCTTGCATTTTTCGAAGAAGCGTTTCACTCGATTAATGTTCGAACTGGACAACCCGTGTTAGAGCCTGGCTCAGTTATTGTTATGGACAACTGCGCAACCCACCACAACGCAGGAGGCAGAGTTTTAAGAGAATTCTTAAATGATATTGACATTGAGTTGGTGTATATGCCAGCATATTCTCCTGATTTTAATCCTGCGGAGTGTGTTCGGAAAGATGCGTACATTAATGAAATATAGATTTGGGGACATCACTAACTTAACAATTGCTGAATGTGTTGCTCACATGTACACTTCACTCAAATTCATAACTCCAGGTGACATGCGAGGTGTTTTGAATATACGGGCTATATTCAAGTTCAGTAAATGACATGCAGTAATTTATAATTTTTATACAACTGGATCTAGATTTCAATTAAAGTTTTATTTTATAACAACAATTCAACAGCTTGCATGCTCAGTATAAACTTGTATATATACACATTTATATACGTTTACATTAGAGCCGTTATTACGTAAATGAGTAGGATTTTATCATGAACAATATCAAACGTGGGAACAGGCTTTGCCTTCTCAAACATTATATACATGTCAATTTCACAGTTCAAATTTAACGACGTTTCAAACGTAAACAATTAATTACTGTAAACGCGTTTTCAAACTAGCACTATAAACGGTAGCTTGCAAATGGTAATAATAACTTTACGGCTATAAACTTTAATGTATCAGTGTATGTTTGTAATATTATTTACTGTCGTTTTGAGTCACTTTCGGGTCTTTAAAAATAACAATGTTGCAGCCGCGTCTGCTTCGATTTGAAGTTCATCGTCGCGTCTCACGCTGTCATTGCCATTGGGTTGAACAATAGAACAACTTTCCGAGTCTGATTCGCATTCAACTTCTTCTCGTTGAAGTCTAAGCGCCAAGTGAAAGTCGTCCTTCTCTTGTGCAACCAAAAGCCCTGCTCCAGGTGATTTGCTACGTCGACGTTTCACAGGAAATCGTATCGAATATTCTTCTTCAAGAGCTGTTTTCTGGGAAGATACGCGGTGATCTGTTTCTTGCGGAGTCTTTGTAGCTTTCATAAATGTGGCTGTTACCCTCGATTGTTCTTGTACCACCGTAGTTAGTAGGTTCATGACATTGGTTCGAGTGGCAAGCGTTCCTTTTAATTTACTTTGTAAGAGGACAACATCCTTATTTAATACCTACCAATTCTTGCGTCCACAGGGGCTAGTGTACCTGTTGGGTTTTTGATTCACAATAATGTCTTCAATTCTCTTGGAGGAGGAATTTTTCAGTCTTTCCATGGCAGTTGTAGCACTGTCCCAATCAGTTTGAGCCTTTCGCAATTGACTCTGTAGCTTTGTGACATCTTTCGCGACACTTGCTCGGAGAGATTTCTGATCGTTGTGCTTCGTCAGTATTCCACAAGAAAAAGCTGACCGACATGGGCTGAACTGACATGCTTTTCTTGTGTGCCCAGTTTTTAGATGGCAATTACCGCACACGGACAAGTGACCAGCGTTTTGGCTGCTAGCTGTTGACAACTTGTTGTCCAATTTCACGAGTTTTTCATTACTTTCATTTAATTGTTCGGAAATGCCTTCAACAATCTGTTCGTATCTTTTAGCATGCCTTTCTAGTGGTAAAACCACATGTTGAGGATCGCTTGAGTTGATTATTGTATTATTTTTTATATTGTTCCCACACAAACGAACCTGGGCAGACGACTGAATGTTCGCGTTTTCTGAATCTGGCTGTTCTTGATTTTCCACGAGGTCAAGGCTCGTCTGCTTCTTGCATTTTCAGGACGTAAACATTTTTCTGTTGGTAGTGCATTTAACGGCGATTCGTTGGCTGCCACACGAATAACAATTGCCTTCACACGTTCGTTTAATAGTTTCATCATCTGTGATTTGAAATATTTGGGCGATATATCGATATCGGCTCGGCCTGGTTCAACGACACTCAAACGTAACGAAAGCCCCGACCACGCCCAAACCACGCCCAAGCCACGCCCATTTTCGTCAAGGGTTTAACCAATCTCGTACCCAGAGCCTGCGATCCCCCTGTCCTGCGGAGGGGAAACGGAGGCTCTGGGGAACTCCGATGAAACTCGTCATTTGATTGGTTGATGCTGAGCTCTCGCACCAGTTTCTTTAGGAGCTAATTTTGCATTTTCGAATCGCGGTTTAAAAATAAACAGTTATATTTTTCAGAACTATGGCTGGTAAAGATTTATTCGATGCACCTGCAACACATAATTATACACGACAGACTCAAAATACATTTGAACACATGAAATAAGTTAAAACTTAAAACTATTATTAATATTATTATCGCTTCGTCGCCAAACAAACATCCATCGTCTGACTCGTCTCGTAATTCTTCGCAGTTTCGCCTCAGAACTTAAAATTATATTAGAGACTACAAGGTCGATGTAGTTTAGCCAAAGTTCTTGACAGAAAGTACAATTCCTTACATTTTAATGTGTTCTGTGTAACCTGAGCCTACCTGAGCGGCTGAGCCGATCACTGCCGACGGGCGACGCGGACATATAAAACAATCCTCCGGTTGACGATTTAGCGAAAAGCTAAAAAAGACCATTTGTATCCCAACGCTTTGCCAAGAGCTTTTTAAAACATACTGGGCCCTTCTTTATCGGTAAACAAATATTTTTCCTGGTCTTCGAACAAGCTAAACATCGTCGATGACAGTAGCAAATTATAGAGAACTGGGAACCAGAGGACTGGGAACAAAAACCCAAATTTGGGGACTTTTTCATCGGAGTTCCCCAGAGCCTCTGTTTTCTTGGCGCAGGCCAAAAGGAACGCAGGCTCTGGGAACGAGATTGGGGTTTAACTCGAAGAAAGAAACACGATTTGGGCAGTTCGAGTTAAGCCCCGGGGCTTAACTCGAAGTCAGTCAAGAAATTTGATGCTCGAGTTAGCCCCGACTTTTGAAGTGTGTAAACGAGTGACAAAAGATGGCGGGTGATTTGACCGGGATTGGCATATATAATGCATGGCCTGGGTACGACAATTCGCCATGTGCTCACAGTCGGTGCAACGTTTTTACAGTGGAAAACAGCCTTTTTATTCAGCAAGGTACGTTTTTTATTATTGTTTAAGTGTTTATTTGAACCATACAAAAGTTGCTTGAATAATTTTTAATCGAGTGGGCCTAACATAATGTTTTTTAATGGGTTTTTGCATGCTATGTCAATGTGGTTTTTTACAAACAAAAATTGATTGTCAAATTCCCATATATAAATTTTTGCTATTTAGTGTATTTTTGTAAAATGGTACGATTACAAAAGGTTTGTTTTGAGTCTTTTTGCACAAAACACTCAGTCAACTTCTTGTTTAATAGTTGTATCTATCTAGTTGTACTATCACTAGTATAAATAGGAAATATATTAAAAGCTTGTGATTAAAGTTGTCATTGTGTGAAACTTTTACATGATATGTAATTATTAATATTGTCCCCTTTGTTATGAATATACCCCCAGCTTTGAAACTGATGAAACCTTTTAAAGCGTGGAATTCTACAAGAACCCTGAGGAAAACTGTTGAATAAATCTCTAATATTAATCTTCTACAAGTGTCGTGCAACGAAGGGCCCGGGCATTGTTTGCCCGGCCCGGGAAAATGCCCTGCAAGCACATTATCTGGGTCATGATAAGCGTGCTTCATACTCCAAAAAAGAGTGACCTTTTGCAGCAAATAGCTCTCACCGACGCGGAAATCAAGGAAATTTTGAAAGGTTCACCCGCTGAAGGAAAACAACGTCAGAAACCTGCTTCAAAAAGTAATGAACAACCAAGACCTGAAACACAACATACAATCTTACTATTAAACGCCTCAAGAAATGGAGTCTATTTTTGAATCAAAAACTAGTGGGCAACCGGAGCAGGTTTGGGAAGCAGCAAAACGTGGCGAGCGGCTAAACGCATCGTGCTGTTCATGCAAGAGTACAATGCCAGCGGGTAACATTTTAATAGTAGTGAATGGGCTATATATCCCGCGCAATCAACGATTTGCCGTTAATCGTCAATTTTACTTTTGCGCAGATCCTCGTTGAGTTGGGACAAAGCCATTTTCAGCAATCTCCAAACACAACCCAGTGAAATCCAAATCCAGAATGGCTCACAGCTGTCTTCTGAAGACATATCTCTGTTACAGCGCAGAGGACTTCCGTATATAATAAAATATAATAAAATATAATAAAATATTTTAATCACCGGGCAAGCCTCGCGAAGTCGAACCATCGCCCATTTCAATGATTTCCCTATTATTTGTTTGTCACTCGTTTACACACTTCAAAAGTCGGGGCTTAACTCGAGCATCAAATTTCTTGACTGACTTCGAGTTACGCCCCGGGGCTTAACTCGAACTGCCCAAATCGTGTTTCTTTCTTCGAGTTAAGCCCTTGACGAAAATGGGCGTGGCTTGGGCGTGGTTTAACTCGAAAAGGGCTTAACTCGAGGGGCTTAACTCGAAGGGCTTAACTCGAAGATTACCTACCTCAAACGTAACGAGTCTACAGTTGGCGATAACTTCGCGAGATTTTTTTTATTTATTTATTTATTTAAATTAATATTTATACAGGATGCTCCGCTCACCAATGGTGGTTTTCAGGGAGGTCCTGTCGTAAATATATAAGTAATGTAAATACATGATAGATTATAAAACTATAAGAAGAGAAACGTTACGCTCAAACAAATAAAGTAATTTGAAAAATGTTGTGGTTAGAATAGTTTCTTTAAGTTTGTTTTAAAATATTCTAAACTTGAGGATTCCCTTAGGTCGGTTGACAATAAATTCCAATCGCACACAGAATGATACTTCATTTGCTGTTTACCCCAGTTGGTACATGGTCGCGGTAGATAAAAATTGTCTCGCCGACGTGTGTTGTAGTGGTGAATGTTGGAAGTCTTCAGAAGTTCAAAATCAAAGTCTGCGATATGGTTGACATGCTTAAAAATTGAGAGACAACGATGGTAGCGACGACGAAGAGATAGTGGTTTCCAGTTAAGAGATTTTAATGACATAGTAGCAGAGGCGTAGTTGGGAAGATCGAGGATAAGTCTGGCGGCATTGTTCTGCAGAACTTGTAGGCGTTCCATGAGTGTGGAATTATTTTTGTCTCCCCACACTATGTCACTGTAATCAAATAAAGGAAGTACAAGGCTGTTGTAAAGGGTGAGTCTAGCATGGAGAGGTAGTGTTTCACACGACGGATGATGCCAAGGCGTTGATTTACTTTCTTGCAAATGGAATCGATATGGTCTGACCAGCACATGTTTTGATTTATTGTTACTCCTAAGTGTTTAAATGAATCGGTTCTCTCAAATGGTTGGTCATATGCTTTTACTGAAACATGGCTAAAATTCGAAAGTTTGCGAGTGCTCCCGTATATTACTAATTTACATTTAGAAACATTTAGTGTAAGAAGGTTGGCGTTAAACCAACCACATAATCGTTCAAGGTCAGAATTAAGCTTTTCTTCAAGATCGTGGGCATTGTTAGAGGAATAGTAAACAACTGTATCATCAGCGTATAGAGAAATATTGCAGTAATTAATACAGGTTGATAAATCATTGATATAAATGAGAAAAAGCAACGGTCCTAAAATGCTTCCTTGGGGAACGCCAACAGGAACAGGTTTGAGAGAGGAGAAGGCATTTGACAAAGTGGTCACTTGGCTTCTGTTTGATAGGTAAGATTTGAACCAACTAGTAGATTCATCAGAGAAACCAGCTAAGGTAAGTTTTTGAAACAAAATGGAGTGGTCAACCGTATCGAATGCTTTAGATAAGTCAAGAAAAACGGCTCCAGTTGCTAAACCTTTGTCTAGATTACCCAATATGATGTCTGTAAAACGGACTAATGCTATTTCGGTTGAAAGCTTAGGTCGAAATCCAAACTGCTGCGGAGATAGAAAGTTACTACTGGTAAGATAGTTGTAAACTTGTATATGTGCCGTTTTTTCAAGGATTTTACTAACAGTTGGAAGAATAGTGATTGGTCTGTAGTTATTGGCATTACATCGATCACCCGTTTTGAAAATAGCAGTTACTTTTCCTAATTTCCAATACGATGGGAATGTTGAAGAGTTAAGTGAGCGGTTGAATATCTTTGTTAGAACAGGAGAGATGACACTAGAAGAATCTTTTAATAATCTGGCACTAATACGATCTAGTCCAATTGCTTTGTTAGTTTTTAGCTGTTGAATTTGGTTAGATATGAAACTTTTATCTACTTCATAGAAAGTAAATTTGTTTTTACAGGATGAGGTAGAAATTGCGGGAGTGGTAGAAGTTGCGGGAATGGTCGAGAGATTTCGAGTAAAAAGGCCAAGTTTTTCTTTTATTCTAGTTGCTAGTTTGGTTCCAATAGTTGAAAAGTGATTGTTTAGAATTTCAGCAATAGAGGTAGGTTCTGTATATGATACACCATCTGCTTCGATGCAGGATGGAGGAGAGATAGATTTTCTTGAGCATATCTTGTTTAGGGTTTTCCATAGTTCACCAGACTTTCCTTTATTTTTGTTTATTAGATTTAAGTAATAATTAGCTTTGCATTCACGAATAGTTTTGTTAACGTAAGTCTTTATCTTTTTGTACATTTCCCAGTGAAAACTAGAATTAGACTTGACTGCCTTACGGTGGTGGTAATCGCGATCCTGCATTGCGCTGTTAAGTTCAGAAGTAATCCATGGTGTCTGGATTCCTTTAACTCGAAACTTTTTTGTGGGAGCATGTCGGTCAGCTATGTCTGTAAATATATCGTTCCATAATTTCACAGCGGCATTGATATGATGCGGTACTTCTATCAACATACGCGTGTAGAACCCATGATATGACAAAGATAACAACTCGTTGTTGTCCATAAACAGTGGGGTTATTCGTTCATTCGAATAATAATGATATAGAACTTGGATTTCGACAAGTTTGTCCATATTTATATTTCAAATGTTACAAATAAATAAATTACGTTCGTCAAATGAGCGACACATTTCCACCTTAGCAACGTTTTTGACACTTGACAACGCCTTATACGTTCGCGCGTTGGAACGACCACATGAGCGTGACGTCATTAAACACTCAACCTGAATCCGCAGTAATATATCAAACTACCACTCGCTCCTTCGCCACCTTTGACGCGGAATACTCGCTTTCGAACTGTCGTCGCAAATCTATTCCGTTAACGTTTGTTGACATATGGAGTCCCCCACGTTTGAAATATCACACATGCCCAGAACGGACTTTACGGCACCTTTAAATAAGAGTACTTACGAATATTAATGGCGACGTTTCGGACGATGTATCCTTCTTCGAGTGGGCTGGGGAGGAGATGGTGCTAATATTGTTTCAGCGTTTTACGCCCCCGAGTATAGTAATAAATAGAAAACAGTAAATTATTAAATTGAAATAGATAGACGACAGGTCAACTTCAATGTTTTCGTCTTGTTTAAATGCGGAATTCGCTCAATATACATGCTTTAAACTGATCATAACTTCAAATATTTTCTTCGCTCATATAAAGAGGAGTGATTCTCTAGTCTTTGTAGAATAGTAGTCGTATTCCACTTTGATTTGTGTCAGAGATATTTCGATAGTCGCTGGCTGTCGTCAGTCGAATGTTGAATAGAACGCCTATATTTTCCCACGCAACTCACATTTTTTTTACAGAACCACAGGGAGTTCTAACGTGGTCTAATTAATACCTGTTAAGGTCTCTTCCCAACACAGCCTACATGTTTATCACTATCAGTATAAATAAGTAGCGACAGAACATCTACAAAACAGCTACAAATGATCGTATTCGTTCGTATAAAAGGCTGTGTAGCACGTCTTGCCTTACTCGGCCCAGATCCCACGCGGGCCGACTCGGCGGAAGAAAAGTTACTATGGCTGCTGACCAACAATATTTCATGCTCATCCTCGATCATCGCCCGAGTTATAGCAAACCCCGAACGAATACGATCATTAGTAGCTGTTTAATTTTGTAGATGTTCCGTCGCTAGTTATTTATATTGATAGTGATAAATATGTAGGCTGTGTTGGGAAGAGACCTTAACAGGTATTAATTAGACCACTTAAGAATTAAGATTGAGATTAGGGTTAGTATAGTTCTAAAAAATGTAAAGGTCCTTTTGAGTCATCCTTTTAGCCTTCACCCGCAAATGGAGGCTCTAGTAATCCATTCCAGAGGGCCGGAAAACAGGGCGTCGGTTGAATAGAGCATGCGCTAGAAATAGACCGAGCGTAGTTTCTGGGACGTGAGAACTATCTGTTCTAATATCGAGTTCTTCGGCAAGAATCTTCCCTATACACGTTAATAACTCTCGAGGATCTCTTCAGAGGTGAAAAAAATTGTCTGGTGTTTAAATTAGCAACCAATTGAGATTTTGGGACAGAAAAGAATATGATTTTAGAATTTATGTAACTCGCGGCAATGAAATCAAAAAGGTCGATAAACACTGAAAACACTTTTATCAAACTAAAAGACTTGACAGCACAAAAACTATTACGACCGGTAACACCCTTTTATAAACGACCAAGACACACCTGACGCTATTTACAAGTTTACGCGTTCGTAAGGCGTCAGGGAAAATCTTCGATCAAACTTTGTTTTGATTCTCGATGGCTTGTGTTCTCGTTTCTGTTCTGCAATATAAACACTTCGTCCGAGATTTAGTTGGAGAAATCATTGGTCGCATTTCGTGAACCAAGAATAACTGAGGCAATTTTTGCACCATGGATAACTCTCTGGATCTAACATTCATGAGAATTCCAAATGTTAAGTACAATGGGGCGACTTGCGCTCTTTCTTGCATTTCGCGTAGAATGTCAATCCATTTAAACGTGGACAGGTTTTTTGAGCTTTTCTGGAAACACGACACGACTAAATACTTGTCCGAAGATAACTTTTTTGCTGTAAACTCTGCCATATTAAGAATGAAGTACAATACCGTTTGAACGAAACACTCGCGTAAATAGCTAACCAATCAAAACACTTCCGGTGATGGATTATCACCAGAGCCTTCGCCGCGCCACGCAAACGGAGGCTCTGGGAACGAGATTGGCCAAAACTCGACATGTATATTTTCCCACGCGTGTGGACTCACGCATGACAATTTTGATAATCGAGGGATCAGCCTTATGTAAACAAGAGCTGAAACAAACAAATATAGTCCAGTCTGAAGTTAGGCCAGCCTTATGTAAACACTCCCTGAACGTAATTATTTTCTTTGTTTTTCATGTAATATATATATGAAACACGAGGAAGAGTGTTTCATCAGGATATCCAAACACCGAGACGTTTATTGAAAACCGAGGAGAAGCTGAGGTTTTTTAACAAACTTCGAGGTGTTTGGATATCCTGATGAAACACTCTTCCGAGTGTTTCATATTATATCTCAAACAAATCAGTATTTTAAGAGAAAATCGAGGTGAAAGTTGGCTTTATAATTTATGTAATTTTTTCCTCTGATATCCAAACCTCAGTCTCAGTGTTGATTTCCTTTGTTTTCGGCTCATGAATTATTAATGAGTTTGTGATGAATTAATAATTATTTTCTAAAATGGACGTCATTGTTGCCGTCATGTTTGATAAAAGACCATGATATATAAAAACATCTGAAGTTGAAAATGGCTCTAATATTTTAACAATTTTCTAACAAAAATATACAGTCAATGCATCGACAGTGTCAATAACATAAAAGATGTGATATCAAAAAATCTCTTTTCTGTTTCAACAAATAACAGGGTCCTTGGAACGATAGTTTAAAAACAGTATGAATTGCTATATAACTGTAATATTTACTACATATTAAATGGTTCGTGAGTGGTCTTAACGCTGCTTTTCTGCGATCTGATTGGTTCTTGAGTGGTCTTTACAAACCCGTAAAGACCGGTCATTACAAAACAACAGAAACATTTTAAAAATTAAGAAAAAATTGAGGAAATGTGAGAAATTTAAAAGAGCCATATATTAAAAACCTTATAAACCTCATTTGGTCAGTCTTTACGAAAATAATTAATCCTGCCCTTGGTGATTTTGCACAGAGCTCGCTCCTTCGTCGTCGCTCGGTCTATACTGAAAGACCGCGGGTAGGGTAATTTTGCTGTAAAGATCTTTCGCTCGGTCAATAAGTGTTTATTATTATTTTTGTATCGTGAGCCATAAAGAACGTCTGCGAAGGAGCCTGAGGCTAGCGGAAAAGCCTTTCCTGCAACCTGATTGGCTGCAGCAGTGGGCGGAATTTTACGATATTTTGACCACGGTCACGGAATCCTAAATGCTAAAACTTTTTATCGTGATTTTTGCTTTATTATTAACTGGAAAGTGGAAAACTAATGCAGAATTTGAAACTAAAGTATTTTCTTTGTTTTTCTTTCCTTATCCAAATAATGCAGTGTAACTCAAGTCTTTTACCTTGTATAATAAAAAAATTAATATGTTATTTACCGTTTTTGGTCGGTCCGGATAGAGTAATATTTGCCCTCGGTCTCAAAAACGTCCCTCGGCCTGCGGCCTCGGGCCGTTTTTGAGACCTCGGGCAAATATTTCTCTATCCGGACCTCGCAGCCGGTAAATAACATATATTTAAATAGTGTGAAGTAGGTCTTATAATCGCTTTCGAGGATGTAATATCTTGCTCTATTTTTTAAAAATCTATTTTCTGTTTCAAGAAATAACATGGTACTTGTATATAACTGTATTATTTCTACTTAAATAGTGTGTAGGAGGTCTTATAATCGTTAGAGCATTAATTGTGAAATGTAAATTTGACTAGCTCTGACGAAGGAACTCCTCTCGACTGAAAGGAGTTAGATAACCTACACATGACTAAGGAAGTAACAGCTTTATTTCAACATGATATCTCAGCTCAGTTACATTAGCTGTCCTACCAGAGCCACTGAATATATTTCTTTTTCACACTAACTTTTAGAGATTTCGATTTGTAATTCTTCCTTAGTGAGACACAATTTGATTGGTTGATACATGGTCACATGACGTACAACGATTATATGAATCGTGTTATTCTGCGTTTTTCTGAAAAATTGACAAATACCCGACTTTATTCCCCGAACTATAAAATATTTATTATTTTATGTATTTTTATAAACTTTGCGGCCTCATCCAGACTATAGAGAACAAATTAAAAGGTTGTTCCTTATTTAAACTTTTGTACTTTTAGTGAGACCATAGGTTTATAATAAAGCACTTCTTGTTATGTAATTCTACAATGGATTCAATACCAGTATTAAAGAAGGCGAAAGATAGCATGATTGTGGTCTATACATGAATAGATAGTGAAGAAAGTGGCAGATGAATATTAATAAGAATTGACGAGTTAGAAGGTAGAGTAAGTATCTTAGAAAGTTTACTAATTTCTTAGATAAATCCTAAACAACAACATTAATAAAATATTTTCCTTTATCTTTGCTTAGATACTTTTAGTAATACATTTAGATATACATTTACTCAGGATTTCATATCCATTATTATTTTATGACTCTTTTAGACAACAGCAGCACCACAGTTCCTTAATAATACGACAGCCTTGCCAACAGAAAGTGGTTTCCCTGCTGGATACTTCGTCAATATTTACATTATTGTCATTATGAGTTCCTTTGCATTAGTTCTAAACGCTATCCTATTGGTCGTCTTCATAGTTGACCCCCTGCGGTGCTTACGTAACGTCTCTTCTAGTCTGATTATCAACCTCGCTTTGGCTGATTTAGTGACGGCGACCACGATCCTTATTTGGGCAACGGGAATATGGCATTGGCAACCACCACTTCTGTTTAATGTAGTATTTTCACTCATATGGTTTGGTTACACAGCTTCTTTTCTGACCATTACCTTGCTGTCTTGCGAAAGATTCATTGCTATCAAGTACATATGGTCAGCGGAAAGAATTGTGACGAAGCAAAGAACGATTTATGCTATCATCACAATATGGCTATTATCGTCTTTGGCTTTTATCAACATGTCCCCAAATTACAGAAGCTGTTATATCATATCATTATCGACTGTTTTTGAACTTTGTGTTCTGGTAGTCATCGTCTTTTATTATAAGTTGTGGAAGATCCGACGTAAACACAGTCTAGGAGAGAATCCAATTGCTGTGAAAGAAGGAATGAAACTAACCAAAGTTGTATTTCTCCTCTCCATAATCCTCGTCATCACAACCCTTCCACTCATGACCATCTATCAGATTATATTTTTGGCAGTACGAATATGTGAGAAAGAGTTTTGCCTCGGGAAAACCTTCTATGCACTTCCTCTTCAATTTTTTCCCGTTTTTACCCTCAACTTTGGTTTGAATCCTGTGATCTACGCATGGAGGTTGCCAAAGTACAGACGGTCCTTCTACCAGGTCTGCTCAAAATTATTTAAGAATATTACTGGGCAACGTAGTAAAAGCTCCGAGAATAGAGAAGTGGGTCATTGTTCGATGATAGCCCTCCCGGAGTTTACCAGTCCTTCCTGTGTAGCCATTAAATCGATCAGGAACAATAATATATATTCACTTACTAAATGAAGTAATACTAGATGAAGTAATTTTACCTTTAAAGTGCCACTGTCACCAAACTTTTGTTTCCATTTTATTTCCCTAAATGAAAATGTGCACGTTCCGATTTTGAAATCTTCCTCATAGGACGAAATGTGGTCGAACAAAAGTGATTTTATCAACGGTTGAAATAGCGAAATGTGCCACTTCGGATGCGAAATTTTGCTGTCGCTTTATTGGGCGCTGTGACGTCATACGTACGACATACATGACAAAGAGAGAAAATGGTTACATCTTCAACTGGTTCGTCTCGTCGTCATGGGGGAAAATATCGTGTTGCTGGCCGTTCTAAGCAAACTAGTCGTATTAACAGCCAATTTAAAGAATTTTCTGTGTCAACAGTGCCATATGTGTCATACTTACGACATCACAAACGAAAACAACTGGTGGCGTTGAATTTCGCATATCAGAAAAATATTCAACCACTTGAATTTATCGGAAGAAGCCCATCGATAAATCGCAAAAGTTTGAATATTTTAACAAAAAATTGGTGTCAGTGGCACTTTAAGAGTTTAAAATAATATATATAAGATTGAGCCCGTTATCAGCTCTGTTGATGTAAAATTACGCACGTTGACAGTTGCAGTTGTCCGAGATGTGGCCTTCCAAGCCTATACGTTGCTGAAGTTGCTCTAACACAAGGCTTACATATGCGTAAAGCAGTGTTTTAACTGATAAACAAATAAAGTCTATTTAAGATAGTATATTAAGTCTATTTACTGTCGCTCTTAAAGTCAGTATATGATCTCTATCATATGAACTCCGCTTGTATTTTGACTGCAGAACCCCTAAAGACGCTGCGAGGGCCGCTTTTTCGGATCGAAGTACAGAGCGAAATATTTGTTTCTGCCTCATCAACAATAATTTAAGCTCTCGTCGCCATGTTGTATTTGATACCACAGGGATACCATGCCACGTCTTTAGATATTTCTGTTTTTTACTTGGCGTTTTTATATAAAGGGGATCGTTCAAAACAATTATAGGAGAGCTGGCGGCTTATAGGCTAAAAACAATCTCTCCCAGCTGTGGAATGCAACCCAATGTGGTGGCGAAAGCCAAAGTTATATTTTATAAGGCGTGAACAACTGATGTTTTATTTGTACAAATTATATTAATTTTAATATTACCTGAAGTAATTAAGAAATAAAAAAACGTGTTGCGTGTAATGACACGAAAACAATGGCTGGGGTGGGTAAAAAATATATATATATATATGGGTATATATATATATATATATACTAAAACGAATGTGATCGATGTTGTTCACGGAACGTTGAAAGTGCTCAATAACATAATTAAGGTAGAGCGAATATATAGTGAAAGTGGTCTTACCTCAAAATGATAAAAGCCGCAACTGTCAGTTTCACGCTCATAGGCGATCTTCAGACTAATTACATAAGAGAATCGTAGCGCTTGTATATATATATATATATATATATATATATATATATATATATATATATTATATATATATATATATATATATATATATATATATATATATATATATATATATATATATATATATATATATATATATATATATATATATATATATATATGCATAATGCAACGCTCGCTACCATTGTGGCAGTTTGAGCGTTCTGGCCCCATGCGCACTTCACGCTATCTGGATGTTCTGATCGCCGGTGCTATCCCACAAGCGGTTGTCGTGTATAATAGTCCAGCCAGACTCATCCAGAACAGCGAAACACGTGTCTGCAACGAAAAGTTTATATATATATATATATATATATATATATATATATATATAGAAAGGATTTATGGTGAAGGAAAATCTCGAGTGTTGGAATACATACATTTTAAGACCAAACCGGGACCAGTTGCGAAAAATGCAACTTTAAGGCCTTCCGGCTGGGAATTGAACACGCGACCCTGCGATGCTGAGCTACGGAAGCCGTTGCCGAGAGCCTAGTCACGAGTTCTGTATATAAAGTGGTGGTAATGCCGGGATAAGATTCTGGGTATATTATAGGTAATATTTGGCATTTCACTCGATCAAACTACATGTTGAAAGGATTTATGGTGAGACATGCATATACATATAATACATATACATCGTAATGTTCGCTTCAGTAATATGTCTTACGCACAGGTTAAAAGTTAAAAAGTTTAAAAACTACCAAACGTAATTTTAGACTACAATGTCATCTTCAGGGTTCAAATTGACCTACTAACCTTCGCCACAGCTCAAAGCTCATGAGTAATCAAACCGTAAACCTTTATTGCGTAAACAACCTGTTAACAAACATCTTTTGTATACTATAATAAAATTGTCGTACATTATGTAATAAACGATTGGTGGTAGCATATAGGAAACGAGACCATTGGTTGCGTTATAAAACAACCCATGGTTATAAACAAGTTTTATAAGCTTTAGCAAGCTTATAAGCGAGCTTTAAGTGACTTTGTCACCTATCCCTCGTTTTGAACGTTATCTCGATCATATTTAACCGTTTTCAATTCTGAAAATAGATTTGGAATTAGCGAGTGTAAATACATAACACACGTACCTATTATATATATATATATATACACATATATTATATATAATGAATGGTTCATTGACTCAAAGTCTTACTAAATAACGTTTCACATCAATTATATATCATTCTTAGTTTCAACACGTCTTTCTTTCGTGATGTTGTGGAAAATCATTCACTACAACAAGTAACCGTGGAAGAGGGTCTCTTAATCAAGTGACAAATAATAAAGTAATGACGTCGACGTATCTCCCGATTTGTCACTTCCGTTCACAAGGCGTTCGTCACTTCCGTTCGTAACGTTCTTTGTTCCGTTCGTAACACTGTTTGTTCCGTTCGTAACGCTCTTTGTTCTGTTCGTAACGCTCTTTGTTCTGTTCGTAACACTCTTTGTTCTGTTCCTAACGCTCTTTGTTCTGTTCGTAACGCTCTTTGTTCCGTTCGTAACACTCTTTGTTCCGTTCGTAACACTCTTTGTTCCGTTCGTAACGCTCTTTGTTCCGTTCGTAACGCTCTTTGTTCTGTTCGTAATGCTCTTTGTTCTGCTCGTAACGCTCTTTGTTCTGTTCGTAACGCTGTTTGTTCTGTTCGTAACACTCTTTGTTCTGTTCGTAATGCTGTTTGTTCTGTTCGTAACACTCTTTGTCCCGCGTTCGTAACGCTGTTTGTTCTGTTCGTAACGCTCTTTGTTCTGTTCGTAACGCTGTTTGTTCTGTTCGTAACACTCTTTGTTCTGTTCGTAACGCTCTTTGTTCTGTTCGTAACACTCTTTGTTCTGTTCGTAATGCTCTTTGTTCTGTTCGTAACACTCTTTGTTCCGTTCGTAACGCTGTTTGTTCTGTTCGTAACACTCTTTGTTCTGTTCGTAATGCTCTTTGCTCTGTTCGTAACACTCTTTGTTCTGTTCGTAATGCTCTTTGTTCTGTTCGTAACACTCTTTGTTCTGTTCGTAACGCTCTTTGTTCTGTTCGTAACGCTGTTTGTTCTGTTCATAACACTCTTTGTTCTGTTCGTAACGCTCTTTGTTCTGTTCGTAACACTCTTTGTTCTGTTCGTAATGCTCTTTGTTCTGTTCGTAACACTCTTTGTTCCGTTCGTAACGCTCTTTGTTCTGTTCGTAACACTCTTTGTTCTGTTCGTAACGCTCTTTGTTCTGTTCGTAACGCTCTTAGGTTGGATAGTGAAATTGCTGATAGTGAAATTTCGCTACCAGGATACAATATGGTACGAAAAGACCGTAATAGGCATGGTGGTGGAGTCTTGCTGTATATTAAGGATACATGGAATTTTTTGACTAAAGACTTAAATTCCGATCTTGAGATATTGACTGTTGAAATCATTGGAAAATTCATTAAACCTTTCTTAGTCAGCACATGGTATAGACCACCGGCAAGTGAAATAAAGGTGTTTGACTCATTCGAAATATTTCAATTGCGATATCCTTGAGAGGTCTCATATTTCGCATACTAATAGATTGGTATCCTTGTACAACGAATACCAAATACAAACAACTAATCAAGGAACCCACACGTATTACAAAGACTATACAATCATTGATTGATCACATAATTACTACAGCACCATATCGTATTCGTAAAAGTGGTGTCTATCATTTATCTATTAGTGATCACAGTCTGATTTATGCTGTGCGTCGCCTGATTTCGCCACGCGAACGACCACGGGTAATTGAGACTAGAAATTATAGACATTTTGATATTAACCACTTTACTACCGATTTGAATGAAGTGGATTGGGATCAAATCGAAATATTTGATAACCCTAATAATATGTGGTCTGTCTGGAAGGAACTGTTCAATAAGGTATTGGATATCCATGCACCTGTAAAAACTAAACGAGTTAGAAATTTGGATGCTCCATGGATAACCACTGATTTAAAGAAACAGATGTTTCGTAGAGATAATTTAAAAAAACGCGCAGTAAAGAATCGTTCTGAGGCAAACGGGAATGGCTAAATGGCGTGGGTGGGTGGGTCGTGCGTCGTGCGTCGTGGGTAAAATAAAATAAAATAAAATAAAATAAAATAAAACAAAATAAAATAAAATAAAATAAAATTGAAATGAAATGAAATGAAATGAAATGATATAAAATAACATGAAATGAAATGAAATGAAATAAAATAAAATTGTAGATTTCGATACCGGAAAATTGTAGATTTCGATGTCCAACACACTTAATTTGTACCCGCTTAAGATTTTATTACCAACTTGCACTATATATATATATAGAATATAATATGTAATTGCCCGAAGAAGGAAGTTAGTAACGTCCGAAACATGTCGCAAATAAAAGCAAAATTCCAAAGCGTTGTGTTGTTTATATATATATATATATATATATATATATATATATATATATATATATATATATATATATATAATATATATATAATATATCGCTCGCAGTCACAACACTCTCTCTCACTTCCAGTCTTTTTCTCACGCGGTTAACTATATATAGTTTTTGTTCTATTAATATATTTCGCTAATTAGGCCAATGCAATGGCGGTTTCAGTTTACCCAACTTTAGCGTCCACCGCCCGCATGGGCTTGAAACATTATTCAAAATAATTTTCATTATTGGTAGATTTTCCACATCAGGACTTTCAAATATACTATTTGCATCAGCGATGATCGGTCGCCATTTGTTCAAGATCATCCGCAAATTCCCGAAACGACGATAGTGGTGTGCGTGATGTCCACAGATCGGTTTTATATTTTCGGACCAGATAATGAATATGATTCAAATAATGAATAATGAACAAAAGCCGCATCACATTTTGAAAATCCTCGTTAAAATAATTATGTATTGTATCTGAACTAGCGTTTATGGCGGCTGGTTTATCTACTGCTTGTGCACTTCGGACAGTGTTCCTAGACTGTGCCACGGACTGTATTCTCCTGAGTATATTCTCCTGAGAATCTTACCGTTCCTGAAAAAAATTGCCATAAAGGAAGCGGACGGTGTATTTTGCGGAATGGCGGAACGGCGGAGTGATTTAAAAAATACTTCTTGAATATAGAGGATGTCCGCCAAAGAGACACACATTGATATTCCACCCCCAGCAGCGAAACTACTAACGACCACCCACCCCACCAACCTTTGACTGATTGCGATGGATATACCGACGACCCTCCGACAGATCCCGACCGCTTCGAGTTGGCCTACGAACACCTTCCAACCCCATCCGACCACATCCCGACGACTCCTGAGTCTTCCAACCACTGTCCGACCACTCCCGAAGTTTTCCCGACCACCTCCGAAGTCCTTCCGACTGATTCCGAAGTTGTTCCGACAATTTCCGGTGATGTACCGATGGCTTCCGAAGATGGGACGAACACTTCCGAAGTTGGCCCTCACGTCACGACCTTCCGACCCGTTTCCCCGTCGTCCACCAAACAGTCCGACAGCGACGTAGCAGATGGCGTCCGTCCCAGTATATACGCGACCTCCTCCGCGACACCCTTGTCGTACCACCAGACATCTATTCCCGATGATCGTGATGACACACCTGAGACGGCCTATAGAACAGTCGCGAGCGATCTTCGGTCCAGCGCCGAACCTCGACCGCGACCCTCCGTTCCGGATGATACCGGAGTCGGACCCACCTGACACTGAAAATATTGTCAACACCCCCGACAATGCCGCCCTGCGAAAATAATTCCGGGACCACTGGGTAGGGCAATTCAACCTAGGTCGGAGAACGCGTCCCACGGCAGCTCTATGCCTGGAGTTACCCGATCGCCCATCCGCTCGCCCACCACATGGCCACTTCCGCCCACGCTTCGACAGAGCTGATTTTAAATTTCATTTCACTTCATCCTGGTGTACCGGGATATTGCGTTTATATGGACAAAATTTGTCCCGCTTGACCGGGATCCGCAGGCGGACATTATTATTACTAGAAATACGAATTCGCAATAATCCCCTCGCCCGCCTTTTCTACCCCCCCCCCCCCCCCCACGAAATTTCTCCATCCATGGTGCCCAGACCTCGCACGCCGTGGCCGTGTATTATTTCTGTTTTGCAAAAATTCACAATTTCCAAAAGCCCGTTTCGTCGAAGAAATGTTTGAACGTTATCTCGGCCAATATTTAACAGATTTAAACTCTGAAAACACATTTGGAATTAGCGAGTCAACATACATAACATACGCGTTTACTATATTACGAGAACGTGAGTACCCTTCGTAAAAACGGTTTATGTACTTAGAAATTAGTCGATTATAAACTGGTCATTTCATCGTATATTATTTTGAACGTTATCTCGATCAATATTTAACCGTTTTCAATTCTGAAAACAGATTTGGAATTAGCGAGTCAAAATACATCACATATGTGTCTACTATATTACGAGAACGTGAATACCCTTCGTAAAAATGGTTTATGTACTTAGAAAGTTAGTCGGCTTTGTCGGCTAAATAATGATTAGCCGGTCACTTCGCGCCGGGCGAGGGGATTATTGAAATGACATTCCCAATCAGGTTTTTCAATGCCAATTTACAGAATGTTTAAGTTATAAGCTAAACTAGAAATACGAATTCGCAACAATCCCCTCGCCCGCCTTTTCTATACCACCACCCCCCACCCCCCCCCCCCCCCCCCGCCCCTATGGGAATTTCCACATCCATGGTACCCAGACCTCGCACGCCGTGTATTTGTGTTTTGCAAACATTCACAATTTGCAAAAGCCCGTTTCGTCGAATAAATATTTGAACGTTATCTCGGCCAATATTTAACCGATTTAAACTCTGAAAACAGATTTGGAATTAGCGATTCAACATACATAACATACGTGTTTACTATATTACGAGAACGTGAGTACCATTCGTAAAAACGGTTTATGTACTTAGAAATTAGTCGGCTTTAGTCGCTATAAGCCGGTCAATATTATTTTGAACGTTATCTCGATCAATATTTAACCGTTTTCAATTCTGAAAACAGATTTGGAATTAACGAGTCAAAATACATAACATATGTGTCTACTATATCACGAGAACATGAAGACCGTTCGTAAAAATGGTTTATGTACTTAGAAATTAGTCGGCTAATCGGCTTTGTCGGCTATGATACTTCATCGTATATTATTTTGAATATCTCGATCAATATATAACCGTTTTCAATTCTGAAAACAGATTTGGAATTAGCGAGTCAAAATACATACTCTGGCTCTTTTGGAAAAAACGCTTTGAATCATGTGACGGTCAATTTAAATATTAATGCCAATCTGAGTATCTAGTTACCAGGACCAAATTTTCCGATGTCGCGCGGACGGCCGTTGATGCATATATAAAAACAAACAAACTCGATTCTACTCTGCCCTTCCCCCCGTCATGATAAGGGACTAAACGCCGGTCGATATTAGCACCCTCGCCCTCAGGCCTTCGACCTTCGGCCGGCGCTTCGCGCCGGGCGAGGGGATAACATTTTAAAATCCTAATACAAGTAGTATAGAAAGTGGGGCTACCAGCGCATTTTTCCATTTTTCGTGCTTCGCAACAAAAATTGAAAAAGTTCGCTGTTACCACCACTTTCGAGACTACTAAAACGAGACGAAATAAATTAGACTCGAAAACCATCACACGTTTCCCAAAATGGTTTTTCAAGTGTTAGTACGTAGAAGCCGCAACTCTCTTTTACGACTGGTCATCCTTTTCCCGAGTACAGTATGTTTAAACCTCTCGTCTAGTTCATCACGTTCTAAGCTAGTCTTAGCGAAGAGTTGTCGTTTGATCTCTCTAATCTGGTAGATAAATAATAACTCTTTGTTGAGTCTCGTTGTCTTTTCTTCCACTGATTCCTCACGTTCTACACTACTCTTCATGGCTACAGTACTCATTAAGTTAGTATATACTCATGTCTTTAGGTCGTTTTGTAAATTATTGTAATTAGATAGCACTGTCTCCTTCATTCAGGGTTCCCCCTCGGGGATTTCCCCTCTAGCCATATGGCTAAGTATGTGTTTACTAGTTGTTAGTCCACCTGATAACAACCCTAAACAAGGGAGGTAGGGGGATACGTATGATATAAACTTCTCTACATCTCTTTTTAGTAGCTGGTCAGTGTTCAACTCGTTTTCGAGCTTCTCAGGTGACTCTATAGCGTCGAATCCTCCTAACGCGTGGGCGAACTTGCTTATTAAAAAATCACAGAGGAACACGTTCGCTTTCTCCATTCTTTTTACCTCCCATTCTTCATAGATCTTATTGATAACTTTAGCTGAGGCCTTTTTGAGATAAGCGATGGATTGGTCTATCTCACCATCCTCTGAGAGTCTTCTTAGTTCGTTTCGTTTCTTATCTACGTCAGTTTGCGGAGTGTCGTCAACTTGTGGTGTGTCGATTTGTGGCTCGTCAATCACTTCCTGTTCTGCTTCTTGTATGTCTTCAATGAGTTCGTCAATTGTCTCAAGATTTTTTGTCTTGCGTTTTGGCATGTCCTATATTATACGATATGTTTTGTTTTTGTGGAATAACTATTTCGTATGAGTATGGACTATGGATGCCTTATAAGTATCTCCAACCTTACGTGTTCGTTGTCTATCGACTGTTATGTTTTTGTGGAATAACTATTTCGTATGAGTATGGATGCCTTATAAGTGTCTCCAACCTCACGTGTTCGTTGTCTATCAACTGTTATGTTTTCGCGGAATAACTATTTCGTATGAGTGTGGATGCCTTAGAAGTATCTCCAATCTTGCGTACTCGTTGTCTTTCAACTGTTTTATTATTTTCTGAATTTCCGCTTTATCAACTCCGTTGAGATAATCGTCTACGATAATTTTCATATCGTTTCTGTTAGGGTTGTAGAATGTTACTAACTTTGAGATGTTTTCACGACTATGGTTTACTAATTGAGGTTAGTTGTTGTGTTATGACTATTGTGGATAGTTTGTAATGTCTAGCGCTAAAGGCTAGTTTAACTAGTTCGCTTGTTCTGTTTTTAACGTCCTGCCCACCAGCACAATCATCTAATATTATTAGTGAGTTGGTACCTTTATAAGTGTCAGTCACGTGTTTGAGGACTACGTTGACCTTATCTTGCTCACACTGAATAGCGATAAAGTCTGGGTCTCTCAAGTATTTCCACTCTGTGTACGTTTTGTTCCATTCAAATGTTGGACATATAAGAATGATGAAATCGAAGTGATTCATGTAGTCTTTCTCTATCATATCCAAAAGGTAGTACGTTTTACCGCAGGCTGTCATACCAACAATCAGCATGTTAAAAGGTGTTTTCATATAGAATACTATATGTTTAGTACTGGATTGATTGTAGATCATTGTTGATGAAGTTTACGAGACCGTCGGAGAGCACGAATATTCTACACATAACGTTCGCTGTTGTGACTTCTTTATTGATTTCCATCAATATTCCTGACTGAGTGTTCACAATCTTTTTTCCAGTTGCAACTTTCACATTATCTTCGATAGATCTAAGGTCAACAACCAAAGCGAAACCGTCTTTGTAAAACTTTTGGATAGTCATATGCTGGTCGGAGTCTAGTCCTTGTCCGAATAGTCTTTTCGCTTCTACCCAAAGTCTTGATTTTGGTATTCCTTGACTATAGACCATGTTCGGCACACCTTCTATGGTGAGTTTGACTGACTCTATGTTTGGATAGATGAACTCTTCACTATCAGTTCTTGTTTTGTTTGTGAAGAGTAAAACGACAGATTTCATCGATTTTCTTGGTAGATTAATATTCTCATTCACGAGTGTGATTCCTTTATCCCACTCCACAGTCTTCATTAGCGTGACGTGTTCGTATGATAGAGACCTACCGGATGCGTATAGAGATGATACTTCATCAGCAATCTCTTGGTTCTCGATAGTTTCGTACTCCAACTCAAGGTTCTCTAACGTATAGCCAGCCACAGCTGATCCAGATTGAGCCACCATAATATCAGACGCTTTAGGGAGTGTGATTATATACCTGAAATTGTTGTTCATGTTGTATGGTGCGTATAGACCATGATCTTCTAGAATCTTGTCGATTTGAATCTTTTGTTTAGTGTTATAGATGGAGAACATCAGACCATCACTAACTTTTTGTGTGTTTCCACTGGCTGCGCCACTGTCGTCCTTCGAGATTAACTTTCGAAGGTTCTCGTTTGCTATACCATATTCGACCATCTGGTCTCGATCACTGTTAGATTTCCAGAGGTCTTTGTACGTACCGATGACGCTTTCACCACTATTGTCGTACACGGACTCACCAGCTAGTTTTACCACCAGTCTCTCAAATAGTAGTCTCGAAAGGTTGTTAAGAAACCATGATTTCGCATTCGAACTCTTAAAGTCGAATAGAATATGGAGACTAGAGGGTACCAAACAAGTGTTACCCTTTGTTTTCGGGATATTGATGTATAACTCCTCCCCTGGATTGGCTTTGTTGGGGTTTAGCGTTACAACGTTACGGGTTCTTGTGCCTTTGATAGAAGATATTTCACGACGTCTATATCCAGGAAGCAACTCTTTTTCATTAGTATTCATACTATATATTATAACACATGTTTTATTTCCTCTGTTTGTACTGATCGTAGACGAACCAAGCTAGTGCTATCGCTAGTATCCACAAATTAGATGCTAACCAAGATATGCCTGCAGCTCCCCACTTTAGCACAGTCGCTACCATATTTAGCAGTCCAGACAGTAGAGGGCCAGCCTTTGTGGCTAGGTTAGCTATAGCTTTTCCCAATTTTCCAAGTGCTTGGCCACCTTTGAAGACAACACTTCTAGCAGATATTATAATTGTGGTGATAAAAGAGGCTATGGTTATTCCTAAAGCTGAGGCGCCTAACCAATTTTCTCTAAACCACTCCTTTATTTTTTGTAACCGAGTGATGTCCTCTTCTTGTCTCTCTCTAACCTCCTCACGTTCCAATTTATTTAAGGTTCGACCCTTAGCTATCTCGAGACCTGTCAATCGCTCAAACAATTCTCTCCTCTTTATGGAACCGTGTTCCTCTTTATTCATATCGTCTGCAGTCTTGTCAATAGCGTCCTGAAAATGGTCGGCTTGTGCTTTTAGAAATAGTGGTCTAGTGTATGGGTCGATTGTATCACTTGGGTTTAGGACACCTATTAACTCACGATTTTCTTCTTCTGTTAAACCAAGTACGTTATCGTAGTTCGCTTCTGTTCTAATTACTGGGAAGTCTTCACTTGAAACTGTGGTGTCTTCTGTTCTATCGTCAGTTGTTGGGGTGTCTACTGTTCTAGCGTCAGTTGTTGTCGTTGTTGAGGTGTTGGGGATTTGTTCGATCAACTGTTTAAACTGTTCAATCGCACTCTTACTTCTACTGTCTTTACTGTAGATTAAACCATTTCTTCCAGGTTTTAGTATTAGTTTAGGTTTCGAGTATTCACCATCTTCTCCTACCGGTTTGAAAAGAATAGAACCTGAGGGTGTCACATATGACCTATTGACTATGTTCCTTGACACATCGTCATTACTAAGTCTTTTTTTATACAATCTATGTATTTTTCTATCTATTAGATTGGTTCTTTTTATATCATTTTCTACAATCTCTTTGTTGAGTTCGTTTAGTTTACCCAACCTTCTTTCTATTTCGTCCACCTCTTCGAAAGCTAAACTAAAGCTCTCATCGTGGACGTCACCATATGTCTCCGGTTCAGCAAACACTACTGCTGAGGCCTCAGCGGTGACATTACTACCCTTACTAGTGATTAACACTGTTTTTCCGTCATCATTACTTGTGAATAATGTCTCCATATATCTGTTTTGTACTCTGCGTTTTATAGCTCTAGTCTCTATCTCTACTTCCACCCTGGTGATTGTGGCGAGTCTATAACTATATTCTTGGTCTGTTTCACCTTTTACAGGTGTAGCATTGTTAAGTGTCTTAAGCTCTTCTTTTAACTGCTCGTCTGTATACTCCTTAAACTTTCCACGGTCTTGCATTTCGATTTCATCAAATCCTTCAGCCATTATATACTACTAGATATTTTGAATATCGCTTTCTGGTATCCATGAATTGTGTTTACTGTCGTAGCCAAGCCACTTGACCAAAGCCATCTTTTTACCCTTAACCTTCTTTCTCTTTAGTATCTTCTCAACTTTATATACATCGTCTTTTTTATCAACAGCTGATAGCTCTTCCTCGTAAAACTTACCAATGATAGGTTCCCCTTCGTGGTCCTCTATCTCGTACACAGTAGGGTCACCACGTATGACCTTTGTCACTTTGAATAGCTCCTCAGTGAAATTAGCCTCATACCCTTTTGCAAATATGCTCTTGTACTTTGATATCCTGACAGTCTCACCTACTTTAAACTTTGGTAGTGGGTAGTCACCGAAATGGTGTCCAAACAACGTCGTCCATACTTTGTTTTCGTTTTTCTTGTTAACGTCTTTAGGTTTCATTAGAATAGTACTATGTTTGGTATTATTGTAATTTTCAACGAGTTGGTCTAAAATGTCAATCCACTTGTATGTTCCTTTACTGTAGAAGTACTTCCACATAGACGTCTTGAGTGTTCTGTTAAACCGTTCTACGACTGCTGCCTTTTTATCAGAGTTCGTGCTGAAGTACTTCACATTGTGTTTCTCCAATAGATCCTTCACACCAACGTTGTAGAACTCCTTACCATCGTCAAACTGAACCAGCTTTGGATACTCACCAAATCTAACCTTAGCCTTCTCCAGTAACTTTGCGACAGCCTTAGTCATGTTTTCTGTGTCTTTCCTGTAGACAGGTATGGTAAACGCATACCTACTAAGGATCTCAGTGGCTGTTAGTATCCAGTAGTACCCGTTGTTCTTGTGCTTGTACTATATCGACCAAGTCCATCTGTATCTGCTCACCCAGATAGTCAACAAATGTTTGTCTAAACTTATGTTTCTTAACAACTGGTTTGTACCTGGTGTACGTGTCTTGAGATTTTAGCCAGTCCTTTATCTTTGCCCTACTAACGTTTAGGCCGTCTTCTTGTGCCTTTTGGTACAGTCTCTCAGCAGACTGGTAACCAGTTGATGGGTTGTAGTAAATACCTCTTAGTTCTTGCTCTACATCCATATACACTACATGATGTGTAAATCTAACAGCACCTCGCCAACGTTAACAGTGTTGTCATCCTGGTCTGTTATCTTAAATTCTAGTTGGTTGATGACTCCTTTGTTTATTGGGATTTTCGACCCAACACCAAAATGTTGTACAGAGCCCTTTAATGTCTGTGTGCTAGTTATTGGTAGTACTGCGATACAATCGCTTCTGTTACCGTTAACTATGTTCTTAGATCTGTCCACAATATTAGATGTTACTTGTATGTATCTCAGTCCTACGTTAACGTTCACAACGTTGGGACTGGTTTTTGTGGTGGTTATTGTAGTGTTTTCGTCAAATCCCAAAAGTTGTCCAAATTTAAACAGTTCTATTTGTTGATCAGTTGTTATCGTACACGTTGAGTCATGTCTGTTAGCCACTAGCTTGACGTCTCCTAACTCTTTCAAGTCGTCGGCGATCATTTTAAAGGTGTGGTACCCAGGACTAAAAACGTGATTATTACTGTTATAAGTTATCTTATCGTTAGCTGTGGTTACGTTAACGTAGTCCCAAAAGATGGTTGCCTCCTTCACCAATACATAAGGGTCTGAGTTAGTTGCTAGAACTGACTCTGGTAGGTCTACAGTTTTCGTTGAACCACTAATCAATACTACCACTCTCATATAACGTACGGTATGTTATGATGGACGCGTTCAAAAGAAAGTATCCTTATGCTGACAAGAATAGGTTTTTTCTTGATGTTGACGACAATATGCATATACATATATTCTTCGTGACAGAAACTAATATTGGTGACATTAGTATAGACTCGAGTAGGTTTGAGAGCAACCCGGAGTATACTAAGTATCTAACGATAAACAAACCAATGATAGTTAACCAAAAAGAGATAGCTAATGCCATACGCGTGGCTAAGCTGAATCTAGTGAAAAAGTACCCTCACGTCACTTTGAGCAGTTTGAGTTCGATCCAACTGTCTCACAAGATGGTGAGGTTAATGGCGTTGACATATATTTTAGAAACAACGACATCATAAGCACGAACATAACTAGTGATACCTTCAAAAACGACAAGAGTATGTGGATTTGGTTACACAACAACAAGTCTCCAAAAGGTCACGACGACAAGTTTCCAAAAATATGGCTCTCTGGTGGAACTATCCAACCATTACCGAAAGGTCGCAAGAACCACTGGGGACTTTGGGATGGTTATCCAACGGAAAACGTGTTGAACTACCCAGTGAATAACTTTAGAGTCTTCGTTAATCAAAAGAACTACTTTCTCTCAAAGCTACCAATATTACAAATCACCACGTCAAAGACAAAGTCAAAGTGGGACGATAATGAGAGCTACTATAGGGTCGTGTTTGCAACTTATTGTGCAAGTTTCTGTTGTGGAGTGTCGTTACAACACTTGTCACCCTCACAAGAAGTTCACCCTGTTATCACGAGTGTAATGAGGTTTCATCTGTACTTTACTGTTAGAAGACTTCTCAGAAGGATGGAAGGTGGTGAGAGTATGAGATCGATAAGTAGAGAGTTTGACGCTGTAGAATTGTATGGTAAGACAGACAAGATTCCTAGAAAACATTACTACCAGGGTAAAGTCCTTGCTGATGGTACAACAGGTGAGGAGAGAGTCTTCACGATTAACGACGTTAAGAACGACTACAAACGATACGTTCCTCTGGTGTCGAATGGTTTTACCAACATTGGGCGACAATACCTAAATCAGTCTATAGAAGTCTTTGTTTACTCCACACTTGGTGCACAAGCGAGAACACGTGTGTCAGTCGTTGGTGATTCCGCAGGCAGTCTAGAGACTCAACAAGAGTTCCGAAAGTTGGTGGAGGATAGTGTTATAAACTACGACGTGTCAACGTGGATTCTCAACATGAACAAGTCGATTAGAGACACTAACGTTGTTCAAAATCTTGCGCTGTCACCATCTACGTGGCTAATGCCAAGTAACGTGGTAATCCTCAAGAACAAAATCGCTGGGTACAACAACCTATTGAAGACTGCTACACATAGTATGAAGTTTGGGGTAAATAGTGGGTTAAACTACACGGAAACGACGGATGTCAAGAAAGTACACCAAGAAGGTGGAGAGCATCTGGAGACACTTGATAAGCCAAAGGTGACGCATCGTCTGACGACACCAAACGTGACACACCAGGAAGGTGGAGAGCACCTTGACAAACCACCAAAGGTGACACATCAAGAACGTCGTCTAGAGGTGACACCAGATGACAACACAACAGAGTTGGGGCTAGTTCTAGTGGTTTCAGCTGTGTCTGGCTATTTAGTAAGCAAATATATGTTATAACATAATGAGTCTAAGTTATGGATTTGAGGACAGAGACTACGAGAGTGACAAAATATTAAGAAGAGCGAAGAGACATCTAGACAGTGACCCTAAGTTAAGCGTTAGCGGTGGGAGGATGTCTGGAGATATAGATATGGCGTTCAGGGCACTCAAAAACATAGCAGATCCAGAAGATGATTTGGATGCTATCAGTAAAAAAGTGTTGGAGTCTGTATACTTATCGCAATACTTTAGAACGCAGTCCTATAACGTTCTATTTGATTTTAACGTCACAAAGCACGCTGTGAGTATGGTGGAATACCACAGTGGAACAAATAAAGTGAAAACCATTAGAGATAAAACAAACATGTTAGTACAATACGATCCAACGTATGGTCCTATTATTGGTGTTAACAATGGTCATAGCTTCCCATCCCCCGAGCTAACTCCAATTCCACTTGAAGCTGGAGTGCATTTTAACTGTCCACGTATGCAATACTGTGACATATCCATTTTTGTGGTAGTGAGGTTAGTCACCAGGGTTTCTACGAAAGATTGGGAGGCGATTATCTCAAACGATGATGGATCGTGGGACAAATACATAGGGTACAAAGGAGGTGATAAATTATCATATGGTGGTGGCTATCCAGTAAAGGAGTACACATGTACAATCCCAAATAATATCGACACCACCAAGAGACATATGATATCAATACATTGGCGGATGGGTAACTCCTACGTTAAGGTGAACAACATAAGATCAACAGACTCAGACTTCACAGCTAATTATGAAGAGATAGGGTCTCCTTACGTAACGATCTTTGGAGTGCATCGACCAAAAATACCACTCGCACCCTACAAGTATACCCGTCTTTGATAGAGTTCTACGGTGTGAGGATTGTCTCTGGCTACATGGCGAGCCGAGACATAATATTAGTTGGTAGAGATATGATGAAGGAATATAACGTGAGCTAAGATATATGAGGAAGAAGTCAGTTGCTGATTTCAATCACATATCAAAGGATATGTTAGAGGAAGAGGAACTAGAGCTCAAACGTTTGTACGCGTACTACCACAAACTAGAAGCCTGTTACAAATGGAAATACAAGAGGTTGAAGAAAATTAAACTATCGTTAAACATGACTAGCATAGGGCTAACGACAGTAGGAATTGTAGCTGGATCGGTAACCGCTAACCCTCTAATCATTGCTTGTATTAGTGGTCCTGGTGTGATCATCCAAGGCTACTTGGCTAAATCCAATCTGACGAGTAGAGTGGAGCATTGCAAGTTTGCGTACACTAGCTACAAAAAGATACTGACACAAATAAGATCGTATCTTAGAGGTCTTCCTTACAACGAGTCAACGTTTCTTTCAGACGTTAAAGTGTTGGACGATAATGTGACTGACTTATGCCCACCAATCAATGGAATGGTGAAAAGGTACAATAAAGTATACGAGACACAAGGGAGGTCGGAACCAGACCCCCCTTTAAGCACGGGTCTACACGTAAGAACCAGTAATGTGTCAGTCGACAAGTTCCAAGAGTAGGTGCTCAGAAGTATCACCAATTAGGAGTTTGTTCTGACCAACCCCCCAAAACGGGGGGGTTGGTCAGACCATGTGTTTGTGCTAAGCAAATTATTGTTTTTTAAACCCCGTCGTTTCAACGGGGTTTAAAAATATACACCCAAGTACAGTCTATATATCAGAACCAGGAGTATTAAGCAATTATTTTTTAATAATAGCTGACCCCCTAAAACAGGGTGTTAGCTTTTCTTAAAAATAACTGCTACTTTGGAGACTACAATTAAGATGTCCTAATAGCATGCAAATAGTAGTAAAATATTAAGACACTACATGTGACCCCCTACTGATAGTATGTTTGTGATCGATAGAAGGGTCACTTTGACCAAGGTCCCAAAATGGGACCTTGGTCAGATCACGCGTTCGTGCTATTAAGTGGTTACTTTCTTAAGATGACTGCTACTTAAACACAAAAATAAAACATGTGGTATATTATAGGTGATGAGTATCACTAAAATATTTAGAAATAACGACATGTCAGTCACTGCTGTAAAAGATGGAGACAATATTTGGTTCTATGGAAAAGAAGTCGCTAAGGCATTAGGGTATAAAAACGCGAAGTGGGCTATCAGTGTACACGTTGACGATACATATAAGGTCAAACGAAAGGTGTTTGAAGGGGGGCGCGAATCACGCCCCCCTTTAAACTTACAACCAAACACGATATTAATATCGGAGCCAGGAGTTTACGCTCTAGTCTTCTCATCGAAACTTGAGTCAGCCAAGAAGTTTCAAAAATGGGTATTCACAGAAGTCCTACCATCTATAAGAAAGACGGGCCAGTACATACAACATAACCAACTATCGATTATGAATGAGACAGATTTACACTACGACATTGTGAAGTACATTAGAGAGTACCACCCAACAATAGTCATCCCAGGGTTGGGAGAGTACCAAGACACATCTACTAAAAGAATAGATGGATGGAAGAAAGGTTACAGTGGTGGACAACCAGATTTGATAGTTCCGCAACTACACAAGAGATACAACGGTTTTGCTATAGAGTTCAAAACACCGAAAGGTAATGGGGTTATTAGGAATAATCAGTTGAGGGTATTAAGGAGACTAAGATCACAAGGGTACAACACGTTACTATCCTCAGACCAACATGAGATAATACATTTCATAGAGACATATATGACAGACTCCAGAGTTCTGTGTGAATACTGTAATAGGAGATTCAAGAGTGAAACCACATTGTCTAATCACCAAAGGTACTTTCATCGAATACTCTATCTGTGAGACGACCTGACAGATAATCTGTGAGATGACTGTGAGATGGTCTGTGACGAGATATCACGTATGGTATAGATGACTGACAACGAGTCCGTACCTATTATAACGTCGACAACAAGGGTTAAAGACCCTAAGAGAGTAGAGGCAGGCAAACGGTTGGCTGCTATATCTAAAGCAGCCAAAGAGAGGAAGATGAGAGAGAGAGTGATAAGTGAGGACGATAGTTTTAACTACGGATACATCATAGGCACTATAGGAGTGGTTATAGCCGCTGGTTCACTGTATTACACGATGAGGCAAGACAAACAAGTAGTAACCGAAGAGCCTAAGACCGTTGTTATAAAACCATCACGTAAACTCGACAGCCTCGATTAAAACATATCGTATAATATATGGCATCAATAGACAGAAAAGAACTGATGAACGAGCTATACGACGCAGCCCTTGTGACTGCTGGAGCCGTAGCCGTGTCGATGGCATCGAAGAAAATACTAAAAGAACCGTTGGGTACCCCCGAATCAGTGAAGGGCACCCTCAAGTTAGCGACTGCCGTAGGCGTTTCAACGCTACTCGTTAAGTGGGCGCAGAGCAAGAAATACTTACCTATTGACCCGTTCTCAAAATAATCTAACGTAATACATAATGGCTAGTGTGATAGCAGGTGGTTTGTTCAACGCTATAGCATTCGCAGGAGCTGGATTCATATTCAGCAAGCTAAACCACACCGGCTACGAGACAGAGATAAAGAGACACAACAAAGCATTGGAGAGTCTTTCAAGAGCGAAAGAAAAGTTCTACGAGAATGAGATTCGTCAGAGAGACAAAATTCAGGAATTAAGACAACAGTTGTCAGATGCTAACGCAGACATAAACGACACGAACCACGCTCTAGATCAGCTAAGACAAGTACTGACGATACAGTATGATGGGAAGACGTTTAGTAAAGAGCCTGAGTTGTCAGACTATTACAAACCTTCAGATGAGATGAAAGAATATCAAACGGTATTCGTTGGAGTTGTTGGGCTACCTTTAGGTTACTTAATATATAGAGTGTTATAGAAATGAGCGCTAAAACTTTGAAGGAGATGGCTATGGAATTTGATAAAAAGCGTAACTTGACAGAGACACTCTCTTACCAAACTCGTCAGATAGAAGAGTTGGAACAACTACTATTAGACGCTCTAAAACAGGTCACAACAATAAAGTGTGAGACACTAACCTACAACCACAAAGTTACCACACTATAGTCTAAAGATATATATAGTATAGTAACTTAGATGGTTGACGAACGTACAATGAGAATGTTCTATGCTGGGTATACATTGGATGAGATTGAGACATCAAAAAAGTGGAGTGGTACTACATTAGGGTACACATTGGACGAGATCAAGAATGGAGAGAGGAACCTAACACCAAAAAAGTGGTACGACACCACATACTGTTACGAGTGTAGTAACCACAGAACCCCAATCGAAGATGGTGTATTTAGTTGTAACAAGTGTGGAGAGACTACCTACGGACGCGTGAGAAACTTCGTACCTAACATTTGGATGTATAAGAAATCGGCTCATAGTTACAGTAAATGGTTAGAAAGAATGTTGACTAGCAAAAGACTAGTTAACGAGAGTGACATACCAACAGTTGTCAGTGATTTTGTAAAAATACTATGGTCTCTTAAAAGAAACAAGTTGATTGCCAAGAATATATCGAAATATATTTTCTATGTCATAAGAATATGCTCTAGAAGAGGTATAGAGTTGAGAGGTAGTCTTAACGACCTCAAACCTGGTAAGGTCAAGGTGCGATTCGAGTATAACCTGTATAGTGTAGTATACAAGGATCTAGGTTGGGACGGGAGAGGAGATCCATACTACAACGAGTGGGTAAATAAAATATATAGTAATATATAATGGCAAGACCAAAAATTTACCAAACCAAAGAAGAAGCTTTAAGAGCAGCCAGAGCGCAAACCAAAGAGTGGATGAGAACTCATAAGTGGGTGTGTGAGACGTGCGATCAGTCATACCATGTGACCTCTAAATATAAACACATCAAGACTAAAAAACATTTTAGAAATTTAAACAGCTAGTTCTGGACTATTTTGTAATGTCCATACGCATAGCTAGATACACCGTCTGGTAGTATATGTCGCTTGTCGTCAAAGCAGCTTAAGGATATCTTATTTATCTCATAGCTTCCTAGTTGGTGGCTCTTGCTGCGAATAGTTTTAATTATGTGAGACATCTGCTCACCATTTGTTAGGACACTTTTATAGTTGTCGTGTCTTATATTGTTTCTAATGGTACTCTTCTTGATACCCTTACCAGTCTTCCCACCTTTTCCATCATCTTTTATGTAGCTATACATTTTCGACCTTAAACCAACGAACTCAATGATGGGGACTCCTAATGTCTCATCCTTCATTTTACCAATAACCTTCTTGTTAGTTAGGTCGAAGTAAGGAGATGACTTATCATATCCACTAAAGTCGAACACTTCTTTGTTAGCGTACATGTCTTTGTACACATCCTCCGTCTCAATCTCATACATTAGACTATCCGTGTCTGTGAATAGTAATTTGGCTTTGTTGCCATATTTCTTTTTAATGTTACTGTAGTGGAAGTCGTACACCAATGTCTTTGATAAGTCTAGAATACACATACCTACGTATGCTGGTCTATTTAGAGTTCTTGTGAACTGCTACCAAGTTATTGTCAAATACCTTACTGCTTACAAAGGTCGGTTTTGACGTTAGTTTCTTCAGTTTTTCCTTGTCTGTTACTAATTCCACACTCACACGCTTTCGTAGATTCTCCATAGTCTTTCCGAATACACTATTATTCATGAGCTTGAAGAAATCCTTCTCAAAGTCGTTCCTCGCTTGGGTTCTCTTGTCCGTATTAAAGTCGATATATTGCTTGAGCCATGGTGACTGATCGAACTGAAGTACTCTATGTATCTTCTTAACCTTCATTCCCAAACTTTTGTATAACTGTAGGTTTCTATAATGAACGACGTACTTACTCTTATCACTTAGGTTAGGTATAAGTTTTGCAACCTCTCCAACAGATATCTTAAACTTGTTTTGGATCGTCATACAATAGTTTGACAACATACCACTACTCACTTTCATCCTCTCAGGGGCTAAAGGATAGTCGTTGTGAAGATCGTGCAACTCCTCTGGATACTCTAAATCAACCTCGAGTATCAACCCTTTGTCTGATTCGTTGTTATATTTATCTAGATTGTTGATGTCAAAACCTTCGACCCACTCAAACCCACCAGTCGGTAGATACTGACACATAGCCCAACCATAAAGGTTATTCGCATCTAAGTATACGATATGTTTCGATGGTTTACTACTATCATACCCCTTCATGTACTTGTTATTAGCTTCTCCGTGTCTATGTGTTATACAGGAGACACCACCCCGCATTCCTTTCTCAATAAACTGAAACATGTCAATGTTAGTCATCAGCTCTAGTTCCACTCCTGTCATCTTTAGAGCAGCGTCCCACGATAGTCCAGGTGATGTGAAGTAATGACAAGGATCTAACTGGTAGTGCTGTTTACACGTTCTTCTAAAGTTCTCGAACACGTCAGCCAGTAGTAATACGTCAGACTTTAGGTATAGGTCGTGGTACTCACCCATATTCTCCACACCCATTGTCTTCCACACTTCTTGAGCGTGCTCGTAGTCTGTGTCTGACACATGCTCGTCGTTTAGTATGCTGTAGAAACTCTCCTTTGACGGCAACTCAAGTTCGTTAAACTTATCGAAACTATCCATATAGTCATATGGGTACACACCTTTTCGCGACACCAACTCTAGCTCCTCACCTTTAAATAGTTCAGACGTGTACTTAAGACACTCTTTTGGTAGGTTGTTCACTAGGTTGGCTAGACTAGAGCTCATGAATTGGAAACTATCTAGAAACACTAGATGTTTACCTAACATGAACGCCATATATTTCTCCATATTATTTGGTATGACGTTGATTTTCAGACCAACCTTACCTATCTCCTGCATTATGAAGTGGCTATCGTACCCTCTTAGATTGTGAAATATGACAGGTATCTTATCAGTCAGTCTATAGTTCCTATTACATAACTGATGTGCTGAACCTCTATACTTACCAGTGACATGACAATGATCTCTAACTCTCATTTGTCCCCTTCTATATTTCCTATCACAAATATGACATTTAGTCGCTTCCTTGAAGTTAACCTTATCAGCTCTGGTCAACACCATGTCCTCATTAAAATGCTCCTTTCTGACTTTCTTACAGTATTTAACCTCCTCTAACATCTTTTTCATGAACTTCCTAACCGCGTTCTTACCTCGAAACATCTCTACTGGTTTACTATATTTATCATCATAACAGCACACTACTTTGTACCCATACCCACAGTCCGTGTGTTTTTGGTACTCACTAGTGTACGATCCTGTGAGTGGTGTCACGTTGTCGACCTTCTCTGTGATAGCCTCGAAGTCTGCATATATTACGAATGGTACTTCTAATTGTTTGTGGTAATTTTCATACTCAAGAGTGCTGTCTTCTTCTACTGGCATCTTGATCGCTTGCTTACCATTTACCACCATACAAACCTCCTTATGATTCTCTAGAATCTCATTGGTAGTAAAACATTGAAGACAGTACCTACAGAAATTCTTGCGACACTTGTGATTAGACTGACCGCACATAAACCTACCAAAGTCTTTGATATACACGTAGTGTCGTTTAACACCATTCGTTATTAGCAGCAGGTCCATATGATCCTCACACTTCTCCTCAGAAACGTAGATAGGAAATGGCTGCTTGTCCTCATACCCAAACACGCTGATGCTAATACCGTTTCTGCCTCTCTATCTTGTTGTACTGTTTTGTATTCACTGGAAATCTCACTCCTTCATAATTGACAGAACCTACGTTCTTCTTGTGCTTCGACACTCTCTGCGGATCCTTTCCCACAGGACACTTGTGTAACACGTGACACCACATGAAACACTTGTCATCTTCATTCTTTATATTAATCAAACCTTTCGACGCGTTCCTCAACTCTTCTGGTAGCTCAATATAACTCGATCCTTTAAGAGGCTTATACACTACCACATTAATATAGTGGTCACTAACACTGTCTACAACCCACCCAGACCATTCTGACAACCATACAGCTATACGATTTACTATCTCCTCACTAGCTTGTCTCGTAGTCCCACTAATATCAACACTACTAGTCACTATTTTGACTACACTATTGAAGAAGGCTGTCTTAAACACAGACTCTCCGTCACCAATCTCTTTCTCTAGAGTTACTTTCAATGTCTCAGAAAACTTTAAACCTTTCAGTCTTTCTAACTCTTTCTGTAAAGTTGAGCCCACTACTCCTCTAGTCTTGACTAGTTGTTTTAATGGATCCTTATTGTCGATCACCTCAACACTATACGACTTGGTGTACCCTTTGAGAGCAACTCTCCTTTGTACTACAGTAGGACGTTTCATCTTATCAATAAGACTAGTGATTCTCTCATACTCTTTGTCTGAGGCCTCCTGACTTAACTGTGACCTCCTCACATATCGTCTAAGATCACGTCTAGCCTTTCGAACTTCTCTGACCTCCCTAATTCTGGTGACTCTACTAATGACGCTCTCTCTAGATCCTCTTCTAATAAGGTCCATCCACTTATACCCCAATGCTTTAGCATCAGCTAGATAGCCAGACATCCTCTCTAGAAAACTCATCTTAATATTCGGTATAACTAAATTACCATAACCTATAGCAGGATCACGTGCACCACCACTCGATAGTGTACCACTACGAGCGACATTACCGCCCACAACAGAGTTACGTTTACGTTCAGACCTTTTCATAAGAGTCGTTTTATTATTTAATATAGCCAAGTCCTTAGACCCTTTCGAATCATGAGTCCCACTCAACTCACGAGTTGAAATAAAACCCATACCAGGATCACGTGTAATATCACTTGACATAGTCTTGTTACGAGCGACATCCCCACCCACAGCAGCGCCACGTCTAGACACCTCACTCTGTAGCCTACTAGCTGACACACGTCTCATAGGTTCCAAACCACGTGACACATCGTCTATTAGTAGTCTCGAAAGTGGGGTTAACAGTGAACTTTTTCCATTTGAATGTCTCAACTTCTCTGGAGAATGCAGCACTTTTTCCGTTTTTGGATTCCACATATTTGCTCGAGAGATATATGTGGAATCACACGGTCATGTATTTGATTTCTTTTCATGAACTTTTGGCACAAATATGATGGTGCTTGATTATTCATGCACTTATGCACAAGAACAGTGTCTCTATATCTCAAATGTTCTTTAATGGGAAGCCAACCTAATTCGTTTAATACCGGTGTTATGTGGTCATATTTACGTATTCCGTTGACAAGTCTGGCTGCACAGTTTTGGACTGATTGAATTTTCCTAATATTTTCTTCCGATGAACTTGACCAAACAGAGGAGCAATAGTTGATTTTACTCATCACCAAAGTATTGACAATTGTTATTAATGATGTTTGGTCAAACATATGTTTTACGCGACTTATTTGACCAAGTTTGGCCATACATGATGAAGACAGATGTTGGACATGAGCGTCATACGTTAGGTTTTCATCTATTATTAATCCTAAATCCTTGACCTCATGTACAGGTTCCAATTGTTCTCCGATAAAATTGATACTAGGGCGTGTTTCTAATTGATGCAGCAATTGTCGCGATCCAACCACGAGCATCTTGGTTTTATCAGGGTTTATTAACAAGCTGTTATTACAACACCATTCAAAGATGTTTTGTAGGTCATTCTCTAATACCAATAAAGACATATTCATAGATGATAAGGTAAAGGAAGGTCTTTGAGTCATCCACATAAGATTCAAGGGAGCAGGATTTAGGTACAGATGGTAGACTATTCGTGTTTATTGAATAAAAATGGTGAGAGAACAGAACCCTGTGGTATTCCATGTGTTAATAGTAGCTGATATGAGTTTGTAATACCAATACGTACATATTGATATCTGTCCGTTAGGTAGCTCTCGAACAATTTATAGACCGCCGGGGATGCTCCTAGATGAAGAATCCTTCTAAGAAGAATGTCGTGTTGAACACTGTCAAACGCTTTCGACATGTCCAGAAAGACCATGACGGTTATTTGTTTATTATCCATAGCTTCCAGTAAACTGTCAGTTACAGAAATATTAAGTGTTTCGGTGGAATGTTTCTTCCGATTTCCACTTTGCTGTATTCAAGAAGTATTAATCATTCCGCCGTTCATTTTATTTATTTTATTTTATTATTTTATTTTTTATTTTACGCACGACCCACCCACCCACGCTAATTAGTCAATCTCGAGGCAAACTGGCTGGCATATCAAAGTATCAGAAATAGAGTTAACCATGAAATTAAAACCACGAAACGTGATTTTTTTGTTAACAATCTGGAAGTTAATAAAGGTAATACCAAAAAAACTTGGAAATTATTAAATAACATGTTGAACAAACCAACCAAATTGACTACAGTAAATGCGTTAAAGGATGTTTCTGGAATCGATACTGATTCTGCTACTATTGCAGAAAAGTTCAATAACCATTTTACTGATATAGGTCCCAAACTTGCTGAACAGATCCCAGATTCAATACATGATCCTATGAGTTTCTTGAAACAGACGACGCAAAACTTTAATTTTAAATTAATTCTGTTTTCAAGCGTGGTGATATTAGAGTCCCCTAATGTTATACTGGTATCGTCTGCGTACATACTCGGAGTTGTATATGACAGGAAGCCAGGCAAATGATTTATGAAAATAAGAAAAAGAAGAGGCCCTAGTATAGAGCCTTGCGGCACTCCACATTTAATGGTTCGTGCACTGGACAAAACCCCATTTACAAAACTGTGCTGTGATCTGTTTGAAAGGTATGAGTGAAACCAACTCAACTCATTCTTATATATTCCATAGAATTTCATTTTCTTTAATAGGATGTTGTGATCGACAGTATCAAAAGCTTTCTTCAAGTCAACAAACACCGCGATGTTAACTTTACCATTATCCATATTATTAAGCCACAACATATTGTCCTTAAGTAAGGCTGTTAATGTAGAGTGTAAAGGCCAAAATCCTGACTGTTGTCTTGATAATAAATTATTTACACTAAGATAATCATAAATTTGAGAAAATATAATTTTTTCAAACGTTTTTGAGACTACAGACAATACAGATATTGGTCTATAATTATTTACATTTGATCTGTCTTCAGCCTTATAGATTGGTGACACTTTAGCAGTTTTCCAATCGTCAGGGAAAATTCCACTTTGAATGGAGCTATTAAATATCTTTGATAGAGGTTCATCAATAATATCAACAACACTCTTCAAGATTTTACATGGGATTTTGTCCAAGCCCGCGGCCTTATTTGATGGAGTTTTGCGAATTGTATCTGCTACGCATTTGACACTGATATATAATGATTTAGCAGGATTAAATGACTGGTTGAAAGCAAATCGTCTTAGCTTAAATACAGTTAAGAGCGAATATATGATAATTGGGTCTGCAAAACGAATTAACAAATTAACTGCTGATCCTAATCTTTTAATAGGGAATGTTAAATTGAAGAGAGTCAAATTTAAAAAAATACTAGGGGTTGTTATTGATCAGAGCCTAAATTGGCATGACCATATAGACAGCATTTGTGGAAAGGTTAAAAGAGGCCTTGGTGCATGTATTGCGAAGGATTCGGGATGTTATACCCAGGGACTCATTAATCAAAGTATTTTATACCACTATTCAACCTCACTTTGATTATTGCTCTTCGGTATGGGATAATTGTAATAAAAGTCTTAAAGATAAATTGAAAAAACTGCAAAATAGGGCAGGAAGAATAATTACGCGATCTGGCTACGAAATTAGATCAACTGAAGTACGGGAACAATTAGGCTGGCAAAAACTAGAAGATCGGTGGTCATTGAATAAGGCAGTGTTAATGTTCAAAGTAACACATAACCTGGTCCCTTCTTATCTCTCGGACGAATTTTCTTAAGGGACGTAAGGGACACAGCTCATGATCACAATATTAGGGGTAATCATGTTAATTTAAGTATTCCCAAACCCAATACTAATTTTCTACTAAAAAATAGTCTGGCCTATAATGGAGCAGTTGCCTGGAATTCTATACCTATCGAAATAAGACTTTTAGAAAACATTGAAACTTTTAAAAGTAAATTGACCTTTTAACAATATTCAAATATAGGTAGTACTTTGCTGTATTATTTTAGTATATATAGTTAGTTTAGTATAGTATATAGTTAATTTTTATGATATTAAATGTAAATTATAGTTCTTAAAATTTTTATCCAGTTGCTATATGTATGTATTTTTAACTTGTACACGGCTCTCTGGAAGAGCATATTTTATGAAGAGACCCCGTGTCTAAATAAAGTTCATTCATTCATTCATTCTTTGTTCTGTTCGTAACGCTGTTTGTTCTGTTCGTAACGCTCTTTGTTCTGTTCGTAACGCTCTTTGTTCTGTTCGTAACGCTGTTTGTTCTGTTCGTAACGCTCTTTGTTCTGTTCGTAACGCTGTTTGTTCTGTTCGTAATGCTGTTTGTTCTGTTCGTAACGCTGTTTGTTCTGTTCGTAATGCTCTTTGTTCTGTTCGTAACACTCTTTGTTCTGTTCGTAACACTCTTTGCTCTGTTCGTAACACTCTTTGTTCTGTTCGTAACACTCTTTGTTCTGTTCGTAACACTCTTTGTTCTGTTCGTAACACTCTTTGCTCTGTTCGTAACACTCTTTGTTCTGTTCGTAACGCTCTTTGTTCTGTTCGTAACGCTGTTTGTTCTGTTCGTAACGCTGTTTGTTCTGTTCGTAACACTCTTTGTTCTGTTCGTAACACTCTTTGCTCTGTTCGTAACACTCTTTGTTCTGTTCGTAATGCTCTTTGTTCTGTTCGTAACACTCTTTGTTCTGTTCGTAACACTCTTTGCTCTGTTCGTAACACTCTTTGCTCTGTTCGTAACACTCTTTGTTCTGTTCGTAACGCTGTTTGTTCTGTTCGTAACACTCTTTGTTCTGTTCGTAACGCTGTTTGTTCTGTTCGTAACACTCTTTGTTCTGTTCGTAATGCTCTTTGTTCTGTTCGTAACGCTCTTTGTTCTGTTCGTAATGCTCTTTGTTCTGTTCGTAACACTCTTTGTTCTGTTCGTAACACTCTTTGTTCTGTTCGTAACGCTGTTTGTTCTGTTCGTAACACTCTTTGTTCTGTTCGTAACGCTGTTTGTTCTGTTCGTAACACTCTTTGTTCTGTTCGTAACGCTGTTTGTTCTGTTCGTAACACTCTTTGTTCTGTTCGTAACGCTCTTTGTTCTGTTCGTAACGCTCTTTGTTCTGTTCGTAATGCTCTTTGTTCTGTTCGTAACACTCTTTGTTCTGTTCGTAACACTCTTTGTTCTGTTCGTAACACTCTTTGTTCTGTTCGTAACGCTGTTTGTTCTGTTCGTAACACTCTTTGTTCTGTTCGTAATGCTCTTTGTTCTGTTCGTAACGCTCTTTGTTCTGTTCGTAATGCTCTTTGTTCTGTTCGTAACACTCTTTGTTCTGTTCGTAACACTCTTTGTTCTGTTCGTAACGCTGTTTGTTCTGTTCGTAACACTCTTTGTTCTGTTCGTAACGCTGTTTGTTCTGTTCGTAACACTCTTTGTTCTGTTCGTAACGCTGTTTGTTCTGTTCGTAACGCTGTTTGTTCTGTTCGTAATGCTCTTTGTTCTGTTCGTAATGCTCTTTGTTCTGTTCGTAATGCTCTTTGTTCTGTTCGTAACGCTCTTTGTTCTGTTCGTAACACTCTTTGTTCTGTTCGTAACACTCTTTGTTCTGTTCGTAACGCTCTTTGTTCTGTTCGTAACGCTCTTTGTTCTGTTCGTAATGCTCTTTGTTCTGTTCGTAATGCTCTTTGTTCTGTTCGTAATGCTCTTTGTTCTGTTCGTAATGCTCTTTGTTCTGTTCGTAACACTCTTTGTTCTGTTCGTAACGCTCTTTGTTCTGTTCGTAACACTCTTTGTTCTGTTCGTAACGCTCTTTGTTCTGTTCGTAACGCTCTTTGTTCTGTTCGTAATGCTCTTTGTTCTGTTCGTAATGCTGTTTGTTCTGTTCGTAACACTCTTTGTTCTGTTCGTAACACTCTTTGTTCTGTTCGTAACACTCTTTGTTCTGTTCGTAACACTCTTTGTTCTGTTCGTAACGCTCTTTGTTCTGTTCGTAATGCTCTTTGTTCTGTTCGTAATGCTCTTTGTTCTGTTCGTAACACTCTTTGTTCTGTTCGTAACGCTGTTTGTTCTGTTCGTAACACTCTTTGTTCTGTTCGTAACGCTCTTTGTTCTGTTCGTAACACTCTTTGTTCTGTTCGTAACGCTCTTTGTTCTGTTCGTAATGCTCTTTGTTCTGTTCGTAATGCTGTTTGTTCTGTTCGTAACGCTGTTTGTTCTGTTCGTAACACTCTTTGTTCTGTTCGTAACGCTCTTTGTTCTGTTCGTAACACTCTTTGTTCTGTTCGTAACACTCTTTGTTCTGTTCGTAACGCTCTTTGTTCTGTTCGTAACACTCTTTGTTCTGTTCGTAATGCTCTTTGTTCTGTTCGTAACACTCTTTGTTCTGTTCGTAACACTCTTTGTTCTGTTCGTAACACTCTTTGTTCTGTTCGTAACACTCTTTGTTCTGTTCGTAACACTCTTTGTTCTGTTCGTAACACTCTTTGTTCTGTTCGTAACACTCTTTGTTCTGTTCGTAACACTCTTTGTTCTGTTCGTAACGCTGTTTGTTCTGTTCGTAATGCTCTTTGTTCTGTTCGTAATGCTCTTTGTTCTGTTCGTAATGCTCTTTGTTCTGTTCGTAATGCTCTTTGTTCTGTTCGTAACGCTCTTTGTTCTGTTCGTAATGCTCTTTGTTCTGTTCGTAACACTCTTTGTTCTGTTCGTAACACTCTTTGTTCTGTTCGTAACGCTGTTTGTTCTGTTCGTAATGCTCTTTGTTCTGTTCGTAATGCTCTTTGTTCTGTTCGTAATGCTCTTTGTTCTGTTCGTAATGCTCTTTGTTCTGTTCGTAATGCTCTTTGTTCTGTTCGTAATGCTGTTTGTTCTGTTCGTAATGCTCTTTGTTCTGTTCGTAACACTCTTTGTTCTGTTCGTAACACTCTTTGTTCTGTTCGTAACGCTCTTTGTTCTGTTCGTAACACTCTTTGTTCTGTTCGTAACGCTGTTTGTTCTGTTCGTAATGCTCTTTGTTCTGTTCGTAACGCTCTTTGTTCTGTTCGTAACGCTGTTTGTTCTGTTCGTAACGCTGTTTGTTCTGTTCGTAACGCTGTTTGTTCTGTTCGTAACACTCTTTGTTCTGTTCGTAATGCTCTTTGTTCTGTTCGTAACGCTCTTTATTCTGTTCGTAATGCTCTTTGTTCTGTTCGTAACACTCTTTGTTCTGTTCGTAACGCTGTTTGTTCTGTTCGTAATGCTCTTTGTTCTGTTCGTAACGCTCTTTGTTCTGTTCGTAACGCTCTTTGTTCTGTTCGTAACGCTGTTTGTTCTGTTCGTAACACTCTTTGTTCTGTTCGTAACGCTGTTTGTTCTGTTCGTAACACTCTTTGTTCTGTTCGTAACACTCTTTGTTCTGTTCGTAACGCTGTTTGTTCTGTTCGTAACGCTGTTTGTTCTGTTCGTAACGCTGTTTGTTCTGTTCGTAACACTCTTTGTTCTGTTCGTAACACTCTTTGTTCTGTTCGTAACGCTGTTTGTTCTGTTCGTAACGCTGTTTGTTCTGTTCGTAACACTCTTTGTTCTGTTCGTAACACTCTTTGTTCTGTTCGTAACGCTGTTTGTTCTGTTCGTAACACTCTTTGTTCTGTTCGTAACACTCTTTGTTCTGTTCGTAACGCTGTTTGTTCTGTTCGTAACACTCTTTGTTCTGTTCGTAACACTCTTTGTTCTGTTCGTAACGCTGTTTGTTCTGTTCGTAACACTCTTTGTTCTGTTCGTAACACTCTTTGTTCTGTTCGTAACGCTGTTTGTTCTGTTCGTAACGCTGTTTGTTCTGTTCGTAACGCTCTTTGTTCTGTTCGTAACGCTGTTTGTTCTGTTCGTAACGCTGTTTGTTCTGTTCGTAACACTCTTTGTTCTGTTCGTAACACTCTTTGTTCTGTTCGTAACACTCTTTGTTCTGTTCGTAACGCTGTTTGTTCTGTTCGTAACACTCTTTGTTCTGTTCGTAACGCTGTTTGTTCTGTTCGTAACACTCTTTGTTCTGTTCGTAACACTCTTTGTTCTGTTCGTAACACTCTTTGTTCTGTTCGTAACACTCTTTGTTCTGTTCGTAACACTCTTTGTTCTGTTCGTAACGCTGTTTGTTCTGTTCGTAACGCTCTTTGTTCTGTTCGTAACACTCTTTGTTCTGTTCGTAATGCTCTTTGTTCTGTTCGTAACGCTCTTTGTTCTGTTCGTAATGCTCTTTGTTCTGTTCGTAACACTCTTTGTTCTGTTCGTAACGCTGTTTGTTCTGTTCGTAACACTCTTTGTTCTGTTCGTAACGCTGTTTGTTCTGTTCGTAACGCTCTTTGTTCTGTTCGTAATGCTCTTTGTTCTGTTCGTAATGCTCTTTGTTCTGTTCGTAATGCTCTTTGTTCTGTTCGTAACACTCTTTGTTCTGTTCGTAACGCTGTTTGTTCTGTTCGTAACACTCTTTGTTCTGTTCGTAATGCTGTTTGTTCTGTTCGTAATGCTGTTTGTTCTGTTCGTAACACTCTTTGTTCTGTTCGTAACACTCTTTGTTCTGTTCGTAATGCTGTTTGTTCTGTTCGTAATGCTCTTTGTTCTGTTCGTAACGCTCTTTGTTCTGTTCGTAACACTCTTTGTTCTGTTCGTAATGCTGTTTGTTCTGTTCGTAATGCTCTTTGTTCTGTTCGTAACACTCTTTGTTCTGTTCGTAACACTCTTTGTTCTGTTCGTAACGCTGTTTGTTCTGTTCGTAACGCTCTTTGTTCTGTTCGTAATGCTCTTTGTTCTGTTCGTAATGCTCTTTGTTCTGTTCGTAATGCTCTTTGTTCTGTTCGTAACACTCTTTGTTCTGTTCGTAACGCTGTTTGTTCTGTTCGTAACGCTGTTTGTTCTGTTCGTAATGCTCTTTGTTCTGTTCGTAATGCTCTTTGTTCTGTTCGTAATGCTCTTTGTTCTGTTCGTAACACTCTTTGTTCTGTTCGTAACGCTGTTTGTTCTGTTCGTAACGCTGTTTGTTCTGTTCGTAACGCTGTTTGTTCTGTTCGTAATGCTCTTTGTTCTGTTCGTAACGCTGTTTGTTCTGTTCGTAACGCTGTTTGTTCTGTTCGTAACGCTCTTTGTTCTGTTCGTAACGCTGTTTGTTCTGTTCGTAATGCTCTTTGTTCTGTTCGTAATGCTCTTTGTTCTGTTCGTAACGCTCTTTGTTCTGTTCGTAACGCTGTTTGTTCTGTTCGTAACACTCTTTGTTCTGTTCGTAATGTTCTTTGTTCTGTTCGTAACACTCTTTGTTCTGTTCGTAACGCTGTTTGTTCTGTTCGTAATGCTGTTTGTTCTGTTCGTAACGCTGTTTGTTCTGTTCGTAACGCTGTTTGTTCTGTTCGTAACGCTGTTTGTTCTGTTCGTAACGCTGTTTGTTCTGTTCGTAACGCTCTTTGTTCTGTTCGTAATGATGTTTGTTCTGTTCGTAACACTCTTTGTTCTGTTCGTAATGCTGTTTGTTCTGTTCGTAATGCTCTTTGTTCTGTTCGTAACGCTGTTTGTTCTGTTCGTAACACTCTTTGTTCTGTTCGTAATGCTCTTTGTTCTGTTCGTAACACTCTTTGTTCTGTTCGTAACACTCTTTGTTCTGTTCGTAACGCTGTTTGTTCTGTTCGTAACACTCTTTGTTCTGTTCGTAACGCTGTTTGTTCTGTTCGTAACACTCTTTGTTCTGTTCGTAATGCTCTTTGTTCTGTTCGTAACACTCTTTGTTCTGTTCGTAACACTCTTTGTTCTGTTCGTAACGCTGTTTGTTCTGTTCGTAACACTCTTTGTTCTGTTCGTAACGCTGTTTGTTCTGTTCGTAACACTCTTTGTTCTGTTCGTAACGCTGTTTGTTCTGTTCGTAATGCTCTTTGTTCTGTTCGTAACACTCTTTGTTCTGTTCGTAACACTCTTTGCTCTGTTCGTAACACTCTTTGTTCTGTTCGTAACACTCTTTGTTCTGTTCGTAACACTCTTTGTTCTGTTCGTAACACTCTTTGCTCTGTTCGTAACACTCTTTGTTCTGTTCGTAACGCTCTTTGTTCTGTTCGTAACGCTGTTTGTTCTGTTCGTAACGCTGTTTGTTCTGTTCGTAACACTCTTTGTTCTGTTCGTAACACTCTTTGCTCTGTTCGTAACACTCTTTGTTCTGTTCGTAATGCTCTTTGTTCTGTTCGTAACACTCTTTGTTCTGTTCGTAACACTCTTTGCTCTGTTCGTAACACTCTTTGCTCTGTTCGTAACACTCTTTGTTCTGTTCGTAACGCTGTTTGTTCTGTTCGTAACACTCTTTGTTCTGTTCGTAACACTCTTTGTTCTGTTCGTAACACTCTTTGCTCTGTTCGTAACACTCTTTGTTCTGTTCGTAACGCTCTTTGTTCTGTTCGTAACGCTGTTTGTTCTGTTCGTAACGCTGTTTGTTCTGTTCGTAACACTCTTTGTTCTGTTCGTAACACTCTTTGCTCTGTTCGTAACACTCTTTGTTCTGTTCGTAATGCTCTTTGTTCTGTTCGTAACACTCTTTGTTCTGTTTCGTAACACTCTTTGCTCTGTTCGTAACACTCTTTGCTCTGTTCGTAACACTCTTTGTTCTGTTCGTAACGCTGTTTGTTCTGTTCGTAACACTCTTTGTTCTGTTCGTAACGCTGTTTGTTCTGTTCGTAACACTCTTTGTTCTGTTCGTAATGCTCTTTGTTCTGTTCGTAACGCTCTTTGTTCTGTTCGTAATGCTCTTTGTTCTGTTCGTAACACTCTTTGTTCTGTTCGTAACACTCTTTGTTCTGTTCGTAACGCTGTTTGTTCTGTTCGTAACACTCTTTGTTCTGTTCGTAACGCTGTTTGTTCTGTTCGTAACACTCTTTGTTCTGTTCGTAACGCTGTTTGTTCTGTTCGTAACACTCTTTGTTCTGTTCGTAACGCTCTTTGTTCTGTTCGTAAACGCTCTTTGTTCTGTTCGTAATGCTCTTTGTTCTGTTCGTAACACTCTTTGTTCTGTTCGTAACACTCTTTGTTCTGTTCGTAACACTCTTTGTTCTGTTCGTAACGCTGTTTGTTCTGTTCGTAACACTCTTTGTTCTGTTCGTAATGCTCTTTGTTCTGTTCGTAACGCTCTTTGTTCTGTTCGTAATGCTCTTTGTTCTGTTCGTAACACTCTTTGTTCTGTTCGTAACACTCTTTGTTCTGTTCGTAACGCTGTTTGTTCTGTTCGTAACACTCTTTGTTCTGTTCGTAACGCTGTTTGTTCTGTTCGTAACACTCTTTGTTCTGTTCGTAACGCTGTTTGTTCTGTTCGTAACGCTGTTTGTTCTGTTCGTAATGCTCTTTGTTCTGTTCGTAACACTCTTTGTTCTGTTCGTAACACTCTTTGTTCTGTTCGTAACGCTCTTTGTTCTGTTCGTAACACTCTTTGTTCTGTTCGTAATGCTCTTTGTTCTGTTCGTAACACTCTTTGTTCTGTTCGTAACACTCTTTGTTCTGTTCGTAACACTCTTTGTTCTGTTCGTAACACTCTTTGTTCTGTTCGTAACACTCTTTGTTCTGTTCGTAACACTCTTTGTTCTGTTCGTAACACTCTTTGTTCTGTTCGTAACACTCTTTGTTCTGTTCGTAACGCTGTTTGTTCTGTTCGTAATGCTCTTTGTTCTGTTCGTAATGCTCTTTGTTCTGTTCGTAATGCTCTTTGTTCTGTTCGTAATGCTCTTTGTTCTGTTCGTAACGCTCTTTGTTCTGTTCGTAATGCTCTTTGTTCTGTTCGTAACACTCTTTGTTCTGTTCGTAACACTCTTTGTTCTGTTCGTAACGCTGTTTGTTCTGTTCGTAATGCTCTTTGTTCTGTTCGTAATGCTCTTTGTTCTGTTCGTAATGCTCTTTGTTCTGTTCGTAATGCTCTTTGTTCTGTTCGTAATGCTCTTTGTTCTGTTCGTAATGCTGTTTGTTCTGTTCGTAATGCTCTTTGTTCTGTTCGTAACACTCTTTGTTCTGTTCGTAACACTCTTTGTTCTGTTCGTAACGCTCTTTGTTCTGTTCGTAACACTCTTTGTTCTGTTCGTAACGCTGTTTGTTCTGTTCGTAATGCTCTTTGTTCTGTTCGTAACGCTCTTTGTTCTGTTCGTAACGCTGTTTGTTCTGTTCGTAACGCTGTTTGTTCTGTTCGTAACGCTGTTTGTTCTGTTCGTAACACTCTTTGTTCTGTTCGTAATGCTCTTTGTTCTGTTCGTAACGCTCTTTATTCTGTTCGTAATGCTCTTTGTTCTGTTCGTAACACTCTTTGTTCTGTTCGTAACGCTGTTTGTTCTGTTCGTAATGCTCTTTGTTCTGTTCGTAACGCTCTTTGTTCTGTTCGTAACGCTCTTTGTTCTGTTCGTAACGCTGTTTGTTCTGTTCGTAACACTCTTTGTTCTGTTCGTAACGCTGTTTGTTCTGTTCGTAACACTCTTTGTTCTGTTCGTAACACTCTTTGTTCTGTTCGTAACGCTGTTTGTTCTGTTCGTAACGCTGTTTGTTCTGTTCGTAACGCTGTTTGTTCTGTTCGTTTCGTAACGCTGTTTGTTCTGTTCGTAACACTCTTTGTTCTGTTCGTAACACTCTTTGTTCTGTTCGTAACGCTGTTTGTTCTGTTCGTAACGCTGTTTGTTCTGTTCGTAACACTCTTTGTTCTGTTCGTAACACTCTTTGTTCTGTTCGTAACGCTGTTTGTTCTGTTCGTAACACTCTTTGTTCTGTTCGTAACACTCTTTGTTCTGTTCGTAACGCTGTTTGTTCTGTTCGTAACACTCTTTGTTCTGTTCGTAACACTCTTTGTTCTGTTCGTAACGCTGTTTGTTCTGTTCGTAACACTCTTTGTTCTGTTCGTAACACTCTTTGTTCTGTTCGTAACGCTGTTTGTTCTGTTCGTAACGCTGTTTGTTCTGTTCGTAACGCTCTTTGTTCTGTTCGTAACGCTGTTTGTTCTGTTCGTAACGCTGTTTGTTCTGTTCGTAACACTCTTTGTTTGTTCTGTTCGTAACACTCTTTGTTCTGTTCGTAACACTCTTTGTTCTGTTCGTAACGCTGTTTGTTCTGTTCGTAACACTCTTTGTTCTGTTCGTAACGCTGTTTGTTCTGTTCGTAACACTCTTTGTTCTGTTCGTAACACTCTTTGTTCTGTTCGTAACACTCTTTGTTCTGTTCGTAACACTCTTTGTTCTGTTCGTAACACTCTTTGTTCTGTTCGTAACGCTGTTTGTTCTGTTCGTAACGCTCTTTGTTCTGTTCGTAACACTCTTTGTTCTGTTCGTAATGCTCTTTGTTCTGTTCGTAACGCTCTTTGTTCTGTTCGTAATGCTCTTTGTTCTGTTCGTAACACTCTTTGTTCTGTTCGTAACGCTGTTTGTTCTGTTCGTAACACTCTTTGTTCTGTTCGTAACGCTGTTTGTTCTGTTCGTAACGCTCTTTGTTCTGTTCGTAATGCTCTTTGTTCTGTTCGTAATGCTCTTTGTTCTGTTCGTAATGCTCTTTGTTCTGTTCGTAACACTCTTTGTTCTGTTCGTAACGCTGTTTGTTCTGTTCGTAACACTCTTTGTTCTGTTCGTAATGCTGTTTGTTCTGTTCGTAATGCTGTTTGTTCTGTTCGTAACACTCTTTGTTCTGTTCGTAACACTCTTTGTTCTGTTCGTAATGCTGTTTGTTCTGTTCGTAATGCTCTTTGTTCTGTTCGTAACGCTCTTTGTTCTGTTCGTAACACTCTTTGTTCTGTTCGTAATGCTGTTTGTTCTGTTCGTAATGCTCTTTGTTCTGTTCGTAACACTCTTTGTTCTGTTCGTAACACTCTTTGTTCTGTTCGTAACGCTGTTTGTTCTGTTCGTAACGCTCTTTGTTCTGTTCGTAATGCTCTTTGTTCTGTTCGTAATGCTCTTTGTTCTGTTCGTAATGCTCTTTGTTCTGTTCGTAACACTCTTTGTTCTGTTCGTAACGCTGTTTGTTCTGTTCGTAACGCTGTTTGTTCTGTTCGTAATGCTCTTTGTTCTGTTCGTAATGCTCTTTGTTCTGTTCGTAATGCTCTTTGTTCTGTTCGTAACACTCTTTGTTCTGTTCGTAACGCTGTTTGTTCTGTTCGTAACGCTGTTTGTTCTGTTCGTAACGCTGTTTGTTCTGTTCGTAATGCTCTTTGTTCTGTTCGTAACGCTGTTTGTTCTGTTCGTAACGCTGTTTGTTCTGTTCGTAACGCTCTTTGTTCTGTTCGTAACGCTGTTTGTTCTGTTCGTAATGCTCTTTGTTCTGTTCGTAATGCTCTTTGTTCTGTTCGTAACGCTCTTTGTTCTGTTCGTAACGCTGTTTGTTCTGTTCGTAACACTCTTTGTTCTGTTCGTAATGTTCTTTGTTCTGTTCGTAACACTCTTTGTTCTGTTCGTAACGCTGTTTGTTCTGTTCGTAATGCTGTTTGTTCTGTTCGTAACGCTGTTTGTTCTGTTCGTAACGCTGTTTGTTCTGTTCGTAACGCTGTTTGTTCTGTTCGTAACGCTGTTTGTTCTGTTCGTAACGCTCTTTGTTCTGTTCGTAATGATGTTTGTTCTGTTCGTAACACTCTTTGTTCTGTTCGTAATGCTGTTTGTTCTGTTCGTAATGCTCTTTGTTCTGTTCGTAACGCTGTTTGTTCTGTTCGTAACACTCTTTGTTCTGTTCGTAATGCTCTTTGTTCTGTTCGTAACACTCTTTGTTCTGTTCGTAACACTCTTTGTTCTGTTCGTAACGCTGTTTGTTCTGTTCGTAACACTCTTTGTTCTGTTCGTAACGCTGTTTGTTCTGTTCGTAACACTCTTTGTTCTGTTCGTAATGCTCTTTGTTCTGTTCGTAACACTCTTTGTTCTGTTCGTAACACTCTTTGTTCTGTTCGTAACGCTGTTTGTTCTGTTCGTAACACTCTTTGTTCTGTTCGTAACGCTGTTTGTTCTGTTCGTAACACTCTTTGTTCTGTTCGTAACGCTGTTTGTTCTGTTCGTAACGCTGTTTGTTCTGTTCGTAACACTCTTTGTTCTGTTCGTAACACTCTTTGTTCTGTTCGTAATGCTGTTTGTTCTGTTCGTAATGCTCTTTGTTCTGTTCGTAACGCTGTTTGTTCTGTTCGTAACACTCTTTGTTCTGTTCGTAATGCTCTTTGTTCTGTTCGTAACACTCTTTGTTCTGTTCGTAACACTCTTTGTTCTGTTCGTAACGCTGTTTGTTCTGTTCGTAACACTCTTTGTTCTGTTCGTAACGCTGTTTGTTCTGTTCGTAACACTCTTTGTTCTGTTCGTAACGCTGTTTGTTCTGTTCGTAACGCTGTTTGTTCTGTTCGTAATGCTCTTTGTTCTGTTCGTAATGCTCTTTGTTCTGTTCGTAACGCTGTTTGTTCTGTTCGTAACACTCTTTGTTCTGTTCGTAACGCTGTTTGTTCTGTTCGTAACACTCTTTGTTCTGTTCGTAACGCTGTTTGTTCTGTTCGTAACGCTGTTTGTTCTGTTCGTAATGCTGTTTGTTCTGTTCGTAATGCTCTTTGTTCTGTTCGTAACGCTCTTTGTTCTGTTCGTAACGCTCTTTGTTCTGTTCGTAATGTTCTTTGTTCTGTTCGTAATGCTCTTTGTTCTGTTCGTAACGCTGTTTGTTCTGTTCGTAATGCTCTTTGTTCTGTTCGTAACGCTGTTTGTTCTGTTCGTAACGCTCTTTGTTCTGTTCGTAATGTTCTTTGTTCTGTTCGTAATGCTCTTTGTTCTGTTCGTAATGCTGTTTGTTCTGTTCGTAACGCTCTTTGTTCTGTTCGTAACGCTGTTTGTTCTGTTCGTAATGCTCTTTGTTCTGTTCGTAACGCTGTTTGTTCTGTTCGTAATGCTCTTTGTTCTGTTCGTAATGCTCTTTGTTCTGTTCGTAACGCTCTTTGTTCTGTTCGTAACGCTGTTTGTTCTGTTCGTAACGCTCTTTGTTCTGTTCGTAATGCTGTTTGTTCTGTTCGTAACGCTGTTTGTTCTGTTCGTAACGCTGTTTGTTCTGTTCGTAACGCTCTTTGTTCTGTTCGTAATGCTCTTTGTTCTGTTCGTAACGCTGTTTGTTCTGTTCGTAATGCTGTTTGTTCTGTTCGTAACGCTGTTTGTTCTGTTCGTAATGCTGTTTGTTCTGTTCGTAACACTCTTTGTTCTGTTCGTAATGCTCTTTGTTCTGTTCGTAACACTCTTTGTTCTGTTCGTAACACTCTTTGTTCTGTTCGTAACGCTCTTTGTTCTGTTCGTAACACTCTTTGTTCTGTTCGTAACACTCTTTGTTCTGTTCGTAACACTCTTTGTTCTGTTCGTAACACTCTTTGTTCTGTTCGTAACACTCTTTGTTCTGTTCGTAACGCTGTTTGTTCTGTTCGTAACGCTGTTTGTTCTGTTCGTAACACTCTTTGTTCTGTTCGTAATGCTCTTTGTTCTGTTCGTAATGCTCTTTGTTCTGTTCGTAACACTCTTTGTTCTGTTCGTAACGCTCTTTGTTCTGTTCGTAACGCTCTTTGTTCTGTTCGTAATGCTCTTTGTTCTGTTCGTAACGCTGTTTGTTCTGTTCGTAATGCTCTTTGTTCTGTTCGTAATGCTCTTTGTTCTGTTCGTAACGCTCTTTGTTCTGTTCGTAACACTCTTTGTTCTGTTTCGTAACGCTGTTTGTTCTGTTCGTAATGCTCTTTGTTCTGTTCGTAACACTCTTTGTTCTGTTCGTAATGCTCTTTGTTCTGTTCGTAACACTCTTTGTTCTGTTCGTAACACTCTTTGTTCTGTTCGTAACACTCTTTGTTCTGTTCGTAACGCTGTTTGTTCTGTTCGTAATGCTCTTTGTTCTGTTCGTAACACTCTTTGTTCTGTTCGTAATGCTCTTTGTTCTGTTCGTAATGCTCTTTGTTCTGTTCGTAACGCTCTTTGTTCTGTTCGTAACGCTGTTTGTTCTGTTCGTAACACTCTTTGTTCTGTTCGTAACACTCTTTGTTCTGTTCGTAATGCTCTTTGTTCTGTTCGTAACACTCTTTGTTCTGTTCGTAATGCTCTTTGTTCTGTTCGTAACGCTCTTTGTTCTGTTCGTAATGCTCTTTGTTCTGTTCGTAACGCTCTTTGTTCTGTTCGTAATGCTCTTTGTTCTGTTCGTAACGCTGTTTGTTCTGTTCGTAACGCTCTTTGTTCTGTTCGTAATGCTCTTTGTTCTGTTCGTAACACTCTTTGTTCTGTTCGTAACGCTCTTTGTTCTGTTCGTAACGCTCTTTGTTCTGTTCGTAATGCTCTTTGTTCTGTTCGTAACGCTGTTTGTTCTGTTCGTAATGCTCTTTGTTCTGTTCGTAATGCTCTTTGTTCTGTTCGTAACGCTCTTTGTTCTGTTCGTAATGCTCTTTGTTCTGTTCGTAACGCTCTTTGTTCTGTTCGTAACGCTGTTTGTTCTGTTCGTAACGCTCTTTGTTCTGTTCGTAACACTCTTTGTTCTGTTCGTAATGCTCTTTGTTCTGTTCGTAATGCTCTTTGTTCTGTTCGTAATGCTCTTTGTTCTGTTCGTAACACTCTTTGTTCTGTTCGTAACACTCTTTGTTCTGTTCGTAACACTCTTTGTTCTGTTCGTAACGCTCTTTGTTCTGTTCGTAACGCTCTTTGTTCTGTTCGTAACACTCTTTGTTCTGTTCGTAATGCTCTTTGTTCTGTTCGTAACACTCTTTGTTCTGTTCGTAACGCTCTTTGTTCTGTTCGTAACACTCTTTGTTCTGTTCGTAACGCTCTTTGTTCTGTTCGTAACGCTCTTTGTTCTGTTCGTAACGCTGTTTGTTCTGTTCGTAATGCTCTTTGTTCTGTTCGTAACGCTCTTTGTTCTGTTCGTAACGCTCTTTGTTCTGTTCGTAACGCTCTTTGTTCTGTTCGTAACACTCTTTGCTCTGTTCGTAACGCTCTTTGTTCTGTTCGTAACACTCTTTGTTCTGTTCGTAACGCTCTTTGTTCTGTTCGTAATGTTCTTTGTTCTGTTCGTAATGCTCTTTGTTCTGTTCGTAACACTCTTTGTTCTGTTCGTAATGCTCTTTGTTCTGTTCGTAATGCTCTTTGTTCTGTTCGTAACGCTCTTTGTTCTGTTCGTAACGCTGTTTGTTCTGTTCGTAACACTCTTTGTTCTGTTCGTAACACTCTTTGTTCTGTTCGTAATGCTCTTTGTTCTGTTCGTAACACTCTTTGTTCTGTTCGTAATGCTCTTTGTTCTGTTCGTAACGCTCTTTGTTCTGTTCGTAATGCTCTTTGTTCTGTTCGTAACGCTCTTTGTTCTGTTCGTAATGCTCTTTGTTCTGTTCGTAACGCTCTTTGTTCTGTTCGTAATGCTCTTTGTTCTGTTCGTAACGCTCTTTGTTCTGTTCGTAATGCTCTTTGTTCTGTTCGTAATGCTCTTTGTTCTGTTCGTAACACTCTTTGTTCTGTTCGTAATGCTCTTTGTTCTGTTCGTAACGCTCTTTGTTCTGTTCGTAATGCTCTTTGTTCTGTTCGTAACGCTCTTTGTTCTGTTCGTAATGCTCTTTGTTCTGTTCGTAACGCTGTTTGTTCTGTTCGTAACGCTCTTTGTTCTGTTCGTAATGCTCTTTGTTCTGTTCGTAACACTCTTTGTTCTGTTCGTAACACTCTTTGTTCTGTTCGTAACACTCTTTGTTCTGTTCGTAACACTCTTTGTTCTGTTCGTAACACTCTTTGTTCTGTTCGTAACGCTGTTTGTTCTGTTCGTAACGCTGTTTGTTCTGTTCGTAACACTCTTTGTTCTGTTCGTAATGCTCTTTGTTCTGTTCGTAATGCTCTTTGTTCTGTTCGTAACACTCTTTGTTCTGTTCGTAACGCTCTTTGTTCTGTTCGTAACGCTCTTTGTTCTGTTCGTAATGCTCTTTGTTCTGTTCGTAACGCTGTTTGTTCTGTTCGTAATGCTCTTTGTTCTGTTCGTAATGCTCTTTGTTCTGTTCGTAACGCTCTTTGTTCTGTTCGTAACACTCTTTGTTCTGTTCGTAACGCTGTTTGTTCTGTTCGTAATGCTCTTTGTTCTGTTCGTAACACTCTTTGTTCTGTTCGTAATGCTCTTTGTTCTGTTCGTAACACTCTTTGTTCTGTTCGTAACACTCTTTGTTCTGTTCGTAACACTCTTTGTTCTGTTCGTAACGCTGTTTGTTCTGTTCGTAATGCTCTTTGTTCTGTTCGTAACACTCTTTGTTCTGTTCGTAATGCTCTTTGTTCTGTTCGTAATGCTCTTTGTTCTGTTCGTAACGCTCTTTGTTCTGTTCGTAACGCTGTTTGTTCTGTTCGTAACACTCTTTGTTCTGTTCGTAACACTCTTTGTTCTGTTCGTAATGCTCTTTGTTCTGTTCGTAACACTCTTTGTTCTGTTCGTAATGCTCTTTGTTCTGTTCGTAACGCTCTTTGTTCTGTTCGTAATGCTCTTTGTTCTGTTCGTAACGCTCTTTGTTCTGTTCGTAATGCTCTTTGTTCTGTTCGTAACGCTGTTTGTTCTGTTCGTAACGCTCTTTGTTCTGTTCGTAATGCTCTTTGTTCTGTTCGTAACACTCTTTGTTCTGTTCGTAACGCTCTTTGTTCTGTTCGTAACGCTCTTTGTTCTGTTCGTAATGCTCTTTGTTCTGTTCGTAACGCTGTTTGTTCTGTTCGTAATGCTCTTTGTTCTGTTCGTAATGCTCTTTGTTCTGTTCGTAACGCTCTTTGTTCTGTTCGTAATGCTCTTTGTTCTGTTCGTAAACGCTCTTTGTTCTGTTCGTAACGCTGTTTGTTCTGTTCGTAACGCTCTTTGTTCTGTTCGTAACACTCTTTGTTCTGTTCGTAATGCTCTTTGTTCTGTTCGTAATGCTCTTTGTTCTGTTCGTAATGCTCTTTGTTCTGTTCGTAACACTCTTTGTTCTGTTCGTAACACTCTTTGTTCTGTTCGTAACACTCTTTGTTCTGTTCGTAACGCTCTTTGTTCTGTTCGTAACGCTCTTTGTTCTGTTCGTAACACTCTTTGTTCTGTTCGTAATGCTCTTTGTTCTGTTCGTAACACTCTTTGTTCTGTTCGTAACGCTCTTTGTTCTGTTCGTAACACTCTTTGTTCTGTTCGTAACGCTCTTTGTTCTGTTCGTAACGCTCTTTGTTCTGTTCGTAACGCTGTTTGTTCTGTTCGTAATGCTCTTTGTTCTGTTCGTAACGCTCTTTGTTCTGTTCGTAACGCTCTTTGTTCTGTTCGTAACGCTCTTTGTTCTGTTCGTAACACTCTTTGCTCTGTTCGTAACGCTCTTTGTTCTGTTCGTAACACTCTTTGTTCTGTTCGTAACGCTCTTTGTTCTGTTCGTAATGTTCTTTGTTCTGTTCGTAATGCTCTTTGTTCTGTTCGTAACACTCTTTGTTCTGTTCGTAATGTTCTTTGTTCTGTTCGTAATGCTGTTTGTTCTGTTCGTAACGCTGTTTGTTCTGTTCGTAACGCTCTTTGTTCTGTTCGTAACACTCTTTGTTCTGTTCGTAATGCTCTTTGTTCTGTTCGTAACACTCTTTGTTCTGTTCGTAATGCTGTTTGTTCTGTTCGTAATGCTCTTTGTTCTGTTCGTAATGCTGTTTGTTCTGTTCGTAATGCTCTTTGTTCCGTTCGTAATGCTCTTTGCTCTGTTCGTAACACTCTTTGTTCTGTTCGTAATGCTCTTTGTTCTGTTCGTAATGCTCTTTGTTCTGTTCGTAATGTTCTTTGTTCTGTTCGTAATGCTGTTTGTTCTGTTCGTAACGCTGTTTGTTCTGTTCGTAACGCTTTTTGTTCTGTTCGTAACACTCTTTGTTCTGTTCGTAACGCTCTTTGTTCTGTTCGTAACGCTCTTTGTTCTGTTCGTAACGCTCTTTGTTCTGTTCGTAACGCTCTTTGTTCTGTTCGTAACGCTCTTTGTTCTGTTCGTAATGCTCTTTGTTCTGTTCGTAATGCTCTTTGTTCTGTTCGTAACACTCTTTGTTCTGTTCGTAATGCTCTTTGTTCTGTTCGTAACGCTGTTTGTTCTGTTCGTAACGCTGTTTGTTCTGCTCGTAACACTCTTTGCTCTGTTCGTAACACTCTTTGCTCTGTTCGTAAACACTCTTTGCTCTGTTCGTAACACTCTTTGCTCTGTTCGTAACGCTCTTTGTTCTGTTCGTAACGCTCTTTGTTCTGTTCGTAATGCTCTTTGTTCTGTTCGTAATGCTCTTTGTTCCGTTCGTAATGCTCTTTGTTCCGTTCGTAACGCTTTTTGTTCCGTTCGTAACGCTCTTTGTACCGTTCGTAACGCTCTTTGTTCCGTTCCTAACGCTCTTTGTTCCGTTCGTAACGCTCTTTGTTCCGTTTGTAACGCTCTTTGTTGCGTTTGTAACGTTCTTTGTTCCGTTCGTAACGCTCTTTGTTCCGTTCGTAACGCTTTTTGTTCTGTTCGTAACGCTGTTTGTTCTGTTCGTAACACTCTTTGTTCTGTTCGTAACGCTGTTTGTTCTGTTCGTAACGCTGTTTGTTCTGTTCGTAATGCTCTTTGTTCTGTTCGTAATGCTCTTTGTTCTGTTCGTAATGCTCTTTGTTCTGTTCGTAACACTCTTTGTTCTGTTCGTAACGCTGTTTGTTCTGTTCGTAACGCTGTTTGTTCTGTTCGTAATGCTCTTTGTTCTGTTCGTAATGCTCTTTGTTCTGTTCGTAACACTCTTTGTTCTGTTCGTAATGCTCTTTGTTCTGTTCGTAACGCTCTTTGTTCTGTTCGTAATGCTCTTTGTTCTGTTCGTAACACTCTTTGTTCTGTTCGTAATGCTCTTTGTTCTGTTCGTAACACTCTTTGTTCTGTTCGTAACGCTGTTTGTTCTGTTCGTAACACTCTTTGTTCTGTTCGTAACGCTGTTTGTTCTGTTCGTAATGCTCTTTGTTCTGTTCGTAACACTCTTTGTTCTGTTCGTAACGCTGTTTGTTCTGTTCGTAACGCTGTTTGTTCTGTTCGTAATGCTCTTTGTTCTGTTCGTAATGCTCTTTGTTCTGTTCGTAACACTCTTTGTTCTGTTCGTAATGCTCTTTGTTCTGTTCGTAACGCTGTTTGTTCTGTTCGTAATGCTCTTTGTTCTGTTCGTAACACTCTTTGTTCTGTTCGTAACGCTGTTTGTTCTGTTCGTAACGCTGTTTGTTCTGTTCGTAATGCTCTTTGTTCTGTTCGTAATGCTCTTTGTTCTGTTCGTAACACTCTTTGTTCTGTTCGTAATGCTCTTTGTTCTGTTCGTAACGCTCTTTGTTCTGTTCGTAATGCTCTTTGTTCTGTTCGTAACACTCTTTGTTCTGTTCGTAACACTCTTTGTTCTGTTCGTAACGCTCTTTGTTCTGTTCGTAACGCTCTTTGTTCTGTTCGTAATGCTCTTTGTTCTGTTCGTAACGCTGTTTGTTCTGTTCGTAATGCTCTTTGTTCTGTTCGTAATGCTCTTTGTTCTGTTCGTAACGCTCTTTGTTCTGTTCGTAATGCTCTTTGTTCTGTTCGTAACGCTCTTTGTTCTGTTCGTAACGCTGTTTGTTCTGTTCGTAACGCTCTTTGTTCTGTTCGTAACACTCTTTGTTCTGTTCGTAATGCTCTTTGTTCTGTTCGTAATGCTCTTTGTTCTGTTCGTAATGCTCTTTGTTCTGTTCGTAACACTCTTTGTTCTGTTCGTAACACTCTTTGTTCTGTTCGTAACACTCTTTGTTCTGTTCGTAACGCTCTTTGTTCTGTTCGTAACGCTCTTTGTTCTGTTCGTAACACTCTTTGTTCTGTTCGTAATGCTCTTTGTTCTGTTCGTAACACTCTTTGTTCTGTTCGTAACGCTCTTTGTTCTGTTCGTAACACTCTTTGTTCTGTTCGTAACGCTCTTTGTTCTGTTCGTAACGCTCTTTGTTCTGTTCGTAACGCTGTTTGTTCTGTTCGTAATGCTCTTTGTTCTGTTCGTAACGCTCTTTGTTCTGTTCGTAACGCTCTTTGTTCTGTTCGTAACGCTCTTTGTTCTGTTCGTAACACTCTTTGCTCTGTTCGTAACGCTCTTTGTTCTGTTCGTAACACTCTTTGTTCTGTTCGTAACGCTCTTTGTTCTGTTCGTAATGTTCTTTGTTCGTAATGCTCTTTGTTCTGTTCGTAACACTCTTTGTTCTGTTCGTAATGTTCTTTGTTCTGTTCGTAATGCTGTTTGTTCTGTTCGTAACGCTGTTTGTTCTGTTCGTAACGCTCTTTGTTCTGTTCGTAACACTCTTTGTTCTGTTCGTAATGCTGTTTGTTCTGTTCGTAATGCTCTTTGTTCTGTTCGTAATGCTGTTTGTTCTGTTCGTAATGCTCTTTGTTCCGTTCGTAATGCTCTTTGCTCTGTTCGTAACACTCTTTGTTCTGTTCGTAATGCTCTTTGTTCTGTTCGTAATGCTCTTTGTTCTGTTCGTAATGTTCTTTGTTCTGTTCGTAATGCTGTTTGTTCTGTTCGTAACGCTGTTTGTTCTGTTCGTAACGCTTTTTGTTCTGTTCGTAACACTCTTTGTTCTGTTCGTAACGCTCTTTGTTCTGTTCGTAACGCTCTTTGTTCTGTTCGTAACGCTCTTTGTTCTGTTCGTAACGCTCTTTGTTCTGTTCGTAACGCTCTTTGTTCTGTTCGTAATGCTCTTTGTTCTGTTCGTAATGCTCTTTGTTCTGTTCGTAACACTCTTTGTTCTGTTCGTAATGCTCTTTGTTCTGTTCGTAACGCTGTTTGTTCTGTTCGTAACGCTGTTTGTTCTGCTCGTAACACTCTTTGCTCTGTTCGTAACACTCTTTGCTCTGTTCGTAACACTCTTTGCTCTGTTCGTAACACTCTTTGCTCTGTTCGTAACGCTCTTTGTTCTGTTCGTAACGCTCTTTGTTCTGTTCGTAATGCTCTTTGTTCTGTTCGTAATGCTCTTTGTTCCGTTCGTAATGCTCTTTGTTCCGTTCGTAACGCTTTTTGTTCCGTTCGTAACGCTCTTTGTACCGTTCGTAACGCTCTTTGTTCCGTTCCTAACGCTCTTTGTTCCGTTCGTAACGCTCTTTGTTCCGTTTGTAACGCTCTTTGTTGCGTTTGTAACGTTCTTTGTTCCGTTCGTAACGCTCTTTGTTCCGTTCGTAACGCTTTTTGTTCCGTTCGTAACGCTCTTTGTTCCGTTCCTAACGCTCTTTGTTCTGTTCGTAACGCTCTTTGTTCAGTTTGTAGCGCTCTTTGTTGCGTTCGTAACGTTCTTTGTTCCGTTCGTAATGCTCTTCGTTCCGTTTGCAATGCTTTTGTTCCGTGTGTAACACTCTTTGTTCCGTTCGTAATGCTTTTTGTACCGTTCGTAACGCTCTTTGTTCCGTTCGTAACGCTCTTTGTTCCGTTCGTAACGTTCTTTGTTCCGTTCGTAACGCTCTTTGTTCCGTTCGTAACGCTCTTTGTTCCGTTCGTAACGCTCTTTGTTCCGTTCGTAACGCTCTTTGTTCCGTTCGTAACGCTCTTTGTTCCGTTCGTAATACTCTTTGTTCCGTTCGTAATGCTCTTTGTTCCGTTCGTAACGCTCTTTGTTCCGTTCGTAACGCTCTTTGTTCCGTTCGTAACGCTCTTTGTTCCGTTCGTAACGCTCTTTGTTCCGTTCGTAATACTCTTTGTTCCGTTCGTAATGCTCTTTGTTCCGTTCGTAACGCTCTTTGTTCCGTTCGTAACACTCTTTGTTCCGTTCGTAATGCTCTTTGTTCCGTTCGTAACGCTCTTTGTTCTGTTCGTAACGCTCTTTGTTCTGTTCGTAATGCTCTTTGTTCCGTTCGTAACGTTCTTTGTTCCGTTCGTAATGCTCTTCGTTCCGTTTGCAATGCTTTTGTTCCGTGCGTAACGCTCTTTGTTCCGTTCGTAACGCTCTTTGTTCCGTTGGTAACTCCATAAACTATTATAGATTAATATTTAGATCCCAGGTTGTTACGTTGGTATATATATACACAGTACCTGGTTAGTTTAAAGATTACTGTAGAACACCTTTAGAAGAAAAATATGTTGCGCCAGCCTGTGGTCATAATCAACGCACGTGCATATTGGAGCGGTGCCTCACAGTTTTGACTCTCTTGGAGTTCGCCATATTGTTCACTGCAAGTTGTACAATAAATTGTCCCTTGTCATTACGTCGTCTCTTTTTCCTTATTGCGAGGTGCTAAATTGGAGGACAGATATACACGCATCGACTTACTCGATGTAAAATTTACTCTATGTATAGGGGCCCAATAGCCATGCATAAACCTTTATAAAACCTGCATAAATTATTGTAAAGGTAGTATACAGTTACTTACACTGCTGTCCCATGATATTATGGAAAATGCCAAAAAGTATCAGAGAAATCACCATCATTCTGCTATTTAGCTAGTTTGTAAAAATCATAAATACTAAAATATATATACTAAAACGAATGTGATGTTGTTCACGGAACGTTGAAAGTGCTCAATACCATAAAGGTAGAGCGAATATATAGTGAAAGTGGTCTTACCTCAAAATGATAAAAGCCGCAACTGTCAGTTTCACGCAAGGCGATCTTCAGGCGAATCTGCCTGAAAGATGCCTGAAGATCGCCTTGCGTGAAACTGACAGTTGCGGCTTTTATCATTTTGAGGTAAGACCACTTTCACTATATATATATATATATATATATATATATATATATATATATATATATATATATATATATATATATATATATATATATATATATATATATATATATATATATATATATATAGATAGACAGAGAGAGAGACAGAGAGAGAGAGAGAGAGAGAGACAGAGAGAGAGAGAGAGAGACAGAGAGAGAGAGAGACAGAGAGAGAGACAGAGAGAGAGAGAGAGAGAGAGAGAGAAAAATTTATTTAAGCACGGAATTTCTACAATTTCAAAAAAATTGTTTTACAAGAAAGCCGTCATAATTAATATATATACAATATTTACAAATGTTTAAGCTACTCTGGAGAGATAATGTCAAGAGATTGATAAGCCTTCAACCTTGATTTAAAATAATTTAGTGAAGTTGACAGTCTGATATCTTTTGGAATAGAATTCCAAATAAAACCACCGTTATATAGAAAACTTTTTTTCAGGAAATTACTGCGTGGTTTAGGGGTTAAGACATCAATTTCACTATTTCGCAATTGATAATTATTTACTTCTGAACGTTTTGAATAAATTTCATTTAGATAATCAGTTGATTCGCCATAGTAAATTTTTATACATCATAATTGCTGAATTATAGATACGTCGAGTTAATAAATCTTTCCAATTAAGGTTCCTTAATATTTCAGATGACCTTATTTCATAATTGGCTGGACTAATAACTCGAGCTGCTCTATTTTGTAACTTTTGCAGACGATTAGATAATTCTTGATTTAGTCCGCTATTCCACACAACATCACAATAGTCAAAGTGAGATTGAATTAGGGAATTATAAATCAGTATTAAGAGATCTTTAGACGGAACAAATTGACGAATTCGTCTCAAACCACCAATGGCGCTTGAGATTTTTTTAGATATTACATCAATGTGTTTGGTCCAAGAAAGTTTTTCATCAATATGTAGTCCTAATGATTTAGCATTTGACACCCGACGGATCAACCGATTGCCCAAATATAATTTTGGATATTGTATAATATTAGATAGCCTATTATTAGAGGCAATAATCATATATTCAGTTTTGGTTAAATTAATATGAAGTTTATTGGCAATTAACCACTGATTGATATTTTCCAAGTCACGGTTTGCCTGAGAGAGAGACAGAGAGAGAGACAGAGAGAGAGAGAGACAGAGAGAGAGAGACAGAGAGAGAGAGAGACAGAGACAGAGAGAGAGAGACAGAGAGAGAGAGACAGAGAGAGAGAGACAGAGAGAGAGAGACAGAGAGAGAGAGAGACAGAGAGACAGAGACAGAGAGACAGAGACAGAGAGACAGAGAGACAGAGAGACAGAGACAGAGACAGAGAGACAGAGACAGAGAGACAGAGACAGAGACAGAGAGACAGAGACAGAGAGACAGAGACAGAGAGACAGAGAGAGAGAGACAGAGAGAGAGAGACAGAGAGAGAGATGATGATGATGGATCTTTATTTAAAAACGGTGGTTCCTTCAATTTACAATAAATTGCTTTTCAAGAAAGCCGTTTTAAAAGTTTGAATAACAGAACAGATAAACTAATTAGACTAATTACATTAATTAAACTGTATTATTTACAAGGAAATCTACTACAAAGTATAAAACTATTTACAATATATCTGTCTACACATCAAGGTCATAAGAACTAATCAAGTTTTTAAAAATGTCAAAAGAACTGGTGGTTTTAATTGACGATGGTAAATTATTCCATAACACCGGGCCACTATAGGCTAAGCTTCGTTTTGAGTAATCAGTGTGTGGGAATGGAATTTTAAGATTTATATCTGAGTTTCTCAAGTTATATCCATGTGTATCATTTACAAAGGAGATCAATTGTTGTAAATGGGTTGGGGCCTCACCATTTACTATTTTGTACATCATGGTTGCCTTCGTTTGACTTCTCTTGGTTTCCAAACTGCACCAATTCAATGAGTTTAGAATAGTGGCAGATCGTATTTCATAACCTGATCTCGAGAGACAGAGACAGAGAGACAGAGAGACAGAGAGACAGAGAGACAGAGAGACAGAGAGACAGAGAGAGAGAGAGAGATCTTTATTTAAATTCGGAATTTTTTCAGTTACCAACTGCTTTACAAAAAAGCCGAAATAACTAAAAATATATACAAATAAAAAAAATAAAATAGGTTAGAAGCATGATGCAAGGCTTCTTTTAAACTTCAATATGTTTTCGCTGCATTTTACATTTTCAGGTAAGCTGTTCCAACTTTTAGCTCCTGAATATGCTAAACTTTTCTTAAAATATTCAGTGCGTGCTTTAGGTAGTACTAAACACAATTTACTGTTTCTTAACGCATATTTATCGTTAATGGTAGAGAATTTAAAATGGTCTCGTAGATATAAAGGAGCCATGTTATTTAACACTTTATACATCATTATTAGCTTGTGCATAGCTCGTAATTCCGATAGATTTTTCCATTTTAATTGTTGCCTTATTTCATTGATCTGATCTCATAACCTTGACTAGTAATCACCCTTGCTGCACGATTTTGCAGCTTCTGTAATCTCTGGGCTGTGGTAGAAGGCATATTGTCCCAAACAACATCACAATAATCAAACAGAGGTTGAATTAGTGATTGATATATTGTAATTGACGTCTGCATTGGGACAAAATGTCTTACTTGTCGAAGACCAGAGATTCCAGCACTTACTTTTTTAGACATATAATTTATGTGATCGAACCACGATAATCTTTCGTCTATATATACCCCCAAAGATTTAGTTACCCTAACTCTTTTTATTGGCTTTTTATCAAGGTATAATAACGGAGTATTTCTTATTTTGTCAAGATTATGGTCAGACCCAATAAACATATGCTCTGTTTTAGTTACATTTAGGCTAAGTTTGTTTAAGACAGAGAGACAGAGAGACAGAGAGACAGAGAGACAGAGAGACAGAAAGACAGAGAGACAGAGAGACAGAGAGACAGAGAGACAGAGAGACAGAGAGACAGAGAGACAGAGAGACAGAGAGACAGAGAGACAGAGAGACAGAGAGACAGAGAGACAGAGAGACAGAGAGACAGAGAGACAGAGAGACAGAGAGACAGAGAGACAGAGAGACAGAGAGACAGAGAGACAGAGAGACAGAGAGACAGAGAGACAGAGAGACAGAGAGACAGAGAGACAGAGAGACAGAGAGACAGAGAGACAGAGAGACAGAGAGACAGAGAGACAGAGAGACAGAGAGACAGAGAGACAGAGAGACAGAGAGACAGAGAGACAGAGAGACAGAGACACAGAAAGACATAGAGAGACACAGAGAGAGACAGAGAGATAGAGAGACAGAGAGACAGAGAGATAGAGAGACAGAGAGACAGAGAGACAGAGAGACAGAGAGACAGAGAGACAGAGAGACAGAGAGACAGAGAGACAGAGAGACAGAGAGACAGAGAGACAGAGAGACAGAGAGACAGAGAGACAGAGAGACAGAGAGACAGAGAGACAGAGAGACAGAGAGACAGAGAGACAGAGAGACAGAGAGACAGAGAGACAGAGAGACAGAGAGACAGAGAGACAGAGAGACAGAGAGACAGAGAGACAGAGAGACAGAGAGACAGAGAGACAGAGAGACAGAGAGACAGAGAGACAGAGAGACAGAGAGACAGAGAGACAGAGAGACAGAGAGACAGAGAGAGAGAGAGAGACAACTTTATTTCAGTACGGTAATTTTATCAATATTTACAATTGTTTTTCATAAAAGCCGTACAATAAATATATAGACAAAAATAAATATACATATAAAAAAAAAGTCAGACATACATTACATAATAGTTACACTTTGTTAAAAACTATAATTGCAAATATTTGCTGTAAATTTCTTGAGATTGTCAAGTTTTCTTACGCATGATGGCATACTGTTCCATAAAAGGGCACCCCTATATGTTAGGCTACGTTTTAAATAGTCAGTGCGAGGCTGAGGGATTTTAAGGTTTATATCAAAGGAACGTAAATTATGTTCGTGCGTTTTATTTACTGGAACAAAAAGTTCAGTCAAATAACTAGGGGCAATATTATTCATAATTTTATACATTAGATTAGATGCATGGTATTTTCGTCTGGTATCGAGATCATGCCAACCCAAAAAAGACAAAATGTCAGCTGACCTGACCTCATAACCAGAACAAGTGATAATTCTAGCTGCCCGATTTTGTAATTTCTGAATTTTATTTCTTAAATGAGCCCCGAAATTTCCCCATAAGCTACTACAATAATCAAAGTGCGGCTGTACAAGTGAATTATACAACGACACCATTTGGGGATTTGCTAACAAAGGGCGCAAATTACGCATCATACGCAGACCCTTCAGAACTTTTGGTAGTATAATGTCATTTATATGACTCTCCCAACTGAGTTTTTCGTCTACAATAACTCCAAGTAATTTTGCCTTTGATACACGTTTAATAATTTTATTATCAATTTGTACCTTAGGATTGCCCAGGAGCTGTTTTAATCTATAATTTGAACCTAAAATCATAAACTCAGTTTTCGTTGCATTTATTGAAAGCTTGTTGGCATTAAGCCACAAAGTTACATTTTCAATATCACAATTGAGTAGATGTTCAAGGTCGGCCATAGTTTCAGCAACAGCCGTAACCTGAGTATCATCAGCATACATACTCGGAGTCGTGTATTCTAAACAGTTTGGAAAATCATTGACATACAATAAGAATAGAAGAGGGCCTAAGGTAGATCCCTGTGGAACACCTGTTGACATGCGTCTAGACTGTGAGAGTACACCGTTAACCATACAACGCTGAGATCTATTTGAGAGATAGGAGGAAAACCATTCATTAGATTCTCCATGCACTCCATACAGATCCATTTTTCTCAAAAGAATTGCGTGGTCAACAGTATCAAATGCCTTACTTAGATCAATAAGAACAACTCCATTTATATATCCGTTATCAATATTTCTAAACCAGGTTTCAGTAGCCAGTAGCAAAGCAGTTAATGTCGAGTGATTACACCGAAACCCAGATTGAAATTTAGTCAATATATCATTTTCAGCTAAATATAGATAGAGCTGATCAAATACAATTTTTTCAAAAACTTTTGGCAATAATTGGAAGTACCGAAATTGGCCTATAGTTGTTTGGGTCATTTTTAGCATTTCCCTTATATATCGGAAAGACTTTTGCAGTCTTCCAGCTATTAGGAAAAATACCACTTTGCAAGGATTTATTGAAAATGTAACATAACGGTTCACTTATTACTGCTGCAGCATCTTTTAAAACTTGGGCAGAAACTTCATCTATACCACACGATTTGGATACTGATAATTTCGCCAAAAAAGTATGAACAGCAGCTACGGGAATTTCAGTAAAGTTAAACCGAGATGCGGATGGCTTAACATAGGACTCAGGTAGCACAGTGGTTGAATCCACTTGTTCACTAACCTTAAGTCCTATTGTTGAAAAATGTTCACTAAATGCATTAGAAATATCAATTGGTTCGGTTAGCACAGTTTTATCAATTTTTAACTCGGTTATGCTTGCAATTTTTGATTGTCGGCCAAGAAGTAAATTTACTGCCTTCCATGATCGACGAGGATTACCCGTATTGTTAGTCACTTCAGCATCAACATATTCCCTCTTTGCCTTTTTAATTGCAATATTCACTCTATTTCTGGCCGCCTTATATGCCTCAGAAAGAGAGTGAGAGTTATTTCTAATCGAAAGTTTTTTTAAATGGTCTCTATTATACATCAGTTTTCTTATAGAAGGTGTGAGCCAAGGTGTTGGTTTATTTCTCACTCTTCTTTTTCTTAGAGGAGCATGAATATCAAGCACCTCTACGAATAAATTCTCCCAAGTATAGACCATGTCATCAGGGTCATCACTGATTTGTAGCAAATCCCAAGGGACATTGTTAAGATCGTGAATAAATAATTCCGCATCATAATTTTTCATATTACGACTCTCAATGAACTTTGGGTTGCTCTTAATTGTTGAAAACTTCCGTACAACCGTAAACTAAATAATGGTCACTTATACTGGTTTCGATGACATCTGATACTACAATATTTTGTGGCTCATTAGTTATAAAATGATCAACCATAGTCTTTGAGTTTTTTGTGACACGGGTATACTTAGTAATTAATTGTGAGAACTGGTAGGCTTCATAAAGAAACTTCATTGGGGACGACACGGGATCTTTATTGTCAACAGCAAAATCGACATTAATATCCCCTGCCAACAAAGTCTCCTTACCTTCAGAGTCAACGGTTTTAAGGAAATTTTCAAAATCCAGAAGAAGATCAATCCTCGAATTCGGTGGTCTATACCAAGTGGATACAATAAATGACCTCACTTTAGGTTTCGAAATTTCAATCGCTATCAGAGATACAGAGAGACAGAGAGACAGAGAGACAGAGAGACAGAGAGACAGAGAGACAGAGAGACAGAGAGACAGAGAGACAGAGAGACAGAGAGACAGAGAGACAGAGAGACAGAGAGACAGAGAGACAGAGAGACAGAGAGACAGAGAGACAGAGAGACAGAGAGACAGAGAGACAGAGAGACAGAGAGACAGAGAGACAGAGAGACAGAGAGACAGAGAGACAGAGAGACAGAGAGACAGAGAGACAGAGAGACAGAGAGACAGAGAGACAGAGAGACAGAGAGACAGAGAGACAGAGAGACAGAGAGACAGAGAGACAGAGAGACAGAGAGACAGAGAGACAGAGAGACAGAGAGACAGAGAGACAGAGAGACAGAGAGACAGAGAGACAGAGAGACAGAGAGACAGAGAGACAGAGAGACAGAGAGACAGAGAGACAGAGAGACAGAGAGACAGAGAGACAGAGAGACAGAGAGACAGAGAGACAGAGAGACAGAGAGACAGAGAGACAGAGAGACAGAGAGACAGAGAGACAGAGAGACAGAGAGACAGAGAGACAGAGAGACAGAGAGACAGAGAGACAGAGAGACAGAGAGACAGAGAGACAGAGAGACAGAGAGACAGAGAGACAGAGAGACAGAGAGAGACAGAGAGACAGAGAGACAGAGAGACAGAGAGACAGAGAGACAGAGAGACAGAGAGACAGAGAGACAGAGAGACAGAGAGACAGAGAGACAGAGAGACAGAGAGACAGAGAGACAGAGAGACAGAGAGACAGAGAGACAGAGAGACAGAGAGACAGAGAGACAGAGAGACAGAGAGACAGAGAGACAGAGAGACAGAGAGACAGAGAGACAGAGAGACAGAGAGACAGAGAGACAGAGAGACAGAGAGACAGAGAGACAGAGAGACAGAGAGACAGAGAGACAGAGAGACAGAGAGACAGAGAGACAGAGAGACAGAGAGACAGAGAGAGACAGAGAGACAGAGAGACAGAGAGACAGAGAGACAGAGAGACAGAGAGACAGAGAGACAGAGAGACAGAGAGACAGAGAGACAGAGAGAGACAGAGAGACAGAGAGAGACAGAGAGACAGAGAGACAGAGAGACAGAGAGACAGAGAGACAGAGAGACAGAGAGACAGAGAGACAGAGAGACAGAGAGACAGAGAGACAGAGAGACAGAGAGACAGAGAGACAGAGAGACAGAGAGACAGAGAGACAGAGAGACAGAGAGACAGAGAGACAGAGAGACAGAGAGACAGAGAGACAGAGAGACAGAGAGACAGAGAGACAGAGAGACAGAGAGACAGAGAGACAGAGAGACAGAGAGACAGAGAGACAGAGAGACAGAGAGACAGAGAGACAGAGAGACAGAGAGACAGAGAGACAGAGAGACAGAGAGACAGAGAGACAGAGAGACAGAGAGACAGAGAGACAGAGAGACAGAGAGACAGAGAGACAGAGAGACAGAGAGACAGAGAGACAGAGAGACAGAGAGACAGAGAGACAGAGAGACAGAGAGACAGAGAGACAGAGAGACAGAGAGACAGAGAGACAGAGAGACAGAGAGACAGAGAGACAGAGAGACAGAGAGACAGAGAGACAGAGAGACAGAGAGACAGAGAGACAGAGAGACAGAGAGACAGAGAGACAGAGAGACAGAGAGACAGAGAGACAGAGAGACAGAGAGACAGAGAGAGACAGAGAGACAGAGAGACAGAGAGACAGAGAGACAGAGAGACAGAGAGAGACAGAGAGACAGAGAGACAGAGAGACAGAGAGACAGAGAGACAGAGAGACAGAGAGACAGAGAGACAGAGAGACAGAGAGACAGAGAGACAGAGAGACAGAGAGACAGAGAGACAGAGAGACAGAGAGAGACAGAGAGACAGAGAGAGACAGAGAGACAGAGAGACAGAGAGACAGAGAGACAGAGAGACAGAGAGACAGAGAGACAGAGAGACAGAGAGACAGAGAGACAGAGAGACAGAGAGACAGAGAGACAGAGAGACAGAGAGACAGAGAGACAGAGAGACAGAGAGACAGAGAGACAGAGACAGAGAGACAGAGAGACAGAGAGACAGAGAGACAGAGAGACAGAGAGACAGAGAGACAGAGAGACAGAGAGACAGAGAGACAGAGAGACAGAGAGACAGAGAGACAGAGAGACAGAGAGACAGAGAGACAGAGAGACAGAGAGACAGAGAGACAGAGAGACAGAGAGACAGAGAGACAGAGAGACAGAGAGACAGAGAGACAGAGAGACAGAGAGAGACAGAGAGACAGAGAGACAGAGAGACAGAGAGACAGAGAGACAGAGAGACAGAGAGACAGAGAGACAGAGAGACAGAGAGACAGAGAGACAGAGAGACAGAGAGACAGAGAGACAGAGAGACAGAGAGACAGAGAGACAGAGAGACAGAGAGACAGAGAGACAGAGAGACAGAGAGACAGAGAGACAGAGAGAGACAGAGAGACAGAGAGACAGAGAGACAGAGAGACAGAGAGACAGAGAGACAGAGAGACAGAGAGACAGAGAGACAGAGAGACAGAGAGACAGAGAGACAGAGAGACAGAGAGACAGAGAGACAGAGAGACAGAGAGACAGAGAGACAGAGAGACAGAGAGACAGAGAGACAGAGAGACAGAGAGACAGAGAGACAGAGAGACAGAGAGACAGAGAGACAGAGAGACAGAGAGACAGAGAGACAGAGAGACAGAGAGACAGAGAGACAGAGAGACAGAGAGACAGAGAGACAGAGAGACAGAGAGACAGAGAGACAGAGAGACAGAGAGACAGAGAGACAGAGAGACAGAGAGACAGAGAGACAGAGAGACAGAGAGACAGAGAGACAGAGAGACAGAGAGACAGAGAGACAGAGAGACAGAGAGACAGAGAGACAGAGAGACAGAGAGACAGAGAGACAGAGAGACAGAGAGACAGAGAGACAGAGAGACAGAGAGACAGAGAGACAGAGAGACAGAGAGACAGAGAGACAGAGAGACAGAGAGACAGAGAGACAGAGAGACAGAGAGACAGAGAGACAGAGAGACAGAGAGACAGAGAGACAGAGAGACAGAGAGACAGAGAGACAGAGAGACAGAGAGACAGAGAGACAGAGAGACAGAGAGACAGAGAGACAGAGAGACAGAGAGACAGAGAGACAGAGAGACAGAGAGACAGAGAGACAGAGAGACAGAGAGACAGAGAGACAGAGAGACAGAGAGACAGAGAGACAGAGAGACAGAGAGACAGAGAGACAGAGAGACAGAGAGACAGAGAGACAGAGAGACAGAGAGACAGAGAGACAGAGAGACAGAGAGACAGAGAGACAGAGAGACAGAGAGACAGAGAGACAGAGAGACAGAGAGACAGAGAGACAGAGAGACAGAGAGACAGAGAGACAGAGAGACAGAGAGACAGAGAGACAGAGAGACAGAGAGACAGAGAGACAGAGAGACAGAGAGACAGAGAGACAGAGAGACAGAGAGACAGAGAGACAGAGAGACAGAGAGACAGAGAGACAGAGAGACAGAGAGACAGAGAGACAGAGAGACAGAGAGACAGAGAGACAGAGAGACAGAGAGACAGAGAGACAGAGAGACAGAGAGACAGAGAGACAGAGAGACAGAGAGACAGAGAGACAGAGAGACAGAGAGACAGAGAGACAGAGAGACAGAGAGACAGAGAGACAGAGAGACAGAGAGACAGAGAGACAGAGAGACAGAGAGACAGAGAGACAGAGAGACAGAGAGACAGAGAGACAGAGAGACAGAGAGACAGAGAGACAGAGAGACAGAGAGACAGAGAGACAGAGAGACAGAGAGACAGAGAGACAGAGAGACAGAGAGACAGAGAGACAGAGAGACAGAGAGACAGAGAGACAGAGAGACAGAGAGACAGAGAGACAGAGAGACAGAGAGACAGAGAGACAGAGAGACAGAGAGACAGAGAGACAGAGAGACAGAGAGACAGAGAGACAGAGAGACAGAGAGACAGAGAGACAGAGAGACAGAGAGACAGAGAGACAGAGAGACAGAGAGACAGAGAGACAGAGAGACAGAGAGACAGAGAGACAGAGAGACAGAGAGACAGAGAGACAGAGAGACAGAGAGACAGAGAGACAGAGAGACAGAGAGACAGAGAGACAGAGAGACAGAGAGACAGAGAGACAGAGAGACAGAGAGACAGAGAGACAGAGAGACAGAGAGACAGAGAGACAGAGAGACAGAGAGACAGAGAGACAGAGAGACAGAGAGACAGAGAGACAGAGAGACAGAGAGACAGAGAGACAGAGAGAAGAGAGACAGAGAGACAGAGAGACAGAGAGACAGAGAGACAGAGAGACAGAGAGACAGAGAGACAGAGAGACAGAGAGACAGAGAGACAGAGAGACAGAGAGACAGAGAGACAGAGAGACAGAGAGACAGAGAGACAGAGAGACAGAGAGACAGAGAGACAGAGAGACAGAGAGACAGAGAGACAGAGAGACAGAGAGACAGAGAGACAGAGAGACAGAGAGACAGAGAGACAGAGAGACAGAGAGACAGAGAGACAGAGAGAGAGAGAGAGAGAGAGAGAGAGAGAGAGAGAGAGAGAGAGAGAGAGAGAGAGAGAGAGAGACAGAGAGAGAGAGAGAGACAGAGAGAGAGAGAGACAGAGAGAGAGAGAGACAGAGAGAGAGAGAGGTTAAAATACGAGCAGCAATGTTTTATCAAATAAAACACTGCTGCGACTATTTTGATCGGAAACAAATAACCATGTTTACAACTATTTCAGTATCGTCGCTACCTTTATCGGAAGCAGCCGTAGCCATTTTCACCGAGAAAATCGAAGGAAACGTTTGTGTAAATCAGGACGAATCAAATATAAAATCTCCGTCTTATGCCACTGATTTCCTTTGTCTATTCTTCATGAATTATTATATTTAAGAAATAGAAAACATTTTCCGTGTTTACATAGAGTTATGGAAACACGAGTGGAAGTTTGGGACGAGTGTTTCTATAACTGTATGTAAACAAGGAAAGATGTTTTCTATTACTTTTATAAAATAACACTGAGGAAATAAGTAATAAGACTCTTTCATTAAAAATGATGAAAATATACATTCTCCTTACTCACGCTAGACAGCGTCATCGGCTGCTCAAATGAACATAAACGCTCTTAACTGTGAAGAAAAGCATCGAATCTTCTCGTTTTTCTTCTTGTTTGCTGTCACAGATAATTTATGGACATTTTAGCTGTTTGTGAGCATAGGTTCGTCTTGCAGTCCATTTTATAAAAATGGCGGGAAAAATCCATGTTTACATACTTAACAATTATTCGCCGAAGGCGAGGTGAATATCGGTGAATAAAAACCGAGACGAAGTCGAGGTTTTTATTCACCGATATTCACTGAGCCTGAGATGAATAATTGTTTTAGTATAAATACACATTTTCCAACTCTTAGGAACAGCATTTACTCCAAAAATACTAGTTTCTTGACGTTTTTCTCCTGTCACTTTGACAATTCGGCTGGCGGCTATCTTGAAAAAATGCTGGAGGTGATTATCGAGAAATAATCCGAGGTAGCTCGACTAATCAGCGCACGCAATTTCTATAATCACCTAATGTATTTATACTAAAGTTATATAAACATGGCTCTTAGCCAATCAGTACGCAAGTTTTCAAAATGTTATTTATAAATATATTATATACATGTACGCTCACTACCCTTGTGGTAGTTTGAGCACTCTGGCCCTACACCGCTTCACGCTCTCTGGATGTGCGCATGACCGCTGTTTGTCCCACAATCGGTTGTCACCGCCAATCGCTTGGGTACAATTATAGTTCTCATGCCCATATCTAGATTTTAAAAAAACTTTAATATTATGTAACTAAATAGTTATATAAAATCTCTCAAGTTTAAGCCCTTTCATCATTTCCTTAACAAAAGCCTGTTCTGTATGCACAACCATCATATATCGAATTCGAAACTTTAAAATTAAGCAGAAGACTTCTTGAATTGTATCTGGCGACCTACAGATGGTTTATTATGTGACAAAAATCCAATGCAAATGACTGGGCAGCGGGGAAAAGATCTCGGTTTGTTCATCGAAGGCGCAGCCTGATGGTAAAGCAGTGTTGAACCAACAAAAGTTTGTCGCTCACTCGGTTTATCTTCAAAGATTATAATTGGCGTTTCGTTTTTGGAAGCACGTAACGCCACAAAATTCCCAAAAGGAAAGGCTCTTTTCCATTGCCTAAAGTCCTTACCACTTTATGACTTATTGTAGTTCCTAATACTTTTGATCAATGGTTCTCGTTACGGAAGTGTAAAGTATGGAATACCAGTTAATATTATACCTCAGCTATAAAATGTCAAATCAAAGAGCTAGATTTGTACCACGTGAGCAGTCAATTTAAACTCGAATGTAATCAGTTATAAACGACCAAGACATACCTAACGCTATATACAAGTTTTGCCGTTGCGCGTCGAATGCTCTGGGAACGACATTGAGTTGGGGGAGCGGAGGTAAGACCCTAGGTACGAGGTTGACGCAGCTCAAGCTGAGCTAGAACCACGTGATTATGCAATCAAAATATGAGAATTAAAACATGCATGCCAGAATTCTCTAAAAGCCTAAAATAACGGCATTGACGAAATTTGTGACAACCGATTGCGGTGTTAGGGTATAATTCATTAGTTCGCAGCCCACAATACACCTATGCTATCTTACAATAAGATGCGACATTACCTTTATTTGGCTAAAATCATCTATGTATACGCAACTTAAAATTAAGCCCAGCTTAGCGGGCCAATAGCTACACTGAAATAATACGGCATCCATATATAGATTATTATATTGAAATAATACGGCATCCATATATAGATTATTATATTGAAATATACGTCATCCATATAAAAAGATTATTATATTGAAATAATACGTCATCCATATATATATAGATTATTATATTGAAATAATACGTCATCCGTATATAGATTATTATATTGAAATAATACGGCATCCATATATAGATTATTATATTGAAATAATACGTCATCCATATATAGATTATTATATTGAAATAATACGGCATCCATCTATATAGATTATTATATTGAAATAATACGTCATTCGTATATATAGATTATTATATTGAAATAATACGGCATCCATATATAGATTATTATATTGAAATAATACGTCATCCATATATATAGATTATTATATTGAAATAATACGTCATCCATATATATAGATTATAATATTGAAATAATACGGCATCCATATATAGATTATTATATTGAAATAATACGTCATCCATATATAGATTATTATATTGAAATAATACGGCATCCATCTATATAGATTATTATATTGAAATAATACGTCATCCATATATATAGATTATTATATTGAAATAATACGGCATCCATATATAGATTATTATATTGAAATAATACGGCATCCATCTATATAGATTATTATATTGAAATAATACGTCATCCATATATATATAGAAAATTATATTGAAATAATACGTCATCCATATATATAGATTATTATATTGAAATAATACGTCATCCATATATAGATTATTATATTGAAATAATACGGCATCCATCTATATAGATTATTATATTGAAATAATACGTCATCCATATATATATAGATTATTATATTGAAATAATACGTCATCCATATATATAGATTATTATATTGAAATAATACGTAATTCATATATATAGATTATTATATTGAAATAATACGTCATCCATATATAGAGATAATAATCTATATATGGATGCCGTATTATTTCAATATAATAATCTATATATGGATGCCGTATTATTTCAATATAATAATCTATATATGGATGACGTATTATTTCAATATAATAATCTATATATATGGATGACGTATTATTTCAATATAATAATATATATATGGATGGTGACGTATTATTTCAATATAATAATCTATATATATATGGATGCCGTATTATTTCAATATAATAATATATATATGGATGACGTATTATTTCAATATAATAATCTATATATGGATGCCGTATTATTTCAATATAATAATCTATATATGGATGACGTATTATTTCAATATAATAATCTATATATGGATGACGTATTATTTCAATATAATAATCTATATATATGTATGCCGTATTATTTCAATATAATAATCTATATATGGATGCCGTTTTATTTCAATATAATAATCTATATATATGGATGACGTATTATTTCAATATAATAATATATGGATGAATGACGTATTATTTCAATATAATAATCTATATATATGGATGACGTATTATTTCAATATAATAATCTATATATGGATGACGTATTATTTCAATTTATTAATCTATATATGGATGACGTATTATTTCAATATAATAATCTATATATGGATGACGTATTATTTCAATATAATAATCTATATATGGATGACGTATTATTTCAATATAATAATCTATATATGGATGCCGTATTATTTCAATATAATAATCTATATATATGGATGACGTATAATTTCAATATAATAATCTATGGATGGTGACGTATTATTTCAATATAATAATCTATATATATGGATGACGTATTATTTCAACATAATAATCTATGGATGGTGACGTATTATTTCAATATAATAATCTATGGATGGTGACGTATAATTTCAATATAATAATCTATATATATGGATGCCGTATTATTTCAATATAATAATCTATGGATGGTGACGTATTATTTCAATATAATAATCTATATATGGATGACGTATTATTTCAATATAATAATCTATATATATGGATGCCGTATTATTTCAATATAATAATCTATATATATGGATGACGTATTATTTCAATATAATAATCTATATATATGGATGACGTATTATTTCAATATAATAATCTATATATATGGATGACGTATTATTTCAATATAATAATCTATATATATGGATGACGTATTATTTCAATATAATAATCTATGGATGGTGACGTATTATTTCAATATAATAATCTATATATGGATGACGTATTATTTCAATATAATAATCTATATATATGGATGCCGTATTATTTCAATATAATAATCTATATATATGGATGACGTATTATTTCAATATAATAATCTATATATATGGATGACGTATTATTTCAATATAATAATCTATATATGGATGACGTATTATTTCAATATAATAATCTATATATGGATGCCGTATTATTTCAATATAATATCTATATATATGGATGACGTATTATTTCAATATAATAATCTATATATGAATGACGTATTATTTCAATATAATAATCTATATATGGATGCCGTATTATTTCAATATAATAATCTATATATGGATGCCGTATTATTTCAATATAATAATATATATATGGATGACGTATTATTTCAATATAATAATCTATATATGGATGCCGTATTATTTCAATATAATAATCTATATATGGATGACGTATTATTTCAATATAATAATCTATATATGGATGACGTATTATTTCAATATAATAATCTATATATGGATGACGTATTATTTCAATATAATAATCTATATATATGTATGCCGTATTATTTCAATATAATAATCTATATATGGATGACGTATTATTTCAATATAATAATCTATATATGGATGACGTATTATTTCAATATAATAATCTATATATATGTATGCCGTATTATTTCAATATAATAATCTATATATGGATGCCGTATTATTTCAATATAATAATCTATATATATGGATGACGTATTATTTCAATATAATAATATATGGATGAATGACGTATTATTTCAATATAATAATCTATATATGGATGCCGTATTATTTCAATATAATAATATATATGGATGACGTATTATTTCAATATAATAATCTATATATGGAAGCCGTATTATTTCAATATAATAATCTATATATGGATGACGTATTATTTCAATATAATAATCTATATATATGGATGACGTATTATTTCAATATAATAATATATATATGGATGGTGACGTATTATTTCAATATAATAATCTATATATGGATGACGTATTATTTCAATATAATAATCTATATATGGATGACGTATTATTTCAATATAATAATCTATATATATGTATGCCGTATTATTTCAATATAATAATCTATATATGGATGCCGTATTATTTCAATATAATAATCTATATATATGGATGACGTATTATTTCAATATAATAATATATGGATGAATGACGTATTATTTCAATATAATAATCTATATATGGATGCCGTATTATTTCAATATAATAATCTATGTATATGGATGACGTATTATTTCAATATAATAATCTATGGATGGTGACGTATTATTTCAATATAATAATCTATATATGGATGCCGTATTATTTCAATATAATAATCTATATATGGATGCCGTATTATTTCAATATAATAATCTATATATGGATGCCGTATTATTTCAATATAATAATCTATATATGGATGACGTATTATTTCAATATAATAATCTATATATGGATGACGTATTATTTCAATATAATAATCTATATATATGGATGACGTATTATTTCAATATAATAATCTATGGATGGTGACGTATTATTTCAATATAATAATCTATATATGGATGACGTATTATTTCAATATAATAATCTATATATGGATGCCGTATTATTTCAATATGATAATCTATATATATGGATGACGTATTATTTCAATATAATAATCTATGGATGGTGACGTATTATTTCAATATAATAATCTATATATGGATGACGTATTATTTCAATATAATAATCTATATATGGATGCCGTATTATTTCAATATAATAATCTATGTATATGGATGACGTATTATTTCAATATAATAATCTATATATATGGATGACGTATTATTTCAATATAATAATCTATATATGGATGACGTATTATTTCAATATAATAATCTATATATGGATGCCATATTATTTCAATATAATATCTATATATATGGATGACGTATTATTTCAATATAATAATCTATATATATGGATGACGTATTATTTCAATATAATAATCTATATATGAATGACGTATTATTTCAATATAATAATCTATATATGAATGCCGTATTATTTCAATATAATAATCTATATATGGATGACGTATTATTTCAATATAATAATCTATATATGAATGACGTATTATTTCAATATAATAATCTATATATGGATGACGTATTATTTCAATATAATAATATATGGATGAATGACGTATTATTTCAATATAATAATCTATATATGAATGACGTATTATTTCAATATAATAATATATATATGGATGACGTATTATTTCAATATAATAATCTATATATGGATGACGTATTATTTCAATATAATATCTATATATATGAATGCCGTATTATTTCAATATAATAATCTATATATGGATGACGTATTATTTCAATATAATAATCTATATATGAATGACGTATTATTTCAATATAATAATCTATATATGAATGCCGTATTATTTCAATATAATAATCTATATATGAATGACGTATTATTTCAATATAATAATCTATATATGGATGCCGTATTATTTCAATATAATAATCTATATATGCATGCCGTATTATTTCAATATAATAATCTATATATATGGATGCCGTTTATTTCAATATAATAATCTATATATGGATGACGTATTATTTCAATATAATAATCTATATATGGATGACGTATTATTTCAATATAAGGATGCCATATTATTTCAATATAATAATCTATATATATGGATGCCGTATTATTTCAATATAATAATCTATATATGGATGACGTTTATTTCAATATAATAATCTATATATATGGATGCCGTATTATTTCAATATAACAAATACATACGTTTGAGTAAAATAAAGATTTTAGACGTTCGTCAAGGGATAAATGTATCATTGCTGATAGTTTGGCATTTATACACATGAAATTTGGCGTATCCATGGATACGCCAAATTTTATTATAATGGTACATTTACATTGGAAAATATAGACAAAATTGTGAAGAAACTGTTGTTGGAAATAGACATTTCTATTTATTTCTTTTTATATATCAGACAAACCTATTTATTTTGTTTTAAGCTTGCACATTTAAGAATAGAAACACAATAGTTCTCGGGCGTAATATAAACACATAACGTTTTAATTCTAGGTTATTTTGCCCACAACTTGGGACACATTATCAGCAGGCGTGAAGAATGTTCACGTCGTTTTCAATATCAGGGCCTAAAGGCTGCTTTCAATATAATCGTCCCGATCGTCCGAATATTCGCAGAAAAAATGTTCAGCGATCGGGACGATTCGTGCGATTCACTGTTTCCATATGATCGCACGCAATCGTCTAAACCGATAGAGCAGAGTTATATCCAGGGCCGTACTCAGAACATTTTACAGGGGGGGTGTAGGCTCACCTCAACCGACTGACGCACTAGCTTGTACCGACTACATCCTATCGATCGAAGCTTGTCAAAACAGTGGCAGATCCAGGGTTGTTCGAAAGAGGGGGGCGCGCGCCGCGTGCGTGTATCCGGCCTACTAAAATACCCTGGTCAGCTGGTGAAATGGTTAACTCTCAATGCGAAATGAAAACACGATGAGCTAAAAGTTAATGTCTAAAACGTCTAAAATATATTTTCTGCCGACTAAAACTCGTATAAAGATTTTTGGGGGGAGGGGTGTCGCACCCCCCTACACGCCCCGTAGCTCCGGGCCTGGTTCTATCCAGACGATCGCGATCGCTCCGATCGTCCAGGAAGTGTTTCCATATAATCGCCTGGATCGCATGTACATTATTTCAGGCGATCGGGACGATTCAGGCGTTCGCCTACTGTAATTAATTATATTTGAAGTTTACATAACGATATGAATCGTTTTGAATTTTGTGGGAGGAATTCAGTCGGTTTTCTTTGTTATTCACGAGATTATATCTCTCGAATATTTTAAACGGTCGGGAGCGTTTCGTCTATTTAGTAAGAGTTAATTACAGAGAATGATGGATGTAGAGTGCGGAGTGTCGAAAGTGCGGAGTGTCGAAAGTGCGGAGTGTCGAAAGTGCGGAGTGTCGAAAGTGCGGAGTGTCGAAAGTGCGGAGTGTCGAAAGTGCGGAGTGTCGAAAGTGCGGAGTGTCGAAAGTGCGGAGTGTCGAAAGTGCGGAGTGTCGAAAGTGCGGAGTGTCGAAAGTGCGGAGTGTCGAAAGTGCGGAGTGACGAAAGTGCGAAGTGTCGAAAGTGCGGAGTGTCGAAAGTGCGGAGTGTCGAAAGTGCGGCTTTTTCGTCCAGTTAACAAACGTCGATCTTTTGGTAGCCGGATATTTTAACAACTGAACGGTATTTTGAGCCGGGTTTTTAACACTCGTGAAATGTTAAAATCCCCACATAGTCCTGGGGTTCGGGGTTTCAATTGACTAAGTGCAATAATATTATAGAAACAAGGGCAAGGCCGCTTAGTTTTGCCGCTAAGTTTTGTCGCTAAGTTTGTCATTAAATCGCATTACGCTTCTCAGTAACAAGTGTTGCCCAGTCGTTTGTTGTGCAGTTAATACCATATTGATTCACAACATCTTGCACGTATTGATTCGTATGAGCTTGTCAACAACCAGTGTCTGGTTAATTATTAATTATTACAATAATTATATTCTTCGAGCGACGCTCCAGACAGCGCACAAGCAAGCAATATGTTCTTACGCAATAATTGCGATAGCCTAAACCATTTGCGTTCTACTGCAAACCGCAAACATTTTTTGGCATGTTGTAAAACATGGACTGATAAAATATGGACTGGACTGGACTGATAAAACATGGACTGATAAAACATGGACTGATAAAACATGGACTGGTAAAACATGTACTGATAAAACATGGACTGATAAAACATGGACTGGTAAAACATGGAGGGTTAGGATCTTTGTTGTTTTGGGGTTAGCGATTATTTGGGTAGGTTGGAAAACCCGGAATGGATCCGGAATCTGTAAGAATCGTCATAATTAACATAAAAACGGTTTTCATAAAATTAGTAATAAAATAATTAATTATTAAAATAATAATAATTAACCAATATGTCAATATAAATTGTATAACATATATACTAGAAATACGTTATACGCAACACCCCTCGCCCACTAGTGTTTGAAACTTTTATAGTTGCTAATTTACTACTGTAATACAGTACTGTAGTTATGCGCTTTGTCCTAGTGACGTCATCAGCGTTCAATAATTTTTGTTTTGGACACCTCCGTTCAATAATTCACAGTATTCGACGGAATTGGGGAACAGTGTTGAGATGAACTGGTACTTTGTGTTAGGTATGCAAAATGGTTGCAACATTTCATTGGTCTGCAGATTACACCAGTCACAAGTGATTGATGTGGCGACACGGCCGGGCAGCTTCTCACCGACCTTGTGATTCATGAAATAATCAACTATAAAAAGACACCAAAGACTGTTAAAGAATGAAGGAAGAAAGTGCATTCTCTTTATCATTCAAATGTCTAGGGGTGCATATAGTGCAAATGTATGGACATCAATTTGGTTTTAATACAGTATTAGGGATTCTATCCCGATTGTTGGTGAGGATTGATGCTCTTGAGGTCTGCAGGGCAGAGAAACTGACCTTTCCTAAGTCTGGACATGAAACTGATCGGTTAATAGAAACCCTATAGGATTGGTACCATATGTTAGTTAAGAAATGTCTTGAACGCATTTTACCACCATTTCTAAAGAACTATTTTAATCTCAATGAATTTGTTCATTGCATACATGTAAGATCATTATCTAATATCTATTGCCTTAATTGACATACTGCCATTTGCAAGCGACCGTTAAGCGTGCAATTTTTTTCATGTTTGTTTACGTTTGAAAGTTGGACGTTTCACACGAAAACGTTGAACGTTTAAAAACAAATCAATCAACTTGCGGCGTCTTTGACAGGTTTCTTTGAACTGACGCCGCAAGTTGATTTATTTGTTTTTAAACGTTCAACGTTTTCGTGTGAAACGTCCAACTTTCAAACGTAAACAAACATGAAAAAAATCGCACGCTTAACGGTCGCTTGCAAATGGCAGTAATACCATGATCGCCTCGGATTCTTTTGTTCTCTCCGGGAATGTAAACCTCGTATTTTCCTCATTACCCATGCATACGCCTTTGTCTTCTAAATTTCCCAGGGAAATTTAGTAGAAAACAAAAGATTTCTTTGTCTACTAATTTTCCCTCATCAACCATGCAGGGGAAAATTAGTAGACAAAGAAATCCTTTCTCTTTTACTAAATTTCCCGCTTGCATATCTATTATAGATATAATATTATAGATAGTCGTAGAACTTGCATATCTCACAAACACAAAGCATCTCCCAAAGGTATAATTACTTCAATCAATAGTAATAAAACTCGTAAACAACTTCACTGAACCATACAAAATCAAACACCTAAACTTATCTCAGCATACTTCCCTGAGTTTTCCTCAGCGATTATAATATTACAAACTGATACCATGACTTGTCGGGAAATTAGCGATTAAATTGCCCTTCGCCTCGGGAAGATTTGTAAAAGTCCTCGGGCTTCGCCCTCGGACTTTCACAAATCTTCCCTCGGCGGCGGGCAATTTAATCGCTAATTTCCCTCAAGTCATGGTATTACTTATAAGTACTACATTTGTAGGATTTATACAACTTTCAAGTTATAATTAGTTTTTGTAACATATTGTAGACATACAGTACATATTATGTCATATGAATACAGTATGTGTAATAAATTTATATTTGTAATAAATAATAATTGTAATTTGTTAGGAAACAGGACCCGTCAATACCAGTGTTAGCATTCAACAGGCTATCCTGTATTTTTATTAGTATTATTAATAATGCCTAAACTTTTCCCAATCCCAGAATGTATATTATAGTACAACTCTCTCGGTTAAGTATTTCAAAATTTGTCTAAAGATTTCTGAACAATCACAATGCAGACTATACAAGTTACAACTAACAAACAATAACATGACATGGTTGTTTTATTGAAGATAAAATATTGTTCAACGTACTGTATACATTGTAGGCAGAAATACAGATATTTTATAGGTTGGTGCACTGCCAAAATAGTGTGTAACAGGTCTCAGACATTCAACGTTTCGAGCGAAAGCCCTTCGTCTCAAGTCAAGATCGAGTCTTTTATAATTCAACGAAATGCTAATCCTAATATAACTACCTAACCAAATTACCAACCCTAACCAAAAAACTATGCTGAAAAGGCATATTAATGTATTAAAAAAAATGTTTATCGAACTCGACCGGAAATCGCGGGTTGTCACTATATTATATCAGTAATGCTTGGATGTGTAAATATATATACACTGCTGTAGTGAATGCAAGCTACATAGGCAGTACTGTATACCTATATCAACCGAATGTATTATGTTGAATTTGTAACCAGCTTCACTCTCCATCTGAGTCTCGGTAGCTCAATGGTTAGAAGCAATCAAGTTACAGGTTCGATTCCTGTCCAGGACTCAGAATCATTTTATGAGGATTCTACTCCAATCTCTCCCTTATTCACTATACAGCAGTGTATATATTAAACACTGACCAGTCATACAGTAATGCTTGTTTATATACTATAAATTGTAGGCCAGGCCCAGGTCGTATAAACACTGAAACACAGCTATAGTCTACTATATAGGCTCATTATTAAGCACAGAATAAACATACTCATACTGTATATTTCAAAATATGAACAAACACTTACTGCTACACTGGATATCGTCTTCGAGTCGCTTTGACTTGTTTCTGTCGTAATCCTTCTTGCTGTGTTGGTTTTGTTACATAAGTATTGAGGTTTTGTTTTTAATAACGACTGTCCCCTCTCGTTCTCTTCTGCTCTGCCAATCGTTATTTAAATTACTCATTTCACGTACATTTCACGTTTTTTCGAGTAAAACAACACAAAATTATGTTCTCGCTCGACCTTAGATAAATATCCTTTTAGATCCATAAATATCCTTGTTTACCTACTTTCTTTCCCGTGAACGTCATCGTAACCAAGACAACCGATGTGTTGATGGATACCGATATTTATACGCCGCACAAACTTTTTACAGAACTAACTTCCCATATACGACCGGACATTGTACACGACCGGACATTCTACCACCCCGTCAAGATTATAACCCTCGCCCCAGCGCCTTCGGCGCTGGGACGGCGCTTCGCGCCGTCCGGGCGAGGGGATAACATCTTTAATATTTTGGCTTGCAAGAAGTTTGTTTTGTACGAATTTTATTATTTTATTATTATTTGATTTTTTGGCGTTGACTATCACACAAACTAAATAGAATAATCAAAGCGTATTTTCAATAAAGATCCTTGTCTCTTTGCTACAATAAATTATAATCCTATCAAAATCACTGAATGAGTCAACGCGTCATTGTAAATCTTGCTATGCATGTTTTGCAAACCGCAGAAAATGATAAATTGTATTTGTCTATAGAGGCAAGCCGCGCGAGGCTCGAGCTATCCTGTTTACCGGACTAGCTCGCTATAGGCAGTATCTTAATTGCGTGCGTTTAATATTATATGAGTGAATTTCATCATGCAACACCTCGAAGTTTGTTAAAAAACCTCGGCTTCGCCTCGGTTTTCAACAAACGTCTCGGTGTTTGGATATCCTGATGAAACACTCTTCCTCGTGTTTCATATATTACTTGAAAAGGCAACCCGACAACTAGTCTGAATCGATCTATGGTGTTTACGCCTAAAATCGCCTGCATGAGACGCCACTACCAACAGTTTATAAAGGTCAGCCTTATAGACGGGTAAAGAAACATTGCCTAGCTTAATACTATCACGGAGAGTGTCGTAAAAGCATATCACAACGAACTCAGGTGAATAATGATATTAATTGCTGCTCTGAGTGACAAACCGGGTACTTGAGCGCTCCATATTCACACGATCAGATTTTATCTATCCGTGGCCAGGCATTTTAATAGACTTGCTTAAATGGATTTGTCATGCAGAAACAAAGGGGGAGTTATAGTGCATGGACGGCAAACGCCAACGTTATTGTTGTTTGGTCATGGGTCCTCGTTTTTGATTGATTCAAGGTTTTTTTTTATATTGCTATTTTGAAATTTAGGGCACTATGTTCCCTTAATTATGTTCCCTGACAGAACGCAGTCCGTTAATATCAAAACTGCGAAATCTACAGTACGAGATCTGACTGTGGGTGTTCCTCAGGGGTCCGTTTTGGGCCCCGTGTTATACCTACTGTACACTTCGCCACTTGCCCAGGTTATAAGAAGTTATGATCTTGATTATCATCTATATGCTGACGATACTCAGCTTTATTTCTCTTTTAATACGGCGGATGTTGATGAGGCGAAGACGAGAGTAGAGAACTGTGTAACTGCTATATGCCGTTGGATGGACATAAACGAACTGAAACTAAATCATGACAAGACGGAAGTTATGCTCATTCACTCAAAGTATCGAAACGGTCCGTCTTTTGACAACTTTAACATTGGCGACGAGACGTTGCCTACTACCGCTTCAGCCAAAAGTTTGGGAGTGATCTTTGACGAGCACATGTCATTTGATGCTCATGTCTCGGGGGTTTGTAAATCATCATTCTACCATCTGAGGAATCTGTCAAAGATTAGGAAATACCTTACGAAGGAGTCATCCGAAGTTGCAGTACATGCATTTGTAACGTCGAAACTGGATTATTGTAATTCTCTACTTTACGGTTCTCCAAAATATCAGTTAAAGAAGCTACAACGCGTCCAGAACACTGCAGCACGAATTGTATGCCACGTTAGCAAGTTTCAGCACATCACTCCTGTTTTGATAGGTCTTCACTGGCTTCCAGTGAACTATCGCATCATTTTTAAAGTTTTACTGTTAGTTTATAAGTCGCTCAATGGTACATCTCCTAGCTACTTGGTCGATAAACTTCGTTATCGCACCCAAACACGATCGTTGCGATCTGTCACCAATGCCCTCTTGGACCAGCCCAAGTCCTCTACAAAGACATATGGCGATAGAGCTTTCAGTGTATGCGCCCCAAGGTTGTGGAATGATCTTCCACTTACTTTGCGGAGATCAGATTCAATTGACAATTTTAAAAAGGGACTAAAAACTTATCTTTTTAAACAATTTCTGGACAATGGTTCGTTATTTTTGTAAATATAGTTTTATGTTATAGTTTTTAATATTTATATATTTTAATGATCGTAACTGTAAAGCGCCATGAGCGTAGGAATGGCGCTATATAAATAAAATATATATATATATATATATATTAAAATGCAAATTATGAGGATATTTTATCGGGTTTTGCGCGATTTTAATAAATTTCCGGGGAGTATGGATTCCTTTACCCCCTTTACCCCCTTCGAAAACGGTAAGTGGGCATTGGCATTGGCCATTATTGTGTGTGCGTTATTTTGGAACCTGTTTGAGATTTCTTTTCCCGTCATGTCTTCGCAAAAGCGGTTATACTCTGAAGTCGTTAAAGGTAAATATCTATTTGAATTTGTTGAATGTATGAGGAAAAATTAGCATATGAATCATTCACAATACTTTTTAACATGTTTTTGGTTAGATTACACTGGAATTTCTTCGTCAGATACAAGATCTGACTCTTCGTCAAGAGAGATTTTGATTGTGTAAGTAATTCGCTTCTGCATGTAATTACCATGCTTGGCATAAAAATAATAATAATTTGTTTATTCTTTTATTAAGTGAACAAGAAGCAATAACACAACGCACACGACCAAATCCCGAGCCGCTTAGAAAACGTAAACCAGGAAAAGGAGGTTAGTGTAAAAAGCATTCTTACTTTCCCTTTGGTAAATTAAACTTAAATATCCGAAAGACAAAAGGTTTATTTGTGCTACAGAGTTAAGTTTATTCATTATATAAAATTTAAGGCCGTCTCAGTCGTGCCGGCTATATAATAACTGGTATCAAAACAAAGTTAAATAATCTATTATGCAGTATTTACATTGCACTTGAATTCAAATATATTTTTCTTTATGAATCCGCTACAATTTTGAACCCGAAAACTTTAATATTGTCCGGTGTAAACGTAGTCTAAAACGTTGGTGCGAAGGTTAATTTGTCATCTTACTTACAACAAATAACTGATTAGTCAACAAGAAGCAGTGTGTGTTGAGGCACCCACGATTTCATACCTGATCACAGTTAAAATTTGCACATTATTCTCACTGGTCAATTTCACAACATTATCTCACTGGTCAAAACATTTTTCGGCATGTCAACAGCTAGCCAGATTAATGTCTGTGAACTTGCTACCCCGATTTTATCAATAATTTTTTTTGTCAAAATAAATATATGCTATCGGTTTTTCTGTAAGGATAAGGTACAAATCAAATTGTCATCACTTATTGACGAAACATTAATGTAAATATTGACAATGTAAAGTTTACTTTCATTTAGTAAATTCATAAATTCACAAAATTAATGTGGGTTTTTGTGTCTACTGCGCATGCACAGTAGACATACAGTATTGCTGTCGCGCATGTTTGTCCTATCTCTTATCCAATCATGTAAGGAATGTAGGAGCAGATGTCGTCAATAATAAGCAACAACTGCAGTGAACGAAATAACTTATAACGACAGTCCGTCCGTGCTGGTTAAAAAGCGCATGTAAAATGGCGAGTTTCAATTTTGCGTAGATTATCGTAAGCTAAATCAAGTTACTCAAAACGATTCACATCCACTGCCGAATATATATAGCCGATATCCTTGACTCGTTAGGAAATGCACGGTACTTCTCAACTCTTGATTTAAGCCGGTTACTGGCAAATATCGATAGAACCCAAGGCCATAGCACGATATTTTAGATTAGGGGGGCTTGTCGAGCACAGAAGGCGCGAGCACAGAGGGGAGGGGGGTACGCTCCCCCTGAAAATTTTTGATTTTCTCACTCAACCAAACGCGATTTCCATTTTGAGGTCAGTTTCACAACAAAATATCATGATGATAAACAGCACAATTTTAGTTTAATATCTGACTAGTTTCTAAAAACTAGTTGCACATAGTTGAACTGGTCTGTGTATGAAACTTGTGTAGTGCCACCCTCCCCCATAATTGTTTTGAAATCTATATTGCTTCGAGCTGTTAATTCTGTTGTAATCTGAGGCATTAGCAGTAATTGCTTATTTGATTTTATAGCTAGAATTGTAGCTAGAATTGAAGAAAATACCATGTCGGATGTAAAGATCGGATATTCCTCTGCGCCGTTAACTAGGTTAACAACAAAGGACGAATGCGAAGGATCATTAGTGCAGCTAAATAATCTACTCTGCACTGCGCCGAGTCTTGCATACACTATTAGTTTGATTGTATGTTCATATGCGCTATACGCACGCCTCCAGTGTAGGTTTCAAAGTTGTGTTATCTCAGGAAGATTACCACGGTGTCGAACGAGTGGTCGCTTATAATAATAATAATAAAGACGTGCTAAAAATACGAATCCGCAATAATCCTAGCCTGTCATAGAGTCTGCACGCAGGCTACAATAATCCCCTCGCTCGCCTTTTCTACGCTACCCCCACCCCACCCCTTACAGTTTCTTTTCTCAATCCATGGTCTCCAGGGCCCAGAACGCGTCTGTCGATAACAAATCCCGTAGCAACAAACACGTATATTTTGAACGTTATCTCGTCCAATATTTGTTCGATTTCAATTCTGAAAACAGTTTTGGAATTAGCTAGTCTAAATATACATAACATGTTCTATGGGGTACAATAGTCTCAATGCATCCAGTGCACTATATGTGGATTATCAGACGAGGTGTTGGTGATAGATGTTACTGCGCAAGAAATATTGGAAGTCTGGTCACTAGTTTCAGTCGCTATTAGTCGAGATAATCCATCTGCGTTCTGATGGATTTTGTCGGCCCTATATGTTCTACTGAAAATTGAAATTCTTGTAGGTCATCTACTTCCATGGAGTGTGCGGGTAGCGGAGATAAGACCCTGGGTACGAGGTTGGGATATAATCATCTAAAAATTTCTTGGGGGGAGTCGGTAGAGCACCTAGTCACCAGGACTTTGGTGATTGTTTATATAACATATATGCTTAAATCATTCTTTAAAAAACGTGTTTTAAATTTCTGTTTCGATTCAGAAAAGCAGGGTTGTTAAAAGCAGGGTTATTACTAAAATTATTTAATATTTAATTAAAGCTAGGTTTTTAAAGAACGAAGCATATATGTTATATAAACAATCACCAACGTCCTGGTGACTAGGTGCTCTAGCTACCGTATCTGAAATAGCCTCTATACCGAGAACCACTACATCGCATTGCAGTGCTGATGTACGTAATGTTTACCAACTACTGTAATTTCTCTATTAAGCCTTCTTTCCTGTAGGAAAACTAATTAAGCGCTCTCCCCATGAGGTAACTCTGTTTTAAAATCACGAAACGGTAAAAGTATAATATTATAGAATATGCATTATAAAATAACATGTACACAACAAGCGCTCTGATTGGTCAATACCCGTGTTTGGATAAGAGTATCCAAACACGGGAATTTTGAGGTCGATCTTGTACACACAAAAAGCAAATCATGCCGACCCATCATCGTTTTTAAACATTTATTAACATTCTATAGCCTACATATGCACAATAACTCTAAATAAAATATAGCAATCTTCCCTGTTAATTTTCACAAGATTTTACAAAAATAGGCCGAAATTATAAGTATTTAAAGTGGACAAAGCAACGCTAAAAGTGAACGAGAATTTCCATTTAATTTGTGAGGACGACGTTTACCTTATTGATAGTTTCAATAAAACCCCAAAACACAACACTTTTATAGATATAGTCCACCAAGAGAACATGGAAAAGGTGTAAAATTATGTTTATTTTACCTCTCGTCGGACAGGATATTCACGAAGAAACCATTAATTTTGTTCTTGTAGCCAACAAAAAATCACCGAACACCACTTCGACAGTGAGAGAAACCCACAAATAAAATATAGCAATCTTCCCTGTTAATTTTCACAATTGATTTTGCAAAAATAGGCCGAAATTATAAGTATTTAAAGTGGACAAAGCCGGCAACGCTAAAGCGAACGAGAATTCCCGTATAATTTGTGAGGGCGACGTTTACCTTATTGAAAGTTTCAATAAAACCCAAAAACACAACACTTTTTATAGATATAGTTCACCAAGAGAACATGGAAAAGGTGTAAAATGTTTATTTTACCTCTCGTCGGGCAGGATATTCACGAAGAAACCATTCATTTTGTTCTTGTAGCCAACAAAAAATCACCGAACAACACTTCGACAGTGAGAAAAAACCACAAAAAAATTCTGTGTTGTAGGATATAAAGGCTAGGCAAACTCACAACATCACTTTACATCTGCAGCAATCCAACATAAAGTTAAACGGTATATTTTCGCGATTAAATCCATCTGGAAATATCTTTTTCAGCATGTTTTCCTGATGTTTTTACCACTTCAAACTTATTTTTGGCTGTTGCTGTCGTCAGCATCATAAATCAAAATAGGAAACCATCCATGATTGGCCGATTAGCTTAGAAGGACATGAAAGATCTCCTGTGATTGGTAGTTCACGGTTTTTGGGAGAATTGCAATGTTGATCTAATTATATTAATAACTTTTAGTGATATTTCTCTGTGGTTATTTTATAAAATAAATACCTAATGGTTTTCCGTGTTTGGATACTCTGATCCAAACACTTGGGATGTTGCTCGACTTTCGAAAAGTTAAAAACACTCGCCTAGCGGCTCGTGTTTTTTTACGCTTTTCTCAAGTCTCGCAACATCCCGCGTGTTTGGATCAGAGTATCCAAACACGGAAAATCATTAGGTATTTCTTTAATGAAAATCAATTAATATTGGATGAACATTGTTGATACCACATGACACTGAATGTTTTCAAGATTAACAATTTCCATCAGAACAACGATCACTAACCAGCCAAGGCAACCAGACTGGTCATCACAATTCTTCACTGACTATACAGTACAGTTATTCAAGTCCAAATTCAAACAGCTCAATGATTATTTACAATGATCAATCTATGCACACTGGATAGGTTGAATTGAACAGCTCTATAAGTGTTATATGTAAACTATACTTCATTGCCAGTATTGAGTTTTGTAGTGACAGTAACTATTTTATCAGTGTTTTTCATTGTCCTCTCTCCAACCATATAAATAAATATGGCGTCCAGTGTAACCGATTGTATCTCGAATTAGTACGTATATTATATATGACTATCATAAATTATAAGATTATCTTATTAAAATACTACCATAGCAGCCATTCATGTACTAAGCCAGGTATTAAAGTTGCATTTTTCGCAACTGGTCCCGGTTTGGTCTTAAAATGTATGTATTCCAACACTCGAAATTTTCCTTCACCATAAATCCTTTCAACATATATTTTATAATAACGGTTATATGATTTCCGTGAATGATTTCTTTATCCATGACTTTCAGATTACATTACATGGACCATTTTCTGTTCCGTAATATTTTTAGTTTACCTTACTGTGTATGCATTATTACATAATGTTTTTATTGTTTCATCTGTAAATCAACTAGTAGTTAGACATTCGTGCGCATTGCGTACCTATTTTTACTAAATGAACTAACATCTAACCTTTTGTTCGTATATTTAAGGATTGAAAGAAATAATTTCGGTGACGAGTGGTAGCGTACGCAATTCCCGTCGGAAGACGAGATACGTCCTGTCCCGCATATACACGCCAACAAACTTGGTTGTGGCAGTGACGACGAAGAGATATCGATTGGGAATGACGAGAAGAAGGGAAGGTTTTTGGGCTATGCTGGCTATGGCGCAACTTTGGCGAAAATGCGAGCAACTTCCCTGGAATTGCCAGTTAGACAGAAGCTTGCTCCTGGCCATTTCCCTCCACCTTCAAAGAAGAATGTAGACATGACATTTGTCACATCATCAGACGAATTGGTCACAACTGGCTCTGAGGACGAATTAACGCAGTATTTCAACGATGATCCCAGATTCCCCATGCTTAGCCCAACCAATGCAAGTTATACCGCTGAAAAAGTGCTGGAAATAATCTCGACGGATTTTCCAGAAGAAAGTATAAGTGCCGCAAACAACCAATGAGAGTACAAAAAAATTGCAGGTTTGCAATTGATACCCGGTTTGTTCCCCTGGAGGACTTACCAGCAGATGGAAATGGGTCATATGTGAACAATGGCCGCTCAACGCATACATACCGTCGCAAAGCCAATGGGAAATGGAAGAAAGTGAGCTCGCGGGGTACTGATATTGCAAAGTCATCGGAAGTGCATTTTACGCGGGAGTGTAGAGCACATAAGCAAAGTTCCGATTTCCGACAAACAATTTTTTACGCCAAAACCAAGAATGGAGACGTTTTGAACAATTTGGCGATATTACAATATCGTTTTACGGGACCTGAACACAGAATAGAGCTAATCTCTCACGGTAACGCAAACGGTCTGGAAAATCATACACACGCACGAAGCCTTCTGTCAAGCAAATGTTAAGTGAGAATTTGAAAGGTTTACCAACAAGTGAGGCATGCTAGTTGCGAAAACACGCAAAGATCTTGGTGCACCATTCAACACATTATCGGAGTCAGAAGCTCCTAGAGGGAGAGTTCAAGCTTGCGACATGAAAAGAGAGCGTTCGCAAGCTTCATGCTCGCAATCCAAAAGAAAGCATATCGACGAAATGACAGCATTAAACTGGTTTGCAAAGACCGATGGGAAGGGTTTTGTAAGAATGCAAGAGCTTTCAGCTGAGCCAATGATTCTGCTCGCAACAGATAAGCAGTTGGCAGACGTCTCCAGATTCTGTACAAGCCATATCAACTTCAGTTATCTCTCGGTCGATCCAACATTTAATTTTGGTGAATTTAGTGTCACCCCAACTTCTTATAGAAACATCTTACTGAAGAATAAGAAGACAAGCAAGTCACCTGTGTTTGTTGGCCCTATTTTTATCCACCACACAAAATCGAAGGAAACTTACGCACAATTTTTTTCCAAACTTTCTGGTTTATCTCCTCAGATTCTAGACTTAATTGTTTTCGGCACAGACGGTGAAAAAGCTCTTTCAGATGCCCTGAGTGAAGCTTTCCCACTTGCAATTCATCTTCGGTGTTTCATCCATTTCAAACGAAACATAGAGTCGATGTTGCACTCCTTAAAAGTAAAGGACTATCGACAATATTACGCAGAAATTTTTGGAAAACAAGAGGGAACCGTTTACGAGAAAGGTTTGTTGGACGCAACCAGCGAGGAAGAATTTGACGCCATCCTTGCTTCGCTAAAGGGCCCGTGGTGCAAGAGGGAAAATGATGAAGCTGGAAGCAAGTTTCATGAATGGTTGCTTGAAAGATCCAGTATGATGAAAGTCTCCATAATTGCAAGTGTCAGAACCAAAGCCGGGCTAGGATTCCCTCCTGACAAGTTTTATACGAATGATTCAGAAAACACGAATCGACGATTGCGCCACAAGACCCGTGGTAAAGAATTGGGTGAAACATCTTTTTCGAAATCTATGAAAGAGCTAATAGAAGATGATCAGGAAACAGAGTTTATTTTATCCCTTTACGGATGTTCAGAACGATATCAGTTACGAGAAGCGTTTAGACAGTTGGTCGTATCGAGTAACGAATGGTTTGACATGAACGAGGACCAAAAAAAAGAAAAAAGTCGAATCTGTTTACTCGGCATCGATGGAGCAGCTGTACGAAATTGGCGATAATCAACAAACCCAAGCTCGCATGTGCTCTGCCCGCATTGATCCGATTCCGCTAGCGTCAAATGATCTTTCTCTTCCGTCATCGTCAGTAACGCATGTACTTGATCGTCACATCGCTGCTCAGATATCAGGAGAATCTTAAATCTGAGAGATTTGATTTTTTCAGCGCCATCCCGAGATGAGTCGGTCAAAGCTTTTTCGGTGATATCAGAATCAACCAATACACCAAATTTTGTGCAAATGTATCGTGGGTCAAGAATATCATGTACTTGTAAAAACTACAAGCCCAAGAAAATATGTTCCCATGTTGTTAGCGTTGCTGATAACCAGAATATGCTTCAAGAATTTGTAGCATGGTTCATCAAGCAAAATAATCCTACATGCATTTTGTCAGCGGTTGCATCCATGAACGTTAACACAGCTTCAGGTAGAAAAGGGGGAGCTCCAAAACGCAAAAGAAAGCAGAAAGATCCTGCTCAGTCGTGTACATCCCCTCTCGTAACAACCTCTTCTGCGCAGCAGGCCACAGTCACTAGTGATAAAACCAGTGGAATCCAAACACAATCTGGCAATCTGCTTTCTTCTATCTCGTCGGTCTCCGCCACCTTCCCACCAGTTCCACCAATCACCAGTGTCAGTGGTATCGCCGTATATGTACCAGGCATCTAGCAACAACCTTACTTGTTTCCAGCAGAATGGTATCCCACTCACGGTAAATCCTACAGCTGCACAACCGCCTTGTTTCCAGCAGAATGGCATCCCACTCACTGTAAATCGGACTACAGCTGTACAACCGTCTTCGTCTGTTCTGTTCTCGTCAAACTCGCTGCAGTTTCTACTGTCATCCCTACCGCCTTCTTCAGAGATCAGATACCAAACGCAATCAACAACCGCACACCTACAAGGAATTTCCTCTTCGTTTCCTGGTTTAGCCCCGTCATACACTCCGTCAAGTGATACATCACAACCTATGCAGCCTAGCCATATTTCCTATAACCCAACTGTTGCTGTCCCGCAAGGTTGCCCATTACCACCAAAGCCATCAGTGAGCGCTAACAATTGCAGTCAGTATTTCATAACGAAGCTAAGGGGAACATTTCGCGTTGCAACGGCTGCCAATTGAATTTTCAATTGCTGAAATAACCGTTGCTGAAATAACCGTTGATTCGGCAGCAGTGATCGGCAGGAAAGAGCACGACTGGTTTCCTTTCGTATTTCAAGATGGCTCAAAGTGCTGGCGAATGGGAAGAGCTCAAAACCGCTATTACCATATCAGTTTGTATTGCCTGAAATCTCGTAATGTCCCAGTTAACTGGTCTGGTAAATAGAGCAGAGGGAGGTCTTGTGTTCACAAACGAAATGCTGCAGGAATTATGCTGCAGATTAGGAAACACAATTGGGTTTCCTTCACAGCAGCAATACAACTGACAAGGCCAATTTGAAAATATGCGGTCAGATCTTTGCTTGTGCGCTATCGCCAGGACGGCAAACATTGCAATGTAGTTAGAGCGCAGATTGTATAATAATGCTCCACTGCAAGTCAGTATAAGATATACGCATATTATACTTCGTCGTTCAACGTTGCGGTTGGGATTTTTCCATAGTTTAGTTCATTTTTGAGTTATTTCTAGTTGCGTGTCAACTATATATACGTACGAGTTGCGACACAGATGCCGTAGAGAGCTCAATACAATATGGTAGAGCATATATTACATAAGATATTTATAATGGTTAAAAAGGCTAAAACATATGCATATTAAAATTCTGTTACTCGAGTTTCACGAACAGCTCTCGCTGGTGATCATCAGACTAATAAAAGGTGTAAGAACTAGGGAGTGTTCAAATTAGATGCATAAAATTTGTTCTCATGACGGCATTTGGCAAACAATTCAGATCTTTTGTTCAAGAGTGGTCCCTTGGCGGCGTTCAGGATGCACATTTTTTCTCGTAGACAGAGGTCCACTTTTGTACGAATTTGCTCTTTTTAAGATGGACCACTTAATCTCGGAGTGTGTCGGCATCTTTCAAATCCCAAATGTATTTGGAAAGCGCATGGTTGGATGGGTTTAAGAATTTTGAGGTTGTGTCGGTTAATCACACTAGCCATATTGTTTAAAATCTTATGCAAAATGTGGTTCCTATGGAAGTGTTTAGCAATAAGTTGTAGGAAGCATCTGGCAACGTCGGTTTGTACATTACATTATTTGTACATTATTGAACGATTTCTTGATGACATCTGTAGGCAATTCATCCCAGGAATCCAGAATCCACTGCAAAATGGTTTTTCTTGGTGGCGCTTTCAAATTCCCAGCTGCTGTTTCTTCGTGAATGCCTACTATCGCCAGCCATTCATCATACCTTTCTGTGCACAATGATTTGAATGGTTTGTTCCAACTTACGTCGGGCGCCTGTATATATTTGGTACAACCTCCCGGGACAATCACGCGATCGATTTTCTTGGATTTCAGAGAGTCGGTTATACTGTTCACAAGGTGACACTCGTAGGAGTCCCAAGCTAACAGCCTTCGGTTGAAAGAAAACGCTCCTAGAACAGAGTTGATCCAGGTACGAGTTAATTCAGTGTCTATCCATCCATTTACCGAAGTGGCTACGACCGCTCTACGTTTGAACTCTTCGTTTAGCGCTGCGGATTCTCGTTTTGCTCCTTTAAAGACTACCATAGGCTTAAGTTTTGTCCCATCGGCCTTGGCAGCTAAACAAACTGATACTCTAGCCTTTTCGTGACCCGTCGTTTTCAGTGTAATAGTCTTTTTCCCGGTTGCGTCAATAGTGGTTTCGGATACCATATCGCACCAAACTGGAGTTTCATCCATTGCAATGATATCAGAGGGGCTGTATTCGTGCTTTTTCTGTAGGCGTCTTACTTGAATTACATATGACACGAGTTTAGCTATCATTCGTTCTGGATCCTGTTGAGCAATAGAGGTTTTTCCTCTCAAAGATAAACCATTTCTCTTCATAAATTTTGCCAACCAGCCTCTTGAAGCTTTAAAGTCGTCGTCAGTCACGTCATTTTGGTTTATATCGTTGAATGTTACTTGTGCTTTCTTCATTATAAGTTTACTGGAAACTCGAAGACCGCGAGATCGTCTGCTTTCAATCCACTCCATTAAAACTTCCTCTAACTTCGTGCTTAGCGGTTTTCGGCCAGCTCCACACAATCTACTTCTTTGTTTGACTTTGTTACCTCTTACCGCAAGAACACCTTCGATATCACTCTTCTTTGCTCTCCATTCTCGTATTCTTCTTTCATCGACTTGAAATTGGCGAGAAGCAGGTCGATTTCCGTGTATTTCAGCATATGCGATTGCTTGTTTTTATACTGCAAGGCTGTATTTATGTCTTTTTTGTCCTTTGTGCGAAATTTGGTCCCTATTTAAATCTGCCATTCCTCATTTGTTGTAGGTTTTGTGCCATTGCATGTGCTAAAATATAGATCTAGTTGCAATTAGCATGAATACAAACCGCACTTTCTGATTGGACCACGAGCGATGTTTGTAATTTGAGTAAGTGCGAGTAATAACTTAAAGTGCATATAAACCCAAATTCGTTTCTTGCTCAAACGAAAGAGGAGATGGCTAGAACGTTTTTTGCAGATTATTTGATCGAGAAAAAATGAAAAACAAAGATTCTACAAGCTCCCAAAGTTGGATATTTTGATTTCATGGCCGGTAGTACGGAGTACACTAGTCATTCGTTTTACTTCCGGCCCCGAATTACTAGGGTTTTCATAGTAAAAACGTCGTTCTTGTTGAAGCGTATTGCCGATGTAAAATTCAACGGTATAAAATATGTATGTATAAAATTCAACTTCAGGAAGTCATTCTTCATATTTTAACGGAATACGATTATGAAGTGGTGATAGTGGGCGAAGCGACAGAAGATGAGAATAATGTCGTCGAAGATGTGGCCGGCGCGGACAGTATGTTGCAGCCATATGTTATACAGCCGAATCGGACAGGCGTCGTTTGCGCTTCGCCGGCTTCGGTATAAAAACCACTTTCAACATCCCAAAGCTATGGCTGAACCTCGTCGACCGGTTGTGACTCTGTGAATGATGCGCATCGACTCAAGACTCCGCTGGAAAGTGAAATCTATCTCCACGGGTTGTTTCAAAAATATATTCACTTCTTTGAGAATTATTAACGGCAACCGCAATGTTATGACACTGTTGGATGTTGGATAGCGTTACACCATTCTATACCAGACAGAGAGTTATTCTTTGTCTAATAGTTCATATTTTAACACGGAATACGTTTATGAAGTGGAAATAATGGGCGAAGCGACAGAAGATAAGAGTAATGTTGTCGACGAGACGACGAAGATAATGTTCATGTTGTTACAGGCTTACAGCCGAATTAGACAGGTATCGAGACAGGCGTCGTTTGCGCTTCGCCGGCTTTGGTATAAAACCACTTTCAACATCCGAAAGCTATGTCTGAACCTCGTCGATCGCTTGTGACTCTAACATTATTTTTGTTATCTAAAATAATTAAATGTTTCTTATTACAGCGTCGCGAAAAAGCTTCTAGTCCCACGCAGGAAACATGATACACAGTGCATATAAAATGTATCGGCGCATAATATTTATCTCCTAACTGGCGGCGCCCCTTTTCGAGTTCGGCTTCTCCTCTACTTTTCTATGGATTGTTGGAACCACAGCAATTCCTAGTTCATCTCATGTCCAGGCAAGGCTTTATAAAATCGAAAATCATCTGACGCAAAATTGTATAGAACAAATACGCGACTCCTTTGTGGGTTCCCACTACTTTGCTGTCTTAGTTTTCACGAAATCATCCCATTGTTTTCTTCGTTTCTTCGCCTTAGGTGTTTCATCGTTACCAAAAGGGATTTATGAAGTGTTACCAACTTTTCAGCGCTAGATTATGTATTGGAATAACCAGCGACAACACATTGAAAAGACTATGTTTACTATGTTTCAACGGTTCTGAAGATCCCGTACTACCGATGTCACAGGAAATTTGGCCCCCTCGAAAATTTGGCCCCCCCGGGCCATATTTCCTAGGAAATTTGGTCCCCCCGGAACAAATTTCCTAGGAAATTTGGCCCCGCGTTAGATCGTACGTCATGTTTTAAATCTAAACTTTTGCAGAAAGATACGCAACCAGACGGCCGTGACAGTTTGAATGCACTTTAACTTAGAAAGACAGTTTGAAAAGTGAGTAGCTTCAAACTGTGTCTGATTACGAGATAATTCATGTATGTAATTTAAATAAAAACGATTTCCAGAGTAATGTGAAATATATTTATGAAGAAAAACTATAAATAACTACAAAGTATGCTAAACTGGACGACTTAACTAAAGTTACTTAGTAAACTAATCTTTTTTACGAGATTTCGGTGGCGGCGCACATGAATCGCAAAGCCATTCCTGATCATCCTGAGGACAATAATTTAAATTTATACAAGGAAGATGGTACCAGTTGTCGCAAAGATCGCACTGAACCATATCACCATATTCTGGCAAACAACAAGTACAAAATGTCTGTATAATGATATGATTTTGTTCTTTGGCACTTAAGGCTGCTGTTGTACGAGCACGAGGGAACGAGGAGATCTCTCCCCTTTCAAAACAACCTAATAAATGGTTTCTCATTTTTGCCTGATCGAACGACAGTTCATCTAAATAAGTATTCCCACTGGCCACTTGCTAGTTCGAATGCATAAGCAATGGCAAGTAAGCCACAGTCAGTAGATCCTTTCTGTATCTGTGTTGGGGACATCTCGATCTGAAGCTTCGGTGGTGAAATATATATTTCGGTGGTGAAATATGTTGCCCTGATATTTTAATACCGAAAATATATTACCGAAAATATATTGGCCACTGCGGAAAATACATTTCACGGCCGAAAATACATTTCACGGCCGAAAATATATTTCACTGCGGAATATATATTTCACGGCCGAAAATATATTTTTCACTGCGGAATATATATTTCAGGGCCGAAACATATTTTACAGCTGGTGAAATATGTTGTCTGTGGAAATATATTTTAGTAAAATATTATTAATCAGAACTTCAAAACGTAAAAGATTATAAGTTTTCAAGACCATAAACACGGGAGGCCAAATTTCCTAGGAAATATGGCCCGGGGGGGCTATTTTTTTTGGGGGGGCCAAATTTCCTGGGACACCGGCCATGATTTTTGAAACAATAAAAATTCGTATTTTTTGGCATGTTTGGCAAGCGCTAACAAAATGAGTTTTTCTTCAAACAAGATGTAATATATATCATTAGAATCCTGGTGACATGACAAATTTAATTAGAATGAAACGAATTTGGGTTTATATGCACTTTAATGTCACAAACTTGATGCAAACCTTCTCAAATTTCAAACAAAGTTAACTCGCAAGTCGCAACAATGGCAAGGGCAATGCCAGTAGAGTTCAAAATGTATTTCAAGGTAGACTTTGACACGATTATCCGAGGTCACCATGTTTATAAGTCTGTGTGGACTCCCAAAACTCATGAAATACTTGAATGTGAGAAAGATACTCGCGCAGAGGCAAAGGAACACGATGATTTATAAACCTCCCACTGGCACGAAGCAGCCGAATTCGAAGAAGACGCTTGCTGGCCACGTCCCAATTGAGCTGTCTCGCTTATTAAAGAACTTCCTAGGCGCAAACACTGAGAACAAACTATTCGCGAAAGCCACTGGAAAAAGAAAGAGAGAAATCGGACTAGTTGTACCGGCAAAATTCTCGGCTGTCACCACGGAACTGCGCATAGCAGAAGTTTTAGAGAGAGAACTAAGTAGCAAAGCTATGAAGTATAGCCACTTTGAACTAAATAGCATTGTAATCGAGAAGAATAAATATCCAAGACTGCTTTAGATTTAATGTTGTCTTATTTTTTTAAGATAAGTACCGAATAAACGCCGCGGCGTTAATAAATTTTTGGCGCTTCAGGTGCGGCGTTTATTCGAGGGCGGCGTTTAATAATATTTTTGCTTGTCCCTGCGGCGTTTATTCGAGGGCGGCGTTTATTCGAGGGAGGCGTTTATTCGAATAATTACGATATACCAGAAAAAATCTCGATTTGTTCAGTCTAAACCCGCAATGCGATTTCGGGTTATAGCCGCAAGTTCAATCGGGAATGATTTTGAGGTTACAATGAATCGTGGGATGCTCACAGCTTCACTGAAATAAATATAAAATAATAAACAATAAAAATAAAATAAGCGAGTGTCTTTTTTCAAGTGTTTTCGTCGAAAGGTGAGGGATTTTAACACAATCTATAAACGATATAAACGTTAAAGGTTAAACAGTAGCACGGGATTGAAAGTCTCGATCCAACAACTACGATTTGCCAGGCACAAATCATCACAGGACTTGAAAGACTTAGTCCACAGTCAAGACGCAGTTTAATCGAAAGTTAATAAACACAGATCGCATCAAAACGAAGCTAAATCAATAAATATGTGCAAGACGCAGCCTAATCCAAAGTGAATAGCACAGCTGGTGACATTTATTAACATCGTGTGTTCTGTTGTGTCAATCTGAATCTAATACTGTAATGCACAGTACGCACAGCCCAGATTCTATGATTGATATAATTTTTTATTAAAGCCTGGTTTCCATATGGTCGCTACGCTGTCTTTGCGGTCACGGAAGTGAAGCAGTGAAGCGTGTTTCTCGTAAAGACAGCGTAGCGACCATATGGAAACCAGGCTTTAGTGATATCGTTTCTTATTTGTTTACTGATTTATGCAATTATTTGGATAATATTTTGAATTTAGTCCACAGGTATAATAGATTTGGTAATATGATATATAAATTAAACACGATGAGGATATTACAAACAACGCCGTGTGACAGAAATTAAACCGAGCGAGTCGAAATATGAAGATGGATTACAATATCAGGTTAAAACAGAGAAATTCAAATAACGATATTCGGGAAAGTTTTCAAAGCATGTAATTCAGAAGTCTTGGCTTAAGGTAGCAATTGGGTTATCCAGCATCGCGTCGTAAAAAACCTTGCATCGCGCCGTAAAAAACCTTGCATCGCGCCCCTATTAATGCGATCACAACTTGTAATACATCAATTTAATGCAAATTGATCATAGAAAACAGTGTTAAAACCTAATTTTATTGGGGGTGAATTGTTCAATTATTTTATTTACTGAAAGAAAAAATAAGTGTGTTGGATTCGTCTGGTTAAAGTCCTTTGGAATTTAATTTATGGTTTTCCAGTTTATACCGTTGTAACCTCCGATAAATGACCAGCAAAAACGTGTCGGCGATTTTTGAAATTCTGTTTCGTTCAATTTTTAATAATGATTTTCATGGGAGTCACAACATATTTCATATCTTTTAAATTCAAAACGCGATAAAAACGAAAAAACGCAACGTATCAAAAATCGCCGACACGTTTTCGTTGAAGGGTATGTTTTCAACAACCGACAAAAATTTCAGTGAAAACTGTTAAAACGCGGCGAAGTTTTACCGGGAGAAAGACGCAAACTTTGGTGCAGAATTGAATTGAGAAAAAGCACCTGAAAGGCTTTGATCAAGTGTCCCGCCTTCTTATCATCCAATTAGACCTCGTCCAATCATATTTTAAAACTCAATTTTTCCAACTCAATTTTTTTTCACTTACAGAAAACGATTTCTCAGATTCAAAAATGGAAAATAAATATTTTCTTCATATTTGTAAATTTTTCCACTATTGCTACCTTAAAGCTTTCACTTTTCAGCCTTACACTCTCAGTCTCCACAGGTCATAAGCAAACGAGGCTATTCCTAGTTATAATCTCATTGAGATTTGAGATCGCGGACCAAGTTGACCAACCAGTTTCGAAATCGCTCGTCATCTTTTAGTATAGGTCTACCGCGATCAGCGTGTGCAGTTGTTTATAGCATAGTGAGTTTTCAGCCACATTGCAGAGTCAGAGAACAACTCGACCAAAAACAAAGCTGTCGAAATGAAAGAACTCGGCTATTGACCCGCAACTCATGCCGCACGGTTCGCAAAAGCCAGACGGGAAATATTATTGCGCAATTTTGTGGAACCCCAAAAATAATAATACAGTAATATGAAGCCGAAACCTACTGTAGTAATCATAAAAAAATTCGTACACAACAAAATTAGTCTTGCAAGCCAAAATATTAAAGATGTTATACAATTTATATTGACATATTGGTTAATTATTATTATTTTAATAATTAATTAATTATTTTATTACTAATTTTATGAAAACCGTTTTTATGTTAATTATGACGATTCCTACAGATTCCGGATTCCATTCCGGATTCCGGGTTTTCCAACCTACCCTTTACCTTCTTGTTCTTCGATCGTTCTCCCCTGATGTAAAATATAGGATTGAAGGTGGCTAACAGTATCTTTTCAGTCAGTATACAGTAGGTAAGCTATTTTCTGCTTTTGACTGCAGTAATCTGCGCATTTGTTGATGATTTATTAACCAGCGTTGAAGTGATGGATTGTTCGGAAGCTGATTTACGCGCGACCATTTGGCTGAAAAATAACATTGATGTTATGCGGATCCTGCAGTTTCAAATCCATTTGTCTGGAAAACATCAGTCAAATGATCTACATGATTTTTCAAAGCCATATCTTGGTTGTAGTTTCGCCTTTACTTGAAATTTCAATTCATCGTTGAATCACATGATGCATTATTTTCATATCACGTGGTACATTCAAATTGACCTCCAACGTTGGTTTTCGATAATAAATACGATCAAACAAGTTGCTTTCAAATTTTGAAGCTAAAGTTTGTTTATAAAGGTGAGTAAAATATAACAAACTAGGTTCGTGGTTATTTATGTAAGTTAATCGAGTTGATATTGAAAAGGGGCCAGCACCGAAAATTAGACGAGCATCCAATTGATCATATCTAGGATCATATAGGCCAAAACAGTGATTTGACCTCGGATTTGACGATATAGAACCAAGGTATACTAGGTGTTGTTTGCTTTTCTTTTAAAACTAGCGGCGCGGCGTTTTATTGTTATTCATACCAGGTTAATTCCACTAAAATCTGTAGACTCACAAGGGAATTTGCCATTGTTCAGGCAGAAATTGCGGCAGAGTATGACAAGAGAACGTGCGACTTATGTTGACAGTACATCATTATTATACACGTCAAAATGTACATATCGCAGCTGAATACAAAATGCCATTTTAAGTATTCACTCATTGTTTTTGTCCTATTATGCACCGCACCGGATACACGCCAAAAATGTACATATCGCATGATGAATACAAAATTCCCTAGGCGTTAACTCGGGCTACTTGAGTTAGTGGCTTGTTGAAAGACACTGTAGGCAAATTCAATATACACAAATCTATAGTTGTAGGTACAATGGTACATGTAATGATACAGCTGTCAGTGCAGGGGTGGTTAAATTTTCCATCATTGCAAACCCATAACATAGTGTTGGCCAACAGCTTTGATTATATGAAGGTGAGTTGGCTCAGTATCCAAGCTGGCTTAAGCCTGGTTTCCATATGGTCGCTACGCTGTCTTTACGGTCGTGGAAGTGAAGCAGTGAAGCGTGTTTCTTTTGTCATAACAAAAGAAACACGCTTCACTGCTTCACTTCTGCGACCGTAAAAACAGCGCAGCGACCATATGGAAACCAGGCTTTACTGAGCGGAAGTCTGCCCCGCCAAATGAGCCACCCGGCCTGTGCTCATGTAATAACAATTCATATGGTCAGTCCAGCAAACAGGTTCAGTTTGAGCAAGCATTAAATCAGTTAATCTTTTTCTCAGTGTATATAGGCATAGCAGTAAATCAAACCATTTAGCTGGCAGTAGCAAGGTGTCATAAGCTATTATAAAACAGTTTAAAGAAATGTAATTCAAATTTCAAAATCATTATTTCTTTGAAGTTATATTAAAGGTGCCATCCAGTCCGTTCTGCGCATGTCTACGTTTCTGTTTACATCGTTTGTTTACATTGCATTATATAAACATTGAACATGAAGTATTGCGGATTTTTTTCACACGCTTGAGCTTTTCCGCCTAAAAAGCGTGTTATAAGAAGCTGTTTGGTTCCAAAATGTTGTTGATATATCAAACTACCACTCATGCCTTCGCCACCTTTAACAAATACTCACTTTCGAACTGTCGCAAATCTATTCCGTTAAAGTTTGTTTACATGTGGGGTCCCCAACGTTTGAAATATCACACATGCGCAGAACGGACTGGACTGCACCTTTAACATTTTGAGCCAGTAAACATATTCATAATTTTAGCATATTTATTATGCACATATCAATGTTAAGCGGGAGGGGGGGGGGGGGAGGCCGGGCATACCCAGGGGATTTGGCACATGATTGATTCCCGTGGTGGTGCAATTTGATCAGCTCAGAAGGCAACATGGCGGAGTCAGAAGAGCGCGAACAAGAGAACAGACTTTTAATAATAGGGAACAAGAGAACGGACTTTTAATAAGAGGGGATTTGATCTCATTTTGAGTTTTGAATAAGTTCCCAGGGTGGGATATTTGACAAAAAATTAAAATTTCGAATAAAATCCCCTGGGTATGCCTGGCCTCCCCTCCCTGCAGCTTAACATTGATAGGTGCATTATTTGAGAGGCTTTATACCCTCCCTGCAGCTTAACATTGATAGGTGCATTATTTGAGAGGCTTTATACCCTCCCTGCAGCTTAACATTGATAGGTCATAGGTGCATTATTTGAGAGGCTTTATACATACTAGTGACTAGTCCAGTGGGCCGGCCAGCTAGCTAATTGTAATATAAAGACAGATTACTGCATAGTTAACTACTGTATGTTACTGTTTCGGTTAGCGAGCCAACTCGCTTTCCATGTAGTCAAGGCCAAAATTCAGACCCGTCACTGGTAAATCAGCAAACAACAACAAACTCTTTGGTATGGGTGTCAGAGATTTATATACTGTGTGTTCATTTGTAAGCAATTTGTGCATAATAAATTAATAATACATGTATGAACAATCGATACAAACTTACTGATAACCCAGAACATTTTGGAGCCCCATTTAAGCTTACAGGTAAAATATCAAGTGAAACAGGGTAAAATTCGATAGCAACTAAACATAGTACTTGGTATATATGAAACAATAAACTGTAGCATCAACTTTATTTTGTATAACATAACAATTAAACAATACAGGCAACAAAGCTTAAAAACATATTACAGTTACCTCAGAACAGTTAACATATTGCCATACAGCATTCATATGTTGAGTCTCATAATAAATTATTAAACATTTAGTAGACAAAAAGCGTATGGAAACAGATAATTTGATCGAGTACAGGTTCTCGAAAATCGTATAGACCAACCCGTTTCGAAAGCGATCGGGATTGTGAGCGTATATAAATAAGATCAAGATACTTGCCAGCCACATCAAAGATTTTCAGTGAAGAGCACTCGAAGAAAGGTGATGATCAGATCAGATCACTGGATCAGATGAGTAAATAAATCACAATGGAATATATATATTCAGAAAATACAGGTATTTAACAATTAGACAACGAGGGCGAGTTGTCTATGAGCAGATAGTCAAAGAGGGCGAAGCCCGAGTTGACTATCTGCTCATAGACAACGAGGGCGAGTTGTCTAATTGTTTTAGTATCAACCATAAACAACCTTTCTAACATTGTTCCAAATTTTCAGATAGTTTTACCTTTTTGTTTGTAGAAGTCTCCCATTCAAAATGTAGAGTTGCTCGATGGCACATGATAAACAATCGCTCACAAAAAACGAGTTTGTAATTACTTTGCTTCACATTTGGTATAGATATACTCCATAGGCATAAGCGAATTCATTTTCCTATTCGAAAATGTCAAACTGAACAATTTTCCATTACTTTCGGGCCAATGTTTTTATGATTTCATCACTCGTATATAAATTTTAGCGGGCGCCATGTTTGGACTAGATTTTAGGTTTGGCCGTGCAGCGTGAATATGTCGTGGCTTCTGATTGGTCAGGATAGGAATATTCCAGCATAAGAAGGTTTGTGATTGGGTAACGTTTAGCTCAGCCAATCAGAATGCCGAATTTGTAATAGACCACTAGTTGGTTGATACTAAATTCATATATGTGCAGTGTTGGTGAAAAGCCTGGGTACGAGGTTGATCGGGATGGTCAAAAATTTTTTGGGGATCACTTGACTGCGCATGTGTAGTAATCCGACATTCATAGTCTCGCTCACTAGTCTACTAATTTAGTCAACAATGATGCAATAATTGCCGGCCATTTCGTGACGACGACAAAATAATAATAAAAAATAAAAAATAAATAAACAGAACCGAAACCTAGACTCTGCTACCACAGGTATCCCGAGTAATGAGCGAGAGCGACACTCGTCGAGTTCTGCCTTTCTTTGCAAACTGAATGATGGTAATTTTGCTTCACACAAAGTCACAAACATTTGTGTGGTTCATACTACAATGTTGCGTTTCATTAAAAGCATAATTTATTGGGATTGAAAGAGATGTTGTTTAATTATGTGAATTATACATAAACCATTCTTCGTGTAGTTTCATGACAAAACAGCGTGCCGTCAGATTTAAAAAAAATACAAGTGTTCTTTGCCAAAAAATAACACCAATTTTTTCGGAGTTAATAGTCTCTATAAATATATTGTAGCAGTTCTTGCTTTTGTACAAATACACATTGGACAGAAAAATAATGTCTTAGCTTGATATTGTTCTAAATTAAGCAACATTACTAAACTATATGTGACGTTGATGAGATTTGAGGATCCCTTATATATAATGAAAGCTATAGTTTTATCTAGCAACAAGACACACCATTTAAAAAAAACATTTTCTCAAACTTGTGGTCAGCAAAGGGAATTATTCCTATAGGTTGAGATAGTGTCCCCTATAGTTATAGGTGGTAACATAAATTCTTGCCCAAGTTTTTGCAATAACCATTGGGAGGATAATTAAACAAAGAGAGCAGAAGCAATTGCCCCCAAAAAGTATAGGTTCTTTCTCCAACAAACTTTTACAATATTTTTACTGCTGATGGGGATTATAAAGTTCCCTAATGGATGGCTTACTAACATAACATCAGCCCCTCTGTGGCACCACCCCTACCCACAAAGTAATGTTTATTAAAGACATACATGTACTAACTGACAGCATATGACAGGCTTGAACTGGGGTCCAGTTAAGGGCCTTGCCATCTCACATGGACGAGGCCCCTAGTAGAAATTGTAATTAGGATCTCAATACTAATGAATATGGATGAGAGTTTTACTTTCCCTGCTCAGTTCCATACTGAGGAGGGATGCTATGTAGGATCGGTTTCATTTAAGATCCTAAACAATCTTTAAGATTTATTAGAATTTACAATAATGTATATATTGTAAGCAGGATCTTGTAAAATGCTGTTTAGGATCCTCAAATGTCATATACCAATTTTGGTTGGCAATGTAGTATTCCATATCCTGTTGTAGTAAATATATGTAATATGCATGTATTATTTCTTCTTGAAATAAATAATTAAATAATGAACAGTACTGGTAATCCCTACAGCACTGCACCACAAGTGAAATACCTGAAACATCTAACACCAGAATGATGATGAAAAATTATATTTATAGTTATATACTACTTCGTTGGTATACATGCAAGTACAATATAGTAATTCAGCAACTACCATTACATTCAGTCAGAGCTTTCGCTTAGTTCTGAAGTACAGGTGGCCTTCCCAATGAAGTACCCGTCAGTGTCAGACATGGGCGTCGAAAGGATTTTATTCATGAAGGGCGAGGTGTACTGTTATGCTAGGAATACAATTTTCAGCACTTGGAGAAAAAATTCATAGGTAGCAAATTCAACTATACAGGTATTACCATGACTTCTCAAACTCATTAATAATTCATGAGCTAATTATCCAATAATAAAGACCAATCTAGTCACGGGATTGCATTTGGATGTAATAGATCAAACACGAGTTTGAGTGTTTCATCAGGGGTTCCAAACACGAGAAAACAAATGAAAACCGAGGGCGTAGCCCGAGGTTTTTATTGTTTTCGAGTGTTTGGAGTCCCCTGATGAAACACTCAAACTCGTGTTTGATCTATTACATCCAAATGCAATCCCGTGACTTCTCAAAAGCTTCTCAAACGAGTATTCCTATCGCGATTTGCTCCCATAGCGATTTTGATTCCTGAATTATTAATGAGTTTGAGAAAACTAAGTCAAACACCGTGTCTCAGAACACTACAATACAATGATCAAATGTATTGTAGTGTTCAACTATTATTTTAGTGTTCAACCTCCCATGAGAGAATATCATCCAATCAAATATAACCTATACTTGTGTTCATTTGAGAAGCTATTTAAACAACTCCAGCTCGTGTCCCACCGGGATATCCAAACACTCGAAAACAATTAACAAAAAGACGATTTTGCTGGTCATCGGGGATATATAGCCGACGATTGCAATGCAGTACCGACCGGAGTGCCAGCGGATACTGGGTCTTAGCGAAGCTGGAGTACTGTGCTTTAAGGGAAGGTAAAGTTCAAGTGGGAGAATATACTTATAATAAGTCTCAGCTGGAACCTGTTGTTTTCAAGGCCTACTGTAATACTTTTGGTTGGCATTGAACCTATGATATGGAATCTACAGTAGACATACTAGTGAATCGGAGTGCTGACACGGCTGATCTATATAACGTTGAAGACTAAAACATGATGGTAAGAATTTTATTAATAAAACGTAAACCGATTTACACTAAAAGTTACTCGAGTTTCACGCTCGGATGCGATCATCAGAATTTGTTCTTGTGATGACATTTAGTTAGTAATTCAGATTTTTTGTTCAATAGTGCATATAAGTTCTTGTCTGCATTTGAAATGCAAATTTTCTCGGCTAAGCATAGGTTACAGTAGACTTGCTCCAAGTCTGCCTCTGAGTGTTTCATGCCGGCTTTGTTTCGAGACGGGTTTATTTGAGACGGGTTTATTTGAGACGGGTTTGTTTCGAGACGGGTTTATGTTTTAACAAACTATAACGGGCAAGCGAGAGGGCAAGAGAGAACCTGCGGGAGAGAAAACCCGCTGGCGGAAAACCCGCGCAGGCGAGAAAATGGGGAGGGGTTCCGCCTGCTGGTTTTCTCTCCCGCGGGTTTTCTCTCGCCCTCAGGTTCATGTAAACTTCATCCGCGTTTTTCGATCCGATTGGACTGTCAAATGTCAATCCGCTTCATGTAAACCGGGCCTGTGAATACTCCAGTCATACTCTAGCTTACTAGTGAAACCGCTAGATCGCAGGGGACTGTCGTATAAATGGGGGCTGCCCGCTTGTTGAATTCTTCGGGTCGCATGATAGTGATGAGACGGTGAGACCTCTTGCAAATTGCTGCTGGTGGTTGCTTAAGAATTGGTGGTGAGTAATTCGATTTCGAGATGACATACAATGTATTAAGATGGGGGTTATCTGGCTTTCTATAAGGCGTATATTTGCCATTGGTTAAGTTTAAGGAGAAAACGCGAGATCTAAGCCATCAATGTACACAGAAATCATTGAGTGGGCAATTATCAAGCATTCAAATGCATACAAAAGTGGTGGAAGAAGCTGTAACCTTAGACTTGCTCCAAGTCTGCCTCTTGGTGTTTCGAGACCGGTTTGTTTCGAGACGGGTTTATTTGAGACAGGTTTATTTCAAGACGGGTTTATGTTTTGGTTAATTTCAACAACAAATTGTTAAACGCGGCGAGCGAGCGGCCTGAATGCGCGCATGCGTATTCAGGCATCAAAACGCGCATGCGTAAATTTCACGCGTGCGTATCAAGTAATTTTCAAGTCAAACCGTGTTTACATCAATCAGATTGGCAACATTCAAGTCGATCCTTGCTTGAATCTCAAGTCAATCAACTCAACTGCGTGGATTGACTTCAGCCATCCGTTTCGATCAGATAGAAAACTTTCAATCTTCTTCATGTAAACACAACAAGGAGAAACAACATGGGAGATTTGACTTGAACACTCAATCCGCTTCATGTAAACAGGGCCTCACACACGAACATTTTATGGTCTAACCAATTCCAATCCAGTTCTGCCTCGTCCCCAGGTTGCCTCGTTAAGCCGAATTGCTCGGGTGGATCGAGCTGCAAAAGAAAAGCCTGCGGAGGAGACAGGGTAATCGTTACAGTCAATAAACATTTTCCTGATAACCACCTTCTAAGACCACCATACACTGTAGAGTGCTGAAGCACATGAGACCTGATAGAGTGCTCAAGCACGTAAAACATTAAGACCAATCAGTGTAATTGAAAGCCGACTGCCCTCTGACGGCGCAGCTAATTATTGGGACGTCCACTGCGCATGCGAGTAAGTGTTTATTTTACATATCCCATAATTTGTAAAGGATACATTCCATTTAAACGTCCTAAAGCTTTTGCGAACAGTTGCCAGAGTATCGTTGACTAAATCAATGACGTTAGTACCCGGCGGAATAGTTCTTCCTTCAAAAACCATTTGCCCTTGATCGTTCCAACCCACCACATCTTTATTTGCTTTTATCTTCTTGATCAGTTGTACAGCTCTTGATTTCATCGTGGAAGGTGCACTTTCTATGATATCACTCTCGATTTCTCATTTCTCCAGGTGGTTCAGGCATTGTCTCTGTTGAAGGTTCGGAGTCTGTTCCTTCTGCTGCGATAGGCTGGGTGTGGGCAATACTTACAGGAACAGGCCGATGCATTCGTTTGTCATAGTAATTGAGATAGCGTTGAAAGGTCTGATTATACAGCTTCACTTTATTGTCTTGTGTTATATCTTGACGTTGCATGACTAAATCAATGACGTTAGTACCCGGCGGAATAGTTCTTCCTTCAAAAACCATTTGCCCTTGATCGTTCCAACCCACCACATCTTTATTTGCTTTTATCTTCTTGATCAGTTGTACAGCTCTTGATTTCATCGTGGAAGGTGCACTTTCTATGATATCACTCTCGATTTCTCATTTCTCCAGGTGGTTCAGGCATTGTCTCTGTTGAAGGTTCGGAGTCTGTTCCTTCTGCTGCGATAGGCTGGGTGTGGGCAATACTTACAGGAACAGGCCGATGCATTCGTTTGTCATAGTAATTGAGATAGCGTTGAAAGGTCTGATTATACAGCTTCACTTTATTGTCTTGTGTTATATCTTGACGTTGCATGAAACTGTCCATTTCCGAGTCCAACTGGTTCACTTGAGCAGTCAGTGGAAGAACCATGGGTTTCTTTGTAGCCAAGTGTTCAGGTACCAGAACCAGTCTTTTGACATGCTCCATTATTTGTTTAGAAAACTCGCCAATTGTTCTAAGACAGGAGCGAGTAGAAAAGGTAAGAAGCCGTCTCCTTTTTGTAGAATAACTCTCCTTCTTTTCGTGATTGGGTTTGTCTTATCGGCAATAGCTTCAATGTGATCTGAGTATGGTGTAAGCTTTTTAGGCAAATGTTCAAAAGGCACTCTGTTTGGCTTCCAATAAATCTGTATCTGCAGCTTTTATGATCGCTTTTCGCATGGAAGGTTTACACTTTGTCAATACTTTTAAAACATCGTAGTACCTTCTCACACGGCGGGAACGGCGGGACATCCTCAAATGAATACACGTTTGACAACACTGTGTTTTTATACTCGAGTTTGGTAGACGTAATGAGTGTCTGTCGGGAAGCTTCCGGATCGAAGTCGTATTTCATCGGGACATGTCGGCGTCAGATCGACAAATATGTAAGAATACGGTTCTTTTGTTGCCATCTGGTAAGCCTGCTGGAAAAATTTGGTATTGCTTGGGTATAACTGTTTGGCTATAGGTGGATCACTTGGCTGGCATCACAGACATTTTAGTTAGAACCAATTAACTGGCGTTAAGAGATATAGTTCGATATGCTCTTTGCTTTGATGAAACATATTCTGTACGATGTAAATTACACTGAGGTTTCCATGGTGCGACTTTTTCGTGAATAACTAATTTAGCAATCACGGCATCTTTTTCTCCCATTATATCGTCAATGATAAATAAATTCCGCGTCTCTGGATTGATACTATCTCTATTTCAGCAAACGCGTTTTGGTACTCGGCATAAAAATAAACAATATTTTCTGGAGGCGGGTCGATCAGTTAGCATTCGCTAACAGTTTCTTGACAAACGTTGTCTTTCCTGTTTACTCATTTCACGAGCTAGAACTTTGAAATGGACGAGCTAACGAAGAAGAAAAGGATACGTGCAGCACATAGAGGTTCAACAACAAAGATCGTCGCAAAGATTAACGAAAGGCTGGCGAATCTCAACATTGAGACTGACAAAAATGTTTTGAGACAATTGAAAGATACTTTGAACGATAGAATCGAGTCACTAAAAGGTCTCGATGAAGACATCCAGAAAGCTCACATGCAAGAGCTTATGAACGTGTTTTACGATCGAGACACGCAACGACTCCTGAAAACTGTGTGACACATGCGAGACGAATTAGCGAGGACTAAAAGCCCTGGGGGTCGACGAGAGCGCGTATTCTACCATCGTATAGTGCCCGAGATCTTGGAGAAGTTGCCAGAGTCATTCCGTTTGACCATAACGAGGGGTGTTGACTTTTTAGAATGGTCGATGGCAGAGGTTTTGAAAGCCTTTCTGAAGGAGATTGAGCTACGAGAAGCACATCAGTCAGTGGTAAACAAAGACGAAAAGCAAGAAAGAAAAGGCCAGAGTAATGGACGTGGTTCTGGAGGGTCAGCAGCAACTCTCCTTGCAAGGCAAGGAACTGTGCATTCTGTATGCAAGAACATCCACATGAACAATGTAAGAAGGGGAATTACCAATGTAAATGAACGCAAACAACTCATTCGTAAGTATTGACGATGTTTTGTTTGTTTAAAAAAGGGACATATAGGTAAAAACTGTTTAAGTACTAATACTTGTAATGCATCAGTGCGGGAAACGACACCTTGTGAGGGTACTGGGTTCTTGCTGACACGGTTCAGTCCAATCATTCAATTCTGGGTTCGGAGTGTAGAGTTGCATTGCAGACAGCTCAGGCTTTAGTGAAGGGAGCAAAGAGTAATATGAGAGTATTAATATTTGACTCAGGAAGTCACAGATCCTTTGTGACTACAAAGGCAGTTCAGGTAGCAGGAGTACCAGTTATAAGAAAGGAATGCAGGATAGAAATAAGAGTGTTTGGGCAAGAAAATGCAGAGGGAAAGTTGCGAGATGTTTTCGAGTTAGAAGTGTTGCCAGTTAAGGGGGGAGAGAGTGTGAAACTTGAGGTGTATGGAGTGAAGAGCATTTCACAAATAAAGAATGAACATGTGGAGTTGAGGAAAAGGGAGTATCCTCATTTACAAGGTTTGTGGTTTTCGGATGTTTGCAAGGAAAAGGAGCTAGTTTTGGAAATAGAATTGTTGATTGGGGCAGACTATCTTTGGAGTTTTCAGGAAGGCAGACTCTCTGCGAGGGAAATGTGACGAGCCTGTTGCATTACACACAAAGTTAGGCTGCTTATTGTCTGGTCCCATGGAGGGAAGTAAGGTGAATTTCGTTATTTTTTCTCGTCATGGTAAATGACTTGTCTACCGCGCTCCCTCTTTATAAGTATGTGGACGACTGTACTATTTACGAAGTCATATCCGTAACCGCTATTGATTCATCTAATCTGCAGCTGGAGATTGACAATATTACCCAGTGGTCGTCTACCAATAACATGAAACTGAACGTACAAAAGACCAAGGAGTTCACTGTCTCATTCCTCAAGAACAAACCATTGCTCCCACCACTTACTACCAACTGTCAATCATTGGAGGCTGTACAGACAACTAAACTTCTGGGGCCCTGCGCGTCATCTGACCTTATCATCTGACCTTAAATGGGGAAAGCACATCGATTATATACTGTATGCTCTAAAGCTAGCAAGCGTTTGTATGCTCTACGGACGTTAAAGCGGAGCGGTGTTCCTTCGGGCGATCTTCGTTCCGTTTTCTGCTATTTTGTTAGACCTGTACTCGAATATGCCTGTCCTGTGTGGCACTTCTCTTTGACGTTATTGTTGAGAGACATACAACGGCGTGCCGTTCGAATCCTTATAGTTACATAATTTAGTTATTAATTAATTGCAACCTTTGGAACGTGCAGATCATCGAAGAACTGAATGATCTATTCATGTAACTTATGTTATAAACAAAAGACAATGTAAGGTGGAGCTTCCGGGTGACGCTATTATAAACTTAATTTAGGTATTGAATGTCAGAGTTGTCACTAGAACTTGGCTAGCGAACAGAAGGCTTAGCAAGTTGCGAATGGTTTGTTGATTTGTTGTGAATTAAAGACGTTAAATTTAGAGAAAGACTGTGCGTGATCTTATTTACGAATGACAGATACAGTCCCCAACGAATTGTGAGAACCGCCTAATGCGCAACTACTTCGACGCGAAGCAGAAAAGCACAACACTCAGCACTGCCGTAATCATATACCCATGTTTGTCCGTATTTACCCATAATTCTTGCGGCCATAACAAAAGAAAATAGCTCATTTGCAATCATTTGTGAGTCAAATTTGGTGTTTGTCCGCATTTTGAGCTATTATTGGCAATCGCTTAAAGGGCTATTGCTGCTGCAACATCCGGAGAAAACGATCGCTCAGAAATACATGACGAAGTTTTTCAAGAAACAGGATCTGAATATAATTACTCAACGCTTCATTACCAATTTGAAACGAATTAAACACGCAAAAGAAGGTACAGTAAGTGCGACGTTTTCATGCTATAGTGTCATGTTATACAAACATGATACTGTATATTCCAACGAATTAGTAAAGTCCGTCTATGAATACAATTCAGATTGATGATAAAGTCGAACCAGTTCGCCAAAAGCTTTGAAGAATGCCATTAAGTTAGATTGAAGCAGCGAATAAAGAAATTGATAAGATGTTAGAAGCAGATATTATTGAAGATGCACCGGCCGGGCTAGCCCATGGGTCTCTAATTTAGTTGTGGTACCGCCGGAAAAGGAGGAGATATACAAGTACTGTATGCTGTGACTTCAGGGATTTGAATATGGTGGTCATTAGAGAGCGGCATGTCCTTGAAAATAACTTTACTTTTGGTAAAATAATAATAATAATAAAGGTTTATTTAACAGATCCATTTTTACATGGCTCTTCCCTGTTAAAGTTCTAATATAATAAGAAATAATAACATCAAATTAAATTAAAATAAAATACTAATGTACAACAATATAAGGAACAACAAAATATAAGTAAAATAGAAAGCTAAACATGCATATATAAGTCAATTTACAGGTGTACTTGATGTGCTTTTTCATATAAAAATTCTTTAGTAGAATTAATAAATTGTTTATAGTTTTCACAGTTCCTAATGTTGTCTGGTAGAGAGTTGAAAAGTTTCTGTTTCATTGGAAACGACTAGTCTAATCGAACTGCTAGAACGCAGTTCTCGAACACACGTCTGTCTTTCTAGCTTTAAGTAATCTTTACCTAGTAGTCCGGCAACAAACACATGTACGCAATGCGTACCTACCTGATAACAAATAACTTATAGATTCCTTAGCATAACTATGTATCCAGGCAAGCCGTTTAACTAGTTTGCTGCATCTATACCAGCTACACACGGTTACATGACAACAAGACAAATACGTAAAAACAAAAAATGAAATCCACGCTCCATGAGTTCTCCGCGCTCCATGAGAGACGAATAAAGTTTTTTAGACGTTTTCTCCCTGTTATATCTTTGTCTAAAATTAATTTACTTGTAGCGATAACCCCCCTGTTGAGTAAATTTGCTTGGGTTGCCACGCAAATTTAAATGTGTGTAAAATTACACGCCATCATAGTTTATCAGGGAAATGAATTTATTGGAAAACTTAATAATCTTATGCTTAAAAATAGAGTAAAACACATCAAGTGCATTAGAGACCTGAAAAAGGCAGGTAAAAAAAGCCTCACAATGCTTTAAGGTGGCTCGATACAGTAAAAAACCTGCGTATAAGAACCTAGATTTTTCCAAGTTAGCCTAAAAAGGTTCTTATATAAATGGTGTTTACTGCAAAATTAGGCTATTTAGGTTCTTATTTTCTTAAGAAAAAAGCGACTTGGTTTGGGTAAGTGTGGTCTATTATTTATATAAATTGTGCATAAATTTTCTCCAAGTGACTGGAATCTAAAATCACTTTAAAGCTACAGTACACTGTATGTAATTTACAGTTTGCTGTGTGTAAATTCAATGGAACAAAATAACGTATACAACTGTAGACCTATATACACTATTTGTCTGGTTCTGGCTCATTTTCATTACTTTGTAGAGTTTGTTTACTTTGATTTATACATTTTTAGTTTTGACTCTATTTGATAAAATAAGAACCTGCTTTCAAATTTTAGCCTAAAACAGGTTCTTATGTAAAGGGGGTCTAAATGGAAAATCTTAGCCAAATCGGTTCTTAAAATCTAGGTTCTTATATGCGGGTTTTTACTTGTCTAAATCATGAGAAATTGCATTTTTCCACATGAAAATGTTTGTAATGCAGATCTGAGCTTCGTCGTGGTTCATTGCATAGCTCTAGTGGTGGTCTTGTTTACTGAAAAGTTTTATACCTTTCATAAAAGTTTTATACTGAGTGGAGAAATCGTGTTTCCTATAAATCCAGAAAACTACTTTGCATAAAATCTGCTGCTTATCATAAACATCTCTAGATATATAAATGCTACAAGTGAGAAACGTTTCAATAAGCAAGACCACCGATAAAGCTATATGCATGAAACAAAATAAAGCTCAGATCTGCATTACAAAACATTTTATGGAGAAAAATGCAATTTCTCATGATTTAAACTATAACAGATTTAGACTTAAACAAGCAGTTGATTTAGCACTTTGTCGAGATGACGTCAGTAGCCATGTTTGTACTCATTTACCATAATTCTTGCGGACATAACAAAATAAAATAGCCCATTTGCAATAGTTTTTGAGTCAAATTTGGTTTGTTTATCCGCATTGTGTGTTGTAGAATTGACACCAATTTGCAACAGTCACATTGTGGGCCAGTAGTATAGAAACTAGCGGTGCCAGCGCACTTTTTCCATTTTTCATGTCTCAACTTTTTTCTCTGATGAACGCAGCACTTTTTTCGTTTTTAGATTCCACATATAATTTTCAAGCAAATATGTGGAACCAAAAAACGGAAAAAGTGCTGCGTTCTCCAGACAAGTTGAGACATTCAAATGGGAAAAGTTCGCTGTTACCGCTAGTTTCGAGACTACTAATAGACGATGTGTCGCATGGTTTGGAGCCTATGAGACATGTCTCAGCTAGTAGGCTACAGAGTGAGGTGTCTGGACGTGGTGCTAGACGTGGGGCTGTTGTGGGTGGGGATGTCGCTCGTAACAAGATTATGTCAAGCAATATTGTGTATGATCCTGATATGGGCTTTATTTTAGGTCATGAGTTGAGTGGATTCCTTAATTCGAAAAGGCCTAAGAACTTAGCTATATTAAATAATAAAACGACTCTAATGAAAAGGTGTGAACGTAAACGTGACTCTATTGTGGGTGGTAATATCGCTCGTAGTGGTACACTATTGAGTGGTGGTGCACGTGATCCTGCTATGGGTTCTGGTAATTTAGTTATACCGAATATTAAGATGAGTTTTTTAAATAGGATGTCTGGCTATCTAGCTGATGCTAAAACGTTAGGGTATGAGTGGATGGATCTTATTAGGAGAGGATCTAGAGAGAACGTCATTAATAGAGTCACCAGAGTTAGGGAGGTCAGAGAAATTCGAAAGGCTAGACGCGATCTTAGACGATATGTGAGTAGGTCACAATTGAGTCAGGAGGCCTTAGACAAGGAGTATGAGAGAATCACTAGTCTTATTGCTAAGATGAAACGTCCTACTGTTGTACAAAGTAGAGTTGCTCTTAAAGGGTATACCAAATCGTATAGTGTTGAGGTGGTATACAATAAGGATCCACTAAAACAACTAGTCAAGACTAGGGAGTAGTGGGCTCGACTTTACAGAAAGAGTTAGAGAGACTGAAAGGTTTAAAGTTTTCCGAGATATTGAAAGTGACTCTAGAGAAACAAGTTGGTGACGGAGAGTCTGTGTTTAAGACGGCCTTCTTCCATAGTGTGGTCAAAACAGTGGTTAGTAGTGTTGATATTAGTGGGACTACAAAGCAAACTAGTGAGGAGATAGTGAATCGTATTGCTGTGTGGTTGTCAGAAGGGTCTGGGTGGGTTGTGGACAATGTTAGTGACCACTTTATTAATGTAGTGGTGTATGAACCTCTTAAAGGATCGAGTTATGTTGAGCTACCATTAGAGTTGAGGAACGCGTCGAAAGGTTTGATTAATATAAGGAATGAAGATGACAAGTGTTTTATGTGGTGTCACGTGTTGCACAAGTGTCCTGTGGGAAAGGATCCGCAGAGAGTGTCGAAGCATAAGAAGAACGTGGGTTCTGTCGATTATGAGGGAGTGAGATTTCCAGTATCTATGAAACAGTACAACAAGATAGAGAGGCAGAACGGTATTAGTATCAGCGTGTTTGGATATGAGAATAGACAACCATTCCCTATCTACGTTTCTGAGGAGAAGTACAAGGATCATATGGACCTGCTGCTAATAACGAATGGTGTTAAACGACACTACGTGTACATCAAAGACTTTGACAAATTTATGTTCAACCAATCTAAATACGAGCACAAGAAGAATTTTTGTAGGTACTGTCTTCAATGTTTTACTACCAGTGAGATTCTAGAGAAACACAAGGAGGTTTGTATGGTAGTGAATGGTAAACAAGCGATTAAGATGCCAGAAGAAGGAGACAACACTATCGAGTACAAAAATTACCACAAACAATTAGAGGTACCATTTGTGATATACGCAGACTTTGAGGCGATCACAGAGAAGGTCGACAACGTGACACCACTAACAGGATCGTACACTAGCGAGTACCAAAGACACACGGACTGTGGGTACAAAGTAGTGTGCTGTTATGATGATAAATATAGTAAACCAGTAGAGATGTTTCGAGGTAAGAACGCGGTTAGGAAGTTCATGAAAAAGATGTTAGAGGAGGTTAAATACTGCAAGAAAGTTAGAAAGGAGCATTTTAATGAGGACATGGTGTTGACCAGAGCTAATAAGGTTAACTTCAAGGAAGCGACTAAATGTTACATTTGCGATGGGAAATATAAAAGTGGAGACGTGAGAGTTAGGGATCATTGTCATATCACTGGTAAATATAGAGGTTCAGCACATCAGTTATGTAATAGGAACTATAGACTGACTGATAAGATACCTGTCATATTTCACAATCTAAGAGGATACGATAGCCACTTCATAATGCAAGAGATAGGTAAGCTAGGTCAGAAATTCAACGTTATACCAAATAATATGGAGAAATATATGGCATTCATGTTAGGTAAACATCTAGTATTTCTAGATAGTTTCCAATTCATGAGCTCTAGTCTAGTCAACCTAGTAAACAACCTACCAAAAGATTGTCTTAAGTACACGTCTGAAGTATTTCAAGGTAAGAAGTTAGAGTTGATGTCACGAAAAGGTGTGTACCCATATGACCATATGGATAGTTTCGATAAGTTTAACGAACTTGAGTTGCCATCAAAGGAGTGTTTTTACAGCATCCTAAACGACGAGCATGTATCAGATACAGACTACGAGCACGCTAAAGAAGTGTGGAAGACGATGGGTGTGAAGAATATGGGTGAGTACCACGACCTATACTTAAAGTCTGACGTATTACTATTGGCTGACGTGTTCGAGAACTTTAGAAGAACGTGTAAACAGTACTACCAATTAGATCCTTGTCATTACTTCACATCACCTGGACTATCGTGGGACGCTGCTCTAAAGATGACAGGAGTGAAACTAGAGTTGATGACTAACATTGATATGTTTCAGTTTATCGAGAAAGGAATGCGGGGTGGTGTCTCCTGTATAACACATAGACATGGAGAAGCTAATAACAAATACATGAAGGGGTATGATAGTAGTAAACCATCGAAACACATCGTATACCTAGATGCGAATAACCTTTATGGTTGGGCTATGTGTCAGTATCTATACCGACTGGTGGATTTGAGTGGGTCGAGGGCATCAACAATCTAGACAAATATAATAACAACTCAGACAAAGGGTTGATACTTGAGGTTGATTTAAAGTACCAAGAGGAGTTGCACGATCTTCACAACGACTATCCTTTAGCCCCTGAGAGGATGAAAGTGAGTAGTGATATGTTGTCAAACTATTGTAAGACAATCCAAAACAAGTTTAAGATATCTATAGGAGAGGTTGCAAAACTTATACCTAACCTAAACGGTAAGAGTAAGTACGTCGTTCACTATAGAAACCTACAATTATACAAGAGTTTGGGAATGAAGGTTAAGAAGATACATAGAGCACTTCAGTTCGATCAGTCACCATGGCTCAAACAATATATCGACTTTAATACGGACAAGAGAACCCAAGCAAAGAATGACTTTGAGAAAGACTTTTTCAAGCTTATGAATAATAGTGTGTTTGGAAAGACTATGGAGAATCTACACTCTTAAAACAAGGTGTGTTATGACAACACACCTTTTTTGTCCAGTATTTAACACACAATAAGATGTGTTACTACAACACACCTAGGTGTGTTACTACAACACATCTAAAGATGTGTTTTTTGCTTGTCCAGTAAATAGCACACCTTAAGGTGTGTTATGTAAAAAGGTGTGTTATTTAGCACACCTTGGTGTGTTATGCAACACACCATGGTGTGTTAAGTAACACACCATGGTGTGTTATGTAACACACCATGGTGTGTTATGTAACACACCTAAAGATGTGCTGTAACAACACACCTTAAGATGTGCTGTAACAACACACCTTAAGATGTGTTGTAACAACACACCTAATGATGTGTTGTAACAACACACCTAAGGATGTGTTGTAACAACACACCTTAAGATGTGTTATAACAACACGCCTAAGGGTGTGTTGTAACAACACACCTAAAGATGTGTTGTAATATAAAGCCTAAAGATGTGAATCAGTTTATGGTGTGTTATTGCAATACATACTCGAAGAAACACTTATACTTCTGCATGGGCTACAATTAAAACTGTTTATTTATCCGAATAATGATCTAATTCAATAAACACATATTTCTTTCAATTCATTTATAAGAAAATTAATTACCACTTCTTAAAATCTACAAATTAAACAATGAATACTTAAATAAAGTTTACATTTTAAATTTTCATTAGTCAAAATGCTCACTTTATTTGGAGTACGCATTGTTTATAGGAAAATTCTATAGAGCACATTTATAATTAAGTACAATTAAAGAAAGTGCTTAGTGCATGAGAAGTTTTAAAAAGCATCAAAAATTTACATGCACAGCGTATTACAATTTCAGGCTATTTATTAATTCAGCCATAAAGTTGAATATTTTGTCCCTTTGTATTTATTGTCTTTTTTTCTTCAAAGCCACATCTTGTAAGAAGGAAAAAATTCCTGCCATATCGCCAGGATAGCTGACATTGAAAACATAGTAGTTGTCCTTGAAAAGCACCTCTGAAATTACAGAACATAATTATCATTAGCAAAACTACCACCTCAGAAATTTGGAGTGAAAAATAGAACAGCCGGTCAGACTGCATCATTGGCAATATATTATATTACAATTGCCTAGGTAGTCACAAGCATAACAGACGCAACTCACTCGCGCTTATTATATATATATATATTATATATATATATATATATATATATATATATATATATATATATATATATATATATATATATATATATATATATATATATATATATATATATATATATATATATGTGTGTGTATGTATGTATGTACTATGTACAGATTATAACGATCATCAGATTAAGAATGATAAAAAATTAGGGCGGTTTTATATTACAGGCATAACATTATTCTTATGACGATACTTCTTTGTTTTAAAATGTATGTCCTATCTGAATTTAAAATGCAAATCTTTTCACTGGCTAAGCACAAGTGCAGTGTATTGCCCCAGCTCTATATGCATTAATACGCGTAACGATTGACCACTTAATTGAGTGTTTGATGTTGGATTCCTTCAGTTCCCAATACAAAGTGTATTTGGATAACGCAGTACTAACCACAAACTGTCTTTTAACAACAAAAAATACTCTGCAAGTACTGCGTTATCCAAATACATTAGGGAACTTCAGCGTATTTAATGCATGTATAGAGCTGGAGCAAAACACTGCAACTTGTGCTTTAAGCTGAAACGATCTGCATTTTAAATTCAGATAAGACATACATTTTAAACAAAAGATCTGAACTTTAGCTAAGTGTCGTCACGAGAATAAATGTTATGCCGGTATTATGTAATATAAAACAGACCTAATTTTTTATAATTCTTCATCTGATAATCGCCTAGTGTGTGAAACTCGAGTTAATAAAGTTTTATTTAATTTTTATCGCTTCATCATGCTATATATAATCTGTACATGTTCGTGCTCTACCCCGTTATCGAGCGCTCTTAGAAGACAGTGTCATCACCTATACTTAAAATTATTATATATATATAAATACATGTATTATATATATATATATATATATATATATATATATATATATATATATATATATATATATATATATATATATATATATATATATATATATATAATATATATATATATATATATATATATATATATATATATATATATATATATATATATATATATATAATATATATATATATATATATATATATATATATATATATATATATATAAATCAATAAACAGAACTACTCGGTTGATGAACACATATAGATTTTAATAATAAATATATATAAACATATAGATGTTAAAATCTATATGTGTTCATCAACCGAGTAGTTCTGTTTATTGATTTAACCCGCTCCTTCATTGTTGAGCACTATCTTTGGTTCGTACAGCGAACAATACTCAAATTATATATATATATATATATATATATATATATATATATATATATATATATATATATATATATATATATATATATATATATATATATATATATATATATATATATATATATATATATATATATATATATATATAGTATATATATATATATATAGCAAAGTGAAAAGGTGGTAAACTGCCAAGAATTTAGTGACGAGATACTGACGTTTCGAGCGGAGCCCTTCATCAGAGTAAGACGAGATGAAATGAAATAAATAGGGCTTATATATATGCCAAAAGGGTGTCACAAGTAGAAAGTAGCCAATCAAATGCACGGGAGATAAACAAACTAATAATTAATGAGATGGGAAACGTTAGATCATTTGCTATTTTTAACAGTCGATCAGCGAGCAGACTGAGGGGGCGGGAGATATGACAGGTCCAATATTCAAGGGGATTAGGCGATAATATTAGCATAAGAAACAAAAACTTGAAAAGGAATGAAAGTGCATACGCGAATAATAAAAAATTAATAATAATAAAGGTTCCAAGCAAACTAACGAACGTTTTTCTTTTATTTAATTTCCTACAAGTTTTTGGTTATAAGTCACGACGGTCGGTTCAGTGAGCTTCTAGTTCTATATAAGCTCAACCAGCTCAAGACTTCTCATGACTTCCGGCCTTCCCGAAGTGGAGCCTGGCTGTCAAAACTTGAAATACAAGATAAAATATATCTTCGGAGCTGAGGCGACAATTTAAATATATACATATATATACATAAACCATAATTACCTCGTCAAAACGGTGAAAAAGCTCTCAGTCTCCTCTAGGATAAATTTCTCGTTTCCATATTTTGAACAATGGATCGTTGTCGTGTTGCCAATTACCTGTTTGTAAGCAAGTAGAATACAGTAAATACCGATGTTTCTTTGCAAACAGAGAAGGTCGCGTTCGCAATAACCGTTCTGCTTTATAATTAGCGCAAATGCGCAAGGACCATATTTCAAGAAGACATGCGAACCAAGATACATGTGACTGGGAGAGATTGCTGGAAAGTTTGTAAATCGCGTGGGCAAATTGACATTGTGCTCCAATAATTTCCTTTGCGCGGGCAACATTTCGTTTACACGGCAAAAATGTGCGGTTACCTTTAATATTGACTACCCATAGTGTTACAATTTATAATTTGTTTTTAGGTTTTGGAGTAAAACCACAATAATGTCCTGGGATAGAATAATAAGCGCATTTAGCCTCAATAGTCAATGGCTATAATGCGTTTCATATTGCAGCGCGCGCTGGACATACAGTGTAAACTGAATAAAAAGTATGTATAAAGCACAGAAACAGAGAGTAAAGATGCGTATAATTGTATAGTGCATAGTATAACATTGGGATAACCCTGTACGCATTTCGACTTTCTTTATTGGTCTCTTCATCAGGATAATATCGGGTTGGCAGTTGACGATTTTTTCGTTGGAAGATAAATAATTAATAATGCGCGGAGTAAACAAATGTAACTGCAAGGAAAGAAAAATTGATTACTTACCAAACGTGTTGTTTGTTCGGGAAGGTCCAACGCGTCGTCCCATGAGTATAGGGTTGAATGGCTGTCGTAGTATAAAAAGGTTCGTTCTCGATCTTTGTACTAGCTTGGGCTTTGCGCCTCGTGGTCAGCACGTGAGTTGCGTCATTAGTTACCAGATCTAAGTGTGTGTTGGTGGTAAGGGAATTGTCCGTGTGTTTAGGGGATATAGTAAGGGATATAACGGAGGTTAAATATCGCGAGTATCATAAGTTTAATATTACGTGTAGAATATGTTATATTTTATATGTACTAGTTATACACGAAGGTTGTTAATAAGTTTGGTGTTGATTAAGTTAAAGGCCAACGGCATGAAATCTGCTCTTTGGACAGGGCTTTCTACGTTGTATGTATGGTTGCTAAATTCACTACCAAATAGCAAGACTGTAGCGTGTAATAAAGTAGAAATTAAATGGGAAGGGTTTAACTGCAAAAGCTAAATGCCAACGACATGATATTTGCTCTTTGGACAATGCTTATCACGTGGTGTATATATTTGCGCTATTATCCGTCGATTGTCAACTGACTATAAATGTAGTCATGAAGTAACGACTATATTGTAGCGAGGCTGAATTAGCTCTATCCTTTCGCTACAAGATATTCATTGATTTTTAGGTTTTGGAGTAGGTAGTGAGAACCACAATGGCTGTATATGTAAATGTAGAAAACTATATGGGCACGTGGATATAGAATAAGCGCATTTAGCCTCTGGCTACAATGTGTATCATATTGCAGCGGGCGCTGGACATGCAGTGTAAACTGAATAAAAAGTATGAAAAAAACACAGAAACCGAAATTAAAGATGAGTATAATTGTGTAGAAGCAACTGACTAAAATGGCTAAAATGGGCTTTGTGCTCAGACTAACCAAAATATATGTTATTTAAAGGTGTGTTTTTTAAAAGGTGTGTTGTTCAAAAGATGTGTTGTTCAAAAGATGTGTTGTTCAAAAGATGTGTTGTTCAAAAGATGTGTTGTTCAAAAGGTGTGTTGTTCAAAAGATGTGTTGTTCAAAACTAAAGATGTGTTGTTGAAAAGATGTGTTATTCAAAAGGTGTGTTGTTCACAAAAGATGTGTTGTTTAAAAGGTGTGTTGTTCACAAAAGGTGTGTTATTTGAAAGGTGTGTTATCTGAAATGGTGTGTTACGCTTGGAAAGGTGTGTTAAATTAACACACCTTGCATAAAAGGTGTGTTAATTTAAAAATTAGAAAAAATGCATGATATTGTAAGGTGTGTTGTGTAACACACCATGTGTTATGTAACACACCTTGGTGTGTTGTCTAACACACTGTGGTGTGTTATGTAACACACCATGGTGTGTTGTATAGCACACCTTGGTGTGTTATTGAAAGTTATTTTCAAATGGTGTGTTACTATAACACATCCTGTGTGTTATGTAACACACCATTAGCACACCTTGTTTTAAGAGTGTACGAAAGCGTGTGAATGTGGAGTTAGTAACAGACGAGGAAAAACTGAAGAAACTAACGTCAAAACCAACCTTTGTAAGCAGTAAAATATTTGACAATAACTTGGTAGCAGTTCACAAGATCAAAGAGACACTAACTCTAAATAGACCAGCATATGTAGGTATGTGTATTCTAGACCTATCGAAGACATTGATGTACGACTTCCACTACAATAACATCAAAAAGGAGTATGGCAACAAAGCCAAACTACTATTCACAGACACGGATAGCCTAATGTATAAGATTGAGACGGAGGATGTGTACAAAGACATGCACGCTAACAAAGAAATGTTCGACTTTAGTGGATATGACAAGTCATCTCCCTACTTCGACTCAACTAACAAGAAGGTTATTGGTAAAATGAAGGATGAGACACTAGGAGTCCCCATCGTTGAATTCGTTGGTTTAAGGTCGAAAATGTAGCTATATAAAAGAGGATGGAAAAGGTGGGAAGACTGCTAAAGGTATCAAGAAGAGTACCATTAGAAACAACATAAGACACGACAACTATAAAAGTGTCCTAACAAATGGTGAGCAAATGTCTCACATAATTAAAACAATTCGCAGCAAGAGCCACCAACTAGGAAGCTATGAAATAAATAAGATATCCTTAAGCTGCTTTGACGACAAGCGACATATACTACCAGACGGTGTGTCTAGCTATGCGTATGGACATTACAAAATAGTTCAAAATTAGATGTTCAAATTTCTTGAATGCTTTTTGGTCTTTAGGTGTGAACTCTTGGAAGCTACATGATAAGATCTCTTACATGTCTCGCACTCCCATTTGTGAGTTCTCATCCACTCTTTAGTTTGAGCTCTAACTGCTCTTAAAGCTTCTTCTTTTGTTTTATAAATTTTTGGTCTTGCCATTATATATTACTATATGTTTTATTTATCCACTCGTTGTAGTATGGATCTCCTCTCCCATCCCAACCTAGATCCTTGTATACTACAATATATAGGTTATACTCGAATCGTACCTTGACCTTACCAGGTTTTAGGTCGTTAAAACTACCTCTCAATTCTATACCTCTTCTAGAGCATATTCTTATGACATAGAAAATATATTTCGATATATTCTTGACAATCAGTTTGTTTCTTTTAAGAGACCATAGTATTTTTACAAAATCACTGACAACTGTTGGTATGTCACTCTCATTAACTAGTCTTTTACTAGTCAACATTCTCTCTAACCACTTACTATAACTGTGAGCCGATTTCTTGTACATCCAGATGTTAGGTACAAAGTTTCTCACGCGTCCATAGGTAGTCTCTCCACACTTGTTACAACTAAATACACCGTCTTCTATTTGGGTTCTGTGGTTACTACACTCGTAACATTGTTGATGTACCGAAATCTGAACTGCGGCTCTTTGCCGATGACACTGTGCTTTATCGGGCCATTAAATCCCAGCACGATCATCAGATACTTCAGGAGGACTTACACAACCTAACCAAATGGGCATCTGATTGGCAGATGGACTTTAATGTGTCCAAATGCCACCTACTCCGCGTTACGAACAAGCGTAAGGCACACGAATCTACATACTCTGCTAATTCAGAAGCCCTTACGAAGGTTTCCCAATGTGACTATCTGGGCATAAGGTGTTTTGAAACTCTTCGCTGGGGTGCGCACTGTTCTAAAGTTGCCGCTAAAGCCAACAAGACTCTGGGACTAATAAGAAGAACATTGAAGCCATGTAGCAGCGAAGTCAAGGAGAGAGCCTATATGATGTTGGTGAGACCTACGCTTGAATATGCATCCTCCTCGTGGAACCCTCACACCGACACAGATGTAAATCGTCTTGAGCAAGTCCAAAAGAACGCAGCCCGCTTTGTATGCAATAACTATAAACTTACAACAAGTACTTCTGGTTTAGTTAGATCACTTGGAATGGGATACTCTAGAGCACAGGCGTTTGTTTAATCAGTCAGTCCTCTTTTATAAGTTTCATAATAGTCTTGTAAATTGTAAACTTCCCGACTCGCTTGTGCGCTCTAGTTCTCTTAGATCTACTAGGAGACATTGCTTAACATACCAACAACAGCAGTCAACTGTATTAGCTCATAGCTATTCCTTTTTTCCAAGAACAGTCAGAGTCTGGAACTTACTTCCCTCTGAAGTAGTGACATCTGCAACCTTAAATAGCTTTAAACAGTCAGCCTTGCCTGCTATTAGATCACTAAAAGTGCCAAGTCACTTGCGCAGGCTTTAAACCGCGACCGACCCGCCCAGTATTAGAGTAATCTACTTGGGTGTAATTTATTCTAAGTTCTAAGTTCTAACAGTATGTGGTGTCGTGACACTTTTTTGGTGTTGTGTCCCTACTTCCGTTCTTGATCTCGTCCAATGTGTACCCTAATGTAGTACCACTCCACTTTTTTGATGTCTTAATCTCATCCAACGTATACCCAGCATAGAACATTCTCATTGTACGTTCGTCAACCATTTAAGTTATTATACTATTATGTCTTTATACTGTTTTTAAAGACATAATAGTATAATAACTTAAATGTCGTTCTAGAAGGCGTGATAGTTAGCAGAATCAAACGTCTTCCTACTATACTGTCTTGATTGGTCTAGAACGTCCAACAATAGTTGTTTCAACTCTTTAATCTCATTCATCTGACGAATCTGGTTCTCATAGACTATCTCCATTAAGTTTCTACTATTATGTTTTGCTTCCATAGCCATCTCCTTCAAGGTTTTAGCGCTCATTACTACAATACTCTATATATTAAGTAACCTAAGGGTAGTCCAACAACTCCAATGAATATCATTTGATACTCTTTCATCTCATCTGAGGGTTTGTAATAGTCTGACAACTCAGGCTCTTTACTAAATGTCTTCCCATCATACTGTATCGTCAGTACTTGTCTTAGTTGATCCAGAGCGTGGTTCGTGTCGTTTATGTCTGCATTAGCATCTGACAACTGTTGTCTTAACTCCTGAATTTTGTCTCTCTGACGAATCTCATTCTCGTAGAACTTTTCTTTCGCTCTTGCAAGACTCTCCAATGCTTTGTTGTGTCTCTTTATCTCTGTCTCGTAGCCGGTGTGGTTTAGCTTGCTGAATATGAATCCAGCTCCTGCGAATGCTATAGCGTTGAACAAACCACCTGCTATCATACTAGCCATTATATATTACTCTATATTATTTCGAAAATGGGTCTACAGGTAAGTATTTCTTACTCTGTGCCCACTTGACAAGTAGCGTTGAGACACCTACAGCAGTCGCTAACTTCAGGGTGCCCTTCACTGATTCAGGGGTGCCTAACGGTTCTTTTAGTACTTTCTTTGACGCCATTGATACGGCTACGGCTCCAGCAGTTATGAGGGCTGCGTCGTATAGCTCGTTCATTAGTTCTTTTCTGTCTATTGATGTCATATATTATACGACATGTTTTAATCGAGGCTGTCGAGTTTACGTGATGGTTCTATAACGACGTTCTTAGGCTCCACTACTTGTTTGTCTTGTCTCATCGTGTAATACAGTGAACCAGCGGCTATAACCACTCCTATAGTACCTATGATGTATCCGTAGTTAAAACTATCATCCTCACTTATCACTCTCTCTCTCATCTTCCTCTCTTTTGCAGCTTTAGATATAGCAGCCAATCGTTTGCCTGCCTCTACTCTCTTAGGGTCTTTGGTCCTTGTTGTCGACGTTATAGTAGGTACGGACTCACTGTCAGTCATCTATATTATACGTGATATCTAGTCACAGACCATCTCACAGTCATCTCACAGATTATCTCACAGATAGAGTATTCGATGAAAGTATCTTTGGTGATTAGACAGTGTGGTTTCACTCTTAAATCTCCTATTACAGTACTCACACAGAACTCTAGAGTCTCTCATATATGTTTCTATGAAATGTATTATCTCATGTTGGTCTGAGGATAGCAGTGTGTTGTACCCTTGTGATCTTAGTCTCCTTAATACCCTCATCTGGTTATTCCTAATAACCCCATTACCTTTCGGTGTTTTGAACTCTATAGCAAAACCATTGTATCTCTTATGTAGTTGTGGAACTATCAAATCTGGTTGTCCACCACTGTAACCCTTCTTCCATCCATCTATTCTTTTAGTAGATGTGTCTTGGTACTCTCCCAACCCTGGGATGACAATCGTTGGATGGTACTCTCTAATATATTTAACTATATCATAGTGTAAATCTGTCTCGTTCATTATTGGTAACTGGTTACATTGTGTGTAAACACCTGTTTTTCTTATAGATGGTAGAACTTCTGAGAACACCCATTTTTGAAACTTCTTGGCTGACTCTAATTTTGATGAAAATATTAGAGCGTAGACTCCTGGTCCTGATAAGTACACCGTATGTGGTTGTGAGTTTAAAGGGGGGTCTGGTTCCGACCCCCCTTTAAATACCTCTTGTTTGGCCTTATATTCGTCGTCGACATAGGTCCTAATAGCCCATTTAGTATTTTCATACCCTAGAGCTTTTGCTACGTCTCTTCCACAGAACCATATATTATCTTCTTCCTTGATAGTAGTGACTGACTTGCTCTCAAAACTAAATACTTTGGTTAGACTCATCACCTATACTATACCGTATGTTTTATTTTAAGGTTCAAAGTAGCAGTTCTCTTAAGAAAGTAACCGCTTAGCACAAACACACGATCTGACCAACACCCCGTTTTGGGGTGTTGGTCAAAACGAGCTAATTGATGGTAATAATTCTGAGCACCTACTTTTGGAACTTATCGACTGACACACCACTGGTTCTTACGTGTAGACCCGTGTTTAGAGGGAGGCTATTGTATAGCCCCTTGTATCGCACTAAGTATCGTCATATATTTTATTGTACCTTTTCACCATTCCATTGATTGGTGGGCATAAGTCAGTCACATTATCGTCCAACACTTTAACGTCTGAGAGAAACGTTGACTCATTGTAAGGAAGACCTCTAAGATACGATCTTAGTTGTGTCAGTACCTTTTTGTAGCTAGTGTGCGCGAACTTGCAATGCTCCACTCTACTCGTCAGATTGGATTTAGCCAAGTAGCCTTGGATGATCACACCAGGACCACTAATACAAGCAATGATTAGAGGGTTAGCGGTTATCGATCCAGCTACAATCCCTACTGTCGTTAACCCTATGCTAGTCATGTTTAACGATAGTTTAACTTTCTTCAACCTCTTGTATTTCCATTTGTAACAGGCTTCTAGTTTGTGGTAGTACGCGTACAAGCGTTTGAGCTCTAGCGCCTCTTCCTCTGACATATCCTTTGATATGTGATTGAAAACAACAACTGACTTCTTCCTCATATATCTTAGTTCACATTATGTTCCTTCATCATATCTCTACCAACTAATATTATGTCTCGGCTCGTCATGTAACCAGAGACAATCCTCACACCGTAGAACTCTATCAAAGACGGGTACTTATAGGGTGCGAGTGGTATTTTTGGTCGATGCACTCCAAAGATCGTTACGTAAGGAGACCCTATCTCTTCGTAATTGGCTGTGAAGTCTGAGTCTGTTGATCTTATGTTGTTCACCTTAACGTAGGAGTTACCCATCCGCCAATGTATTGATATCATATGTCTCTTGGTGGTGTCGATGTTATTTGGGATTGTACACGTGTACTCCTTTGCTGGAGAGCCACCACCATATGATAATTTATCGTTTTCGCCTCCTTTGTATCCTATGTATTTGTCCCACGATCCATCATCGTTTGAGATAATTGCCTCCCGTAGAAACCCTCACGACTAACCTCACTACCATAAAAATGGATATGTCACAGTATTGCATACGTGGACAGTTAAAGTGTACTCCAGCTTCAAGTGGAATTGGAGTTAGTTCGGGGGATAGGAAGCTATGACCGTTGTTAACACCAATAATAGGACCATACGTTGGATCATATTGTACTAACATGTTTGTTTTATCTCTAATGGTTTTCACTTTATTTGTTCCATTGTGGTATTCCACCATACTCACAGCATGCTTTGTGACGTTAAAATCGAATAGAACGTTATAGGACTGCGTTCTAAAGTATTGCGATAAGTATACGGACTCCAACACTTTTTTACTGATCCAAATCATCTTCTGGATCTGCTATGTTTTTGTGTGCCCTGAACGCCATATCTATATCTCCAGACATCCTCCCACCGCTAACGCTTAACTTAGGGTCACTGTCTAGATGTCTCTTCGCTCTTCTTAATATTTTGTCACTCTCGTAGTCTCTGTCCTCAAATCCATAACTTAGACTCATTATGTTATAACATATATTTGCTTACTAAATAGCCAGACACAGCCGAAACCCCTAGAATTAGCCCTAACTCTGTCGTGTTGTCATCTGGTGTCACCTTTGGTGTCTCTAGACGGTGTGTCACCTTTGGTGTCACCTTTGGTTTGTTGAGTGTCTCCAGATGCTCTCCACCTTCTTGGTGTACTTTCTTAACCTCCGTCGTTGGCGTGTAGTTTAACCCACTATTTACTCCAAACTTCATACTCTGTGTAGCAGTCTTCAATAGGTTGTTGTACCCAGCGATTTTGTTCTTGAGGATTACCACGTTACTTGGCATTAACCACGTAGATGGTGATAGCGCAAGATTTTGGACAACGTTAGTGTCTCTAATCGACTTGTTCATGTTGAGAATCCACGTTGACACGTCATAATTTATAACACTATCCTCAACCAACTTTCGGAACTCTTGTTGAGTCTCTAGACTACCTGCGGAACCACCAACGATTGACACACGTGTCCTCGCTTGTGCACCAAGTGTGGAGTAAACAAAGGCTTCTATAGATTGATTTAGATATTGTCGCCCAATGTTGGTAAAACCATTCGACACCAGAGGAACGTATCGTTTGTAGTCGTTCTTAACGTCGTTAATCGTGAAGACTCTCTCCTCACCTGTTGTACCATCAGCAAGGACTTTACCCTGGTATATAGTAATGTTTTCTAGGAATCTTGTCTGTCTTACCATACAATTCTCCAGCATCAAACTCTCTACTTATCGATCTCATACTCTCACCACCTTCCATCCTTCTGAGAAGTCTTCTAACAGTAAAGTACAGATGAAACCTCATTACACTCGTGATAACAGGGTGAACTTCTTGTGAGGGTGACAAGTGTTGTAACGACACTCCACAACAGAAATTCGCGCAATACGTTGCAAACACGACTCTATAGTAGCTCTCATTGTCGTCCCACTTTGACTTTGTCTTTGACGTGGTGATTTGTAATGTTGGTAACTTTGAGAGAAAGTAGTTATTTTGATTAACGAAGACTCTAAAGTTATTCACTGGGTAGTTCAACACGTTTTCTGTTGGATAGCCATCCCAAAGTCCCCAGTGGTTCTTACGACCTCTTGATAGTGGTTGGATAGTTCCACCAGATAGCCATATTTCTGGAAACTTGTCGTTGTGACCTTTTGGAGACTTGTTGTTGTGTAGCCAAATCCACATACTCTTGTCGTTTTTGAAGGTATCACTAGTTATGTTCGTGCTTATGATGTCGTTGTTTCTAAAATACATATCAACACCATTAACCTCACCATCTTGTGAGACAGTTGGATCGAACTCAAACTTGCTCAAAGTGATGTGAGGGTACTTTTTCACTAGATTCAGCTTAGCCACGCGTACGGCGTTAGCTATCTCTTTTTGGTTAGCTATCATTGGTTTATTTATCGTTAGATACTTAGTATAACTCCGGGTTACTCTTAAACCTACTTGAGTCTACACTAACATCACCAATATTAGTTTTCGTCACGAAGAATATATGTATATGCATATTGTCGTCAACGTCAAGAAAAAACCTATTCTTGTCAGCATAAGGATACTTTCTTTTGAATGCATCCATCATAACATACCGTACGTTATATGAGAGTGGTAGTATTTATTAGTGGTTCAACGAAAACTGTAGAATTACAAGAGTCAACCCTAGCAATTTACACACGAAATGCGCAATTTTACACACATTAGTGTGTAAAATTGCACAGTGTGGCCGCTAAAACACGCAAAAAAACACTGTGTGTGCTTTATTACATACCATGCGTGTTTTATTACACGCATTGTGTGTTTTTCTACACACCTATGCGTGTATTTACTCACGTAGGCGTGTTATTTTACACATATGTTTTTGTGTGTAATTTTTACACACCATTGAATATTGAATAGTGTGTTAATTTAGCACAGTTTTTTCATTTTACACGCCATAGGCAAAAACACACCATTCAAATTTACACGCCTTGCTTCATTTTACACATCTTAAATAAACACAACCATTCAAATTTACACGCCTTGCTTCATTTTACACATCTTAAATAAACACACCATTCAAATTTACACGCCTTGCTTCATTTTACACAGCTTAAATAAACACACCATTCAAGTTTACACATCTTGCTGCACTTCTTGCATGTTTCAGGACGGCGGAGCGTGTTTATTTTAAAATTAATTTCCAAGGAATACAACGTACGGAAAACCTCGATTTAGATATTCCAGAGGTATTTCATATAGGTTTTTCCGGTTTATAAACATCACAGCCAACATGTTCCTTAGCTTTAATACATATGTTATTTTCATAATTTTGAATGCTCATTATTTTGTCCCTGGAAGGATTATCAAACTGAAAATAGCGCTTGTGTTACAACAAAATGTAATACGCGAGTTACGCGAGTCGAACTCGCGGCGATTGTATTGATTCGCCGCGAGTTTGACTCGCGTGCGTATGCATCGTGTATTAAACATGGCGACGATTACTGTATTTTAAAATTTTTATTCAACACAAGGCGAATCAGAGCCAGCTGGCGATGGATTTATTTAGCCAATGGATACTTGGTTTCGATAAATTTTCATGATCATGTATCGTCTAAAACATGCCACCGTATTGTATATTATTACCGTGTTTTTGTTCAATGATAGTTGATATATGGATTTATTTACCAACACTATTAAGTCTAAACTTGGACTAAACCAGAATGGATGAACATTTTAATGCCTTCGATCATGAATACACGAGGTATGACTATATATATATATATAAAATATTAAGATGGTGAACCGATGAACGAGCTGATGTTTCGAGCGAAGCATGAGTCACAGCGAGCAGTTTAAAGGTTTTCGATCACAATTCAGTTTTAATACTTAAGTCGCAGATAAAAATATATTCCTTGCAGGGTTTCTTGAAAAATACCCCCCCCCCCCCCCCCCCCCCGCTGTAGATTTAAAACAGTAATTTAATATGATGCCAGTGCAGTTGACCAGAGCCTAGTCACTAAGTTGCATTTTCCCAACTCGTCTGGTTTGGTCTTAAAATCTATATATTCCAACACTTGAAATTTTCCTTCACCATAAATCCTTAGTACCTGTAATATCCCAGCATTACCACCACCATATATACAGAACTTGTGACTAGGCTCACGGCAACTGCTTCCATAGCTCAGTGGTCAGAGCACTGCACTAGCATCGCAGGGTCGTGGGTTCAATTCCAGCCGGAAGGCCTTGAAGTTGCATTTTTTGCAACTGGTCCCGGTTTGGTCTTAAAATGTATGTATTCCAACACTCGAAATTTTCCTTCACCATAAATCCTTTCAACATGTAGTTTGATCGAGTGAATGCCAAATATTACCTATAATATACCCAGAATCTTATCCCGGCATTACCACCACCATATATACAGAACTTGTGACTAGGCTCACGGCAACGGCTTCCATAGCTCAGTGGTCAGAGCACTGCACTAGCATCGCAGGGTCGTGGGTTCAATTCCAGCCGGAAGGCCTTGAAGTTGCATTTTTGCAACTGGTCCCGGTTTGGTCTTAAAATGTATGTATTCCAACACTCGAAATTTTCCTTCACCATAAATCCTTTCAACATGTAGTTTGATCGAGTGAATGCCAAATATTACTTATAATATACCCAGAATCTTATCCCGGCATTACCACCACCATATATACAGAACTTGTGACTAGGCTCTCGGCAACGGCTTCCATAGCTCAGTGGTCAGAGCACTGCACTAGCATCGCAGGGTCGTGGGTTCAATTCCAGCCGGAAGGCCTTGAAGATGCATTTTTCGCAACTGGTCCCGGTTTGGTCTTAAAATGTATGTATTCCAACACTCGAAATTTTCCTTCACCATAAATCCTTTCAACATGTAGTTTGATCGAGTGAATGCCAAATATTACCTATAATATACCCAGAATCTTATCCCGGCATTACCACCACCATATATTAATATACAGAACTTGTGACTAGGCTCTCCGCAACGGCTTCCGTAGCTCAGCCCTTACGAAAAAATCCAATTGGATCCAATTGGAATTCCAATTGGAAATTAGTATTCCTATTGGAATTCCAATTTCATCCAATTGGAATGAAATTCCAATAGGAATTCCTATTGGAATTTCAATGGCATTCCAAATGGAATTCCAATAGGAAATGGAATTCCAATAGGAATTTCCATAGAAATTGGAATTATTCTTTACAAGAATTCCAATTTAAAGAAATCATAAAATTCCTTAATAGAAGCCACCTTCTATGAAACAAACATTTTTATTATATACCATGTGTCAAAAGTCCATGTTTTCTTGCATCATTTATTAATTGGACGAGAAGGTATCATGTGAAAGTCATGAAATTCGACTGTTCGTAGAATTCGAATTTGACTCTTCGTATGTGTTTATTGTCTGGCGAATCTTGTAAATAAAATAAATAAATAAATACTGGTCTATTAGATATCTGTATGACTGTATCTGATGACTGATATCTGCTTGCAACAGTACTACAGGAATCCGCCATGTTATATGTGGCCGTGACTAAAGAGATCTGGGAACAAATACACCGAATGACCGGATAAATAGTCCTACTCGACATACGCGCGCACGAAAATTATTGAATTTGGTTATATTTCACTTCCAGTTTTTTTAATAACGAGGTAATCAATCAAGTTCAATGATGTAATAAACTACTGTTAATAACAATGAAATCCTCTCGTATATTGGAAAATGGTATCAAATGCCGACCGGTACTTTATTCCCTAACATGCACGTGATCGGAGTGACACGTGATGTTATGGCGCAATATTTCGTATTCAGCAATCGATCAAGAGACATTTACATCTTCTGCGTTCGAAGGGAAGCTTTTATATACAACTTTAAAACTTTATTTGACGTGTGAAACCTATCTAGACTTGCTCCAAGTCCGCCTCTTGGTTCGGTTAAAACGAGTTAGTGGTTTGGGTTTGTTTAGACCGGTTTGTTTCGAGTTTTGGTATTAAAGACGTGCGAACAAAAAAGCAGGCGAGCGAAAACGCATGGTGTTGTGAGTAACTGTTGTTTGGAAAACCAGGCTGGAAAGCGTATTTGGGACGCGTCATTGCTGTCACTGGTGAGTTTTATATAAATTGTTCATGACTTTGGCGATAATCTAATGCACTCTTAGACTTTGTATTTAATAATACTAGCGCCATTGATATATTCGTCGTCAGTGAGTCGCTGTTGATATTTGAAAGAAGAACAGGATGAAACATTTATATTGATCCACTTTCGTCAGGTGTTCATAAGACCTTTGTAAGCAAAACAGCTTTTTGCTGACAAAGGTCTTATGAGTCTTAAGACCCTCAAGGAAAGTGCACCAATATAGAACTGTTTATATGATCTTGCTCTTCATCAAAGCAATTAAACTGATTATTTAATTCTAAGAGAAAATGGTTGCTGGTTGGTACTTGGTTATGGTAGTGTTAAGACTGAACTGAGATGGGTTGTATTTAAGGCCTTCTGGCTGGAAATCAAAGCTATAATCCTTGGAATGTGCACTGGTCAATGCCCTATTTAATACTGACTAAACTATGGAGGCCCCTGACAGGAGTTTGAAAACAAGTTTAGTATTATATGATAGTGCTAATGCCGATGAAGTGAATGGATATTTACTGAGAATATTTGGCATATACACTCCATTAATCGATCAATATTAAATTAATAGTCAAATTGAAATTGAGTGTGATAAACCAACTGAAACCAGTTGCAAAAATGCAACTATATATATAAGACTTGTCTCAAAATCAAATCCATCACAATTTCTATTATATTCATATTATAAAATTTATATTATATAATCAAAAATTATATTATATTTATACTAATAATACTATATACTGTAATTACAGTATATTATTTTCCACTTTTAATGTTGATATTATATTAATTTATATAATTTATATAAACATGCACTATTTTCCTTTCAATATGCCATGCCATTAAATGTATTAATTGAGTATGAATGCCAAATATTCTCAGTAATAAACCCATTCAGTTCATTGACATTTCCACCATTGTAATACTGAACTTGTTGCCAAGCTTTGTACGTGCAACTTGTCTCTTGAAATTGATTGTTTCCAATTTAGGACAAAAAATTGCCCATGTAACAAGATTTTACAATATATATTCATAGTCATCCACTAACATGGGATTCTCAATTGCTATTGTATAACAATAGCAATTATGAATTAACACCAGTTAGACCTACCAGCTAACATTATTTTTCCAATTTATTGTTTGCAGCATTGGTAATGAAAACATTTAAAGCATTTGATGAACAAAAAGTGAAGAATCTCATTAAAACTGCAGAATGTAGAAAAATGCCAAAAGCAAAAAAAACACATCTGGTTTACAGTGAATTACAGTATGTAATTATATGTTATTAGATAGGTTACTTCTTAATAGCGGTGTGTGCTTAATAGTGGTGTCAGTTATATTAAATTTACTTCTGCTTTTTACAACATTGCATGTTTTATAATTAACAATGAATTAGACAATGAGCCTGTGTTTTGTATGAGGCAGACCAGAGTTGACATCGCTCAAGTTAAGAGTGAAGGCATATATTATGCTATTAATCTTTATGCTGTTAGATATTTATTTGTCTTTATCGGTAAAAGTGAATGCATATTATGCTACATCTTTATGCTATGAGATATTTATTTGTCTTTATCGGTAAGAGTGAATGCATATTATGCTAAATCTTTATGCTGTGAGATATTTATTTGTCTTTATCGGTAAGAGTGAAGGCATATTATGCTTAATCTTTATGCTGTGAGATATTTATTTGTCTTTATCGGTAAGAGTGAAGGTATATATTATGCTATTAATCTTTATGCTGTGAGATATTTATTTGTCTTTATCAGTAAGAGTGAATGCATATTATGCTAAATCTTTATGCTGTGAGATATTTATTTGTCTTTATCAGTAAGAGTGAATGCATATTATGCTAAATCTTTATGCTGTGAGATATTTATTTGTCTTTATCGGTAAGAGTGAAGGCATATATTATGCTATTAATCTTTATGCTGTGAGATATGTATTTGTCTATCAGTAAGAGTGAAGGCATCCCTTACCAAACCAGACACTATTTTGAAAGTATTTAAAATAGGTTTCAAACCTATTTTAGCTATTTTTCCCCTATTTTAAGCTATGTTGATACTATTTTTATCAATTTCTCAAAATAGTCTTTATTGTTTTAAATCTGTTTAAACTATATTACTGTACAATCCTGTTTTACCAAAAATAGTAAACATCAGACCTACATGTACTTCAAAACTATTTTTACTTCTGCTTTTTACAACATTGCATGTTTTATAATTAACAATGAATTAGACAATGAGCCCGTGTTTTGTATGAGGCAGACCAGAGTTGACATCGCTCATAGAAAACAAGGGCGAGTTGTCTAATTGTTTTAGTATAAATTTACAAGTTTCTAACCCAAGAAATAACTTTTATTTCACATTTTTCATGAAAAAATGGGAATATCCTTTCGAAATGATGCGACTTTTACCCCCAAGGTTTCTATCAGTAGTTAGTATAAATTGACAAGTTTCTATCACAAATCCTCAATTTTCATAATTGGCTATCGCAGGAGTTACTATCAGCTGATAGAAACCTCTGGGGTAAAAGTCGCGTGATTTCGAAAGAATATTCCCATTTTGTTCATGAAAAATGTGAAATAAAAGTTATTTGTTGCGTTTAATAACTTGTAAATTTATACTAAAACAATTAGACAACTCGCCCTTGTTTTCTATGAGCAGATAGTAAACTCGGCTGCGCCTCGTTGACTATCTGCTCATAGAAAATACGGGTTCGTTGTCCAATTGTTAAATAGTAATTCCTGCAATAGCCAATTGAAAATTGAGGTTTGTGATAGAAACTTGTCAATTTATAATAGTTATAATTTTGGACATTTAATAATTAGTGTTGCATGATTATGTGGAACAATGGTAAAGAACAGTGTGGATTATGTATAATTATATAATAAAATTCATTTTAATACATCAGAACCTGTTGTGTGTTTTTCTTTATAAAACCCTATGCATAATCTCAGTTTAAAGTGTCATTTTTAGGCATTTCCATTCAGTTTCAATGATTTTTTTAAATAATAGAAATTCCATCCAATAGGGTTCAATCAGAATTTCCAATAGGATCCAATTGGAATTCCAATAGGATCCAATTGAAATTCCAATTGGATAAATTAGAATTCCAATAAGAATTCCAATAGGATTCAATTGAAATTCCAATAGGATCCAATTGGAATTCCAATAAGAATTCCAATAGAATCCAATTGGAATTCCAATTGGAAATTGGGCCAATTTCCAATAGGATCCAATTGGAAATTCCAATAGGAATTCCAATTGGATTTTTTTGTAAGGGAGTGGTCAGAGCACTGTACTACCATTGCAGGGTTGCGGGTTCAATTCCAGCCAGAAGGCCGCTAAGTTGCATTTTTGACAACTCGTCCCGGTTTGGTCTTAAAATGTATAATTCGAAATTTTCCTTCACCATAAATCCTTAGAACCTATATTATATATATATATATACTAATAATTTGTTTCCTGCAATAAGATTTTCAGTGGTTTTATAATATACATATATTATAATAAATTATATGTTATATATTATACACATTAAACATTGGATAATATGTTAAAAGAGTTCAACACTGGCAGTGTCTTTGTCAACAACAAATTTTTGTTCTCCTTTTTCAATACAATGTAGAACACCATGCCATGGCAAATTGTTGTATGTCAGCACTGTCTTCCCCTCTGTCATTTCCACATGATAGGCCATGTAATGTTGTTTAAAACCAACTGTTTCCAAAATAGTCACCAGAAACATTTTCTCATCCTCCCACACAATTATACTCTCTAGTAGTCCAAACAAAGGATAATCTTGCTCTGCATTTGGTTGCATTTCTGCAAGTCGAAGGACAGCACCATGTCTATATTGGACTCCATGAATAATTGTTGATTTAACTCTGTTTAAATAAAACAAATTACAATGTTGGTTTACTCTCGGTTGCAACTTACCCATCCACACTAGGTACTTTGAATTTTATTTTCATTAATATACGATCAACATTTGTACTTACTTGGTCGCAATGAATTTGTCCAGTCTTGTATGAACATCAAGTGCCTCATAAAACATGTTTGCACAAGGATGATCATTGATCATTAAGGTCTACATTACATTCATCTGCAGTAATAAATATATCAATTTGAATTAATTTATTAATTATGTTTACCCTGGCCCCAGAGGCAATGCATTGGTAGTCCAGTGCAAGCCTGAAAATAAGCGACCGGACACGGTCCGGCATGAAAAGGGTAACTGACTGGAACAGAATTGCCTTCGTTCCTGACAATTTGTCTGGTAATAGTAATGAGAAACTCTGCAACATATTGCATTTTTTTATATGCATTATATTATATTATATTGCATTATATTATATTATATTATATTATATTATATTATTATATTATATTATATTATATATTATATTATATTATATTATTTATATTATATTAATATTATATTATATTATATTATATATTATATTTTATAAAATAAGTCGTGTCTTACGCACATTGTGATTGGCAGTTATTGTGTTTATATCAGGCTATGTAAAAGATGGATTGATTACGCTATCGTGATACACCATCAATTAGCCATCAATTAGCCATCCTACGCCATCAATTAGCCAGCTATCATATGCCATCAATACAATACAATACAATACAATACAATACAATACAATTATATTATATTTTATTATTATATTATATTGTTATATTATATTATTATATTATAACTCTTACCCAGACTCCACCTTCTGTTTGGAATTACTATTATAATCTATGACAAGTTGTGACAAAATCTGTTTTAAATACACTGTAAACTATTAAAATGAAGTATAGGAGTATCATTAGATGTGTGAAGTTGATCATCCAGCTTGTTGTAGTCTTGACTCTTGAGAAAGACTATTGTTGGTGACAGACGTTTTGACGGCCTCAGCAGCAGTCATCATCGAACCGTCAGTCACCAACAAAGTCTTTCTCAAGACTACAACAACCTGGACGATCAACTATATTATATTATATTATATTATATTATATTATATTATATATTATATTATATTATATTATATTATATTATATTATAAAATAAGTTGTGTCTTACACATGCTGTGATTGGTCAGTTACCGTGTTTATATCAGGCTATGTAAAACATGTTGAAAGGATTTATGGTGAAGGAAAATTTCGAGTGTTGGAATACATACATTTTAAGACCAAACCGGGACCAGTTGCGAAAAATGCAACTTCAAGGCCTTCTGGCTGGAATTGAACCCGTGACACTGCTATGCTAGTGCAGTGCTCTGACCACTGAGCTACGGAAGCCGTTGCCGAGAGCCTAGTTACGAGTTCTGAATATATGGTGGTGGTAATGCCGGGATAAGATTCTGGGTATATTACAGGTAATATGGATGGATTATGCCATGGTGATACGCCATCAATTAGCCATCCTACTGCAGTACGCCATCAATTAGCCATCATACACCATCAATACAATACAATACAATTATATTATATGTTATGTTATGTTATATTATATTATATTATATTATATTATATTATATTTTATTATTATATTATTATATTGTTATATTATTGTATTATTATAGTATAACTCTTACCCAGACTCCACCTTCTGTTTGGATTTACTATTATAATCTATGAGAAGTTGTGACAAAATCTGTTTTAAATACACTGTAAACTATTAAAATGAAATAAAAAAATAACTTACATGAAGAGTAGCTGTTGTCTTTGTTGCTTTTTGGTACCAATTTCAAGTAATTTTGATGAATTTATGGGAGTTTCAAAACCCAGTCCAAGAATATCACTTTCAATAGTCCATGATACCGCCACTTCGTGGTTCGAGGAACCGGTATGCGAAAATCATGCATCCCATCCACGTTTTGTATCTCCCTCTCTTCGTGAAGTTGCTCGCTCGAACGAAAGCTGATATGGCCTCATTTGCCACAGTGACGTCAGGACTAGTGGGGAACAGATTATTGGCGCAACCAATCAGAACAGAGTTCTGAGTCAGGTGTGGTATTTAGTGTTCTGTGATTGGTCAACACTTTATAAGTTTGATCATGCTTTTCAAGCATCGCGCTGTATTCAAAACTGAAAACTTCGATCTGCACGTATATTTTTACCGAACGATAATGGAAACTTCTAACAAAGGGAGAACTATTAGATAACTGAAAGGTAAGGTTCAAAAGAAAGTGATTTTAAAATCCGTCAAGGCAATAGTGTGTTTTGCTAGTCTTTTGAAAGGATAATTAGGGTGAGTTGATATAGCATATTAATTCTGATCTATTTGTAATTTGCGTTGCTTTGTAGAGCCAAAGGAATTGTCGATTTTCTTCCCGAAAGATACTCCGCCGTTACAGTTTCAAGAAACAAGGTTTTAGGAACTACTCAACAACTAAGCCGGTTTAAAGGAAAATACCTGGGAGCACGTGGATATTGGCGAGCCAGAACCATGGAAAGGTCTATAATTTTATAAAACCGGTGAGCCAAACACTTTCATGACATATGTCTATACAGTTTGTGATAATGAAGATTATATATAAGTGTATATCATTTATAGACCCGGAGCGAGGGGAATTCGACGAAATATTACCCCGAGGGATGATAATATATCATTCGTTAGATCAGCTTGCTAGACGGCTTGCTTGCTACTAGCCGTTCCGTTCGAACGGCTTTGCTATACTAGCGTTCGAACGGCTTGCTACTATTAGCGTTCGAAGGCTAGCGTTCGAAGGCAGGCTACTAGCATTCGAACGGCTAGCGTTCGAACGTTTGTGAAAGTCGACAAATTCCCCGAGCGGACGGTCTATAAATGATATATTATACCGAAACAATATTGAATGCGGTCTTGAAACGTCTTCGTTGTTCCTCCATTGTTGATAGGCTCGTCTTTCGCGCGTGGCATTTGGTTTCTTGGAGTTAGCAAACAGAATATGTTATCGTGGTAGTAAATACAATGTCTTGCTGTCAGAAGTAAAAAAATATATGTAAGGACCGTAATTTTACGAAGTGTGTTGTGTGTAAGTATTAAATGTATATAATCTTTAACTTTTCCAAAATAAAGTCTTTTAAATTAAGATTGCGTGTTTATACTTTGTATCTTCCGTGATTGATTGTAAAAATTTTACACACCATAAGCTGTGTAAAAAAACACGTCTTCAGTGAATAAAAAAACACACACAGTGTGTAAAAAAGCACGCATGGCGTGTAAAAAAACACGATTAAAAAAAACACGGCTTATAGTGTGTCGTTTGGGCGACAAGCCGTTTACACGCGATATAGCGTGTAAATTTACACACCTAATTTACATCCGTGTTAAAAAACACGGCTTCTAGTGTGCTGTTTGGGCGACAAAAAAATGTGTGTAATTTCTACACACTTGTTTTTAGAGTGTACGTATTGATGAATAAGGCAACCATCTTTTGGGACTACGTTAACGTAACCACAGCTAACAACAAGATAACTTATAACAGTAATGACCACATTTTTAGCCCTGGGTATCACACCTTTAAAATGATCGCCGACGACTTGAAAGAGTTAGGAGACGTCAAGCTAATGGCTAACAGATATGACTCGACGTGTACGATAACAACTGATCAACAAATAGAACTGTTTAAATTTGGACAACTTTTAGGATTTGACGAAAACACTACAATAGCCACCACAAAAACCAGTCCCAACGTTGTGAACGTTAACAGAGGACTGAAACACATACAAGTAACATCTAATATTGTGGACAGATCTAATAACATAGTTAATGGTAACAAGAGCGGTTGCATCGAAGTACTGCCAATAACTAGCACGCAGACACTTAAGGGTTCTGTACAACATTTATTTGGTGTTGGGTCAAAAATCCCAATAAACAAAGGAGTCATCAACCAACTAGAGTTCAACATTACAGATCAGGACGGTAACAGTGTTAATGTTGGTGAGGTGTTGTTAGATTTACACATCATGTAGTGTATATGGAGCAAGAACTAAGAGATATTTACTATAATCCATCAACTGGTTACCAATCTGCTGAAAGACTGTACCAAAGAGCGTTGGAAGATGGACTAGATATTAGTAGGGCAAAGATAAAGGACTGGTTAAAATCCCAAGACACGTACACCAGGTACAAACCGATTGTTAGGAGACATAAGTTTAGACAAACGTTTGTTGACTATCTGGGTGAGCAGATACAGATGGACTTGGTTGATATGGGCAAGTACAAGCACAAGAACAACGGATACTACTGGATACTAACAGCCACTGAGATCCTTAGTAGGTATGCTTTCGCAATACCCGTCTATAGGAAAGATACGAAAAACATGACTAAGGCTGTCACAGAGTTACCAGATAAGGTTATGGTTAGATTTGGTGAGTATCCTAAGTTGACTCAGTTTGACGATGGTAAAGAATTCTATAACGTTGGCGTGAAGGATCTGTTGGAGAAACACAACGTGAAATACTTTAGCACGAACTCTGACAAAAAGGCAGCAGTCGTGGAACGGTTTAATAGAACACTTAAGACGTCTATGTGGAAATACTTCTATAGTAAAGGAACGTATAAATGGGTTGACATTTTGGATCAGCTCGTTGAGAATTACAACAATACCAAACATAGTACTATACTCATGAAACCTAAAGATGTTAGCAAGAAAAACGAAAACGAAGTATGGACGACGTTGTTTGGACACCATTTCGGTGACTACCCACTACCAAAGTTCAAAGTAGGTGAGACTGTCAGGATATCAAAGTACAAAAGCATATTCACAAAAGGATATGAGGCTAACTTCACTGAGGAGCTATTCAAGGTGTTGAAGGTTATGCGTGGTGACCCTACTGTGTATGAGATAGAGGACCATGAGGGGGAACCTATTGTTGGTAAGTTTTATGAGGAAGAGCTATCAGCTGTTGATAAAAAAGACGATGTATATAAAGTTGAGAAGATACTAAAGAGAAAGAGGGTTAAGGGTAAAAAGATGGCTTTGGTTAAGTGGCTTGGTTACGATAGTAAACATAACTCATGGATACCAGAAAGCAATATTCAAAATATTGAGTAGTATATAATGGCTGAAGGAGGGTTCGATGAAATCGAAATGCAAGATCGTAACGATTTTGAGAAGTATACGGACGAGGAGTTAGAAAGCGAAGTCAACCGACTCAATAATATAATCGTGGAATACGGGGCAACACAAGAATATAGTGGCATACGTGACAGAATCACCAGGGTGGAACTAGAGATAGAGAATAGAGCCATAAAACTCAGAGCACAAGACAGACTCAGACACGTGGAGACATCATTCATAGGTAAAAAAGATGGAAAAACAGTGCTAATCACTAGTAAGGGCAGCGACGTCACCGCTGAGGCCTCAGCAGTAGTGTTTGCTGAACCGGTGACATATGGTGACGTCCACGATGAGAGCTTCAATTTGGCTTTTGAAGAGGCGAACGAAATCGAAAGAAGACTGAAAGAACTAAAAGAATACAATAAAAAGTTAGTAGTAAATGATATAAAAAGAACCAATCTAATAGATAGAAAAATACATAGATTGTATAATAAAAGACTCAGTAATGATGATGTGTCAAGGAAAATAGTCAACAGGTCGTACGTGACAACCTCAGGTTTTATTATTTTCAAACCGATAAACAAAGATGGTGAATATTTGAGACCTAAAATAATTCTAAAACCTGGAAAAAATAGTTTAATCTTCAGTAAAGACAGTAAAAGTAAAAGTGCGATTGAGCAGTTTAAAGAGCTAGTCGGTCAAATCCCTGACACAACAACAACTGACGTTAGAACAGAAAAAGGAGACACCACAACAACTGACGATAGAACAGAAGACACCACAATGTCCAACATTTGAATGGAATAAAACGTACACAGAGTGGAAATACTTAAAAGACCCAAACTTTATCGCTATTCAGTGTGAGCAAGATAAGGTCAACGTAGTTCTTAAATATGTGACTGATATTTATAAAGGCACCAACTCACTAATAATATTAGACGATTGTGCTGGTGGACAGGACGTTAAAAACAGAACAAGCGAACTAGTTAAACTAGCCTTTAGTGCTAGACATTATAACTTATCCACAATAGTCATAACACAACAACTAACCTCAATTAGTAAACCATATCGTGAAAACATCTCAAAGTTAGTAACATTCTACAACCCTAACAGAAACGATATGAAAATTATCATAGACGATTATCTCAACGGAGTCGATAAAGTGGAAATTCAGAAAATAATAAAACAGTTGAAAGATAACGAGTACGCAAGATTGGAGATACTTCTAAGACACCCATACTCGTACGAATTAGTTATTCCGCGAAAACAAAACAGTTGAAGAGACAACTAATACGTAAGATTGGAGATACTTATAAGGCATCCATACTCACACGAATTAGTTGAGAGACAACGAACACGTAAGATTGGAGACACTCACAAGGCATCCATACTCATACCAAATAGTCATTCCGCAAAAACAAAACATATCGTATATTATAGGACATGCCAAAACGTAAGACAAAAAATCTTGAGACAATTGACGAACTCATCGAAGACATGCGAGAAGCAGAACAGGAAGTGATTGACGAACCACAAATCGATACACCACAAGTTGACGACACTCCGCAAACTGACGTAGACAAGAAACGAAACGAACTAAAAAGACTCTCAGAGGACGGTGAGATAGATCAATCCGTCGCTTATCTTAAAAAGGCCTCAGCTAAAGTTATCAATAAGATCTACGAAGAATGGGAGGTAAAAAGAATGGAGAAAGCGAACGTGTTCCTCTGTGATCTTTTAATAAGCAAGTTCGCCCACGCGTTAGGAGGGTTCGACGCTATCGAGTCACCTGAAAAGCTCGAAAACGAGTTGATTACTGACCAGTTATTAAAAAGAGATGTAGAGAAGTTTATATCATACATATCCCCCTACCTCCCTTGTTTAGGGTTGTTATCAGGTGGACTGACAACTAGTAAACACGTATTTAGCCACATGGCTAAAGGGGAAATCCCCGAGGGGGAACCCCCAAACGAAGGAGACAGTGCTATCTAATTACAATATGAGTGGAAGCGAGCTGAAGGTGAGATATCGCACACCCGACACAACACGGACGCGATATTATTGTAAGCGTTCATATTCGTCGAAAACCCTAAAGCTAAACTATTTTGGCTGAGAAAATCGAACGGAGAGTTTACGTAAATCAGCAACACTTTGTATCAGACACACAAGCTCCGTCACGCCACTAATTTCTCGCGATGTCACGCGACGGTGACTCTCCCTAGTAAATCATCGCACATACAAAATTTACTAAGGACTTTCCTTAGTAAGTCGTCGCACGGCGAATGTGCCATCCAACTGAGTATCCAAATGGATAGCGAAATGGTGCTCTTTTGATTGGATAACAACATTGACTAATTTGCATACCATCACCAGGACCCCCACCCACAACAGCCCCACGTCTAGCACCACGTCCAGACACCTCACTCTGTAGCCTACTAGCTGAGACATGTCTCATAGGTTCCAAACCATGCGACACATCGTCTATTAGTAGTCTCGAAACTAGCGGTAACAGCGAACTTTTCCCATTTGAATGTCTCAACTTCTCTGGAGAACGCAGCACTTTTTCCGTTTTTTGGTTCCACATATTTGCTTGAAAATTATATGTGGAATCTAAAAACGAAAAAAGTGCTGCGTTCATCAGAGAAAAAAGTTGAGACATGAAAAATGGAAAAAGTGCGCTGGCACCGCTAGTTTCTATACTACTTGGGCCCTGGTCAATATACTGTACGTCGCTCTGGTTAATTCTCCATCGCCCATACCTTTTCTAATATTATTAGGTGGGCTAATGACCACCTACAATTAGTTTTCTTGTAACTATTACAACCAATTTCGTCCCGTTTCGTGATAAATTTTGAACGTTGTCTTGTCCAATATTTGATCGATTTCAACTCTGAAAACAGATTTAGAATTACCGAGAGTCTAAATACATAACATACAGTACGTGTCTATTATATTATGAGAACGTGCACATACCCTTCGTAAAAACCTGTTTCTGTACTTAGAAATATATAGGCAATCAGGCGGCCGCTCGTCGTAGATTATTTTGAACGTTATCTCGGTTAATATTTAACCGTTTTCAATTCAGTAAACAGATTTGGAATTACCCACTGAATAACCCTGATTCTCCAACTGATTCTTGTATATCTGAGGTGCGCACTCCCTGATTTATTTTGCGATATGTAACGACTGTCCAATCATCGTTTTCGCTATCCGTTTGTTGGATTGTTTCGTCTTTTCCATCGTTTCTATCGCCAGATGTCTCTTGAGGGGACAGCTCTTCCAGGGTTGTCTTCTGAGTTTCTTCCGTTACATTATGATGAGGTTGTCCAAAACATTTCTTTAACCTATCAAAATGTACCACGACTCTCTTTCGTTTACTTCCTTCTAACTCAATTCGGTAGACCACATCTGAGATTCTCTTGATCACAACGTAAGGACCATGCCAAGGACGAGTCCTTGACTAATTTCTGTGGTACGCAGAGTTGTATGTGTTTGATATTTCCGCCTTCATCTTCAAAGTTACGGTACAATAGACCACCTATCATGGTAAGCCTACTAAATTGGTTCCACCAATTTCCAACCACCGGTCCCATGCTGGAAATTTCTTCCCGAGGGGGTCTTTCTCCGTTCTGTACCCATTTCATTGCTTGTCCGATCACGACGTCCTCGTGTTGATGCAATTTGAATTCACTCTCAGACCAGATATTAAACCATGTATCGGTTGCACTGTTCCCGTCTGTCACATTGGTTGCCTCAATACGATTAATATTCAGCTCGTCTTCCACTTCCTTTCTCTCCCAAGGTATCCGCGACATTCCATCGGCGTTTCCATGCATGCGTTTCCATGCATGCGTTTCCTGGAAGTCGAAGACTGCCAACCTTTCGATCCAACGTGCTACTTGACCTTTCGGTTCTTTAAAATTATGTAACCATCTCAACGCGTTGTGATCTGTACGTGCTTTGATTGCTTGCCAATCAGGTAAGGTGAAAAGTGTTCCATAGCCCAGACAAGGGCTAACAGTTCCTTTCTAGTCGTGCTGTAATTGCGTTCTGCCTTCGATAGCGATCTTGCCGCGTAGGAAATCACGTTTTCGTCCTTTCCTTCGTATTGAGATAACACGGCTCCGATCCCAGAATCACTGGCATCTGTATCCAGGATGAATGGTGAGTCACGTCTCGGGTACGATAAGATCGGTGCAGTAGTCAACTTCGTCTTTAAAATTTGAAAAGCTTCTTGACATCCTTCATTCCAATTGAAAACTGTGCCCTTCCTTTCCAATCTGTATAATGGTTCTGAAATTCTCGCGTAGTCAGGGATGAATTGTCTGTAGTACCTCGTGCAACCAAGGAATGAACGTAGGCTGGATATGTTGTGTGGGATTGGCCATTCTTGCAACATTTTGACTTTCTCCGGGTCAGTTGAGATTCATGCATCCTTGCTTACAACATGTCCTCAGATGACGCAATTTGTGCTTGAACCAAATGACACTTTTTAACGTTCAATTTCAATCCGGCAGCTTCCAATCTTTGTAGTACTTGCTCGAGACGTCGATTCTTCCAACTACGATGATATCGTCTAAATATACCAAACAGTCTGTCCAGCTAAGACCCGCTAGAATTGTGTTCATGGCTCGTTGAAATGTTGCAGGTGCGTTGGTGAGGCCAAACGGCATTCTCTTAAACTGATAGTATCCATCAGGTGTAGAGAATGCTGTTTTTTTCACGGTCTTGGTCTGCGACCTTGATTTGCCAGTAGCCACGAACTAGATCTAGGATGCTGTACCGACCAGAGATTCTAAGATTTCTTCGCATCTCGGCAGTCAGTGGATAGACGTCTTTTTTAGTTATCGCGTTGAGTTTACGGTAGTCAGTCAACACAGAAGCGTTCGGTACCATCCTTTTTCTTCACCAGCACGAGGCGATGTAGAGTGTTCAATCACGTCGTTAGCAAGCATCGACTCTACTCCCTTTCGTACGACGTCTCGTTTGAAAAATGGTAGCCTTCGGGGAGGAACTCTGATTGGCGGATGTTCGATCTGTGTTAATCTTGTTTCTATAGCGTGTTTAGAAACAAAGTAACAGTTCTCTGTTTTTGTTTCGTCTTCCTCCACTAATGGATACAATTCTCCGATCGTGCTTCCACGGTAGATCCGTTTAACGGTCGGCGATAAGTTGAATAATCTCTCGGGTATTTGTCCGTTCTTGATGGTCGCATGCAGTAACTTTCAGTATACCTGCATGTATTATAGCATTCTTCGAATCTTCTAGAGGGCTCTAGTACTCCGCAATTAAATTCGTCGGTGCTTCCGTTTTCTACTTTGCATGCTATTGTCGCCATTGAGTTTGCAGGTATGACTAGAGTTCGCAATGGTGACCCTGCATATCTTGTGCCCCTGTTCGTAAGATAACGCTTCTTCATCTTGCTTGATTCTTAGTATGCCCTTCTGAAAGTCTATTACGCAGCCGTGTGGTTTCCAGAAATCCACTCCAATTAGCATCATTTGGGCGAGATCATTGCAAACTAGAACGTTGAGATGAACTGGTGTGCCACACACCGATATTTAGACTTCAGCGATCCTGCTGATATACTCAAAGGTGTGTTATTTGCCCCGACAATTGTCTTTGTCGACTGTCTAACCTGTGTTTCCTTCGTCTTTATTCGTGAAAATAGGTCTTCATGCATTATAGTTACAGCTGCCCCAGTGTCTATCAGTGCCTTCACGTGATAACCATTGTGTTTGCAATCTTGCTAACTGGAGGAGGCTTAACTGGTTTCGACGCGAGCGGGGGCTCTACCGAGTTCCCTGTTGGCGTTTCCCTGATTTACTGGATAAGACTGGCATTCTCGGGCAATATGTCCGTATTTTCCACATTTAAAGCATTGGATATTCATCTTCCGTTGCCTTGGAGTCGACTTATCTACGATGCATTGACTCATTTTCTCTAGTATACTTCTGCTTGCCGGTCGAAAAACTTCTTGGCCCACTTGGGCGTTGTCTCATCGACATCCTCAGCGCCTGCCATTCACTTTCTTCTCGGTTACTCTCCAGTCGCAATGCCAGCTTCACTGCTTCGTCGAGCGTTTTTGGATCGGGTTGACTCACTCCTACACGCAGTTCCTTGGTGTCCAGAGCTCGGATGAACTGATCTACGAGTTCCTCTTCGATAAGGGATACGTATACATCTTTGCTTTGGTAAGCCAATGCTGCTAGTTGCCTGAGGTCGGTGGCCAAATCAACGATATTTTCTCCGTTCTTTCTTCTCCTCGCGTTAAACGTTAGTTTATGGATATTCCTTTGTTGTTCAGGCTGGATTCTTGACTGAAGCGCCTTTTCCAAGTCGTCAAAACACAACTTCTCGTCCTCTTTTAACGTCAAGAAAATCCTCTGTGCTCTTCCTCGTAGTGAGACGGCCAACTGTTGACAACGCTGGGTGTCATCCACTTATTTATCTCAGCACACAGTTTAAAGTGGCTAATCTATTCGTTCCATGATCTATCCGAGTAGTTATCGGGTTTTGCTTTTACGTTGTTCAACTTCTCAAGTTCGTCCAGGCGTTTGGTGAGTCTTTAAAGGTTCTTCCTCTAACAATTGCCTTTCTGTTGCCATTGTTTTCCGCTGCCACCAGTTGTAATAAAGTAAGACTTTAATAGGAATATATTAGTTTAAAGGTATTTAATTCAAACGATTAAACTAAAGTGTTTTCAATCCAAACTCTAAGATCCGACTAAAAGTCCGTTTAGTCTACGCCAGCAGACACGTCTGTAACGACTTTGTTTGTATTCGAGATAAATGTATTTTACTCCGAGATAAATGTATTTTACTACAGTACAATCTACGGACACGTATTTCGCTGTTCCACAGCTCATCATTGTAGCTCGGTACAATCTAGATATGGCATGAGAACTATACCCAAGCGATTGCCAGTGAAACTATGTGCACACGGTAACGTTTCCGAGCGTTTTTATATTGTTTCAAGTAATGAGGCCATTGTTTTCTAATCCCTTGAGGACGGAGAACAATATAAAAACGCTCGGAAACGTTACCGTGTGCACATAGTCTGACAACCGCTTGTGGGACAAATAGCAGTCATGCGCACATCCAGAGAGAGTAAAGCGGTATGGGACCAGAGTGCTCAAACTCATAATAATAATCTTTTATTGGCTCAATTTTTAGAAATTATAGCGATAGGTAGAGTATAAACTACCACAAGGGTAGTGGGCGTTGCATTATCGCTAAAGGACACCTACACCAATATATTTTACACAAAAAATTGAGGTGATAGCCTGGTAAATAAATATATATACAAACTTTTTGTGAGAAAATGACCCCTGCCGCAGAGACATTATCACTCTCGCTTCGCGAGGGGATAAGACTAAGCTGATGAAAACGTTTTGTGATCTCGTTTTGCAGGGAAAAGAATATTTCAAATGATTTCTGTTTAATGTTAAATACCTGACGTTTTATTTTTTTGGCCATTAAATTATTTTGTATACTAAATTATATTATATAATGTTTTACCCTCTAGGATTTGATCTGTACTTCATAATGATGAAAATTGTCTTGCTCATATACAGCGTGATGTTTGTGGAGGGAAAAGGTGAGAATAATGAAATTTTATTTTAGTTTAACAAACTTTAACTAGTTGAACTTAAGACTTTACGAAACGCAATAGACATTAATCCTATGTCTATATCTTTCATCTTTGATACAAGGTCGGTTATGCATTTTGTACCTAGCATAGATAGATAGATAGTTTTATTAAAAATTCACATCGCAGCCAAGTTGCTGAATTGCGTGATTTACAGTTTAAAATATTAACCAATTAAATATGATAATTACATTACAATATTTACAGATATATTGGAAACGTTAACAATAGTATTATTATAAGTAATACCATGACTTGAGGGAAATTAGCGATTAAATTGCCCGCCGCCGAGGGAAGATTTGTGAAAGTCCGAGGGCGAAGCCCGAGGACTTTTACAAATCTTCCCGAGGCGAAGGGCAATTTAATCGCTAATTTCCCGACAAGTCATGGTATCAGTTTGTAATATTATGATCGCCGAGGAAAACTTTGAGAACCTTATATAGCCCGTGGTTGGAGGCAGAGTCCTTTGTCTTATAAGATTCCCGTCTGGATATGATATGCAAGCGGGAAATTTAGTGGAAAACAAAGGATTTGTTTGTCTTCTAATTTTCCCTCATTCACATGCACGGGAAAATGAGTAGACAAAGAAATCCTTTGTGTTCTACTAAATTTCCCGCATGCATATCGTATACGAATGAGGGGAATTTAGAAGACAATGGCAAAATTTCCCTCTTGCATGAGCAATGAGGGAAATTAGCGATTAAATTCCCGGAGAGAACAAAAGAATCCGAGGCGATCATGGTATTATTAAACTAAACTAAACTGTTGCACATCGCAGCAATAAATGTATTTTGAAATCTATTCGTATTTATTTGAAACATATTAAACATTCTGTTACTTCTACGATCGTACATAGGCTCATGTTTAGGAGGTAGTAAATGGTATAGTTTATGTGATGCATAAATATTGTTAAAAAGTTTGGAGCACATTTCTTCAAGTCTTTGAAACAGTGTGGGGGGAGACTAAAATTATCTAATATTTGATTATATGACTCTCCTGCAGGCGGCACGTTTCTGTACAACTTTAAGATCGTCAGACAGGAACTTCAGGAGTGAATGATGGAAAACCTGTGCGCAATACTGTAAAATAGGCCTAATAACTGTACAATAAAAATTCACAATGTCTTTAGCTCTTACGTTTGGACGCTTTAGTAATACGATAAAGTAAAAGCGCTTATTTGCCGCCTTCTTTATTATTTCGTTGATATATATGCTCATTCCATTGAAGGGTATTTGAAATAATGAGGCCTAATATCTTGGCATTTTTGACGACGGGTAGATTTTTCCCATTTCCCAGATTTTTCCCATTTCTTTCATGAAAGAATTAAAGTTCTGTTTACTGGACTTAAAGTCAATTATAAGTTCTTTACATGTCTCGGCATTAACTAGGTGGAGCCTATTAAATTCACTTGACCATTCTTCAACAGTGACAACAGCGTCTTGAGCATGGCTATACTTTCCCCTCTATGAATAACTTCAGCAACGGTCATATCGTCGACATATACTTCCATGTAGAAACATCAGAGATTTTGAGATCGTTTATCATTAGAAGAAACAACCAAGGCCCAAGTTTTATGCATTGGAAAGTTTTACTCGCTGCTTTCGGTTAATCAAAAAATCAATTGTCCAGCGTGCTAGAAATCTTTTCAACAAGTATACGGTGATCGATGAGGTCAAAAGCCTTTTTATAATCGAAACGTACGACTCTGACAGCAGCACCGGTTCCATCGGTTGCCTGCGCCCATTTGTGAATCATGGACATAACTGCCAATGTAGTTGAAGATTTTGGTATCGCACCGAATTGATCAGGGTCGATTTCGCGCAAAATTGCTGGACCTATGTATTTCACCACAACGAAATCCTCGGCAATTTTGGAAAGATCTGGAGTAAGAGAAATTGGCCTTAGATGTTTACAAATGTCAGTCACCGGTTTGGTTTTGTTAGTGGGACAATAGCAGCAAGCTTCCAGGATGTTATTCTGTAGTTGTTATTCTGCAAAGGTGCTATTGAGTAACGCGCAAACAGGCTGGGCAAGGATTTCGGCGTATTCCTTGAGAAACCAATTCGGAACACCATCGGGTCCAGACGCTTTACCGGGTTTACGTATATAGCAAGAGCCTGATACACTTTCCGTTCGTTGAACTGAAGAACAGAGTCGGTTGGTTCAAAAGGGAGAAGAGAGTCAAGAGGCTGGTAAACTTCCATAGGTTCTAAGAACGCATTGTTAATAAAGTTGGCAATAGCATGAGGTATCATATCATCAATATTGTCCATATGGAGCTGTTTACATAGATCCTCTGACCCCGTGGCAGGTAACATACCAGCAATCTGCTTCACCTCTTTCCACCACTGACCTGGTTTCGACCGTTTTAACATGTTCGACTTTTAAAGAATAGAATTTCTTACGACACACCTTACGTTCGTGATCGGAGAGGCCAAAAGGCGGATATTTCTCCACGGAATTATTCTCATAAAACGAATGTAAATTAGTAAGTATCAGGTCAAGAGTCTGGTCGGCTCTAGTTGGAACGTTGACCATTTGCTTGCATTTAAACTGTGTCAAAAGACGACTAACTTTCAAATGGTTGAAGTCACCCGCCAGCATTAAACCACAACCAGGATAATAACACTCTATTGTAGTAAGTGATGTAGATAAAAAGTTAAGCATATCTGCACCATCAGCGTTAGGTAGGTGATACACAACGCCAAGTACTATACAGGGAACACCACGAGAGAGTCTTTTGGCCCTGAGATAGACCCAAAGAACTTCAAAGTCGGGATGATGTAAGTAGACCAGACTTTTGTGAAGAATTGAGTTCTTAATATACATGCACCAACCCCTCTATGAGAGCCCACGTAATTTGCATAATTTACATAATTCTAGTAATAATATAGCCATCCGTAATAATATATGAGCTATTCTGTAATCTGATTGGTTCTTATACTAGCAAGCTATCAACTCATGTCCTATATAAGGAGTCCTGATCGTGTAGTCACTTAAGCCCAGTTAGAATCTTATGACAGATCGATTTAGCAGTATGTATGTCGCATGTATAAACTACAACGTAGACTCTTCCATCTGACTGGTTCTGGTACCTCAATATATGATCGTACGTCTAACCGGAGATCAGAAGGTTGCGAGTTCGATGCTTGTCTGGGGTTCAGAAACATTTTCTGAACTACTGTATATTGAAATAACCAAGCTGCAAGTCACATTTAATATTTATCTGATAAAAGATACAATGACTTTAATTAAGTTTGTCTAATAATTAAGTTTGTCTAATATGAAAGAACTCGTAAAATGACAGAGTAACACATTTACAACTTTTCCGTATTTTACTTCGTTTTTTGAAATATTTCAGTTTGTTTGATATGTAAATGAGATGGTCTCCGACGTCAGGTGCAGGGTAGAGAATTTTCACTCATTAAAATGTTAGTTCCATCTTCAAATTTGTTCCACAAATTTTCTTGAAAATGTGCGTATAATAACTCCTCATGATAATGAACGTTGAAACATAGCAATCACTGAGATATCAGACTTTTTGATGAGTGAAAATTCTCTACCCTACACCTGACGTTAGAGACCATCTCATTTACATGTACATATGATCAAACAAACTGAAATATTTCAAAAACGAAGTAAAATACGGGAAAGTTGTAAAAGGTGTTACTCTATAATTTTACGAGTTCGTTCATATTAGATGACAAACTTAATTTTTGTTGCCAATGTCCTTTAACAATGCCAATACGTAATGTCGCACATACGTACTAGTACACAACGTAGCCGCACCAAAGTGATGCAAGACAGTGCAATATTTACTTGGACGAGTAACTGCATCTGATAAAAGGCAACACAAAATTATTCTCAATAAACTATAGGGGCGAAATTGTCTCGAAACGCTGCTACAAAAATAAATTCTACACAAACCTCGTGTTGGGACTGCTTTGAGCACGTCTTGGAGTGTGAACTTGTTACCACTCTTCTAGCAACATGCATCCAATTGACATTTCTGCTATGATATTATACCTTAGGAGACATTTCAAAGGAGAAATGCTAGTAATTCGCCAACGAGGAAGTTTGATGAATTTTTCAAATAATCGTATATTAGTATATAGACGTTTTTGAAGTACATAGAAGATTTTAAAATGATAGTAAAAGTAATTATGATGATAAAAATCTAAGCATTTTAAATGTTCAGGAATTCACTCACTAAATCCAGTTTAAATAAATCAAAATTATCGATGGCCGTTTATCTGAGATTTTCCATTTTCTGTTTTTGCAGTGTTCTTTACCAAGACACCGCCATCCAAAATTACTACCAGAGTAGGCGAGAACGTCACGTTAATCTGGAGCATTGGCGGAACAACTAACTTGTCATTTTACGAGATAATTTGGAATATAAAAAAAGTTGGAACCTCGAGACAGGTATTGGCCAAGAAGAAGAAGAGTGATTCAGCTTGGATATCGCCAAAATTTGGCAGCCACCGGATCAGCATCTCCGGAGAAGCAACTTTTATAATATCCAATATTACCAGAAACTTGTTTGGCTTGATTTCAGCCATATTATACACGCTGAATGAAGTTGAATCTTCATCAGTATCATTGGAGGATATATCGGGTATTGAATATGATTATTTTGTTATTTATTAATTTAGTCAAATGTTCAAAATAATGCCTGAAATCCACTTTTCGTTTTTAATGTATCTTACTTATGTGCACTTAAATAGACTTTTTCAAGGCTTTCCCGCCATATTGCACGGTTTCATATGCAGTCCGCGACCTATCTAGGTTTCCTTGGCGTCCTATTTCTCTTAAAAACCTTTCCTCTATTCGCTCATAACTTTACCTGGTGTTTTCTTAAAAGTAAGACAGAGAAAAACAAAGTAAACACGATATGTTTTGTAGTTGTGGATGACCATGATAAAACGCAAGAAAGTCTGTAATATGACCTGTTCAAAACGTTGCCTAAAATACACTACACAGCCAAGTTGCTGGAACATTTGCATGCAGGAAGAATAAATAGAGCAGGACTTCGTGGTTCAAACATTAACGGATGATCATTTCAATTTGACTTTGCAGGCCCTATACGATTGTGCAAAATGAAAACTTGTAAATTAACTATAAAAACACAGTCAAACTATCACTGGAACAACAGCATTCATCATAATCTCACATAATCGCACATGTACCATGATATTGTACCTGCATGTACATGCATGTATGTACTCCGTTTTAATGTAATCGCTTGCAATTCGCTCGTGATTCCAATTCCGCATCCCCATTCTCTCCACGCGTCCCTAAAACACACCCTGTGAGCTCAATAAAAGCGAATAGCCCTGCACCTATAGTATATATAAAAGCGCAAGAAGCCTCTTCGGAGTGCGATTACCCCACATATAAAACTCATAATTAAATTACTGTAGTTCGTAAATATATAATTTACTCATACATAAACATTAGATGTTTGTCGGCTATTTTGATGGCGAATTTCGCGCATGGGCAAAGTGAATGTCCACGATTTCTGGCAAATAATGTTTCTTTTGTTTTTATTGCCAATATGCTGTACGCAGTGCTTCAGTCAATGACATCGTTATCCGACATCGCTTAATTGTAAACAGATAATTATTTAGCTATTAGCAACAAGCTTGTTATGGCTTGATGAAACAACAGCATTATTAGCAAAAGTTGTTTGTTAGCGCATGAAGTGTTGATTTTCACAGTATGTCTATAGTAACTCCCGCCAGTGTAACTGATTTTGTTTTTTGTTACAACGTTGTTTAATTATCCTGTATGTATAGAAAAAGCATAGATGTGGTTTCGAGTACACTTACTCTGTTTAATAAGTGTTATCTTCTCATTCTAATGGTTAATTCCGTAAAATGGAATTGTTTTATGGAATCCAGTAGCACCATCAGACCTTTTCGTTTCATAGGAATATGTTTTATAGCTAACCAGATATATTACCTGCGAATGAAAAATGCCAAGAACTGGTTAAACTAACACCGCTTATTATATGCATGACAACATTACTGCATTCTGATTGTTGAGAGTAGTACAATTATTTTATTAATTGTACTGTAATACAATTAATGATTTTCCCAAAACAAACAAAATGGCGGATCAAATTTTGTTATGCATATAATAAACAAGTAATCATATGATATTGCTCGTACAATTAATCGCTGCGCTGCGCTGTGCTGATAATTATGCGCTGTGCTGCTAATTATGCATTTTTTTAGATATGACAACCCCATTAAAGCCGAGTCCTATCACTATCAGTCCTACTTCAGGGACACACACCGATCGAGTTGGACAATATAGTTTTGTGAAAACAGAAGAGCTTTCATCACCAGTGAGACAGTCCCATTATTACCCAAGTACCATTTATCTTGAGACCTCGACATATTACTTCCTCAATGAAACAAAATCTATTTCTACTAATCCAACGAGCTATGACAATTCAGATTCAAAGTTGCCAACAAGCTCGTGGACCAATGCCATCATCAGACAGAAATCAACCGCCGTAACCAACGTCACCAAATCTGGAACAAAACGTCATCTCAGTTTTAAACATTCCGAGATTAACGTCACAACCTTTGTTTCAGTTGGACTCAGATGTAAAAATTGTTCAAATTGTAGAAACAGCGTTGGTAGAAATATTTTCTCGTGGAAATGTTTGGTGGTGTTGTATATGGTACAGTACCTTGGTTGATACTGATTATCACCTAAACTCACCTAAACTCACCTTACCTTACCTTACCTTACTTTACCTCACCTCATCTTACCTTACCTTACCTCACCACCTTACTTCACCTTACCTCACCTCACCTCACCTTACCTTACCTTACCTTACCTTACCTCCTTACCTTACCTTACCTTACCTTACCTTACCTTACCTTACCTTACCTTACCTTACCTTAATTTATGTGATAGTTCTTCCTTCAATTTCTTTGAAATGGCAGTGAGATCTCTTTAGTATTTTTTCGTCTTTGCCGGTTTACAAATTATTAATAAGTTGAGGAGCGAGAGCAAGTTCTTTAATCACATCTAAAGACAGGATAAAGACATGACTTTATATATTATTATAATAAAATATATAACCTTATAAAGACAGGACACAGACATGACTTTATTTAACCTTATTTTAATACGGTAGCTAATCAACCATTAATAATATATTTACAATAAAAATGTTCGGTTGTTTTTTATTAGGCCGTACTTGCACACATAAACAACAGTTAACACAAACTATAAACAACAGTTACATCATTATCTAAAAATTGATATTATTTATAATAAGAATATTAAAAAGATAAATAAATGATCAAAAGAAATGTTAATGTTCTAAGAGACTAACACTTATTTTTGTAAGGGAAAGATTGTTCTAGATTAAATTGAAGCAGGAAAATAACTAAAATTCCTCTTCATTGCATTTTTTTAGACTTTGGTAACACCAGCATGTTATGATTACTTCTTAATTGATATGCAGGATTTATTGAAACGCTAGACATATTTGAAATGTTTTCGGCACATTGTTGTATCATTGCTTTGGTAACAAATGATGCAGTTTGTTCTGTTCTCCTTTGATCTAGCGTTTTCCATCCTAATTTTTGCAATACGTCATGGGAACGTACATCATTTGTATCACCACCAATAATCCTGGCTGCTCGGTTTTGGAGTTTCTGCAACCTTTCTTTGAAACGTTGGTTGCAGTTTCCCCACACCATAGAGCAGTAATATCAAAATGCGGTAAAATTAGGGAATCTTATAAGATTCGAAACGTATGGTTTTGCACGTTTTAGGATGCCAATACATTTAGAAACCTTTTTGGTAATATTATCAATTTCATCTTTCCAACATAGATTTTCATCAACGAGAATTGTAATAGAAACACGTTTCAAATCATTACCTCCTATTCTAATTTTTGGATCCTGCGAAATATGTTTCAATCTTTATTTATCATGTACTCGGGTTTTTTAATGTTCAACATTAGTTTATTGGAAATAAGCCACGCGTGAACACTATCAAGTTCCTTATTTAGCATTTCTTCCAAATTATTAATTGTTCTGGCACTAGGGGATAAATTAGTATCATCAGTTGATTTTTTAATTTTTTTGAGTTTTTAAATTTATTTTGTACAACGTTCTAATTTTAAGGTGAAATGCATGTATTACTGAGAAAAGCAAGCTCTTCAAGACTCCAACTACATGGAAGTACAGGGTGTTAGCTAGCCCATATAGCGTCCGTTTGACGGACTCTTCCCAATTGAAGTAGCTAAGGGGCTTTCCCAACTGGTCTACTGGAAGATTTTCATTTTTTCTGATGAGAAAGTGTATTGCGTTTGATTTAATACTATTATATCATTCAAAGAACGTATTATTTACAGAATACATTACTTTTTCCCCATTATTCATTAACTATTTTCTCAAAATGTATCGAGTTTCAATTCATATTCGGTGTGTATTCACTTAAATGAAATGTACAAAACAAAGTGTAATCGATGTGCATTCCGTGTTCATTCTCCGGAAATGAAATGTACAAAACGAAGCTACCGTAGGCGTTGTTTACATCTAAGGAGAAACACGTCATCAACTTAATTAGCGCTAAGAAAAACGATGATAATGTTTTTATACAAAGTTAAGGGTTTTTCCCTATAGATGCAAACGACGGTATTCTATTACAAATCTACTGCGCTCCCCGGTTGAGCTTGGAACGACTAACGTTTTGTCGATAAGTTTTGTCGTTTGAAATCAATAGTTGTGACGTAAGCTTATAATGTTGTCAAGACGCTGTCAAGGCGTTGTTATGAAGTGTTCGAATTGTTGTTTTGATTGGAAATTGGTTTGGTTGATCGATTGGAAATTGGTTTTAAAGTTTTAGTCTCCATGAGTTTTAAATCGTCTTTTCAAACAAATTCGTTTACAGTTCTCATGGTCAAAACAATAGATGGCGGCCCAACTTTAAAAGCTGTCAAAACATCTAACGATAACTATATGGTATTAAATTTCCGGTTTTTGTCGCCAAACAGATTTTGTATATTTGAACTTAAAACTTGAGAGTTAGACAGTTTAATTCCTCTCACCATGGTTACCACAAAATGATATAAAGTAGCGTATTTAAAGGACTTTGATCGGTCAAAAAAACTTTCCCAATTTACGTTTAACGTTACGGACAAAACTTTTCGTTTCTGGCTAACACCCTGAAGTATCATTTTGAATGTTCATTTTGTGTTAGCATAATCTTTATATGTAATATATTTTGACTTAGCCAACTACATTGTCACGTACTGGCCTGTGTCCCATGGCCCTGACTCCAAATAGTAAGGTGGCGATCAAATGAGATGATTTTTAAATTGTATGGGAACACGCATATTAATTATTAATTATTTCATGATTGAGTTTTATTTGTTCTTTTGCGGGATGTATGTACTATAAGTATTTATCCTCATTAGAAATTCAAGGATTTGTATTATGGTGCTTCGGAGGCATTAATCTGTGTAAATTTCTCATTACTATTAATAACGAGGTATTTATTAATTACTAGATAAATGAAACCCTCCCCATTGTTTAAGATGTGCAAAAGATAAAAAAACTCATGAATAACAAAGTAAGAGATAACGATATCCTAAATTCGGTCTCTTCGTTAATATAGAATATTTGCAATTATGGAGTTACACATCAAAATAACGGTACGATTAGACAAAGCTAAGATTACTTTTGTATGAAAAATCGTCTAGAAACGTCATTGAAAAAGCGGAACAATTCCCAACGTAAGGTAACATGTAAGGAACATTCATTTAAGTAGCTTGCCTTCGTGAGATCTTTCTTTACAACAACTGAAGTTGCATGATCTCAGTGAGGGTGAACTGAGAATTAATAATTGAATTTCAAATCAGTTACCTACAAAAAAGTTGGAAAACAAAAGGCCTTTTTTGAAAATCATGAAATATAAAGTCAGATAAATACCTCGAACGTCGGTATTTATATGCCTGCAGAATATGCCTCCGTTGTATTCCGTGATACTGATCTTGAAATATATCTCTTACTTATTAATGATTAACGAGGTGTTCCCACAAAATTCAAAACGATTCTCATCGTCATTTAAACTTCAAATATAATGAATTACAGTAGGCGAACGGGTTAGCTCGGCTTACAGTATTAATTTCACTAAGGCCCTGATATTGGAAACGAGCCAGCCCAGTCTTCCAGCTCGCCTAATGTAACAACGATTAAAGCGGATATGCTGAGCAACAAGGATGACTTTTTAATAACCAGTATGCGCATATCCACATCATGCAAATATCTATTTCATCAATTAAGCGGACCAACTCCCAGGCCCTAAAAACGTGCCTACCGAGGCTGCCCGATACCAGGCCAAGTTGTCTCATAATCAGAACCTAATTATAAGGTCTGTGAACAATTCCGCGATTGTGTGTTCACGCCTGCACAAATTATATCCCAAGTTGTGGGCAAAATAATTTATCTACAATTAAAACGTTATGTGTTTATATTAGAGAACTGTTTATATTAAAGCCCGAGAACTATTGTGTTTCTATTCTTAAATGTGCAAGCCTCAATAAAAATAAATAGGTTTGTTTGATATATAAAAAGAAATCAATAGAAATGTCTGAATTTCCAACAACATAGTATCTTCACAATTTTGTCTATATTTTCCAATGTAAATGTAGCATTATAATGAAATTTGGCGTATCCATATGTTTACATATAAATGCCAAACTGTCAACAATGCCGGATACGTTTATCCCCTCGCCCGGACGGGTAACCAATTAAGGAAAATTGAGGGTAGAGAGGGATAACTAGCACTCGAAGTACTTTATTAGGGTTATTATAGGATTAGGATTTGTGAGTGTGAAGACGTAGTTTTTAACGATATTTTTGGTTGACTCATTTTGGCGTTTAATTTTAAATTGACGCCATAAAGAGAAAGCGCTTGGTTGGCATGGTCATTTGAAGCGGCCGACCATTACAAAACTGTCAAGAGTACTGTATTGCGGCAAGGATTCGGTTTCGTCACAGCAATACCAGACCATCAAAACAAGGGGAAATTAGGGGATGGTTAGTTATAATTTTTGAATTGCTCATGTAAAGTCAGCAGTGTGCAGAAGAAAGACAAATAAAGATAAGAAAATTAGTATTGTTAAACAAATCGAAAACTCTAATCATCTGCTTGTTATTTTGCTTATGCATGCGTATGTCGTAGTGAAAACTAGGCTTAACTCATGAATGGCTTTCGTCAATTTTTTGTTGCATAGCGCTTTTGTGTTAATTTATACCATTGAAATATGGACGTGTTAATATGGATGTGTTAATATTATAAAAGCAATAGAGGTCTTCCAGCGAATAAAATATTTACCAATAATTGTCAGTATATGTACATTGCCATTGGTCATCCACAGCCTAAGGGATGTGGTACATTATTGATGTTTTAACATTTTTAGATATTCAGTTAAATCATTACACAATTGATTTCTTATAACGCAGCTGTCTTTGACAAGTTAACACCAGTAGACGTCCACACTGTTGGACTATTTAGTTATTTAGTTTGATGTCTCATGAAACAATGAAATTCAGACAACACAAGCTTGATAGATCAAGTAAAATAACTATAAGCACAGAGTGACGAAGAAGTGGATTTGCAATCATCGTTAGGTAAGTGCAGCAAAAAGCGAGATTATTATGCTCTAGTTTTGGTTCTCGCGAACAATAACTCCAGGTCGAGGCCAAGTGCGAAGTTGTAATAGAGAGCTTAAGCAAGCGGTGTTTTTGACAACACGGACGTCACATAACCGTGAGTAGACTGGATCGAGAGCGGTGTTATTAAGGCTAATTTGTAAGTTAAGCAAGTCACGTAAATAAACACGAACGTCGCTTTATCACGCCATCAGTAGTTTTGGTGTTTTTATGCCCAAGCAGTCAGTGTTTTTTGTAAAATGTCTTCGTTTAAACATACCAGGGAATTACTTTTGATTATTAGTTACAACAAAAAGAATATAACTGCCGACCAACTTTTACTCTTGCTGGATGAAAATACTTCAAAGAATCCAGAGTTTAGTTACGAGACGTACAATCGATTCGATCTCTGCAACATCGAGAAACCTGAATGCAAGTCTGCTTTTAGATTTCAAAATGATGATATACCGCTATTGGCAGAGGACTTCAATTGCCAGAAACTTTTCGGTGTAATCAGAGGACCACAGCTGGCACAATTGAAGCATTGTGCATACTTTTAAAGCGTTTGACTTAGCCGTTTTGTTGACATGATTCCTCTGTTTGGTCAACCAGTACCGGAACTAAGCGTGATCACCAACAAGGTTATTGACTATACATCTTTGAAGCTCATGGGCACCGAATAACAGAGTGGAACCATCAGATACTCAGTCCTCCCAACATACAGAGGTATGCCAATGTATAATCCATGAACAAGGTGCAGCGCTTACGAATTGTTTTGGTTTTATTGACAGGACTATTCGACCGATATGCAGACCAGGAAAACATCAACGGATATAATGGCCATAAAAGAATCCATTCTCTGAAATTTCAGTCAGTTGTGTTGCCAAATGGGTTTGATTGCCAACACGTTCGGTTACACTCACCATATTTATTTGACAAGAACAGATAAAACATTTACATTATACACATAACATTTAATTGATGTACTTATTAATTTGTTACAGTAGCAATGAAACTAAACATTAAAAGTGTTATAATTAATACTTTAATAATGCTAATATTAAATATATATATATATATATATATATATATATATATATATATATATATATTATATATATATATACAGTATATATATATATATATATATATATATATATATATATATATATATATATATATATATATATATATATATATATATATATATATATATATATATATATATATATATATATATAGGTAATATTTGGCATTCCGGCTAGGAATTGAACCCGCGACCCTGCGATGCTAGTGCAGTGCTCTGACCATATATATATATATATATATATATATATTATATAATATATATATATTATAAGATTCTTTTACAGATGAAACAAGTTGTAGCAGACCAGTTTTGAGGTAAGCGAAAATCTATTTGCTCTAACTATATGTTGTTGAGCACTCTTTGCATTTCGTAGACAAAAACCTACACGTATATATATATATATATATATATATATATATATATATATATATATTAAGGTGTGGCGTACCAACCAACGACGATTTCCAGCAGAAGGATCCAGAATTGGATTCCCAGTTACCTCCAGAATATGGAATGTAGATACGGAAAGAGAGGCAAACAACACTTCTTTACTGGTCCTTTATTTGTTAAAACGTTTCGGCATATTCAGCCTTCGTCAGTTAAAAAGTAAAATTATAAAATGTCTTATCGAATGGCCACTTATATAGATATAGAAAAATTTACATAATAAAAACTAGAATAATTGCATTCTAAAAGGAAATGGTTTATTCCCAGTGGCAACTAAAATTCTTTGTTATCATAATTTATTCGGTTTTTTAATCTAAGTTCATTTCTCTTGTTGATACCATGCGGTTGTAAGGTAAATAGCTGCGCTGTCCAATAAGCTTCTCTTGCCAATAATTTGGCATCTAGATCATCTACAATTACCTGTTCAATTACAACAAATCTAATCTTGTAAGTTCTACCTGTTACCAAACTCTTAAATGCATCAGTTTCCTGCATGAAGCGTTCACAAAGATCGCATTTCTTATTGCATTTAAAACAACCTCGTCGGTTTACCTGTTCGTTATCACGCAATTGTTTAAGCCTAGAAGGAGCAACAATCTGTTTAAGATTCTTGCATCTTCTAAAAGCCGGAACAACGGACCTTTGTGGAAATAAACTTTCAAGTGCCGGAGAAGAACGCAACAAACTAACATTCTTCTTAATAATTTTGGAAATATCTGGTAGTCTTGGATTAAACTCTACTACCAAGGGATATATTTTCTTCTTATTTCCTCTTCTCTTAGGTTTGAGGAGCTCTTCTCTATCAAGTTCAAGTGCTCTATGAAATTCCCTTTCCACTAGACCCTCCGGATAATTTTGTCGTGTGAGGTATTTTTTATATTCCTCACACCTTTCTCTTAAATATTCTTCTTTGGAGCAATTTATTTTAAGTCTTAATGCCACTGCATAGGGAATTGCTTTTTTACAATGCAATGGATGAGAACTAGAGTATGGTAAATACAGATGACTATCAGTAGGTTTAGCATTGACATCAGTATTAATAAAACCATCCACCAAATGCAAAGTGAGGTCAAGCACATTCAAAGTGCTCTCCGAATACACCAATTCAAATTTAATGGTGGGTATAGGGAATTGATATACTCCGTAAAAGCCATTAATTTATCAAGTCCTTGTGTCCAAACATCAACAATATCATCCCTATATCTCCACCATAACATAGGTTTAATGTCTCTTTGAAATTTCGATTTTTCATCAATAACGCCCATTGCCAATTCACAATTGTTGTATGTAAGGCAAATTTCTACAGCCTCCAATATGCAGTTGGTGGATGGAAAGTGACTCATTCTAGATTCCAAAGCATTTCTCACCGCAGACAAACCTAAGTCATTATCTATGTTAGGAAACATAGCAACAACATCCCAAGATACCAAGAGCGTACCTGATGGAAGGGGTCCACGCTCATTAAGCTCCTCAATCTTATTAATAAGTTGAGTGGCATCTTTAATAAAAGATGGTAGACTTTGGGCTAATGGTTTTAAGTACAATTCGGTGAACAACAGAAAAAGAAGTACTCGACCCAAAGAAAATAAGAAAACCTAAGGACAATTTAACGACGAACGAAAGGTTGGCTATTAAACACCTTGTGAATAATGATAAAGTTATAAGAATACAGGATAAGGGATCTAGATTTGTAGTTTTAGATCATCAAGAATATGAATCCAAAATAATGGTCCAACTTAATAATCCCCTACATTACCTTAATATTATAGATAATCCTACTATCGATTATTTTGAAGTTATTAGATGTTGGGCTGTTAAGTGGTTTGATGAACTGCAGATCACTGGTGAAATAGCTGAATGGATTGTAAGGGGGGACCAAAACCATTTGGTGGATGGTTTTATTAATACTGATGTCTATGCTAAACCTACTGATAGTCATCTGTATTTACCATACTCTAGTTCTCATCCATTGCATTGTAAAAAAGCAATTCCCTATGGAGTGGCATTAAGACTTAAAAGCAATTGCTCCAAAGAAGAATATTTAAGAGAAAGGTGTGAGGAATATAAAAAATACCTCACACGACAAAATTATCCGGAGGGTCTAGTGGAAAGGGAATTTCATAGAGCACTTGAACTTGGTAGAGGAGAGCTCCTCAAACCTAGGAGAAGAGGAAATAAGAAGAAAATATATCCCTTGGTAGTAGAGTTTAATCCAAGACTACCAGATATTTCCAAAATTATTAAGAAGAATGTTAGTTTGTTGAGTTCTTCTCCGGCACTTGAAAGTTTATTTCCACAAAGGTCCGTTGTTCCGGCTTTTAGAAGATGCAAGAATCTTAAACAGATTGTTGCTCCTTCTAGGCTTAAACCATTACGTGATAACGAACAGGTAAACCGACGAGGTTGTTTTAAATGCAATAAGAAATGCGATCTTTGTGAACGCTTCATGCAGGAAACTGATGCATTTAAGAGTTTGGTAACAGGTAGAACTTACAAGATTAAACAAAATGTGGGTTGTACCGCTGCCAATGTTATTTACCTGATTTTTTCATGCATGAAGTGCAAATTACAATATGTAGGATCTACGTCCACTCAGTTTAAGGTACGCTTCCGTAACCACAAATCATCTATGGTCACTAATAAAAAAAGTTGTGAAATGGCAGTACATTTTAATACATCGCCACACAACCTTGTAGATATTAGATTTGTTGTAATTGAACAGGTAATTGTAGATAATGGAGATGATCTAGATGCCAAATTATTGGCAAGAGAAGCTTATTGGACAGCGCAGCTATTTACCTTACAACTGCATGGTATCAACAAGAGAAATGAACTTAGATTAAAAAACCGAATAAATTATTATAACAAAGAATTTTAGTTGCCACTGGGAATAAACCATTTCCCTTTTAGAATGTTAATTCTAGTTTTTATTATGTAAATTTTGCTATATCTATATAAGTGGACATTCGATAAGATATTTTATAATTTTACTTTTTAGCTGATGAAGGCTGAATATGCCGAAACGTTTTAACAAATAAAGGACCAGTAAAGAAGTTGTTTGCCTCTCTTTCCGTATCTACATTATATATATATATATATATATATATATATATATATATATATATATATATATATATATATATAAATATATATATATATATATATATATATATATATATATATATATATATATATATATATATATATATATATATATATATATATATATATATATATATATATATATATATATATAATGTAGTATATATATATATATAATGTAGTATATATATATATAATGTAAGTTAATAAAGTATATATATATATAAATATATAATAAAGTATATATATATAATAAAGTATATATATATATATATTATATATATATATATATATATATATATATATATATATATATATATATATATATATATATATATATATATATTATATATATATATATATATAATGTAATATATATAATAACTGGTCCCGGTTTGGTCTTAAAATGTATGTATTCCACCACTCGAAATTTTCCTTCACCATAAATACTTTCAACATGTAGTTTGATCGAGTGAAATGCCAAATATTACCTATAATATACCCAGAATCATATCCCGGCATTACCACCATATATATACAGAACTCGTGACTAAGCTCAGTGGTCAGAGCACTGCACTAGCATCGCAGGGTCGCGGGTTCAATTCCAGCCGGAAGGCCTGGAAGTTGCATTTTTCGCAACTGGTCCCGGATTAAAGAAATAGTTTCAATATGCTGTACAGCATCGCCATTTTCTGTCATTGTACGAGGAAGTTTCAAAGCACCAGAAACTTACAAAAAGCTACAAAAAAGCTATACCAACCTCCGTTACAACCTTTGTGAATACCTCCGATGATACCGCTGTAACTCCCAACACAATTTGCCTCAACACTGCATGAGAAAGAGAGTGAAGAACAATGAGTTTCATACATATAATATATACTTTTTGCGTGTTATGTAAATATTTTTAAAGTCAGTTTAAGGTAAATGCGTCATTTTATATACCAATTATATCACGAATACATGATTTTTATTTATTGGTTCAACTGTATTCTCTCTTGACAAACGGTACTCAAAGCATAAGTACATTATTTTACTCCAACTTATTACTTAATTTACTCGTCACAGTGCAGTGAGTAAAATATTTATAAGGTAAATGGTTTGAACCTACAATCAGTGACAAAACCCTTCGGACACTTCTCCTAAATATAGCAGATATTCCCTCCATCCCCTTTTCAATGTTGACTGTAAAAGTATCGCTGACTATATTACATGCACTACCTTCCTAACTATACATGGTCTTGAACAATAGTACACCAACATTTATTTATTTATTTATTTATTTTATTTACAATCTTTGTCACAAGTGACAGGTTAATCCCACAGAGCTTTTGCTCCATCACGGGTAACCGTAACATGATAAATACAATAAGAATTTACAAATTACTGACAACACAGTTTTACAGAAAGTCTAGACAAGGGATGACATGAATGACATTTTACACAGACCGTTTTTAATGATTGTGGGAAGACAAGACCACCAAATTTACGCCAATCAACCATCTCTATCGGACAGTTTAAATATCATCTACTAATCTATTACCAGAACCTTGCAGAAACAATCTATGACATTGATGGTTGATTGGCGTAAATTTGGTGGTAAGCAATTAAATGTTCTTGGAGATCTGCAGTAGAAACTACTTAAGGTCTTGTCTTCCCTACAAGAACTAAAGGCAAAACATCCTGAATCAATGCCAGCTGACGAAGCAGTATTGATGAAAGGAGAGATCCCTTTCATCGACCCGGTGATGTTTTCCGCCATTGATGTTGTACGTTGCACGTCGTTGAACATTTTCGATTTGAAGAATTAACGAGCAATATGCCAACTGACTTCTTACCATCGTTTTGTACAGCGCGAGGCGGATGTTGTCATTGCATGCGGATGTCCATTGAAGATCTTTTAATGAAACCAAGCATTTTGTTCGCTTTAGCACAAACCATTGACACATGCTGGTTCCATTTAAGGTCGGATGTGACGAGAACACCAAGATATTTCTGGACATTTGTTCTGGTGATTGGAATGTCGTTTAGATGGTACTTGGACTGTACAAGTTGAAGATTCCTAGTCACTGTGAGAACTTCACATTTGGATTGATTGAGATCTATTCTCCTTACTTGACACCATTTGTTGACACCATCAAGATCATGTTGAAGACATTCAACATCCCGAGTAGCCTTGATTCCGCGGTAACATTTTTTTGTCGTCATCAGCGTACATTGAAAATGGGAGGTGATCAAACGATTATATCTATCTGATATTCTAGAAAATAAATTGTTTCTTAAGGTGTCCGAAGAGGTTTAGTCACTGATTGTAGAAATACGTAAACACAACAACCCCTCGCCCGTTTACTGTGTGAAGCCTTCATAGCGTAGGTTCAAGCAAAGCGAGGAATTATTGCTTTTTTGAAATACTTTTTGGACTTTGCCATGCTTCTAATAGTGCATGAAACTCGATGGATATTGAGTTTTAAAGAATATTCGAGCTCAACAAGAATATCCTTTCAAATTGTACAATGATCTACAGTTGAAAAAAGGAAGAGCCAGTTCCATGTTTGGAACCCTGTATAGTCGCCTGCTAAATACTTATTATACTTGGGCTACTTATGATAGACCGAGTCTAGGTTTCGCCTCCGTTTGTTATTTTGTTCGGTCACAAAATTTCAAAATTGCGCAATCCCCCATCTGAATGGGGGATCTGAATTGTGGATCTGAATTGTGCTCCAAATTACCCGAGTTTATTAGTAGGATTTGCAGTTCGAACGAATCATGAAGACAATGCCGCTTTACAGAGCTGAGAACACTGCCATCACTAGGAAACATCTGTTTGCAAAACCTACCAGGTTAAAGATTTCTGAGATACCAGTCAAAAATCTGAGTCATCGGGCCGCTCGTCTCTGTGACGACAGCGTTCGTCTTTGGAGGAAATTGTATGTATGTATAATTTGTTGTTTTGAAAGCCATGAATGCCAAGTTACCACAATTAAACTCGAAAGATTCATGATCGAAGTATTTGGAAATCGCCAAACTGTGGAAAGCTAAGATATAATGCTTTCACCACATATAACTGTAAGACACCATTAAAACCAAGTGTTACCTGAAATTGTGCCACACAAAATTATTTGTAAGACTCAACATATGAATTCTTTATGGAAATATGTTAACTGTTATGAGGTAACTGTAATATTTTTTATAACCTTTGTTGCCTGGCTTATTGTTTATATGTCTACTTACTATAGTCTACTGTATATACAAAATAGAGTCGATCCTGATCAACAGTTTGTTTCATATTCATATATACCAAGTAGGTATATAATTTCATATTTATATCATTGATCATCTGATGACTATGCAATGGATGTTGCTATATCGAATTAATCCTGTTTCACTTGATATTTTACCTGTAAGCTTAAGGTTACAGAATACCCTAGAATGGTAATTTTTTTTGAAAATGGTGTTTTGATATGTTTGTAAAGGTTACCATTAGATCTATCAGCTGCAAAAATTTGAATTGAAAATATAGAAAATTGAGCGAGTTATCGTGTTAAAACGGTTTACGGTTATTATCCGTGGCGGGAAAGTCAACTATTAATTAACAGGATGAATGACAGCTAATTTGTATCAAATTACGAAAGAAATTGGAAAAATAAACACAACTTCAACTCGTCTCTCTCTAGCTCTATGTTATGGAAGCCGAGGAGGCTCAAATAGCAAAACCAAAATAGCGTTTTTGCAAAAAAGAAATGCTGTTTTGCGATTTCGTTTGTCAAAATTGCAAAAACAAAGTAAATAAGATAAGATAAGATAAATGTAATATTTAAACAGGGAGCTCATTCACCCAAAGGTGATTTTCAATGAGGCCCTAACAAATACTTTACAATACTATGATTAATTATATACAAATTGAATAATCTCAATTTCTATGACGTGAGTCTATAATCTATACAATATTAAATCTAAAAGTCAATTAAAAAGTCAAGTACATTTTTCTTTTAAAAATAGAAAGACTGTCAGAGTTTCTGGTATGTATGTCAATTTCATTCCATTCCTTTGCTGCTTGGTATGCAAATCTTTGCTTTCCCCAATTGGTTTTTACTGCCGGTAAACGAAAGTTGTGTCTTCTCCGTGTATTATGGTTGTGAACGGTTTGGTTTGTTTTCAAATTCAGGTCGAAATCTGTTAAACCATTTATGCATTTAAATGTAAAGAAAGCACGGTTTAATTTCCTTTTACACGAAAGAGGATTCCATTTGAGTTTGTTCAACGCATCATAGAGGCCATCCCAATATTGCTTTAAAGGCAAAAGATCGCGTACACGTTTCAAAATACCAATACGTTGATTACACTTATTGACAATTTCTTCTACATGATCCGACCATGTCAAGTTTCGGTTCATTGTTATGCCAAGGTATTTGATTGCATTTCTTTGTTTTACTGGATTATTATTGATGGTAATGTCAATAGTATTACAATTTTTAAGCTTGTGAGAACTACCAATAAGAATAAATTCTGACTTATCAACGTTAAGAGTCAGTAAATTATTATTGAGCCATGTAGCCACATTACACAAGTCATTGTTAATCTTATTTTCCAGATCGACAATAGACTTGGGGCGAGTTGTTCAACAGGCGATCAGCGCTAATCCTGAATTAAAATTTAATTGGCTGTTTATTTTGGTATGTTCTGTTTAACAACTTAAATTCAAACTTTCTAAGGCAAAACATTTCATAATTTGTATGATATCTGAACAGAAATCTCCAAGCATCTTTGTCTGCATCATTATAATTTGTCCATAAAAATTTCCACTAATCCTGCATTAAGCTAATCGCCTTTTGAACAACTGGCCCTTGGAGGAGAAATATAAGACTGTGTCATCGGCATAAAGAGTCGTTTCACATGATTCGAGGCAGCAAGGAAGGTCGTTGATAAAAATCAAGAATAACAATGGACCGATAATGCTTCCTTGGGGCACTCCAATGCTGACGGCTTGAGGTAAAGATTGAAATTGGTTTATAGCAGTTATTTGCTGCTGATTTGATAAATATGATTTAAACCAGGTGATAGATTCATTTGTCAGACCAAACGAAGACATTTTTCTTTACAAGTAAATCATGGTCAACGGTGTCGAATGCCTTTGCCAAATCTAAAAACACGGGTTTTACTATTTCATTTGTCCAAATTGCGAAAATGAAATGATGTTTTGAAATAGCAAAACACAAACAGCGTTTTATAATTTCATTTCTTCAAATCGCAAAACACAAACAACGTTTTATGATTTCATTTCCTCAAAACGCAAACAACGTTTTATGATCCCCTCGCCCTGAGGGCGAGGGTGCTAATATCGACCGGCGTTTAGTCCCTTATCACGAAATGCTAGCGGGTCCTGATCTCGTTTCGACATCGGAAAATTTGGTCCTGGTAACTAGAAATTAATATTTAAATTGAACCGTCACATGATGCAAAGGGTTTTTCAAAAAGAGACAGTTTTTTGAGGAAATATAAATCCGAGTCCGAGTATGTATTTTGACTCGCTAATTCCAATATATTGGTTATATATTGATCGAGATATTCAAAATAATGTACGACGAAGTGACCAAGCCGACTAATTTCTAAGTACATAAACCATTTTTACGAAGGGTATTCTCGTAATATAGTAGACACATACATATGTTATGTATTTTGACTCGCTGATTCCAAATCTGTTTTCAGAATTGAAAACGGTTATATATTGATCGAGATATTCAAAATAATATAGCCGACTATAAATTTCTAAGTACATAAACCATTTTTACGAAGGGTATTCACGTTCTCGTAATATAGTAGACACATATGTTATGTATTTTGACTCGCTAATTCCAAATCTGTTTTCAGAGTTTAAATCGGTTAAATATTGGCCGAGATAACGTTCAAACATTTCTTCGACGAAACGCCGGCTTTTGCAAAATATTGTGAATTTTTGCAAAACACAAGTACACGGCGTGCGAGGTCTGGGCACGGGAAATTCCCGTAGGGGGGGGGGGGGGGGGGGGGTATAGAAAAGGCGCGGCGAGGGGATTATTGCGGATTCGTATTTCTAGTTTTTATTTTTTAAGTTTTACTTTTGCTTTTGCAACTTTTACTTTTGCAAATTTCAATTTTGCTTTTGCAAATTTCACTTTTGCTTTTGCAAATTTCAATTTTGCTTTTGCAAATCTCACGTTTGCTTTTGCAAATTTCACTTTTTCTTTTTCAATTTGCTAACCTCTTTTGCTTAGCCGAGGAGGCTCAAACTCGCCCCAGGCTCCCGCGTATGTATAATTCAACATACAGAATGGAATGAATGGAACAGGAGATGGAAGTAATACTTCCCCGTGATGTTACCAGAGGTTTAACTTGATTCTTTATTCAATCGATCATAGCGTTTCAGTTTTTTTTTAACATTAACATGCTTTTGTATTCGAAATGGTTTGTTAATAGTTATGTATCTACGAATAATTGACATGGTGAGGAAGTCCAAGACTAACAATGTAATATTGCTTTTGCCCAAGAATTTGGCTGCACTTGGAGGGGAGTTATCACAATATTTGTTATAAATAGTGTATTGTTATGTTAAATAACTAGTGTAAATATAGGTAGAAATAGGCAAACAGTTGAACATATAATAATTCTATGTGAAGAGAAGGCTGAAAGAAATGAACATCAATAGGCATGATGAAACAATAGTCCCACAAGATGTCATCAATGCTGTTCAGGTAAAAAAACTAAAGACTTTTTGATTGTAGCACCTACCATTGTCCTGGAGTTGTTAAGAGGAGCTGCTCACATATGCACAAAATGCCAGTGTGGGTCTCAATGCTACACACACAAACATATACTATATATATGTATATGTAGCAGGGTAGCCCCCTCTAGTAACATCATTTTGTGTACCCCCTATAGGGTTCTTGTCATGTGTGTTTATGTATGTAAATAAGAGAAGTACGGTAAAGTACCAGTTGAAAATACAATAAAAAGAGTTTACCTGAACCCCTACTACATATACATTATACACTATATATATATTCCTTCCTCATGCAGTAATGTTCTTGCTCTGATCATCATATAATAACAGTCTTATGTGTGTGTGTGTGTGTGTATATATCAAATAAGTTATAAAAAAGGTAGTAAGATTGCTATGAGACATTACAAACATAAGAAGTTCATAAAGGGACGACTATTTTGGGGATTTGAAAACAATATAGTCAGGTTGTAAAGGCTCCCCAGCAGTGCTGATCATACCTTGCATTAATCTAGCACTGAACGTCTAATAGTATCAATGAGTTCCTGAAATATGTTTTGGAAAGTATTGAAAGGCAAAGGATGTTTTACGACCGCTTTTTGGAACTGTCGAAGAATTTTGTTCTGTTCACCACCTTGTGATAACATTCGTGTAAAAAGGTCTACTGCACGAGGAAGGAATATATATAGGCCTATACTGTATACAACTATACATATATATAGTATATGTTTGTAACTTTGTATATGTGTAGCAAAGCTCCTCTTAACAACTCCAGGACAATGGTAGGTGCTACAATCAAAAAGTCTTTAGTTTTTTTACCTGAACAGCATTGATGATGCTACATTGATGACATCTTGTGGGACTATTGTTTCATCATCAAATCATGCCTCTTGATGTTCATTTCTTTCAGCCTTCTCTTCACATAGAATTATTATATGTTCAACTGTTTGCCTATTTCTACCTATATTTACACTAGTTATTTAACATAACAATACACTATTTATAACAATATATTGTGATAACTCACCTCCACGTTACAGCCTAATTCTTGGGCAAGGTACTGCCATTTGCAAGCGACCGTTAAGCGTGCAATTTTTTTCATGTTTGTTTACGTTTGAAAGTTGGACGTTTCACACGAAAACGTTGAACGTTTAAAAACAAATCAATCAACTTGCGGCGTCATTTTGACAGGTTTCTTTGAACTGACGCCGCAAGTTGATTTATTTGTTTTTAAACGTTCAACGTTTTCGTGTGAAACGTCCAACTTTCAAACGTAAACAAACATGAAAAAAATCGCACGCTTAACGGTCGCTTGCAAATGGCAGTATATAAACTATTAACAAACCATTTCAAATACAAAAGCATGTCAATGTTAAAAAATCTTCTCAAACGCTATGATCAATTGAATAAAGAATCAAGTCATACCTCTGCTAACATCACGGGGAAGTATTACTTCCATCTCCTGTTCCATTCTGATCGTCTGGAGCGTCGGCCATGTTGAATTATACATACGCGGGAGCCTGGGGAGAGATTGAGCCATTTGCAAAATGCAAAAGCAAAATTGAAATTTCCAAAAGCAAAAGTGAAATTTGCAAAAGCAAAAGTGAAATTTCCAAAAGCAAAAGTGAAATTTCCAAAAGTAAAAGTGAAATTTGCAAAAGCAAAAGTGAAATTTCCAAAAGCAAAAGTGAAATTTCCAAAAGTAAAAGTGAAATTTGCAAAAGCAAAAGTAAAACTTAAAAAATAAAAATCATAAAACGTTTGTGTTTTGGGATTTGAAGAAATGAAATTATAAAACGCTGTTTGTGTTTTGCTATTTCAAAACATCATTTCATTTTCGCAATTTGGACAAATGAAATAGTAAAACGGCACTTTGTTTTTGCAATTTTGACAAACGAAATCGCAAAACAGCATTTCTTTTTTGCAAAACGCTATTTTGGTTTTGCTATTTGAGCCTCCTCGGCTTGATCCATACTATGTCTGACAGTAAACGGAATAAAAATCCATTCTGTGGTACTCGTAAAAAACGGGCCAAACACAAGAAAGCTGACAAAGACGTCTTTTTGGATGAAAAAAAAGGAACATTTATCTGCCAGCGACAAGGCTTCATACTTTGAACAAGAGACACAATGGCCACAGCGATAAACGTTCCGAAAGGTCTTCTAGAAGCGAGCAGAAACTGAAGACAAGTATGGAAAGTTTCCAGAAGCGAAAAGCGGCATTACTGGTCAGAATCACAATCTGACTATCGGATGATTTTGATTCGGATTTTAACTCAAGTGAAAATGAGGATGACAGTTCTGCTTGTTACCAACCACCCGTTGGCAATTATATTGTTAGTCCAGAATGTTTGGAATTAATGCTAAAAAACTCTGCAGTGTGTAAGGAGTGCCAGCTTCCACTAAAAATACTCGAAAAAATGAATTCGAGACAAGGTTCAGGAGCGAAATGAAAGGAAAAGCGAAAAGCACAGGCCAGAAATATGACGTGAATTTCGGTGAATACATCCTCTGTTGTTGCTTTCAGAGCAATAGGAAAAGGCAAAGCCGCAGCAGAAAAATGTCTTAGCATGATGGATATTTCTTCACCCGTTTACACTTGGAGTAAACATACCAAAAACATAGAAATGAAATCTATTGCTGTGGTGCTGGGGCCACTGGCATTGCGCTTTTTTTCTTTAGCCGTCCGAGTACTTTTCGCGCCCTTTCTTTTTGCAAGCATCTTGGAACTTTGTAGACAAGGGCTATTTCAGTGTACTAGTATAGTCTTTGTTTTGCAATTGCAACTCACCCAAAAACAAACAATTAATATCGCTGTTGTTCTTATTCGTGGAAAGTAATTCAATTATTAGAGGGGGCGGAGAATTTGCAATAGCTGTTAAAACTGCGCCAAACTTTCACGACTTATTTATTACCACATCAATTTTGAGTCACATAGGGGGCACTAAAAGGTGTAACCTGATCGCGCGTTTTAACCGATTCCCACCAAACTTTCACAGGATGTCAGCGAATAGCTGGGCTACCAAAGTGTCGGCGTTTTTTTTAAATGTAAAAACTAACTGAGTTACGGGCCTTTATTCATCAATTGCTTCTTCCACAACATAGGTCGAGGAATAAAATATCCTAGCTGCTAAACCCTCCAGTAATAAAAAAAACCCGACACACTTTTTTAGAACAAACATCGAATATGGTAAATTGAGAGCTTTTTGGTAAAACCAAAGACCAGGTTAAACCGCGGCGCGAAGGTCATATGATTTTAAATTGATGAATATATCTGGAAAAATATTGTATTTTTTATTTTTTCACAATTTGAGAGTGTTCTTCGCATACTTAACTATATTTGGTGCAAATTTGAGACAAATCGGAGACAAATTGCGCGGGCGGTAACAAATTTCGTGAATGGGCTTGCTAGGGTGTTCTGTAACCTTAAATGGGGCTCCAAAATGTTCTGGGTTATCAGTAAGTCTGTATCAATTGTTCATAATGCTTACAAATGGACACATTATATAAATCTCTGGTTACTTCATGTAAGCGTGTCCCTAAAAACTGTCGGGACACAAAAATGGGTATACATGAGGTAGTCCCACCTGAATTTATTTACGAATGTCTTTCAACAAGCCACTAGCCCATGGTAGCCCAAGTTAACGCCTAGCGGGCGTCTTGTTTGAATTTGTCCTTCATGCATGGGGTATACATGCATGACAATTATCGATTGGTTATCTCAATTCTAAACATAAGTATGATTAAACACCGTGCCTATTAAATAGATCATGTTTTTGATCACCCAACACAGAATAGTACACTACAAGTCCGACTCTCGTGAAAACATTTTCAAATTTTTATGCGCACGTAATTCCTTGTTCAATTTTGACTTCCTGCGACATTTGCCGATAATGGGGTTTATGTGAGTATACGTCACAGTTTTGTTGTCACGCACCCGTGAAGCCTTGCTATAAACGGCAAAAAGCCTTGCTATAAGCGGCAAAGAGCCTTGCTATAAACGGCAAAAAGCCTTGCTATAAACGGCAAAAACCCTTGCTATAAACGGCAAAAAGCCTTGCTATCAATGGCAATAAACGTTCTCTTAACGCCAAACATTGGCGAGTTCAATTTAACTTTATAATAAATAAAATGTCTCAAGTTTTGCGAATCAGAAGATAATTGAAGACTTTCTTTGCACTTTACTTTTCTCAGAGAAAAACAGCCTAGAAGGTCAAACATGCTGAGTATCGTGAACATGTCCGAGGGGGATTGGCGCATGCGTGAGGCGACATGTGTGAGCACATGAACATCAAAGGTACCGATGCTGGCGACCCGACTTTTGGTTGAGCTCTCACTGTCGCTCTGCCAGAATTATTCAATGAGAGCTTATTAATTTACTTTGATTGTTCCTTTTACTACTTTTTACATTTTGGTTAGGATTATAGTTGTGTTGGGGACAGGCTTACATGAAGTAACCTACAGCTTTAGCCATACATGAAGTATACCTACTACGTTGCCGAGAGCCTAGTCACGAGTTCTGTTTATAAAATAATTACTCTACGCACGCTGTGATTGGTCAGTTTGCCGTCAGTAACTAATGAGAATTTGCATTAAATCAAAACCAAAAGCGTTATATATTCTAATTAATCAAAGTATAAGCAATTGTTTCAGAATTATTTTATAAAAATAATAGAATACGTTTGCTTGAGTCTCTATTTAAACAATAGAATACGTTTGCCCGGGTCTCTATAACGTGATCGAAACACTCGTGAAGTAATAAAAACACTACACTTCTCTAGCTGCTATATACGCAGCTAACTGGTACGACATTATTATACAAACGTTCTTTCTTAGAACCTGAATATAACGTTGGTTTGTGACATCGATACAACGTCCTGACAACGTTATATCAACACGTTCACACAACGTTGGGTTATGATGTCGCTACAACGTTCTGACAACGTTTATATATCAACACGGTCACACAATGTTGGATTGTGAACGTTGTTACAACGTCCACACAACGTTATGATAACGATATCCAAGCGACAAACGTCCCGTGAACGTAATTGTCTGAAGGCTAGGTCCGACCTAACCAAACTACAACCTTCCCACAATGTTGTCACGTTATGTGTTAGCTAGGCTCGTGTTTTTATTACGTCACTCGGGTTTCGATAACGTTATAACAGAGACCAGGTGTGGCGGCTTGTACCGTGCTGAGATTGTCTTGGACATGCGCACTGACCGTTTGGGCCTGTAATAAATATCTCCGGTGCCAATATTGCTCATTTGCATACATCGTGCTTTTGAAGAAAATATAATATGTCGGTAGATATAATCCAGGAAAGTTTTCTCGGATAATTTTGCTCATTAGATAAACTTGTTTATTCATGTTTATTAAGTCTACAAGTTCTCAACGTCCTCAACTTCGATGCTCACAATGTTCTACAAACAGTTTTGAATTTGCATGTGGTGTTTATAAAAGTAACTTTGTTATGAATACGATATTATATTGTTCAGGTTGAGAGTCCGCATAGTAATGATGTTGAGTTATCAGCTATTTTTATTTCAGTCAATGATAATTTGTAGTTGATGAAGGAATTTTCGCATATATATACCAAGATGCTCTGTTGTGTTAATTCCTTTCGATAAGGCGCAATCGGAATTTGGAAAAACGTTTGAGATAACTTTGGTTGAGCGACTTGAGACAAGATTACAAATTGCACCAGGGATTATTTTAACGTGCAGTGATAACCAATTTGTGCATTGATAAATGAGATTTGTGCAGTGATAAACGCAATTTTGTGCAGTGATAAATTTTTCTTTAATATTTAAGAATGGGTGTTATTCGTGAAAGGATTACATCAGAAATTATGTTCAAAGGCACAGTACATACTACATTCCAACATATACTATTTAATATCAAAATTTAAATTAGCAAATACACAAATAAGACGATAAGTTAAAGGACCCTGCGTACCGTAAACTAACAGCCTTATGCCCTTGCAGACTAGAAGCTAACTGAAACTATAAGTTTCTACCATATCTGGCATTTCAACTTTCAAGATACAATAGCTACTATAGCAGGCCCTAGCGCCCTAATAAACAAAACGCTAGTGTTCTAGCCAGCCAACCCCACATAACATTCTTGAGGCTTCTCTCAGGTCGATGCGTCTGTGGCTCTGAGCCCCTGTGCTACTGTTTGACCATTGTTATTTTGAAAACGCGAATGTATGCTGTGCGAAAGGGATTAACTCATTAAAAATTGGGAACAGAAGGGCCGCTTATGTATACTATGACAGTATGACTAGTATGACTAGTTGATTACTGACGAGCTACCGAGCTACTCAGTGCTCCATCGCTGCTTAACGTGCTACTGAAGTTAGATTTTATGCCTTTTTCAGCTCTTTGTGCAGTGATAAAAATTCCTTAAAATAATCCCTGAATTGCACAATCTGAAAATATCATGAATCAATCGTTTTCAATTGCTTCTAAAGGTTTGCTTGAACTGGTCATTAACATTCGATATCTCAGACCTTTCTTGCGCGTGCTGAGATTACAACCACTTTTCGAACATGCGCACTAAAGAATATACAATCTCAGCATGGTGACAATCTCAGACCGCCACACCGGTAAACGTTTCTATTATTACTTGGGCTACCCCCTGTGGGGTAGCACCAAGTCTTAAAACGGGCTGCACTTCAACCTCGTCCCCAGGGCCTTCGCGGTGCGAGGCAAGATGGCGGGCGAGGCGAGCGAAGGCCCTGGCAAAGGCTGAACCACGTGACAAAATATTCCACTATATGTGGAAAATTTTCCCGCTAGTTTGTCTACTATTGTAATCATGAGAGACTCAGTACTAGTGAGATGTTTTTCACTTTTTCCGAATATGAACACCAAAGAAAGACCTACCAAAGACCTGGCTTATGGAATACATGATTCATCCTCTTATTTTCACTTCCACAAAGACGAGAAATATCCAATAAGTGTTCCGGCGTTCCACTGATCTATATTAGAATATATTAGAGGACTGGATAGAACATCTAGAGTAGAATATTTTACTGTTGCGTAATTATAGTTTTAGTATAGTTTTAGTATATTATACTTTTTTCTCTTTTCGGATCAGACCGATTTTTGTATCATGAGAAGAAAAGGACACGGGAAGCCTTCGGAGAGCAATTTTTAGTTGTTTAGCCCAAAAACGTAGGGAAAAACGGAATTTGCGAGTTCAAATTTCGATGGTAGCAAACCAACAAGATGACAACATTTTGATAGGCAAAAGTCGTTCTAACACACATCCTGAAAACTATAAAAGATTTTTGAGGTTGTAAACTGCCGGAAAAGAGGCAACACTAATTTCAACATTTGTGGTAAGTCTTTGAAATAGATATTTCGATTTTTGTGATGGTATTTGTGAAATATATTTGAATGTTAATGGCGTTTATTTAGCTGTAAACAAATGTTATATAATGCAATATGTATGCCCAAATAGAAAACATAACTCAGAAAATAATAAACACATTCTGGTGGCATGTTGTAAAACATGGACTGGACTGATAAAACATGGACTGATAAAACATGGACTGATAAAACATGGACTGATAAAACATGGACTGGTAAAACATGGACTGATAAAACATGGACTGGTAAAACATGGAGGGTAATAGGATCTTTGTTGTTTTGGGGTTAGCGATTATTTGTTAATGTAGACATCATACATTCACAGCTACACGTTACATGTTTTACCAGTCCATGTTTTATCAGTCCATGTTTAACCAGTCCATGTTTTATCAGTCCATGTTTTATCAGTCCATGTTACAACATGTCCATTCTGGCACCCTTTGAATACCAGGATGATTTATTTAAATCATTAACCTAATTTTCTGTGAGTGAATAGTGTTCAACCACGAATATAAAGACAAATGTAGTAGCTACAGTATTTAGGGCTATAAGTACCTGTAGGTATACATGTATATATTTTGATAGTGGTTATTTTTAAATTAAAAATCAAGAAAGCTTTGTTTGATTGTAATCCCTAGAGGAGCCATGCAGTTTAAATCTTTATCAATCTTCATCTTCACTGATGGTTGAAGAGGATAGGGTTACTGTGCTTCTCTCTGATTCAGACAGATCCTGACCCTTTCTCGATATATGAGCAACCAAAATATAAAATTATTATAGCATCAACCCAAGTCAGTTTTAGGGTTAGGATTTGGGTTAGGGATTGGTTTGTATTTCGGTTGTTCATATATCGAGAAAGCGCCCAGATCCTATATAGTTTCCTTCCCAAGATGCCGATGGCACATTCTTACCATACATACTATAGTACTTGGTGATGATCTTGATCAAGCCATAAACATGGTTTTCAGTCAAGCAGATGGTTATCATCAAGTTGACAGGTTGATGGCCCAATATTATAAATGAATATAGTGCTGCTGGTAAAATGTATTCTACTTGCATTATTACAGTTTGAGCAGGATGAATATTATGTGAATAGCTTATAGATGTAGCTGCTGTACAGTATAGTAGAATGAATTGATTCATGTAATTATTTTCATGTACACTGTGCATTGGTGGTTTCCTTTAGTACAGGAAACCACCTTAACTTATTTAATAGCCATTACCATGCAGCTTGCAATTTCAAGGATTAAAATATGAAACAAAATCCAAACATTCGCATTATGTAAATCAATATTAGTTAAGAAACAAGAAAAGCAGGTTAAATTACTGGAGAAAAATATATGCTATTTTTTATTATGAAATTAATTGTTTTGTGCCTAAACCTGTTTAAGATATGAGGGGGGAAAATATGGATTTGGCCTGGTTGATCAGTATGGCTAAGAAATATATTAAAGTTTTAATATTAACCAGCAATGGTTTAGAAGGTTTATCATATAGAATCAAAATACACATGACAAAATACACATATGAGTTATTAAAAATGTTTCTTTAATCAAATCATGGACAAAGTTTATGATACAGTACAATTATTCTATAGAAAGCCACTATTAGTTGTCTTACTGTTTCACCTTCAAATTCCTTCCTTCATAGTGGTTAAATTTTAGACCTTGTAACACAATAGCAAATATTGTACCAAAATATTACATATAGATACACTTTTTTATCAAAATGACATAATTTATACATGACATGAGTCCACTATAAACCAAAAATATAAGTGCAGCCTATCCACATTTCACGTCATCCTGCCCTTTAAATAAATCAACTCGACTGTAAATATTCAATAATCGTGGTATTATCTCAGATTTTTATTCTTATCAATCATCGCCGTTTGTAGTGTATAGATAGTGCTGATTTTTATCCACATTTTTAAGTTTTCTGTAGTTTCATGATGTACCCTGTCAAAATGGGTTTGCTTTGTTCAGCTATTTCGTGCTTATATGCAAAAACTACGATTCCACAACAGTAAAATATAGCGATACTGTGGAGCTGGCCGCAGCTCAAAACATCCGGCTTCAATTTCGGTGGCGCTCAAACAAAGGATGCTCTATCCAGTCCTCTTATATAGATCAGTGGTTTCTTCGGATATCGTTTCTTTGGAGTTTCGATCAAACTGATCACTAACATGTTCATTTCATTATCTCCTGTATTAGTCTATTAGACGCCATGTTTAGTTTGCTTTCCCGCACAATTTAATTATTGACCAATGGGGACAGTTGTGAGCATTTAATTCAATTAAATCCTACAACCAATCAACGGCAGTTTTGGTCCAGTGAACTCAATATATATAACTGGAACGATAACTCGTAAAGCAAAAGTGAGGCAAAAAGTTCCAGACCCCGTACGCGGTTTGCAGGTAGATTTCAGGCCCCGTACGCGGTTTGCAGGTAGATTTTAGGAAATTTCCTTAAACTAAGGAAATTTCGACCTTTTTTTACTTTTTTAAGGAATTGTTTGAGGAATTATATTTTTTAAGGAATTTTCAACGAATTCTGAATTTTATCTGAAATATTTACTTTTATTAACAAAAGTCATGAAAATTGAACAAAATGTGACAACAAATAACAATTGTTGTTATTAATATGAGTCTGACTGTTTAATAACAGATGTTCGCTCTTTTGCATAATATGTGTTAATCAATCACTGGTTTTTTTCAACTCTTCTGTGATAAGTTCTCGAACCTGACTGTCAGTGAGATTGCTTTTCACATTTTTAACCATGCGCACAAAATCTTCATCCAATTCTACTTGGTGTGCATGGACTCCATGGACTTTCATTCCCTCGTTGGCGTGCATAAGGCCAACGAGTGATCTCTCTTTAGTGCATTTCTCATGCTGGTTTTTATCAACTTCAGTAGACTGAAAAGTCTCTCAACGGATGCATTCGAGAACGGCAAGGACATCACGCAGGCGACAACTTTTCGTAGATTTGGATATTTGAAAGATCCGTTGGTTGTCTTTGCGTTTAGCCTCTTCTGCCAGAAAATATGCGACGGTTCATCAGGCGTCAATTCTGCCGACTCCTCCAAAGATTGCCTTCTCCATTCCAGGTCAGCATGTGCCTTGTTTGCGACGTCACCCAAGTATGGCAGCGTCAAGAACAGCTCGTGTAATGATGGCGTTGAACAATTGATCGCATTGCTTGGAATGAGAAATTCTACCACGCGAAAAATTGGATCGTTCATGACGAAGCGTGATCGTATTTGCTTGACTAGCTCAACGAGAAACTCTACACAAGCCTTCTTGACTTTCAGCACTGAATCGAGATCATCTCCACATTCTTGTAGTGTACATGTAGCCAAGATTCCCATGTACGCCCTATCCAACGGTAATCGAATGTCCATGCGATCCACGCTAATCGTGAAGGGATCCTGTGTCCTGACCACGTCGATGAGAATGAAGTCGCTGAGAATTTCTTTCAGTAGCTTCCTCACCGCTTCTCTAAGATGATGTAGCATTGGTGCAGTCGTCTGGAACATGGTGTTAAACTCGTTGAGACGATGTAGCTGCGCGCTTAAAAACTCTAACTGAGCAAGCACAAACTTATTGCTCAAGCCCTTAAGAATACTCTCTGTTGTGTACGAAGGATCTTTGCCATCCGCCACGAATGCAATGAAATACAGACGAAGTGCTTCCCATTGCTCCAGAATTCTCGTAACGCAGCTTTCAAGGGACAGCCATCTTGTCTGAGCGAGTTTCAGCAGCTTGTGAGGTTGGGCTTCCACGAACGTTTGGAATTGTGCGAAATCCTTCTGTCTGAGCGTTGATCGGCTGAAATGGGAATAGATGTTTCTGCACAAGTCCTCCAGTGATGTAGACAACTTCAAACAGGCATGAGATGCACAAAGATGGATCATATGGCAGCTACATTTGATTGTTGAAACATGTGGCACATCTTTCTTCAAAAGGGTTGAAACACTTAGATTCTCCCCGAACATAACATTGCATGTATCTGACGAGTAACCGATGATGTTGGTAAGAGGTATCGATTTCTCTTCAAAGATCCCCTTCATCTCTTTGTATAGTCCCTTCGCTCCTGCGTCGGTGGCTTCAACTATATCCAAAAATCTGGTTACTGGTGTTAAATCCTTTTCGTCAACATACATGACACAAACTCCTAACTGCTTCTCTGTGGACACGTCGGTAGTCTCGTCTGGGATGATGCTGAATCGCTTTTGGCGCAGGATCTCAGTCAACTCTTTTGCGTAATACAGTCCGACACCTTGGCGAATCACATTCGTACATTTGGTGGACCCCATCTGTATTTCTTGAAGGGACTTTGACTCTTTTCCATTCTTAGGGGCTCTTGCTTTCATCAACTCTAGGAGTGAGGGGCTCAGTCTAAGCGGAAGATTGTGCTCTGCAAGAAAGGCCGCTATCTGCCACTGTCGTGGTCTCCTTGTATATATCTGCTGACTGTTGCTTTTGAAGGCTAGCATGAATGGAAGTCTGGTTTGTTGCACGTAGACATGCTTGCTTGTGCTGCGCAGAAAGACCATGTCTTTGAAGAGCAGTTTTTGAACAAGAAATCTTCTTCGTGCATACCTTGCATGAAGGCTCGCTCTTTCCATTCGACGGTGCGATTAGCCAGTCTTTAAACGCAGGATCTCCCAACCAATCTGAACGGAATTTTTGTTCATACAGTTTGGTTTTCACTTTTTTTTTCGGAGGGCTAATTTCTTCATCTTCCGAGTCCGACATGCTCGCCTGCTCGGCCCTCGCCTTGGCTGTTGACAGTTGTTTTACACTTGTTTATATAAATTATATTGTCTATATGACTGATGATAACAAAATCAATTTTTCCCGCCTTTTCCCCGCCTTTTTCCACTGGTTCCCAGGCCTCATATTCCTGGGAACCAGGCTCGGTCACGGTTTTAAGGAAATTTTAGTCAATCTAAGGAATTTTTACCCTGAATCTAAGGATTTCCTAACAACAGGATGTGAGAGCACTGCCTGATATATTCAGTCTCTGCTTCAAGGTAAACGTTTTTGTAGTTGTAGACCTTATAATATTTTTGGTAAATAAATTACTTGAACCATGGATAGCTAGTAAAATTAATTTATTTCACTATGCATGCTTGAACTGGTGAATCGCTCAGTAACTGACTTCGTAATACGCACGCCATCTTCAAAACAAAAACACAAACTTTCGCCTATGTTTGGCAAACGTTTTCTTCAGAAATAAACCACCCCCAAAGCTATAGAATATATTAAAGGAAAGATAAATTATCTATTAACAATATACGTACAGCTTTATCCCTGTAGCTAACTTAGTTTTCTTTAAAAGCGGTAACCGAACATGCCCAAAAATATAATTTTCGTCACGGATACCATCTTGTAAAAAAAACACGAACTTTCGGCTGTCTTCGACGAACATTTTCTTGAGAAATAATCAACTCCCAAAGCTACAATATATATTAAAACAAAGATAAATTATGTGTTTACAATATGCGTACAGCGTATCCGGCTAGCGAACGTAGTTTTCTTAAAAAGAGCGGATAATCTAACTGTTCTAACATCCAAAAATAAAAAATTCAAAATGTACCTGCCAACCGCGTGGGGGCCTGAAACCTTGCCTCACTTTTTACCCGACGGGAGTTAGCGTTCAATATTTCATGATTAATATTACAGAGTTTCACGGGATAAATGTCAACACAGTATAATAATAACAAGACGCCCGCTAGGCGTTAACTCGGGCTACTTGAGGTTGTGGCTTGTTGAAAGACATTGTAGGCAAATTCAGTGATTTGAATTCAATATACACAAATCTATAGTTGTAGGTACAATGGTACATGTAATGATACAGCTGTCAGTGCAGGGGTGGTTAAATTTTCCATCATTACAAACCCATAACATAGTGTTGGCCAATGGCTTTGATTATATGAAGGTGAGTTGGCTCAGTATCCAAGCTGGCTTACTGAGAAGTCTGCCCCACCAAATGAGCCATCCTGTTTGCTGACCTAATCCAGTTCTAGTCAACAGGGTCAGCCTGGCAAGCGAGCCGGCCTGTGCTCATGTAATAAGAATTCATATGGTCAGTCCGGCAAACAGGTTCAGTTTGAGCAAGCATTAAATCAGTTAATCTTTTTCTCAGTGTATAAGGCATGGCAGTAAATCAAACCATGCATTTAGCTGGCAGTAGCAAGGTCAAACAACAACAAACTCTTTACTCCTTGATCTTGATAGTTGGTATGGGTGTCAGAGATTTATATACTGTGTGTTCATTTGTAAGCATTTGTGTATAATAATACATGTATGAACAATCGATACAAACTTACTGATAACCCAGAACATTTTGGAGCCCCATTTAAGCTTACAGGTAAAATATCGAGTGAAACAGGGTTACTCAAGTCAATGGCAACAATGAGTGTCAGAGATTTATATACTGTACGTTCATTTGTAAGCATTCGCATATAATATGAACAATCGATACAAACTTACTGATAACCCAGAACATTTTGGAGCCCCATTTAAGCTTACTGGTACAATATCAAGTGAAACAGGGTAATTAATTCGATATATAGCAACATTGCATACTTTAATAATAGTACTTCTACTTGGTATAATATGAAACAATAAACTGTAGCATCGACTTTATTTTGTATAATTACATAACAATAAACAATACAGGCAACAAAGCTTATAAAAATATTACAGCTACCTCAGAACAGTTAACATATTTCCATACAGCATTCATATGCAAGCATTCATATGTTGAGTCTCATATTAAATTATTAAACATTTAGTAGACAAAAAGCGTAATGGAAACATATAATTTGATCGAGTACAGGTTCTCGAAATCGTAGACCAACCCGTTTCAAAAGCGATCTGGATTGTGAGCGTATATAAGATCAAGATACTTGCCAGCCACATCAAAGATTTTCAGTGAAGAGCACTCGAAGAAAGGTGTCAGATCAGATGAGTAAATAAATCAGAAATATACGCAATGTTTTCAGTTTCGCAAAGGTGGAAAGCCTGGGTAAGAGGGAAAAACGACTGCGGGGGGATAACTTCACTGCGCATGTGTAGTAATCCCACATTCATAGTCTCGCTCACTAGTCTACTAATTTAGTCAACAATGATGCAATAATTGCCATTTCGCGACATTGCCAAAATAAAAAAAATAAACAGAGAATAAATTTGTCCTTGGCTGTTCTTTCCGTCTTCATGATTGATCTGAAGATCTCTCATCTGTGTTTCTCTCATCTTGGAGAGAATCTTTGCAATGGTTTGCAGGTTTACAGGTCTCGGTAAACTTTTCCAACAGCGATTCATTGGCAATAAAAGGAAAGTCCGAACTCGCTTCTATTCGCTTGCATGCCTTGCCCCCAAATCAGTAGCCCAAGTGAACGCCTGAGCAGGCGTCTTGTTTAAATATAATTCTATTCATTTTACAAGTTCGTTAAATATTTTCGCGCAACTGCCCATGTTGTAACTGCCCTTATTATTACATCGAGTCGGTTTCCGCGGGATGTATGTGAATACTAATAAGATAAGAAACGAAGAAAAAACGAGGAAAATCTTTGTTCAAGGTGGACAAAATCGACAACACTTTGTTGGAAACCTCCTCAATCACTCAATGTAATAATAAGTCAGATAAACACCTCGAACGTCGGGATTTAATAAGTCAGATAATAATAAGTCAGATAAACACCTCGAACGTAGGGCTGTATATTGCATACAATATACAGCCCTCGGACGTCCTCGGTGTTTATCTATTACATAAACATCGGCCGCTCGTGTTCCTCAGGTGTTCATGAACATTCATTAATAAAACATCAATGTCTTATCCAAGTTAATAGACACTATAGTGGCTTAATCTGGGCAATTTTCGAGAACAATTACTTGTCTTTACCTTTCTACGACATTCAAATTACAAAGTAATCATCACTCTATAGTCCAGGAATTCTATAAGTCAGATAAAATACTCGCAGCCGATCTGTATGAACAATGGCTCGCGCTACGCGGCCATTGTAAATGCCCATCTCAAACTCATTAATAATTCATAAGCCGAAAACAAAGCAAATCAGCACCGAGACGGTGGTTTGGATATCGGAGGAAGAAATTACATAAATTAAGCCAACTTTCACCTCGATTTTCTCTTAAAATACTGATTTGTTTGAGATGTAATATGAAACACTCGGAAGAGTGTTTCATCAGGATATCCAAACACCTCGAAGTTTGTTAAAAAACCTCGGCTTCGCCTCGGTTTTCAACAAACGTCTCGGTGTTTGGATACCTGATGAAACACTCTTCCTCATGTTTCATATATTACATAAAGATCGGCCGCTCGTATTTTATCGATTATATATAATACTCATTAATAATTCACAAAGAAAAGACAAAGGAAATCACTGGCATGACGGAGCTCTTGTATATCTGATACAACCACTATCCTTAAATTACCATGACAATCATCTAGTGGTTGTAAAAACCCTAGCTAGTTTGTAATTTAGAGCTGCAGGCGAGGGAGGATTTGAGATTAAATTTACAATATTTGAAACTTATATCATTAACTTATAAAAAATTATATCATTAACTTATTTTATTTGTATACTAATATGGCCATGAAACCTTCGTCTTCGGGTCATCACCTATACCTATACTATCACGTTTTGTGATTGGTTGATTAAAACAATAAAACAATAGAATCAACCACAAAGAAACCAATGTCCTAACCTAACCACTTTGTTCCATATAGCCAATCGCAAAACCTGTTCATTTTAAGTACGTATTTACTGTGTCGTCTTCTGTATCTCAAGGATAAATCACAAACCATCAATTCAGGCTTTTATATACAGTGCTGTTAAAAATAGTAAAATGATTGAAAACACTTGGAACTAATACACGGAATATTTAAATGTAATTACATAATAAACATCCCGATGGATTAAGAAGATAAAGGAAATGTTAAACTAATTAGAGGATCTTATTAAAGTTATTACATTATTCAGTCGGTTTTGTTTGATGTACCGTGAGCTGTATATACAACCCTATGAATACTAATTAGATAAGAAATGAAGAAAAAACTAGGAAAATCAGTTTGTCCAAGGTGGAAAAATGGACAAAACTTTGTTAGAAAACCTCCTCAATCATCTATATAATAAGTCAGATAAATCCGTAGAACGTCGAGATGTAACATGCGATATATACAGCCAGCATCCTCGGTGTTTTAGTCAATTCTCCAATGAAACGTTCCTGCAAATAAATATCTCAATATACAGTAGCCATGGGACCTAATGATAAAAAGACAATTCAGGCATTTATGGTACAACTTCATGCTAAATTATTAGAATTTACTATTAAAAAATAAATTCACGTTGTTTTTTTCGGAAAACCCCTAAAGGACGGTTTGACTTTATTGTCTTATGATAGTTCGACTGCAGCTAATTATTTAACAATTATTCACCGAAGGCGAGGTGAATATCGGTGAATAAAAACCGAGACGAAGAAGTCGAGGTTTTTATTCACCGATATTCACTGAGCCTGAGGTGAATAATTGTTTTAGTATAAATACATATTTTCCTACTTTTAGGAACAGCATTTCCTTCAAAAATACTAGTTTGTTGACTTTTTTCTCCTGTCACTTTGACAAATCGGCTGGCGGCCATCTTGAAAAAACGCTGGAGGTGATTATCGAGAAATAATCCGAGGTAGCTCGACCAATCAGCGCACGCGATTTCTATAATCACCTAATGTATTTATCCTAAAGCGATTTATTCAATTTCCACAATAGAAATATCAGTTTAGTTAAAACAACGCTGAACGTGACTCAAGTTCCAAGCGAACTTGGCGGTGACTCGAAGGACCTAAACGTACTGGAAACGTAACGACCAAGTGGAAACTAGCTTAAGCCTACAGACAACCATCTTTATATATGCAATATACAAGTGCACGTCATGAAGTAGCTAAAAATCCTGGGTACGAGGTTGCATGAAAGACGATGAAGAAATTGTTCAATTGACAAGAATTCCCATTCCAGGAACAAGGTATACCAGGGATGTCTGACAAATAGAGGCTAAAATATTGGTAGGTACATTTCGCTGACCCCCAGTCCTGCATGAACCACCTGCATATGGGCCAGGACATTGAACCACCCTAAATATGGACTAAAAAAATTGAAAAACGTGCCTGAAAAATATTAGAAAAAAGGCTAATGTAGAGATATAAACACGTTATTCTATTAAGATGAATAAGGTTTGCAAATGGTAACCAAAGTCGCGAGGGATTGCAAACAGGCTATGACTTCTGTTTCGCCCTTCCTGTTGTAGAGATAGCAGGAAACGTGTATATACATTATCTCTTGTTGACATTTTTAGTTATGTAAATATTCATTGAACATTTTAAATTTCTTCGATCTTTGTCTTGTTTTGTTTGGAAGAGGCCGTCCAGCAATATATCTTCTGATCAATAATAGGCAAAGAGGCTTCTGAATTAAGCGCGTTGCACTTTCTGATGCATTGTTGAATATTCGTTAACAAAACAAAATGGTGGACAAGCATGATGATAGTCAAGAAAAACACATAGTAATGTGTCATGAAAAAAATTTTGTTGCGGTAGACGAAACTGAGTGTGAAAAGCTATCACAACTGCTTTTTCGGTCTTCTAAACTTGTTATAATATAACAATGTATTTTTAACTTTGTTTGCATAAAAATTATTTTTAGGGTGGTCCATATTATGTAGTCCACACAGTGGTCCATTGTCCTGGTCCATGCGGGTGGTCCATGGACTAGGGGTCAGCGAAATGTACCTACCCCTAAAATATTTGCCAGAGCCACGCAAAAATCCAGGAATGAATTATTAAGCACAAATCGAAAGAAGGAAAAGGTTCTATTTTCTTTGGTGGATTACAACCCTTAGCTAACCCAACATCGGGGTAATATTAGCAACCATGGTCGGGTACGGGTAGCGGAGCGCGCAAATACAATTTTTAAACGCGCGCACAAACAAACTGAAATTGACTCTGAAGTATTTCCAAATGACTCATTTCCTATTGCTTCGGGTTATTACTGGTACATGCGACAAACACCGACAATAAACGTCATCTGCACTGCTATTGTTCCCGCTTGTAGGCGCTATTATTCCATCCTTCAGACGATTTTGACCATTCCTAAGAGGCTCAGTCAGTATAGATCCTCTGGGGAAGATAATGGTTGTTTTGATTTTTGTAAAAACAAAATGACCTTAAAGAAACAAACTGCTTTGTTAGTACGACAATACATGCATGAAATACCCTAGTGCGTCACGTCCGCTCGCACCGATCTTAAAGTTAGATTCCGTAACTATAAATTTAATTTTAATTTTATCGGGATTGAGCAAATTCAAAACTACGCCTATATTAACAAGAGAACTGGGCATGGGCTTACTCCATGACATGGCTTTCCACACTTAAACCGTATGGCATGAATATAAAAGATGTATTATAGATCAAAAATAGAATTAACCTGGCTTAATTAGATGTTCTACTTAGTTTGACATTTATTTTATCTTCTTACCCGTATTGGGTTGTTTATTATGTATATTGCACGTTTGAAATATCACACATGATCAGCTCAGAGAGGAAATGAAGAGCAAGAGAAAAAAATAACATATAAAATAACATATAAGATATAAAAGTGTTGCGTTGACAATGTATAAAATCAAAGCCTTAAAAAGATTTGTGCCGAAGTGGAGAGTGAAACGAAAAAAGTTCTTCAACCTCCAATCCAGAGAAGTGTTTAAATAATCAGAAGACGTCGAAGAGAAGAACATCGGAGTCAAGCAGTACCCCATGATGAGTTATAGCTGAACATGGCGTGCGTTTTCATTTTGACTAACAGGTTTGTTTACATTGATTGTAAATTTAGGTGGTATAATGATTTGGGAAAACGCTCCCTCCAACCTCATTCCCATGCTCCACTCAGGGTCTTAAAAATAATCGAGGAGAAAGTGCTGCCTTTGCAATGATATATATCAGCAAATGGTAAGACTTTCCAGTCTTCTCGGATAACGACCTTAAATCGTAGGCCCTCGGAACCCCTTCTGGTATTCCGTTCACCAAAGAGTGATAAATCTAATAAACTGAACTAAACTGAAATTGACCGCTTAAAACAGGAAGTCAATACAGATAGTCAAATATCAATTTTATTAGCGTATTATGCAGTAGCAACTCGTTGAAGCTATTAAACAATAACACAATCAAGCGATCTCTACGTTTAACAAATGGAGATTGTTCTTATAGTCTGTAAATTATTAATTATTTCAAGCAGTTCATCTTGCAGAGATAACTATTTAATTCAAAAGTAGAATTTGCTTGATTAACATAATTTCTAAAATTTCAGATGGGACGGAGACATAGCTTTGGCCCAATGTTAACAAAATGTTGATTAAATATATTGCTGTGGACAGTAGCAAGTCTTACTGTTGTTTATAGACTTATTTATTTCGTTCTTTTACTTCGTTTTTACTTCGATTCAGCATTTTTAATCATAGCTATTTCTACAATCCTGTTCAAATATGCAGAGGAAGGTAAAGTTGCTCAAACAGAGCTTTTAGTATCACTAGGAAAGGCAAAATTTATATTTAATATATATAATTGTTTATTATTAATAGAATAGTTGTACGAATACCAATTCTTTCCTGCCCGCCCGCACCAGCCCAACCAGGGTGTTTTCGCAGCGGGTCACGAGTGTATCTAGGATATTTTATAACAGGGAGTCAGGGAGAGGCTGGGGAATTTAGAATTGTTATTAATGTCGAGGAAGGTATGTTTAGTGTTGCGTGCAGCGTGCTATTTTCTACATGTTGCAGTTTTGTGGCAGGTTATTTTCTTGCGACGTTTCAAATTTATTATCAAGGGTTTGTTTGTCAGGAAAGCAAAGTAAGTTTTTCACATGAACAAGTGGTCTTGGTTTACTCTGCAAGCGTAATCACATATGTTTTGATTTGCTGATGTTTTGACAGCCGTCTTAAAGTATTCAAATTTCAATACTAAAACCTGTAATCACCAAACTTTATCTTTCAAGTGTTAGCTCTGAAGTGTTAGCATTAAATTAACTCTTTCCTGTCCGGCTGAAAAACATCCAAAATTGAACTACCTCTTTGTTCTATTGATATCTCGGGAAATATCCATAACTGTTGCGAAATCTATACCTTTTCTGAACTGCAATAAACCGGCCGTTACCAATGCTTTTGAATTTTCCGAACAAGACACATTATGTTAATATAAATTAGCATTAATTATCATAAATCAGGTTGAAAAACTTCCATTTTTCTAGAAAATGCCATCTTGCACGCCCCATGAAAATTTAAAATGCCACCAATCGCAGAGTTGTTTATGAAATCAAATCAAACTTGGCGTGTGAGTGGATCTCATGTTCCTGGTGCTTGTCAAATTTCAATTTTTAATCTTGCGTTTACGTGTGCCGTGTTTTTCGATTGACGACTTCGTGGGTCTTCTATGACCTCTTTTGACTGGGCCGGACAGGAAAGAGTTAAGTCGACTGTGATTCCAAACATTATTATAGTTCAGATAATTCAAGTTCGCGTTGCCGTTTATCGTCCTTTCTGTGGCAGAAGAATTCAGCTTGAGAAACGTCTCTCGAGAGACGATTCTTCGTTACAGTTCGTCACAGCTCCATTCTCGTTCTCAGAGCTTTTGACCGCGTCTGGAACCAATCTCGTACAAGCCTGGGTACGAGGTTGCTCTGGGGACACAGAATGCCCGGGATAAATTGAACCCATTATCGAACAAGTTCTTGGCACACCGGTTTAACGAAAGAAGCCGACAACAACTCGAAGCCTCTTCCAGGACAATATACTATTCTATTAAAGAAACAATTAACACATTATCCTTATATTTTATGTCACATCCTGTCATTCCCTTTAATATGGTTCTGCTTGTATATATATAGGTGTAGATTTCCATATTTTTCTTAACCCGTTGAAGGCTGTAGTCTGACAGCCGAATAAAAACTTATATCAGTGAACGCTTGTTTTATATCATTATATACATCTGTTTAATAGTATACATGTTCATGAACTACCATATTGCGATTGAATAGATGTTAAGAACGGTTCAAACACTCATTAATAATTCATGAGGAAAAGACAAAAGAAAATCACTACCGTATCGTGGTTTTAAATGTGATAAAGATTCGTCCTGATTTACATAAACTTTATCTTTGATTTTCTCGGCTTAGACAACATCGATTTTCAAAATTACTACGCCAATGAACCTCGTGTTTTATATCTGATAAAACACTGCTGCTCGTTTATTAAACAATACTTAACAAGGGGGGGTCAGACAACACAAGGGAGGGGGGCATCCACAAATTGCACATGCTTCATCCGCCCATATATGGATGTGCGTAATGAATATCTTACCCCCAGAATTTTTCAAACGCGGGTCGTTTTACCTCATGAAATTATTTTGGGGTGGGGGAGGGGAGCAACAGCCAAAGGATTTCTTCCCGGCATGTTGAAAGTCTGAAAACGCTTTTAACTTGAATTAATTTAATTTGAATTAATTTAATTTTACAAAAACCCAAGGTTTTTACAGGAATGTAAACATTCCCATTCCCTTCCATTTACCTCAGAGTACCTTTGGTCCAGCAAGCTCTGTGTGAGCTTCATATATATGTAGAGCTCACTGCTCCGGTCTTACCTAACCATAACCGCATGGGTACGAGGCTGTACTATCTCTGCTGCAACTTTGACTTTAATAAGCCAACCACTTAATTTTGCAATTTTGCACAATATCATGACTGACTTGGATTTCAAGGCAGCACTTCCCTTGCGATAGTAACTTCTAGTTATATTATATTAGTTAATTATTGTATCTAGCGCATGTGTGTAATTAATTATAGTGTATAATCAGCCTGCATTTAATTCAGTTTTTTAAAACTGCAATTGGCAGAAATAAACTATTTATTATTTATTATTATTATTATTATTACTCTCTCTCACATTATACTATTTCTCATTATATTATATACTTATATATTATTATATACTATTTCACATTATATTATATATATACACACTATACACTATTTTACATTATATTGTAAGTATAATGTAACAGTCAGTGTATATACAGCTAAATGAATTAACGTTGTCGACAAAGCTAAAAGGCCAAAGCTAAAACGTCAAAGCCAAGCGCGAAACGTACGATTTCCTTCAAACTTTTAGTTCTTGGCTGCAAATCTCCCCTGTATTTCAATTTTCAATGGAGAATGTCGACACAACTAAATTAAAACTTGTCACCATTATCGTACTTTTTGCGCTTGGCTTTGACCTTTTAGCTTTGACCTTTTAGCTTTGTCGAGGACAACGTTAATTCATTTAGCTGTATATCACTAAACTTTTAGACACTGGTAATTTCACTTCCACAGTTTTCCTCTAAACGCAGATGTACCTGGTAGTCCGAATTAGATTTGTTTTTGTATGACGGATACATCTTAACAAATCATTTAATCTAAATTCTAAACGTTTATAATAATTTTGAAATAATTATCTTTATTTGACAAGACGTTCGAATTCTGGCTGGTTTTTACCTGTCATCACAACGCCTGTTCATTAGTAAATTGTCATTTATCTCGTTTTCCCGGTCTCATCACGGCTGTCATAATTCGCGATATCGTTAACATGGTTCACATGATAACAAGCATCACATTTTGCGTTCAATACAAACATTTATGTGTTATATAGTTTTAGTGTTATATCAGTGTTATATAGTTTTTAACATTGAATACTACAGGTTTATATTGCCAGCCTGTTCGCACTCCAGACAAGAATCTGATCCGTGCAAGAGCCAAGAGGATTGTACAATCTATGGCTAATCACAAGGGGTGCATGGTAGAAATTACTGCGCTATATATTGGGCTGACGAGCCTGTTTCCTGCATTTTATATTGACTTCTTCTAGTAGCACATCGATATACAACTATAGTGATTCCATACTAGAAGTAAAGTGTTGCCACTGAAATATTGAGAAGTTTTTCATTTATTTCGATGAAAAATGTACTCTTTACTTTCTTATACATTAGTTCCGGCACATGAGTAGAGTGCCGTATGAATCAATGCCGCTCCAACGTGGCATAGTGCTGGTTCGGGCCTAATTAATTTCAATAATCATATCTTAACTTAACTCTCCCATCGTTTTTTAAATCCTTAATAGAGAGAGTTGCGGCAAAAGTTAACTCGCGAATCATCTATATAACGCTGGGAGAGTTAACAATTGATAAAAGTGGGCGTGGCTGAAACTTAACTCTCCAAAATGTTAATTCTCCGAAAATATAACTCTCCATTTAGTCACACCCAGTGAATATACTGCATCGTTATGCAACAGAGCTAATGGCGATGCTGGGAGTTACATCACGCCGCTAATAATGAGAATAATAATAATTTTCACGCAACTTGCAGGCTATACGTAAGATGGATGGCAGTAAGAGTGAAGACATTCACAATATTTAAGTGTGAGCTCGGTGAAAATTATGCGCTATATAAAAGCTAAAAATTACATTAGCACGACTTGTTCCAAATCAAAAGTGTAAAGAATAATCAGATCTAATATACAGTACTTAGCAACCAATAGATTCAATTGTGGTATCTAATATGAAATGTAATGTGAAATGTGTAGAAAAGTTAATTCCAGCAACAGTTATGACCTACCTCTCAGCTATACCTCTGACTTTCTTCGCTTCACTTTAAGATCCTACCTTTGAAAGCAAAGCAGAGTAATAACGCAGACGTTTGTATAAGGTGCAATTAACGACTAAGTTAAAACCACTTCAACCTGTCAACTATTATACAGGTGTTTAGTTTAAAAATGGCTGACCCCTCCGAATGTAACAATTAACCTATGTAACGGCCGGCTTTCACCGAATGTAACAGCCTTTTTAAAGTTTAGGATTAAATAGCATAGATGCAAATATAAATAAAAAAATATTATTAGTATTTGACCAACGAAAGTTTTAGAACAGACGAGAACATAAATAATTTTATTTACCCAAACCCTTATTCAAGTAATTATTAATGCCGGTTTTTGCAAAGCTTATTTTAATATATAGTGCAGCTGACGTCTCCATTTCAAATTATATTAGATATTCCATTAATGAAAAAATTCCAGAGATCTTTCATTATTGTTATCAATTTTGATTATCTGTATAATGCCCACACCCTTTTTATAAGATAATAAACCAGCACAGCTGTAACTTGCCGCGGGTAGATAAAAGTCTAGAAACTGGGACGTACTTCATGCAGAGTTTCAACCAGGGCTGAGAAAAAAGTTCTATCTCATGAACGTTTAGTCTGGGCTAAATCCGCGAGATGCAAAATATAAAAACACAGAAATACTACGCGTACATATAGAATGCGAGCTCTGTTACGTGACAGGGGTCCAATATATAACACATTTTCTATACATAATTTTGTTGCCTATAAAAATTGCGTAAATCGAGTGTTTCCCTGGAAAAACGAAGAATACCAAATTTATTGTCAATAAATTTATTGACTCAATATAATTGAGTCAAGTCTGCACGCAGACTAATGTTTTCTAAGCTGTTAACGTTGTTGTTTCATTGTTCAGAATAACCAATCAGAACGCTCAATTTTACAGAAGGTCCCCTCCCGCGATACTAATTGAAATGTCAGCGGTCAGCGAAGAAAGAACTATTGCGCGTTTTGTCGCGGTATATTCAAATACAACCTCGTTCCCAGGGCCTTATCTCCGCTAAAACAGTTGTATAACATAGTTCTCTGTACAAGGCTTGCATATAAGAATGCAGTTCAATATGAACACAAAACAGTTGACATTATACAGTTGATAAACTGAGTTAATCAGAATTCTGAATTTGTTTCTTGCATAAAAATGCAGTTCAATATGAACACAATAGCAGTTGATAAACTAAGTAAATCAGAATTTGTTTCTGATATGGACACCAGAGACACGGATGTGCATTCTTCTGCATGCTCAATATCTGTTATCTTGTTATCTACATTTTCTACATTTGCCATATTCAAGAATAAAGAAGACTATGTATTCTTCTAATGTCGACGCGAAGCAAATATTCTAGAATACCCGTCAATTTTTGAAACCGCATTTGAGGCAGAAATAGAAACCAGGTTGCTCTAAAATCTCTTTAAATATAATGTCGAAGGTTTATATTGTGTGTACTTGTTGATAGTTATCAAATTAAATGGGGTTTTAAAATAGAACGAAGCAATTGTATATGATGAACTTTCCGTAATTTGACCCTTTTACTCACTGTCAGTCAACAGATGCAAATAGCGAAAGTGGACGAGTATTCTAGAATTTAGCGGTCGACGCTGCAATTTTCCCTTTCGTAAACGGTCGTTACCACTCCGAAGCGTCGTTACCATCCCAGCTCTCATAGAATGTTGGGTAAGCGGAGTGAAATTCCTCGTGGTCCCAAGGTTCCCGCACACTTCATTTCGCGACCCCTCGTGTTCTTTCATAATATTTAATTAATATTCAAATTTAATATTCAAATTTAATTAATATTCAAAACCCGAAACAATCAATAGGCATATTTAACGTTTCGAGCGGCCCTTCGTCAGAGAGTGAAACGTAAAGTGAAATAATAACTGAGTGATTAAAACGTTAGACAACTTACACGCTATTTCGGCAGTACACCAACCTTTTTATACATTAGTTTGATTTGTATTTCTACAGCACAACACGTTTTATCACTTATTTAAAAGCATCTATGACTATGACTAGTAAGTGACTTTACGAACGTTCTATGGCAAATGCAGAAATGCTTGACAACATTTATGGTTATATATACAGTATATTACGGTGTCCATGCATATATGCAATTAATACGCATATAATAGTTTCAGTCGACAAACTATTTTGTCGGTCGACAAATCTTTTTTGTCAGTCCACAAATATATTTTGTACGTTGTTTAGTTTTGTGATTGATATTTCGAAATCCCGAATAACGTCGTTTGCCTTTTGGAAAGTATCTGTCGTTGTGACTATCGATCACAAAATCGAATTTACTGGTCCAGGATTGAGAGTTTGCCAGGTATAATTTCTTCTGCATGAACGCTCTGCTGTATACTAAATACTAAATATTTACATATTTTGAATTTCACGACGAACAAAGTGGTGCGCACCAGAACCATGTTGAGCCCGCCAACACCATTAACCCAGCGGTAACATGTTCGTCGTAAATATTACGAACCATTTCGCCAAACGCTCGGAACTCGGAAAACAAAATTTGGTGTTGCTTCATCAAAGACATGTTTGTTTCACGAGTGGTTTGGTTTCAAAGACGAGTTTGTTTCGAGAAGATGGATTGTATTCTCGAAACAAACCCGTCTTTAAACAAACCCGAAACAATCAAGCGGCAGATTTGGAGCAAGCAGTCGTCTGCGGCGCAGGCTAATTTGGAGCCGAAGTCTTTGAAATAGTGTGGAAGTTGTCTAACGTTTCGAGCGAAGGCCCTTCCTTAGAGAGTGAAAACGTAAACTGTGAAATAATAACTGAGTGTTTATTAATTTACGTTTCACTTTCTGATGAAGGTCCTTCGCTCGAAACGTTAGACTACTTACACGCTATTTCTACACAACCTACGCAGCACAACACGTTTTATCACTTATTTAAAAGCATCTATGACTAGTAAGTGACTTTATGAGTGTTCTATGGCAAATGCAGAAATGCTTAACTATATGGACCACCGTAATATACTGTATAAATATATATGCAATGCGCATATATAGTTTCAGTCGGCAAATATATTTTGAAACCTCGCAGCATACGTTGTTGCGATTGATATAACGTCGTTTGCCTTTTGGAAAGTATCTACATTTATTTTTTTGCGGTCCGGTATCCATCTGATTCGCGCGCTCTGATTTGCTAGCGAGCGGTCCGGTATCCTACGATACGGACCCCGATACCGAACCGCTGCGGGTTTAAAAACAAAAACAAAATAATTTTTTTAATATTTCGTATACTCGTCGCTCTTTACTACCTATTGAGACAATAGACGCCAGTAAAAACAAAATAAGCGAAAGCGAATTTTATTTTCCCAAAGTTGAAGATTTTATATACAAAAAAGAAAAAGTGCAGCGAAGTGGCAACATTGTGCAAGATAACTTGGACGAAATTCAAAATTTTATTTAAGAACAACTGCCTGAAAATACAGTTAAGTGTACCTACGAGAGTACGAGATGAATGTGTGGAACCGCTTCTGTGCTACAGTGAACGAACATGAGAAATGTTCTCTTGTGTCGATTTTTCATGACCAACGGCAGTGTCGGAAAGGCTCCTCTTTCCAAATATGGGCAGCGGAAGTGACCGCTAGCGTTTTAGCTTCCAGCTGTGGTTTGACACGGCGGCAGATTTTCTTGTCTTACAATTATTTATAACAAAAAAAATAATAAATATGTTATTTACCGTTTTGGTCGGTCCGTATAGAAAAATATTTGCCCTCGGTCTCAAATGCCATTTTTGAGACCTCGGGCAAATATTTTTCTATACGGACCTCCCAGCCATTTTGACTATATCGATGATAAAATCAAATTTACTGGTCTAGGATTGAGAGTTTGTCATGTATTCTTCTGCATGAACGCTCTTCTCAACGTGCGCGTATAAAGATACTAAATATTTAGATTTACGAGCGTTTTGCGACTGTTTTACGACGAACATGTCACCGCTGGGTTAGTGGTGTTGGCGGGCTCAACATGGTTCTGGCGACTACTATCTAGTGCGCACCAAACAAAGTATGCGGGAACCTTCGGACCACGAGGAATTTCACTCCGCTTACCCAACATGCTATGAGGGCTGGGATGTAACGACGCTTCAGGATGGTAACGACCGTTTACGAAAGGGAAAATTGCGTCGACGCTTCGTTTGTATTGTTTTTAGCGAGCACAATGACTTCGCTTGGTTTGATTTTAACGAGCACAATTGCTCGTTTCGTTTTTGACAAGCACAATGGCTCGTTTCGTTTTTGACAAGCACAATGGGTTGATTTCATTTAATATACGTGATAGGCTGGCACACGTAGATATAATCGTCTGATCAGAATGCTGATCAGCGCGAACACAATGGCTCCTGTGAGAATGGACAAACTCACACCAGTATGCACCTAAAAATAAAATAAAATAAAACACAATGAAAATTGAAGTTCGCACTACTATCTTACCTTGACAAGAGAATCTTTCCTCGTTGAAACTGAGGTAGCAGAGTTGGCAAAACAACATTCGATGGAATGCCATGGCCGTTGTGACGTTCGCAAGTTCATTCGGATGATTCGGATTGCTGCAGTAAACCCTCTGGAGTATGTCATTTTGTTGGATGATTCCTACGTCATAAAACCAAACAGACATCCAATTTTTTTCACAAATCGAGATTCAGGTCGACTATACATAGCTCGGCAAAGGGACTGGCACGAATTGCATAGGAACCTTTAAAACTTTTAATATGTAGTAATTTTACAGTTGGTGTGATATCCGTACGGAAATTACCGACTTAATTCAATGTAAAAAAAAAAATGTAAAAACCCAAGCGTCGAGAATAGTGTGCTGCCTCCCTACGGTCGGCAAACTTGTGACCTAATTAGTACGGTTGAATTTCTCATTTCACAACAAAGTCAACTCTCGCATATTAATCAGAGAGAGGGAGAGGGAGATGGAGAGGGAGAGGGAGGGAGAGAGGGAGAGAGAGAGAGAGCTACAACAAAGTCAATTCTCGCATCATCTTAACTCTTTCCTGACAGGCTGAAAAACATCCAAAATTGAACCACCTCTTTGTTCTATTGATATCTCTTGAAATAACCATAACTGTTGCGAAAGCTATGCATTTTCTGACAGCCCAATAAACCGGCTTTTACTTGTGCTTTTAAATTTCCGAACAAGACACATTATGTTAATATACACATTATGTTAATAAGCATTAATATTTAATTATCATAAATGTGGTTGAAAAACAATCATTTTTCTAGAAAAGGCCATATTTGCACGCCCGCGTAGCATCTTGAAAATTCAAAATGGCACCAATCGCAAAGTTGTTCATGAAATCAAATCAAATTTGGCGTGTGAGTGTATCTCATGTCCCTGCAGGCGCTTGTCGAATTTCAATTTTTAATCTTGCGTTACCATCTGCCGTGTTTTTAGATTGACGACTTCATGCGTCTTCTATGACTCATTTTGACTGGGCCAGACAGGAAAGAGTTAAAGTGCCTATGAAATTATGAAATATATAATGTATTTCCTTCAAAAATAGGTTTGGAATAACGAAGATGTCTGTTTAAATTTTTTCTTTAACATTCACTGTTGTCTAGTTATAAGCATTTGAAATTTTAGCGTGATGACGTCACAAGGTGGACCCGCCATACCTGAGAAATATTAAAGTATTGATATTTCATAAAGTATGACTTGCACAAAGACGAAACATGGCAGCAATGTTGACCAAAATGCTCGACTTATCGCTGATGTTTGTATAGTTACCATGGATACTAGGTTCCAAGACCCTTTTATTTATTTCATTAATTTTCTTGTTTTCTGGAATTTGACATGACGTCCATGTACACCAATTGAATCTAAGGATTTCTCTGATCTCTTAATACTAGGGAACATCTCATCGCTTTATCTAATCTTCGTAAAAACAAAGATATTGTGATATGTAAACCTGATAAAGGTACTGGCGTGGTTCTTCTAAACAAAACTGATTATGAGCGGAAAATGCTGGAAATACTTAGTGACAATACTAAGTTCTGTAAACTGGGTCATTTACCAAACAATGATAAAACTATCTCCATTGAACGGAATCTTCAATCACTTTTGCTGCGATTGAAGAAATACGACTTCATGCGTCTTCTATGTCCGTCGCACTTGTTCTGAACGCCGCACAAGTCCGTCGCACTTGTTCTGAACGACCTAGAATGTATGGTTACCTAAAAATCATAAAAATGAGATTCCGATACGTCCTATTCTCTCAATGATTAAATCGGCACAACATAATTTGGCCAAAGAACTTTCCTCACTATTAAAACCAGTCTTTGATAAGTATTCGTCACGCGTTTTAAAAGACTCATTTACTTTTGCCAAGAATTTGAAGGAATTAAATTTTAACATCCATAATTCAACAATGTGCTCGTTTGATATTAAAGTAAATGGTTTGAACCTAGGAGTATCATTATATGTGAGTTGATCGTCCAGGTTGTTGTAGTCTTGAGAAAGACTTTTGTTAGTCACAAACAACAGTCTTTCTCAAGACTACAACAAATAACCTGGACGATCAACTTCACACATATAATTGTTTGATATTCACACATATAATCGTTGGAATGTTCGTAAAGAGTTAACGAACATTCCATTGTACGAAACTATTAAGATTTGTATTTTTTTTTCCGAAAGATGCCTTTTTTGACCTAATGATAGTAGCTACTAAAGGTGTTGAGTTCAGCTTTGCAAATACAATGTATAAGCAGGTTGATGACGTAGCAATGGGATCTCCATTAGGTCCAGTATTAGCCAATATCTTTGTGGTATATTATGAGTAGAAACTGTTTGAACCTAACTCTGCAATCACTAGATGGTATAAACGTTATGTTGATGATACTTTTGCTCTCTTTCAAGATGATAAAACTGCTTCTTCCTTCTTAGACTCATTAAACTCTCTTCACCTGCTCTGAAATTCACTTGTGAGTTTGAAAGTGACAATCAACTTTCGTTTTTGGATGTTTTGGTCCATAAAGAGCATGGATGTTTTCTGATTAGTGTGTACCGAAAATCTGCTTTCACTGGACTTTATACTCGTTTTGATTCTTTTAGCTCTAGACAACAGAAGGTGGCATTGGTTAAATGCCATATTAATCGTACTCGAAAGATATCCTCTGATAAATTTCTAGAAGGTGACCTTACTGATCTGAAATCTATTTTCTTGTCAAATGGTTATCCTGGACGATTATTAGATAAGATATTTAATCAACCAACGGTGACTTTCACGGTCACTGAACGTATTGTATTTTTTGTATAATGAAGCAGTCATCCAATAACAACGTTCGGATTTAATTAGTGTAGTCCTTCATCGTCACGTGTTGTGAGTCCTTCGCCGTCATGTGTCCACAGAATTTCCTTTCTCCAACCAATAACACTTTCTCCAATACAGTAACATGACCATTGCGTCTAGCCTCCTCCGCAGGCAACTCTGTGGCTTCTTTTTCCCGAGTCAAATAGCTTCCAACGCTGTTTTGGCCATTTTTGGCCGAGAAATGCGCCAGGGGAGCCTGCGAAGGAGGCTACATGCGTCATCTTGCAAGATAATAGCTTCCAAAGTCAAACCATCCCCTCTACTAACTATGGTTATTCGTAACAAAACAAAACCATCACGTCAACCCAAGAGACATGCCATTCCGATTCATTTATTACTTGTGACTCATCTATCGGCAAGCACCTATTATCCAACAAACAATGCGCCGAATCCTGTTGTTAGAATCTTTCAAAATGCAGCTCTTCCTTTCAATTAATAACAATCAGGTGTGTACGCCACTTCACGAACCGGCAAAGCACACTACAAATTTGGAGGGTCGCAGTCCTCAGGGAATCTCTTGAGCCGTGCATACCTTACACCACCCCTCTAGTGAGCTGCCACGGGCCTGGCAGTCCTTCGAGATGCCAAGGCCTGGCCTTCCCATGTAGGTCCTTTGTGGTCGAGAAAACCCTCACGCCCCGGGGACTACAAGTCACACTTCGTCGCCCTGCCGCACCATGCAGCTATTGGCTGCTAAGGGAAAATCATCCGAAGCAGACACAATAGACTGCTATCACCTGCCCAGGGAACCATGTCCCATTAGATGCAATAGCCAGCGCTAAATCTACAGAGGGAATACCCGTGTCCCCCGGCATATGCAATAACCTGCGGGCAGCATGCTAGGGGAGGCTTGTCGCCCTGCAGCTGCATCTAGCTGCCAAGGGAAAGTTCCCCAGGGAACCGCGTCCCTCGCTGATGCGATAGCTTTCAATCTAGTGAGGGAAACCCCATGAGCGTGAGAGGGGAACCTTGTCGCCCTGCAGCTGCATCCTGCTATTGGCTTCCCAAGGAAAGTTCCCATGCAGTATCCAGCGCCCAGGGAACCGCGTCCCTCGCTGATGCGAAAGCGCTAGCCTTCAATCTACTGAGGGAAACCTCGTGTCCCCCAGCAGATGAAATAATCTGCCAACAGCATGCGAATGGAACCTTGTCATCGTGCAGCCCCATCCGGAAAACATAAAAACTGGTAGCGATAATCTGCCATTGCGTAAATAAGTGAATGGCAGAAGGAAATGTAACACCTCGCCGATGTAATTACTTAGACAATGATACAGTAGTCAGACAGCTGTGACCCCACTAACCCCAAAGTAACCATGAGGGCGGGGGGGAGGGAGAACTTGAGCACACGAGTCGATGAGTTATACTGAGTATAACTATGATGAGTTATACGAGTCGATGAGCTAGCTAGGTGTGGCACCATATTACGTCAAACACACAAATAAAACTGTGTCATCATGATGTCATTTCAAGCTGCTTCAAATACGCCGAGTTAAACATCTTTTCGACAAAACCACGCTGGAGCTTTTAATCTCGTCACTCGTTCTGAGTAAACTGCTCTATTGCAGGTGTGGTCCTCAACAAGTAAATCGAACGTTGACAAATTACAACACATCCAAAACTTTGCTGCCCGGATAATTACTGGAGAACCTAAATTTAGTCATATTACACCTATATTACAGAGGTTATCAACTGGATTCCCATTCCTGATATAATTTATTTAAGAGAAGCTGTAATGACCTATAAGTGCATCAATAGCTTAGTACCAGAATACTTATCTTCAAAACTCGAATATTGTAAGATTAAGAACAAGGCTTATAATACAAGAAACAAAGATGAATTGAGACCGCCTAAATGTCGTATTAAAAACACCGAACGCTCTTTTATTTTTAGGGCGTGTAAGCTCTGGAATACTCTAGAGGAACAGGTGAAACAATTGAAAACATTATCTCAATTTAAAAACGCAGTGAAGAAACGTCTTCATCAAAAGTTTTTAAACGTTTTAACATTGAATGGAAATGTTAATAAAAATCTTTTATGTCTGAAGAAGTCTAAAGTTTATTTCTCTTCACATAAAAAGACATGATATCTAAAACCTTTTCATATATATATATATATATATATATATATATATATATATATATATATATATATATATATATATATATATATATATATATATATATATATATATATATATATATATATATATATATATATATATATATATATATATATATATATACGTGTAGGTTTGGTCTACGAAATATATATATATATATATATATATATATATATATATATATATATATATATATATATATATATATATATATATGTATATATATATATATATATATATATATATATATATACTCATTAATAATTAAGAGTATATAGACTCATTAATAATTCGTGAAGAAAAGACAAAGGAAATCAGTGGCATGACGGCTGCTTCCGATCAACATAGCGACGATACTAAAATAGTTGGTAAACTTGGTTATTTGAATCCGTTCAAAATACTCGCAGCAGTGTTTTATTGGGTCTAAAACTCTCGGCTATCGCCTATAAGCTCTCTTTATGATTAATGTTTTTATGTTTTTTACAAACTAGCTAAATAGCAGAAAGATGGTGATTTCTCAACTCATAAGATGTCTCATTGTACTTTTTGGAGTTTTGCGTAATGTGATGGGACAACAGTGTGAGTAACTGTATACTATCTTTACAATAATTCACGCAGGTGTAGTAAAGTTTATGCATATGGTATATTTGTGCCCCTACATAGAGTTAATTTTACGTCGAGTAAGTGGACGTACACAAACATAAGACGTAATAAGTACGGACAAGTCACGCGTGTATATCTGTCCTCCAATTTAGCACCGCGCAACAAGGAAAAAGAGACGACATAATGACAAAGAACAATTTATTGTACAACTTGCAGTAAACAATATGGTGAACTTGAAGAGAGTCAAAACTGTGAGGCGACGCTCCAATATGCGCGTGCGTTGATAATTACCGCAGGCCAGTTTGCCTGCTGGCGCAACTTCTTTAAACTAACCATGAGGTACTGTGTATATATATATACCAACATAACAACGTGGAATCTAAATGTTAATCTATAATTTTAACAAATTTAGAAGATAGTTGGCTGGTCACATCCTCAATGAATAACGTAATGAAAATATATACACAGCCTGTATAGTATTTGAGATTACGTCGGAGTTGCGATAACTTGAGGTTGTGTCACTGGTTAAAGGCTATCTTCTAAAGCCGCGGGTTCCTCGCACATGGCGTTGTAACGGCGTATACGCTTGCGTGGGGCAGGCTGAAGCTGTTCCTGAAGCTGTTGGTGAACAAATACATTGCCCTGAGCGAATACATTGCCCTGACGAGCGAATACATTTCCCCGACGAGCGAATACATTTCCCCGACGAGCGAATACATTGCCCTTACTAGCAAAGACATTGCCTTTACGAACAAAGACATTGTCTTGACGAACAAATACATTGCCCTGACGGCCTGACGAGCAAATACATATTGCCCGGACGAACAAATACATTGCCTTGACGAACAAATACATTGCCCTGACGAGCAATTACCCTATAGTTACCAGGACGAGAGGTACTATAACCCTAACCCACAAATGACCGTAATCCTAATCCTAAACCGTAAGTCCTAAACCCCTAAACTTAAACCCCAACTGAGGGAAATTATTGGTTATCATTTCCTGAGAAGAATTAAGATCCTTCATACGAAACAAACGGGTACAGCGATGGAGGAAAAAAACCTCAGGATAACCATTACATTGTAAAAAAGGCGTGAAAAGATGATAGCCCGGATGAGTATATTTTAAAATATCGATCAACAAGACCACGTTTAAATAAAACTTTCAAAATTGGTGAATAAACCAGTAAAAGTTGGTGTACGATAAATTGAGGTGAGAAAAACAATCAAAGCGACCAATCAAGATGTTTAGAAAAGGAATTGTCTCCAAACATTCGTGATTACTTTGTACCGATAGTGCCCTTAAACAAAATACCTCGGCACCATCGGGAACATTTTCTTGCGACCATTCCCGCTGCTACACATGCCCTTTTCTCGAACTGAACGTGAGTCGATGGCATCACAAAAATGTGGTCCTGATCTTGTGTGAGTGGGAACATTTTTATTTCTTAGTAGTTTAGAATTACGTCACACCACAGTTATTACTGCCCATAAATCCGACCACATTGTCCTTTATACTTTTTCGTGAGCGTCCACTGACATCACTGATTTATTGCATTTCTTGAGATACATGCCCTAAAATATACATCGGTGAAACTGGTCTTTCAGACAGCTTTGTTGAAAATGCATCTTCATTCCGTGAGGAACAATGATGTTGACAAACATGTAGCCCGCCATTTCAAAAGCTCCTAGCATTTTGTTTCAGATATGAAAGTCTGTGCCATCCTTCCTTGCATCTCCAAAATAACCGCAAATGGCAAGAAACTCGTCTCATCTTTGACACCACACATCCCCATGGCCTTAACGGACGTTTTTCTTTTATTTCATTTCCTTTATTTTTTTGGGTTTTTTTAATGTTCAAGGAACTTTATTATTAGCTTATGCACTTTCATTCCTTTTCATGTTTTTATTTTCTCATGGATAAGTGTTAAGTAAAAATCTAGTGTTATTGAAAACCCTAAACGTTTGGCTGCTGAAATAGTGTGTAGGAGGTCTAATGTTTCGAGTAAAGTCTCTTCATCTGATAATAAACTAATGTAAAGTAAAAGAGCAGCTTATGTTTACGAAGAAGTTGATTTAATTAATATCTCAGTATATTCACAAGGGTGACGACTTTAAACTTGACAAACCAGTTACATGAGGGTACTTAATGGTTCCAAGATTTGAAAATGAGACGCCTTTCTTTTTTTTCATTAACACCTAAATTTTACTTGGATTAGATTGATAACGAATTAGAATGTCGATAAGTACGTACCATGCATATATTAAATTTACTTTATTAGATTTATTTTTCCTTATTTAGCATATTTCAATCTAACTACGCCAGTGAATCGCACTATCCACGTTTCTTTGGGATCAAATTTCACAATTGTCACGAAATATGTGTGCCAAGGCTGTGACCTCGATCTATATTGGAGCTTTACCAGTGGATCTACGGCAAAATATTTAGTATCTATCATGGGTCAAGATTCTAGTGATTCTGGAATTGGAGAAAGAATCTCCATTATTGACGGCGGCTCGCTATTCGTGCAGAATGCAACATTTGACGACGATGGAATTTATCTATGTCTTATTTCTATGCCTCATTGGGAGCATTCAAGTATATCAAGAACAACCGTTATCATTAAAAAAGGTACAGGTCTTTTCTATTCTTTGTAACGATGCATACTATTATTAAGTCGATTAACCCTATCTAGACTTCCCGCGCTAAATTTAAATCCAGATATCTCAATAATGGTTACAGCTATGACTCTAATATTTCGCAACTTTTCCTAGAAATACATTGTCAATATGGGAAGAAAAAATGGTGAAAAAATATTGGGTAAAAAGGTACAGAGTATTCCGGAACACCTACTAACAATGAAAGAAGTAAATATACTTGACGTCAACAATGAATTTCGACAAAACATTTTCATTATATTAGAAACAATAAAAATAATAACATATCGATTAAGATAAATCTATTTATTGATATAATAACTTATCTAGCAAGAAATAATCCTGAAAAAACTGCTTCAAATCCGACTTTGACGAACAATGACGTCATAATGACATAATAATTTGTTAATGAAAAAAAATGTAACGTATATTCAGTGTTACCATACCATCAACCTGTGAAAATGTCATCTAATAGTTTTGGAGATATTGCCCGCGGGCAGATCCCCCCCCCCCCCCAACGAAGACCAAAAAAGCCCAGTGTATATAGGGTAAGAATCTACCTATATCAAAGTAAAGCAGATTTCCTAATTGGAAATTCATTAAATACTCATTGTAAAATACCATAAACCTTTGTATAAGAAACTTCTTCAAGATTTTAACAGATAACTATAAAAGATAAAACAAAACCATCTGATCGTTGGTAAAACGCTCTAATCATTCAGTTATGTTCGAATATAATCTCTTCAAATGTTGAGAGTCTACGAGCGTTCTTTGTGGTTTAGGGTTAAGGCAACAAAGACTAATATCTAAGACTAGTTATAGCGTTGCACCGGCTATCAGGAAGTTCTTAAATTGAAGTTCTTACTTTTTTTAAATTGTAGTGAAAGTAACCTGTAGATAATGATTTCCAAGTTACAAGATTACTTATCTTACAAAATAATAATAATTTCGCGCTTAAAGTGTTACGAACTTTATGAAGCGTTTTCACTGGACGTACTGGACTGGCGATCATGTTGGTGCATCTGAACAAGAGAGAGAGCAAGGGTGGCACATGCAGTAAGCGTGTTGACATTCACCGCTGAGGTTTAATGAAGTTATAAGCCCTGTTGGACGGGGTTAGTATATTTAGATAGGTGACCATTTGGGTATATCCGTGTTGACTTCCGAGCATCAGACTCATGTGAGAAGAGTTGATTCTCTCCTGTGCTTCGAGGATTTTTGTGCGCGTTCTTCGGTTTCCTCCTCTTTAAAATCAATACTTCTTAGATCTTAGCTGTACTTCGTGGACAGACATGGTCATAGGGGAGCTACATGTAACTAATGTTCATTTTATATTCCTTTGACTCGGTCACGTTTGGTCTGCGTCATAATTTCTAAATATTGATACTTTATCAATATCATTTCAAAGACATAACGAGGCCTGACCACAGGGCGGGTTCGCCTAGTAATTGTTGACGAGGGGCTAACAAAGTCTAACAAAGTAGGAACATTTAAAAATCTTTAATTAATTTAGTGATCTAACAATTAATTTAGTGACGAGATACCGACGTTTCGAACGGAGCCCTTCATCAGAGTAAGACGAGATGGAAAAAAATAATTTAAGAAATAGAAAACATTTTCCGTGTTTACATACAGTTATATAAACACGAGTGGAAGTTTGCGAGAACGAGAAAGAGAAAAAATAAAAATGTTTTCTATTTCTTTTATAAAATAACCCGTAGAAACAAATAAAATGTACAAATATCTTTGTTATCAACACGTAAATTCTCGTTACGCGTATGATGGCGCCGTGATGTCTAATTGATGGCGTATGATGGCTAATTGATGGCGTATGATGGCTAATTGATGGCTAATTGATGGCTAATTGATGGCGTATCACGATGGCGTAATCCATCCATGTTATATTTAACAATTAGACAACGAGCCCGCGTTTTCTATGAGCAGATAGTCAACGAGGCGGAGCCGAGTTGACTATCGCTCATAGAAAACAAGGGCGAGTTGTCTAATTGTTTTAGTATAAATTTACAACTTTCTAACCCAAGAAATAACTTTTATTTCGCATTTTTCATGGGAAAAAAGGAAATATTCTTTCGAAATCAGGCGACTTTTCCCCAGAGGTTTATATCAGCGGATAGTAACTCCTGCGATAGCCAATCAAAATTGAGGATTTGTGATATAAACTTGTCAATTTATACTAAAGCCTGATATCAACACGGTAACTGACCAATCACAGCGTGCGTAAAACACGACTTATTTTATATATATATATATATATTATATATATATATATATATATATATATATATACTAGAAATACATTCCGCAATAACCCCTTGCCCGCCTTTTCTACCCGCCCCCCTAGAGTTTCCTTTCCCCAGCCATGGTCCCCAGGGCGTACAGACCGCGCACGTCGTGTATTAATTTATTTTATCGTTGTGACTATATAATAATAATAATAATAATAATAATAATAATAATAATAATAATAATAATAATAATGGTTTTATTCAATAAGATCCACAAAGTGGCTCTTCGCCTATTGAAGATTATCTACATATATAATAAAAATAATGAACAATTAAACTGAACATAAATACGGAATACAGATATACATGTAAAATTATAAAATGGTATGATTATATAAGATTATAGCAATGCAAATCATGTTACACGCATTTTAAGTACAGTTTTAACCTCAGTACAAAATTGATTATAATTTAATAAAGTTTTGATATTGTCTGGTAAAGTATTAAACAGTTCGGAGGAGATGTCTTGAAAAGTTCCCTTTTCCATAGGTCTAACCAAAGTTTAAGGTAGTTTTATAAGTGGATTTAAGTAAGTTGAAATCTCTTCGCTCACGCATCGGCAGCCAACCAAGCTTCAGCAATGTCTCACAGAATTCACATACTTTCCGGTGACAAAGCTAGCTGCTGAAAACTGGATCTTTTGTAACCTTGTTATAAGGTAATCAGGTAGAGGGTTAAAGACCAGATCGCCATAGTCCATCTTTGACAAGATAAGTTGTTCGGCCAAGTACTGTTTTTGCAAGTAAAAAGGAGTAAAATTCTTTATTTTTCTGAGAATAACCAGAGTGCTATAACAAGCAGAAGACAGTGATCTTATATGATCATTCCAAGTGATATTTTCTGTGATATTTAAGCCAAGCAATTTTGTGGCAGATGTACGCTCTAACAATTTACCATTCACTCCAAGGCTCATGGTCTGATGTAAAGATAATGAATGACTATTTGCCAGCTGTTGAATAGAAAAGATCATACATTTGGTTTTGGTTGAATTGAGAGCTAAATTAGAATCACTAGACCAATCCATTAGTTGTGTTAAGGTGGTGTTCATCTCTTCTTCGCATTGCTGTAGATCAACATACTTACAGTGTTTATAGAACGTAGTATCATCGGCATATTGAAAACAGGTTACTTGATGATGACCAGCAGCCGGTAATTTAGTTTTTTATGACCAGCACTGCTGGAGCCGGTACTTTAGTTTTGAAAACTATATGACCGGCAGTCATATTTCCGCCCGCAATCCTAAAATATTTGTGTCCAGCTGACTCGTTCGACAAATCTCTCCGACGACCTCCAAAATATCTCCGACGAACCTCTGCGGAGGAGAGAGAATCGTAACAATAATTCTAAAATAAACACTAATCATAACCCCAATCCTAACCCTAACCCTAACCAAACCCGAACCCTAACCGTTAAAAATCAAGACAAAAAATAAAAGAAAAAAATTAAAAGGAAATTCACAAAAAGGATGTCCGATTACACTGGAAACTAACCATTACACTAGGACAGCACGCTCGCGACAGAAAGCAAAATAAAAATGCAGTCGTTCGCTGATTATAACCATGTAGATCGCCCTACTTATATTTTGAACGTAATTATCTCGGACAATATTTACTCAATTTCAATTCTGTAAACAGTTTTGGAATTACCGAGTCTAAATACATAACATACGTGTCTATTATATTACGAGAACGTGCATACCCTTCAAAATATTGTCCGATTCAAACGGATCACCCAAAACTTTTTACGTCCTTATAAGGAGTTGCAGGTCCTACCATGTACGGCTTATATATATATATATATAATTATATATATATATATATACAAACTATTCGTGAGAAATGTATTCCTGCCCCGGGGACGATGTTAGATTATAGAGTTACAGCCGCGTCTTTGGGACTATGACTATTTTTTAGTATAACCATAAGCTTCTGTTCCACTTCTCTTAATGACTTTAGGTAGCTTTTGCGCAATTGACTAATACTACATCAATTCTTGCTGACCATCTAGTCTGACTGGTTGAGTGAGGTGAGCCGCCAATGATTCCATGTTAAGATATCTCATTGTAGTTTGAGCTAAAAAGCTGTGACATGGACTATACTTACATGGACTAAGGAGTTGATTTTTGAGATGATACTATGAACGCCTTTGTACTTGCCGGACATATTTGCTCCGTTGTCATATCCCTATCCTCGGCAGTTCTGAATGGAAATTCCGCGGTCCTTAAGGAATAGCCGTTTAAGCGGTTGCTATTAATAGCTCAAAATGCGGACAAACAAACCAAATTTGACTCACAAACGATTGCAAATGAGTTATTTTCTGAATTTATGTGCTGAAGATGATACAGCTAGGTTGTTTGTTACTGTTGAAGTGATGCAGATGCTATTAACTTGTATGAATAAACCCAGTCTGGGAAACAACACGTGACAGGAAATCTGGGTCGGGTCCAAGATAACCAGCTAGCCCCCCCCCCCCCCGAATAGAGCATTCATACATAATTACATAATTATAGTAAGAACTATAGCGACAGCAACAGAAGCGAATTAAGTTTAAGTTTCCTTACCAACACTCTTAACCGAGTGACTTCTACAGGATAGTGTGCCCGGCTCTTTATATCAGGATTCATCTGATACGTCATTCTGTTTATGAATAGAGCTATGAGCCATAATGAATACACTTTCTTACTTCACTGCGTACCGTAGGAAAGTCCTTATTACTTATAGTTAGATTAAATTTTTAAACCTAATTTTAGCTATGTATTATAGGATATTTCGAGTAATTATTAAGTATTTGTAATTAGTTAGATTTCAGTTGGTGAAGAGCCATTTGTGGATATACTCTGAATAAAAATGAGTTAAAGGGAAATGGCAATATAAAAGAACATTTAAAATAATATATGAAGACCTTTTAAAATTTCCCCGTAACTTCCTTAATTTTTGAAATATCTGTGAACAAAAATATCTGCAATCCGCCATCTTGTTTTTATAATTAGATCTAATTAAGTGACGTCAAAACCAGGGTAAACATTCTAAAAGTTGTAAATAATTGCCCAAATATCAGTGGAATGCGTTCAAATAGATTGCTAGTTCACTTAAAAGTATACAACACCCAAAACAACTACGATTTAGCATCTATAATGACTCGATAATTGCTGATATAAAAAACATTTCTACCCTGGTTGTGACGTCACGCATATCCAAGGATGGTTATGCATATCCAAGATGGCGGAATGTTCAATGTTCTTTGTTAAAAAGAAGTGAAATATTTACAGAACCAAGAACGATATGGAAAATCTGTAAAAGGTCTTGATATATCATTTTAAAAGTTCTTTCAAATAAGATAAACTTAATTTGTATTGCCATTTCCCTTTAAGAAGGTTTATCACAGTCACGTAAGATGGTTATCAAAGATAACACTGCGAGCATTCTGGTATGCAAGACCTGTTCAATTGCCTTATTGTTCTATATGACCGTAAGAGGATGGTCAGAAATGAGCCTTGACTTTTGGGAGAAGATCAGCATAGATTTGGTATTTGATGAGTTAACTATTATTAAATTGTTTTCTAACCCGGTTGACCTGGCTGGAGCTTGGAATATGGTGGTCGGTTGGGGAGGAACGACATTCGCAATGTCGACACTTTAAAGGTTATGTAGCGAGTGGACCTTCTACTCAATATTTATTCTGTGCAAATACTCTGAGTAGTCGCATGTGTGGACTGCGTACCTATTTTTAACATTATTTCATAAATTAACTTCAGAAGTTCTGTGGGCGTATATGTACGCGCCGGAGAGAGTTAGGGACGTGACTGTTCCGCTGCTAACGGCACATAGACTCCGCGAAAAAATATAAAATAAAATTGTTTTTTCTTCGTTATATATAGTAACAACAGTGCCACCCACAACATCCGGAACAAGGGAGAATGTTGGGAAGTATAATAACACTGGTAAGAATGAAATTTTACTAGAAGTAGATTTAGTTCATAGGTATATACGGTTTCTCGATATTCACCTCGTTCCAGAGATATTCAGGTTTTTGAAACATGCAAATTAGATATCTATGACATCATGACCTCATATAGATGAAATAAAATTCACAAAATTATGCATATTTCTGTAAATAACAGATAGAGAATGTTGAAACTTAATTTTCAAATGCATGCCAATGAAGGAAGTACACACCACTGTGCTCAGTATGTTTTCATGGAGACCACTAGTGTCAGACGCCTTCCATTTTTAAAACAAGATTTGTTTATTTCTCCTCTATCACTGAAACAATGTTAATTACTGCAGTGCATACATTTGAAGATTCGTACATACGTAGATATATTATATAATGCAAGACTCCTGTTTCCCAGTGGTTGCCTTGGCAACAATATTACTGACACTTTCAACACTTGCTATATGTTATTTGAAGAAATATGAAGTCATTTTGTGAATTTTATTTAGTCTATGTGAGGCTATGACGTCATAGATATCTAATTTGCATTGAGAAATCCCGAAAGCCATTCTGTCTCATCTTGAAAATACTTTCAGATAAAATCAAAATTGGATAGACGATTTTTTCATCGGAGAACCACTTCAACCTTTTTTGTATTTTTGAAAAGTGCTACTAATCTACTCCGTCAATTGTCTCTTTATCACATTATTATTTTGATAGACAGAAAAATAGTCCTAGAAATAACCTTCAGAGCTTCTGTGCGTTTTGTGGACGGGGCTGGTGGAGATTGGGGCCGGGCCTGTGCTAAATACCGTAGGTCACATAGACTTCTTGAAAAGATAAAGTAATATTTTTCTACACTATAGTTACAACAGAGTCATCATATAATAAAAGATCCGGAACAACTGAAATGAAATGGAAGTATAATCACACAGGTAAGTATGTAATTTGGTCAGCAGTATAGATTGCCGTAGCATAGTTTATTGACAACTGTAATAAATTATGCTGTGATTGCATAATTAAATAACAACTGCAGGTCAAAATATTAAGTTCCATGATCATCAAAGACAGACATACGGATATCAATTAGTTTAATATCATGCAATGATGTGTAATTATGACATTAATCATGCTAAGGCTGATTTTGAAACATTAATTAGCCGTGTTATACAGATTAAGAAGTAATGTACCATACACGAGAAGGCGTTTATCATCTGATTTCAAAACACCGAGAATTGTCAATTGTGTTGAAAAACGAGGCGATAGGCGAATTTTTAAACCAACTTTTTGAAGGTATTTTGAAATCGAGGTATTTTCAAATCAGATAATAAACACCTCTCGATATAGCTTCTGAAACGAACCAGTATTTTAAGAGAAATTTGAGGGAAAAGTTGGCTTAATTTATGGACGTTTATTACCACATTTACAAATAACGTCTCGGTTATGATTTTCCTTTGTGTTCTCCTCATGAATTATTAATGAGTTTGAGAAGCAATGGTCGTAAACTCAAAACATCTTTCTAAAAACAAATTTCTCATATCGCGGAGCTACGTCGTGGTATTATCTACGGCTTAAATTTGTTTTAAAACTGAGAAGTTCCTCAACAATTTTAGTGATGTAATAATTTAAATAACCTGCTTATCACTCTTTTATCTTATTTCTAGTTAGAAAATTTAGTATAGTTATATATTTGTTAGTTATTGTTATTAGATTCAATATTTTGTATTTATATGGTATTTTTTAAACATACCCCTTTGAAAACCAAATAAAAACTGATAGCAACTGATAGCAACTGATAGCAACTGATAGCAACTGCTAGCAACTTATAGTAACTGATAGTAACTTATAGCAACTGATAGCAACTGATAGCAACTGATAGTAACTGATAGTAACTTATAGCAACTGATAGCAACTGATAGCAACTGATAGTAACTGATAGTAACTGATAGCAACTGATAGTAACTGATAGCAACTGATAGCAACTGATAGCAACTGATAGCAACTGATAGCAACTGATAGCAACTGATAAGATAGCAACTGATAGCAACTGATAGCAACTTATAGCAACTGATAGTAACTGATAGTAACTGATAGTAACTTATAGCAACTGATAGTAACTGATAGCAACTGATAGCAACTGATAGTAACTGATAGTAACTGATAGTAACTGATAGCAACTGATAGTAACTGATAGCAACTGATAGCAACTGATAGTAACTGATAGTAACTGATAATAACTGATAGCAACTTATAGCAACTGATAGCAACTGATAGCAACTGATAGCAACTGATAGTAACTGATAGCAACTGATAGCAACTGATAGCAACTGATAGCAACTTATAGTAACTTATAGTAACTGATAGTAACTTATAGCAACTGGTAGCAACTGACAGCAACCCATAGCAACTCATAGCAACTGATAGTAACTTATAGCAACTGATAGCAACTGATAGCAACTGATAGCAACTGATAGTAACTGATAGTAACTGATAGTAACTGATAGTAACTTATAGCAACTCATAGTAACTGATAGTAACTGATAGTAACTGATAGTAACTTATAGCAACTCATAGTAACTGGTAGCAACTGATAGTAACTGACAGCAACTTATAGCAACTGATAGCAACTGATAGTAACTTATAGCAACTCATAGCAACTTATAGCAACTGATAGTAACTGATAGCAACTGATAGTAACTGATAGCAACTGATAGCAACTGATAGTAACTGATAGTAACTGATAGTAACTGATAGTAACTGATAGCAACTGATAGTAACTGATAGTAACTGATAGTAACTGATAGTAACTGATAGTAACTGATAGTAACTGATAGCAACTGATAGCAATTGATAGTAACTGATAGTAACTGATAGTAACTGATAGCAACTGATAGCAACTCATAGTAACTGATAGTAACTGATAGTAACTGATAGCAACTGATAGCAACTGATAGCAACTGATAGCAACTGATAGTAACTGATAGCAACTGATAGTAACTGATAGTAACTGATAGCAACCTATAGCAACTTATAGCAACTGATAGCAACTGATAGTAACTTATAGCAACTTATAGCAACTGATAGCAACTGATAGCAACTGATAGCAACTGATAGCAACTGATAGAAACTTATAGCAACTGATAGCAACTGATAGCAACTGATAGCAACTGGTAGCAACTGATAGCAACTTATAGCAACTTATAGCAACTGATAGCATCTCATAGCAACTCATAGCAACTGATAGTAACTGATAGCAACTGATAGCAACTGATAGCAACTGATAGCAACTGATATAGTAACTGATAGCAACTGATAGCAACTGATAGCAACTGATAGCAACTGATAGCAACTGATAGCAACTGATAGCAACTGATATAGTAACTGATAGCAACTGATCATGATAGCAACTGATAGCAACTGATATAGTAACTGATAGCAACTGATAGCAACTGATAGCAACTGATAGCAACTGATAGCAACTTATAGCAACTGATAGCAACTGATAGCAACTGATAGTAACTTATAGCAACTGATAGCAACTTATAGCAACTGATAGCAACTTATAGCAACTTATAGCAACTGATAGCAACTTATAGCAACTGATAGCAACTGATAGCAACTGATAGCAACTGATAGCAACTGATAGCAACTGATAGCAACTGATAGCAACTTATAGCAACTGATAGTAACTGATAGTAACTTATAGCAACTTATAGCAACTGATAGCAACTGATAGCAACTTATAGCAACTGATAGTAACTGATAGTAACTGATAGTAACTTATAGCAAGTGATAGTAACTGATAGCAACTGATAGTAACTGATAGTAACTGATAGTAACTGATAGTAACTGATAGCAACTGATAGTGACTGATAGCAACTGATAGCAACTGATAGCAACTGATAGTAACTGATAGTAACTGATAGTAACTGATAGTAACTGATAGCAACTTATAGCAACTGATAGCAACTGATAGCAACTGATAGTTAACAACTAGACAACGAGCCCGCGTTTTCTATGAGCAGATAGTCAACGAGGCGGAGCCGAGTTGACTATCGCTCATAGAAAACAAGGGCGAGTTGTCTAATTGTTTTAGTATAAATTTACAACTTTCTAACCCAAGAAATAACTTTTATTTCGCATTTTTCATGGAAAAAAAGTAAATATTCTTTCGAAATCAGGCGACTTTTCCCCCAGAGGTTTATATCAGCAGATAGTAACTCCTGCGATAGCCAATCAAAATTGAGGATTTGTGATATAAACTTGTCAATTTATACTAACAACTGATAGTAACTGATAGCAACTGATAGCAACTGATAGCAACTTATAGCAACTTATAGCAACTGATAGCAACTCATACTAACTGATAGCAACTGATAGCAACTGATAGCAACTGATAGCAACTGATAGCAACTTATAGCAACTTATAGCAACTGATAGCAACTGATAGCAACTGATAGCAACTTATAGCAACTGATAGTAACTGATAGTAACTGATAGTAACTTATAGCAACTTATAGCAACTGATAGCAACTGATAGCAACTGATAGCAACTTATAGCAACTGATAGCAACTGTTAGCATATACCAAAACAGTGAATAGTGCTTTTCGTGCAATCTGATTGGTTCCTCTAGCTCGGGATATCCTGCACTATTCACTGTTTCGCAAAACATGATATGGTGTCCTTAATTCTCTTGAACGACTTTTCTTGTTACGTAATGCAAGAAATTGGTAAAAGCACGAAGGTAGAAAACAATTACTGTATGCAGGGCAATTATTTTACGTAATATTTATGTAATTCAAGTTGTAAAAAGAGAATAAAAAGTGCTCAAAAACCTGCAGAACAACGAAATAAATATGCTCCAAAAACAAACTCGATTGAACGAACTGACTGTTGTCAGTTTTCTTTAGAAAAGTGTACTCCGTAGTTGATATATCGATATTCTCCTTTATATAGTTTATGAGACAATTTGAATTGCCTTTCATATAGAATTTAATAACATTTACAAACATTAAAAATCATTTCAGTTACAACAAATACCAAGCAAAACTTAAAGAATTAGTACGGTATCGGCCGTAAAGATTACCGCGATACACTGCCAAAGAAACTGGCGAGTAATGAACTGAATACTAAACAAATGACCTGGTTATGACCAGGGAAACATACTACCGATTTTATAACAGTAAACACCCACAGAAATTATTTGTAAATTAAAGGAAATTCAACGACTAAACACATGAAACATTGTCATTGACACTGCACTGACAGAAATAAAAACGCTTATATAACTCATCTTTTGCAAATAACAACTCGTTTACTCACCCAGAATTCATTAGCTATCCTTTGTCCTAAGGTTTTCCCATTTACAGTATTAAAATATTTCCTTTGGGCTAAAATCCAGTGGTCTTTTGCCTAATACTGTGATCCAACTTCGAAACGAGCTTCGAAAGGTTATCAAAACGACCGGGCTGTCAGCTTGTCAAAACTGATAAACAACTCCATATATGGAGTTGCCACCTTGGGAGAATTTAGTTTTGCCTGCGTTTCGCAACAATTCCTGGCTAAATTATAATGTAATTTACCTAATTTTTATCAATTTGTTTTGGTATATGCTAAAACAATTATTCACCTCAGTGTCAGTGAATAGTGGTGGATATTTACCTCGACGCTTCGCGTCTCGGTAAATATCCACCACTATTCACTTCCACTTCGGTGAATAATTGTTTGATAGTAACTGATAGTAACTTATAGCAAGTGATAGTAACTGATAGCAACTGATAGCAACTGATAGTAACTGATAGTAACTGATAGTAACTGATAGTAACTGATAGCAACTGATAGTAACTGATAGCAACTGATAGCAACTGATAGCAACTGATAGTAACTGATAGTAACTGATAGCAACTTATAGCAACTGATAGCAACTGATAGCAACTTATAGTAACTTATAGTAACTGATAGCAACTGATAGTAACTGGTAGCAACTGACAGCAACTCATAGCAACTCATAGCAACTGATAGTAACTTATAGCAACTGATAGCAACTCATAGTAACTGGTAGTAACTGATAGTAACTGACAGCAACTTATAGCAACTGATAGCAACTGATAGCAACTTATAGCAACTCATAGCAACTGATAGTAACTGATAGCAACTGATAGCAACTGATAGCAACTGATAGCAACTGATAGCCCACCTTGTTAAAATAATTTTAATAATAATAATTTAGTTCATGGTACAGTATATATTTTATGCTAATATCTGTTATCACCTGTGGATGAAACAGAAGAAATGGTTTAAATTAAACATATAATCTATTAATTACGGTTGTTTTCACAAAATATTTCATTTTCCAACACGGATAATTCATGACTCAGAATCACCAGCTTTAGCATGATTAATTTAAAAATAACAATATTCGACATCCGTATATATTTGAGAATCATGGAACGCAATATTATATCTTATATATAGTTAAATTACTTTAATTTTCCTGTAATATATATTTTAGTCTATAAATATTTTCGCTAGACAGAAAAATATTCCTAGAAATAACCTTCAGATATTATGTGCGTTTTGTGGACGGGCCCGGTGGGGATTGGAGCCGGGCCTTTGCCGCTGCTATCTACGTCACATAGACTTCTTGAAAATATAAGGTAATTTTTTTCTACACTATAGTTACAACAGAGTCACCATATAACAAAAGATCCGGAACAACTGAAATGAAATGGAAGTATAATCACACAGGTAAGTATGTAATTTGGTCAGCAGTACAGATCGCCGCAGCATAGTTTATTAACAACTGTAATAAACTATGCTGTGATTGTAACGTTCCATGATCATCACATGACACACGTTCGCATATCAATTAGTTTATCATCGTATAATGATGTGTAATTTTGACATTAATCATGCTAAGGCTGATGATTCTGTAACATAATTAACCGTATTTAGCTTTACAATTATTGATCAGTTTACAATTATTAATCAACTTCGTAGAAATATAGCCATCTACATATCGGGGTACTCTCGAACTGATGATGCTTTTTCACATTATGTCTATATTAACTCATGTGTGCTTTTATTTTTGTCGCAACAATGTTTAATTATGCCGTCTCTTTCAATTAGTCTTTAACTTGCTTTGCTTTTTGAAAAAAGACGCAATTCTACTAATCTACTCTCTTATCTGGTTATTTTGATAATCAGGAAAATATTCTGAGAAATAACCTTCAGAGGTTGAGTATGCGTATGTGGGCCCTACCCCTTCTTAACTACTTCACACATCAAAAACATCAAGGGCTAAAGTTAATTTTTTTTGTTATACTGTAGTAAAAACAGAGTCATATAGAAACAAAACATCTGCAACAACGGAAAATAATGGAAAATATAATCATACAGGTAAGCATACAATTTTACCAACAGTAGATTTAGTTCATCTGTACATACCTGATTTATCATTTATGGATGAGAACTGAAGAAATGGTTTAAATTAAAACTTAGAATATTTTTTGTTTGCGGCAATCATTAGCTTTATTATGATTATTGTCGAAATTACACAATATTCCAGGATGATAAACAACACCATAACTAATCGACATTAATATGTTTGTCATTTAATAATCATGCAGGAACGCAATATTTTGTTTCGCAGTTGTTACTGTTGAACTGATGATGATTTTTCCACATTATGTCAAAATTAACTCCAGTACAACTGCTTTTGTTCTTTAACTTGCTTTGGATATTTTTGAAAAACTCAGTGCTACTAATCTATTCAAACAACTAATAAACTAATCGACATCCTTATATCTGATAATCATGGAACATGAAATTATGTATTATATGCAGTTTAATTACTTTGATTTTGATAGTATGTATTTTAATAGTATATATGTAGTATATATTTTGTAGTATATATTTTAATCTATAAATATTATAAAATGTCATGAAAGGGACGTTAAGTATCGCTCATATATTTTTCTCTTTATTTATCTCATTCCATTTACATGGAGAAAGTGTTTGCTGCGACGTTTCTTGTCGCCTCTTGTCAAACCGGGATCTCGGCTAGGCGAAACAATTTTTCCACAAATGCTCCGTCTCGGGATGATATCCGAATACAGTTTCCAGAGTAGAGAGTTATTTATCCAATACAAATTAATGGTAGTGATAGGAGAGACGCTGTTAATATTATCATTTTCAAGCTACAGTTAGCCGTGAAGATTTGAGGCTGTTTACTAGTTTACCAGCGATTTGATAGACAATTCTAACGCTCATAACAATAGATAATTGTAAATTGAAACGTAAACAAATGCATTAAATTTTTTATGCATAACGTATAGCTTGCCAATGGTAGTAATAGACAATAATGGTAGTAATAGGCCATAATGGTAGTAATAGACAATAATGGTAGTAATAGACAATAATGGTAGTAATAGACAATAATGGTAGTAATAGACAATAATGGTAGTAATAGACAATAATGGTAGTAATAGGCCATAATGGTAGTAATAGACAATAATGGTAGTAATAGGCCATAATGGTAGTAATAGACAATAATGGTAGTAATAGACAATAATGGTAGTAATAGACAATAATGGTAGTAATAGACAATAATGGTAGTAATAGACAATAATGGTAGTAATAGACAATAATGGTAGTAATAGACAATAATGGTAGTAATAGACAATAATGGTAGTAATAGACAATAATGGTAGTAATAGACAATAATGGTAGTAATAGACAATAATGGTAGTAATAGACAATAATGGTAGTAATAGACAATAATGGTAGTAATAGACAATAATGGTAGTAATAGACAATAATGGTAGTAATAGACAATAATGGTAGTAATAGACAATAATGGTAGTAATAGACAATAATGGTAGTAATAGACAATAATGGTAGCAATAGGCAATAATGGTAGTAATAGACAATAATGGTAGTAATAGACAATAATGGTAGTAATAGACAATAATGGTAGTAATAGACAATAATGGTAGTAATAGACAATAATGGTAGTAATAGACAATAATGGTAGTAATAGACAATAATGGTAGTAATAGACAATAATGGTAGCAATAGGCAATAATGGTAGTAATAGACAATCATGGATAATGGTAGTAATAGACAATAATGGTAGTAATAGACAATAATGGTAGTAATAGGCAATAATGGTAGTAATAGGCCATAATGGTAGTAATAGACAATAATGGTAGTAATAGACAATAATGGTAGTAATAGACAATAATGGTAGTAATAGGCCATAATGGTAGTAATAGGCCATAATGGTAGTAATAGGCAATAATGGTAGTAATAGGCCATAATGGTAGTAATAGACAATAATGGTAGTAATAGACAATAATGGTAGTAATAGACAATAATGGTAGTAATAGACAATAATGGTAGTAATAGACAATAATGGTAGTAATAGGCAATAATGGTAGTAATAGAGAATAATGGTAGTAATAGACAATAATGGTAGTAATAGGCCATAATGGTAGTAATAGGCAATAATGGTAGTAATAGACAATAATGGTAGTAATAGACAATAATGGTAGTAATAGGCAATAATGGTAGTAATAGGCAATAATGGTAGTAATAGACAATTATTTTTAAATTTATACTTAAACATTTAGTGGTTCAGGATTGTAATAATAATAATAATAATAATAATAATAATAATAATAATAATAATGAGAAAATGATTTTATTACAACATAATAATAACTTTGACAATAGTAATAATAGTAATAGAATAAAAAGCTTATTTACATATTTTAATCCATAAAATCTAAAGTTCATTTACGTACTCAATTCCTAAATTTTATTAAAAAGAAAAACAAAAAAGGTTCCAATATTAAAAGGATTCAAGTTCATAAAATTACAAGTCCTGACATCAAAGACCACGTTCGGGTATTAAAAGTTCGAGTCCATAAAATTACTATTGAATGGCTCCCTCGATAGTTTCGACATCAAAGTCCACATTCCTAACATCACAAGGGACTCTCCTGATTGTCCTAGAACCTCTCAAGCAGATGAGGGCGGATCTTAATAATGCAAACGACGTTTTTGCTCTGATCCAAGAGACCGTCTTGGCATACTGTTCCCCCTTCTTTAAAGCTACCAGCTCCGCAAGGCGACTGTGATATCTCAAACATTCCTGGCCCATCCCGCCGGTTGTGGTAAATATTAAGGGCGTGAATGTTCCATGTTCAATGTCGAGAACTCTCCTTGAGTACTGGCGCTTCTTCTCGTTCTCATGCATTCGGTAGATCTGTTGTGGCTCTAGGTCCTTATATGATTCGGCGTTCGGGTGGCAGACTCTGACATCAAAGAATGCCGACCGTTGGGGTTCCCAGAATCCACGTGCATGAATATCCAGCCTTGCGTCTTGTGCTTTGTTAGCTCCTCTGCTCAGCTGTTCTCCATTGATGTCTTGAAGGACGGGTTCGGCTTCAACATCACTGCATACCGTACGTAGGATTTCAGCTTCCAGGTCTCTCAACTCATTATGTCGTTGGATGACAAATCCACCTCGTTTGCAAATCATGGCATGATCTATTGTGAAGGCTTCCCCACATACACAAGTGGAGGGAATATCATCAATCGGTCAGTCATAGCGTAGTTTGATCGCGTCACGGAACTCTCGTTTATTCAGGTTGAAACCCATTTCTCGGAGAGGAAGCACTGTCAGCCACACCGATGACCCTTTCTCTGCTGCCAGGTCTAGTGCTCGCTTGGTCTTTGGTGGTGCACTCTCTCTAATCCTCTCTGCCATGTCCTTGAGCTCCTGTGCTCTTTCGCTCTTGACGGCACATTGTGCCGACTTAGTGAGAGTCTCATCTGGTAGTTGGTATGTTTGAGATACGATATGCTCAACGAGGGGCGTTGTCACTTTGACTGATGAGGCGTACTCTCGACTTGCTTCGCGGCTTGGATTTCCAAGGCCCAGGCCTCCCATGCGGACTGGAAGCGCTAGAACGTCCCTATCCAGCTGTCTACACTTGTGTTCCGTTATTGCAGGAATAAGCACTTGAGATATTGCATTCTCCAGTGGCTCTAATAGGTCATGAATGTCCGGTAATGTTCTTAGAAAGTAAGTCCACCTATGTTTTAAGCCGAAAGTATAGGCAGCATAGCACGCCTGTGGCTGCGTCAGAGCGAACTCCGCCAATTGAGCTACTTCACTGACCCAATCAGATACCTTCTCACTGACGTATTCGTCTAGATACTCTCGTGAACCTATCGCCGCGCCCAGATGTTTCTTCCCTTCGACTGTTATTTTAATATCCGTTTCCTTGAATACTTCTTTCGCGCATTCCTCTTTGTCCGGCTTTACGACAATCCAGCACTTCTTATCATTCGGGTAGTAGCCAAACTCTGGACCAAGGGTACTTAGCATGTCCCACCACTTCTTGATTTCTGTAAGGGAGCCTGCCCCACTCGCATCATCGGCGAACCAGCACTGCTTTACTGTGGAAACCACCTGCAGGCTCGTGATCAGAGGCTGGATGCTCAGAGCATAAAGAGCCATAGCCAGCGGATCCCCCTGCGTGGTCCCTTCTGCTGACAAGATCTCTTTGCCGCCGGTGACAAACAGCCGAGCTGGATTTCTATATGTATTAATGGCATAAATTGAAATCATAGGGCACAAAACTCGGATATTGTGGTGGGCTGCCGCTCTATTTAGAGCGTTAAATGCATTTGAGGCATCGATCAGCAATACGGCGTCAGTATCATCTGCCTCAAATATAGCGTGCATGGCATGCACTGCAGCCTCACTTCCAGACTTTTGCCCAGCACATAGTTGGAGTGAGCCACTAACTTCAATCACATCTTTCTTCGCGATCTTCATCACACACTTTCCAATAATTCTCCTTAAGACTTCTCCGACTCCTATTGGTCTCACTGCACCTTCGCCTTTATTCAAGGGGATCAGACGACTTGCCATCAAAGGCTCTATGGTCATGGGGTCAATGTACTGTGTACACAGAATCTTGGTCATTGTGGCTATTGCCTCGCACAGCCTTGAGGATGACTGTTCAAAGGACTTACAAGCGAGCATTCTTCTAAATCCATTTGCATCTACCCCAGACGGACCTCCGGATCCCTTTGTCCGCAAAGCAGCTTGCCTGACCATATCACCGTTGATCTCCGAATACACGGATTCTGGAATCTCATCATCGATCGGCCCAAAGATTAATGAGCCTAATTTCGCTGGTTGTGGATTGGGATGTTTCTGCTTAAGCTGTGTAATGACCTCGTCTGTTAACGTTAACACACCCCCACTAGACGATTCACTCAGGAAACGTAACGCTGAGTTGATCTGGCCCTCAAGCACCAGTTTGGCAAAAATCTTGGATCTGTCAGGGGGGTTCGACCTCTTGAGTTTTCCAATACGACCTTGAATAATTCTACCTTCCCTTAGCAGTTTATCAATTTTGCCCTCTTTCCAAAGCGCTAAGCGGTTAGATAACGCATCTTGGTGATCTTTTGACTTGGACCTCGGGCTTGGCTTTTGGAGGCTCACAGCAATAAGCACAAAAGCGGCTTTCAGGGATACGTGCTGATTTTCCGAGCCACTATTCCAATCATTAATGTGCAATGTTACTTGATCAATGAAATCCCTTCCTATTTTTCCATATGGCACAAGAAATACATTCTTCCGCCATGTTACGATCTCGTTGTAAGCATCTATTATGGTTGAAGACGATATAGTAATTGCATTTCCATCGCTCTGTTTTCCCCATTTGATCTCCGATGGTTTGTAAACACTATTATATTCTGGAAGGCAGCCCGGCACGCTTCCATTGTCTCCCTTCTCTCGCTCTGTCTGATCTATGTCTCCAGGGATTTGAGATGTACTGCTCGTATGCAAATTTTGGTTTGTTGTTGTTGGCAAGTTAGCATATTGCGGCAAATCGTTCACTATTTCTTCCAAATTAAATAAATCGCTGTTTGTAGACCGAGTAATAGAGTTCCCAATATTTACCCGCGCCTGTGCTTCATTGGATATACTCGAGTTTTCTACTTCTGATTCGTGACTCTGTTCTAGCAATTTCTCAAGTCTTGCTGCTTGATCCCGTAGGTTCTGGTTCGAGAGCCCAAGGCTTTCATATCCTTTCGCATCCCAGAGCTCTTTCATAGTAATAGACAATAATGGTAGTAATAGACAATAATGGTAGTAATAGACAATAATGGTAGTAATAGGCAATAATGGTAGTAATAGACAATAATGGTAGTAATAGACAATAATGGTAGTAATAGACAATAATGGTAGTAATAGGCAATAATGGTAGTAATAGACAATAATGGTAGTAATAGACAATAATGGTAGTAATAGGCCATAATGGTAGTAATAGGCCATAATGGTAGTAATAGACAATAATGGTAGTAATAGACAATAATGGTAGTAATAGACAATAATGGTAGTAACAGACAATAATGGTAGTAATAGACAATAATGGTAGTAATAGGCCATAATGGTAGTAATAGGCCATAATGGTAGTAATAGACAATAATGGTAGTAATTAACAATTATTCACCGAAGTGGAAGTGAATAGTGGTGGATATTTACCGAGACGCGAAGCGTCGAGGTAAATATCCACCACTATTCACTGACACTGAGGTGAATAATTGTTTTAGCATAGACCAAAACAAATTGATAAAAATTAGGTAAATTTGGTTAGTTTCATTATAATTTAGCCAGGAATTGTTGCGAAACGCAAGGAAAAACTAAATTCTCCCAAGGTGGCAACTCCATATATGGAGTTGTTTATCAGTTTTGACAAGCTGACAGCCCGGTCATTTTGAAAACCTTTCGAAGCTCGTTTCGAAGTTGGATCACAGTAAGGCAAAAGACCACTGGATTTTAGCCCAAAGGAAATATTTTAATACTGTAAATGGGAAAACCTTAGGACAAAGGATAGCTAATGAATTCTGGGTGAGTAAACGAGTTGTTCTTTGCAAAAGATGAGTTATATTATAAGCGTTTTTATTTTTGATGTGTTTGTCGTTGAATTTCCTTTAATTTACAAAGAATTTCTGTGGGTGTTTACTGTTATAAAATCGGTAGTATGTTTCCCTGGTCATAACCAGGTCATTTGTTTAGTATTCAGTTCATTACTCGCCAGTTTCTTTGGCAGTGTATCGCGGTAATCTTTACGGCCGATACCGTAAATTATTTAAGTTTTGCCCAATTTTTGTTGCAACTGAAATTATTTTTAATGTTTGTAAATGTTATTAAATTCTTGAAAGGCAATTCAAATTGTCTCATAAACTATATAAAGGAGAATATCGATATATGAACTATACGGAGTACACTTTTCTAAAGAAAACTGACAACAGTCAGTTCGTTCAATAGAGTTTGTTTTTGGAGCACATTTATTTCGTTGTTCTGCGGGTTTTTGAGCACTTTCTATTATCTTTTTGCAACTTGTTTTTCATAAATATTACGTAAAATAATTCCCCTGCATACAGTAATTGTTTTCTACCTTCCTGCTTTTACCAATTTCTTGCATTACGTAAAAAGAAAAGTCGTTCAAGAGAAGGACACCATCTTGTTTTGCGAAACAGTGAATAGTGCAGGATATCCCGAGCTAGAGGAACCAATCAGATTGCACGAAAAGCACTATTCACTGTTTTGGTATATGCTAATAGACAATAATGGTAGTAATAGACAATAATGGTAGTAATAGACAATAATGGTAGTAATAGACAATAATGGTAGTAATAGACAATAATGGTAGTAATAGGCCATAATGGTAGTAATAGGCCATAATGGTAGTAATAGACAATAATGGTAGTAATAGGCCATAATGGTAGTAATAGACAATAATGGTAGTAATAGACAATAATGGTAGTAATAGACAATAATGGTAGTAATAGGCCATAATGGTAGTAATAGACAATAATGGTAGTAATAGACAATAATGGTAGTAATAGACAATAATGGTAATAGACAATAATGGTAGTAATAGACAATAATGGTAGTAATAGACAATAATGGTAGTAATAGACAATAATGGTAGTAATAGACAATAATGGTAGTAATAGACAATAATGGTAGTAATAGACAATAATGGTAGTAATAGACAATAATGGTAGTAATAGACAATAATGGTAGTAATAGACAATAATGGTAGTAATAGGCAATAATGGTAGTAATAGACAATAATGGTAGTAATAGACAATAATGGTAGTAATAGGCAATAATGGTAGTAATAGACAATAATGGTAGTAATAGACAATAATGGCAGTAATAGACAATAATGGTAGTAATAGACAATAATGGTAGTAATAGACAATAATGGTAGTAATAGACAATAATGGTAGTAATAGACAATAATGGTAGTAATAGACAATAATGGTAGTAATAGACAATAATGGTAGTAATAGATAATAATGGTAGTAATAGACAATAATGGTAGTAATAGACAATAATGGTAGTAATAGACAATAATGGTAGTAATAGACAATAATGGTAGTAATAGACAATAATGGTAGTAATAGACAATAATGGTAGTAATAGGCAATAATGGTAGTAATAGACAATAATGGTAGTAATAGACAATAATGGTAGTAATAGACAATAATGGTAGTAATAGGCAATAATGGTAGTAATAGGCAATAATGGTAGTAATAGACAATAATGGTAGTAATAGACAATAATGGTAGTAATAGACAATAATGGTAGTAATAGGCCATAATGGTAGTAATAGACAATAATGGTAGTAATAGACAATAATGGTAGTAATAGACAATAATGGTAGTAATAGGCCATAATGGTAGTAATAGACAATAATGGTAGTAATAGACAATAATGGTAGTAATAGACAATAATGGTAGTAATAGACAATAATGGTAGTAATAGACAATAATGGTAGTAATAGACAATAATGGTAGTAATAGACAATAATGGTAGTAATAGACAATAATGGTAGTAATAGACAATAATGGTAGTAATAGGCAATAATGGTAGTAATAGACAATAATGGTAGTAATAGACAATAATGGTAGTAATAGACAATAATGGTAGTAATAGGCAATAATGGTAGTAATAGGCAATAATGGTAGTAATAGACAATAATGGTAGTAATAGACAATAATGGTAGTAATAGACAATAATGGTAGTAATAGACAATAATGGTAGTAATAGGCCATAATGGTAGTAATAGACAATAATGGTAGTAATAGACAATAATGGTAGTAATAGACAATTATGGTAGTAATAGACAATAATGGTAGTAATAGACAATAATGGTAGTAATAGACAATAATGGTAGTAATAGACAATAATGGTAGTAATAGGCAATAATGTGGTAGTAATAGACAATAATGGTAGTACAATAATGGTAGTAATAGGCAATAATGGTAGTAATAGACAATAATGGTAGTAATAGACAATAATGGTAGTAATAGACAATAATGGTAGTAATAGACAATAATGGTAGTAATAGACAATAATGGTAGTAATAGACAATAATGGTAGTAATAGGCAATAATGGCAGGCCTGAATATTACCGCCGGACACCGGACATTGTCCGGTGTCCGGCGGTAATTCGTCTTGAGACCGACAGCTTGGAGCTGCTGCCGGACATCAATGTCCGGCCGACTCGACCACTTATAGACCAAATTTTGCCTCCCAGTAAGTTAAGCGTTTATATGACAATCCAGCTACTTTGATATTTATCGACCGCGTACACATGACATGCATGGCTCAAAATGATTTTTCCCACGTATCACGCATTGTGTGAATTCCATGCGCAGTCAACACAGTCATGACCTGTAACCGCTTTATGATCGTTAATCACACAAAGATGGCGATTCAAACTGCATTACATAACTGCAAAATTATTTAGTGTCATGCTAAAACGATTCGCGGATAAAATTAACAAACCGTGTCCGACAGAAAAGTAGTCTTGTCCGGCCGATTTACTCTGCAGCCGGACATCTTGTCCGGCGAGCTCCAAAAAATTATATTCAGGCCTGATAATGGTAGTAATAGACAATAATGGTAGTAATAGACAATAATGGTAGTAATAGACAATAATGGTAGTAATAGACAATAATGGTAGTAATAGACCATAATGGTAGTAATAGGCCATATTCTATGCATTACTCTGATATTCTGTAGTTTGTAGCTTTGGTTAATGCAATTGCTTCCGGTCTTCTTCGAACGTGAAACTTCTCTGGTTGCCGAACTATATTTATAGATTGAGTGACGTAACCATGGGGATGACATGGTCGTCGGTACATCGTTGTCTGTCGGTGAATATACAGCAAATATATTCGCTTAGGCATTAAATATACTAAAGATGGATATGAATTATGAAGAAAGAGACTTTTACCATCTTTATCCTAAGCTTGTCTATATAAATTCCTTTTCTTTGTAGTAGCTACAGTATTAGTAGATATTATGTTTTACAAGTTATTGTAAAGATAAGTTAGCAAACTGCATCGGGATAGGTTTAGCTATCTGAGTGTTTATATTTTTCCTAAAAATGTCTCATTTTTACCAATTAGTTATGTTAAAAACATAATTATTTGTATTTACAATACGATGCGCAGTGCATAAAAGACTTCCCAATTCATATTGAATGGCGTTGGGAATTTTCTTCATTTCCATCAAACTTTGCAACAAAATGGTCGAGGTATTTTTAATTTGGGCACCCCCATGACAACGCGGACGCAGTTGTATGTTTCAGAAAATAAAGTTCACAATTTATTAAAATTATCGTTGCAGAAAAACACGATACATATAAACTGGAATGGTGGAAGATTTCTTTATTAGTGTTTGGTGTTGTTTTGTTCGTGGGGATAGTTATTTTTGGAATACTCGTAAGTATAGAATCTCTTTTACTGAAAAGCTTTCGACAATATCTAAGACTTAGTAGTTTATAATTTCCTGCGTATTTTATTTCATAATTTCATTCATAATGTATTATTTTAATTATTTAAAATTATAACTAGGGGATCAGCAATGTTGATGGTAACTTTAGGGAATATTTTTTATGAAAACAAGACACATGTCTACTAGAGTAGTAATATCCCCCATATGGAGACCAAAGGGATGCCCTTTCATTAAATATTCTTTACATCATTTCGAATTTTGGGAATACGTCATGAATTCTCGTCTTCTTGGAGGAGCCTTAACCGTAATTATTTATTCAAATTACGTCATTAAACCTTCAGTAATCCCTAACCCTAGCTCGTGTACCAGTAGGACCTGTCATTATCCCCCATGTACCTTTAAATCCCCAACCGAGGACTTTCCAATTCAATTACGTCAAATTGGTATGATGTCATTCCCGATTAGCTGCCGACTCCTTTCGACGATGGTATTACGTAATTATCAAAAGGTTGCTCTTTTGATCTCTTCATAATATATATATAATAATACACTTGCTGGCCATGTGTCAGACTCCTTGTGGGAGAGGGAGGCAACCCGAAAGCAGCGCGCGCATGCGCCATGGATATGATTTGGGACGAACTGAGGAGAAATAACGTAGACATCGCTAAAGATACACTATGGTTCTATATCAATAAATGTCTTAATGAACATTAGATCTTGTACGACTGTCTTAGCGTTCAACTTAATCCAGTATCTTTTCATATTGTTTACGAAGAAATGCAAGCGAAATAAAACTTTATCAAAATTGCTTATCTAAAACTTTAACGTACACGGTTGCTAAGGTTTATTTGTCTGAGTCAGAACATTCGAGAAACTGTGAGAAGAATGATCGGGATAAACGTATAGCCTCAAGATATAAACGAAATAAAACGCGATTCCTAAGAAATAGTACGAGAAGCCGTGAAGATTTCAAGTTTCATTTCCGTTTCGTTTACGTGGCTGACTTTATTAATGTTGTCATGCATTTTGTTACGTTGCTAAGGCCATGTCCCACACGTGTGCGTTTTCATAACGTTTTTATATTGTTTTCAGTCCTCAGCGGAGCAGAAAACTATGGTCCCATTGCCTGAAACAATATGAAAAAGCTAGGAAAACGTATACGTGTGAATGGGGTCTAAGACTGATACACATTTGAATAATTTTCCGAAAGCACATGTTACAGACAGGAAACGGTCGGCTTATCTCACTTTAGTGTACACAATTCCTATGGGAAGAAACCCTTCGTGAAACAATGCGAAGATTATGAAAGAACACGAGGAGCTGCGAGGAATTTCGGGACCACGAGGAATTTCACTCTGCTTACCCAACATTCTATGAGAGCTGGGATGGTAACGACCCTTCGGGATGGTAACGACCGTTTACGAAAGGGAAAATTGCGTCGGCTTCTCATGAGAGTACAAATCGGCTATAATTTTCATTATACGAACTCGTGGACTGAAAATCGGCTAGATTGGATTCAGTATACGCTTTTTGCCCTCGCGAAGAATAAAAGTTGTCTCCTCGTCGTAGCTTTGCGAAGTGCTTTCGTCTCCCAAAATGTCTAGCTGTATTTCTTCGGTTCTCACACGAGTTTGTCCTCTTGCGCATCGTCGATAGTGTTATCCATAATGGCTGCGTATGTCTACATTCGTCGGCAAAGAAATTTCATTTGATTTACAGCAGCATCAATACTTTCATCTTCGTCGTAGCCTTCTTCCTCTATTAAACGTTTTATAGTTTTCCAAATCTTCCGATGAGTACTATCTCGCCGAAGACATTTTAACAATCTAAGATGTTTTTTGTATATTTTCATAAATTCCTTCGTATATTCAGGTACCAAGGCATTATAAACATGTTTTGTGGCTTCTTCATAGGTAATCCGGTTCCCCCATGCATTGTTTTATCAATCGACGCGTCACGTATAGGATCCATCTTTTGGTAAACTTTGTTTATATAAATTCCCATGGATTGATGCCCTCTTCCTCCGATTCTTCCTAATTTTCGCTACCTTCCTCTTCCGTCAGTGTATGGTGTTCTTCCTTCGTCTCTTCTCCAGTTTCCTCGTCTGTGTAAGTTTTTGCACTTTGCCCTTCCAGCTCATCATTTGTGTACAAGTCGTCATTTGTGGCAGAGGAATTACTAGCGAGAGATCCATTGACATTATAAGGGATTGTTGTACAGAGTGACCTTCTCTATGGATGTTCTTCATATGTCGATAAAGGTGCTCTTTTCTAGAAAGAGTCTTTCCACAAATGTCGCACTGATGAAACATCGTTACACATTCGCAATTGAACACATAATGAATCTAATTGCTATATTATCGATAATTTATAAGACATCTAACATGAATGCTTATATCTCGAGAGGCCCTCAGCACCTACAAACATCCCCAACACCCCTCAAAGTCCCGCATTACCCATCAAACGCCCCCTAAATACCCAAAATAATAATAATAGTCCTGTAATAAATCTTAAGTTTAAAAATATAGTGGGTTTACAAACATGATATTAATATATAAAAAACCCTCATACGCCTCCAACACCCCTCAAACTCCCCTCAATATCCCTCAAACGCATCCAACACCCCCAAAACACTCCCATTACACCCCCAATATGCCCTCCAAAGTCCAAACACCACCCCATTACGTCCCCAACATCCCTTCGAACTCCAGAATCAATTATTGAGAATGATTCAATAATTCAGTAAGATTCAATTCGGTGTTTCTCAATTAAACTCCCTCATTACCTCATTACATTAAGCCCATAAATACCCCAAATAACCCTCATGCGCACCCCAACACCCCAAACTCAAACTCAAACTCCTCTCATCCCTAAAACGCCTCCAACACCCCCTTAACACCCCCATTACACCCCAATATGCCACCCGAACACCCCATAACACCCCTTCGAACTCCTGAATCAATGATTGAGAATGATTCAGCAAGATTCAATTCGGTGTTGCTCAAACTCCCTTATACCCCTCAAACGCCCCCTAAATACCCCAAATAACCCTCATGCGCCCAAACCCCCTCACACTCCCCTCAAACGCCTCCAACACCCACAAAACACACCATTACACCCCCAATATACCCTCTAGATGGAGAGGAGATGGCGTTCCAGCAAATCTGAAATTGACCACCAATTTTTTACTGAACAATGTATTGCTGTTAATGCCTTGGTAAAAGAGGCTAAAGAGATCTATTATGCTTCAGTAATCGAATCAAATAAAGGTAACCAACGTACTCTTTTCAATTGTATTGATGCTCTTCTGAATAAGAAGTGTGAACCACATTATCCTTCTTCTACAACTGAAGATAATCTGGCTCAATTGTTCATGAACTTCTTTGATGATAAGATTAAGATCCTTCGAGACAGTTTACCATCGGTTAATTCTACTATTGACTTTGGAAACGATGTGCACCCTAATTGTGAATTGCTATCTTTTCAACCTGTCACAATGAACCAGGTATTGATATTAATCAAGTCTAAGAAACTGAAATGCTGTGCACTCGATCCTATTCCATCTACTATTTTGAAACAATGTCTGCCAATTTTATTGTCAGTTATTACTAACATTGTTAACTCATCATTAACATCTGCCACTGTGCCTGACTCACTAAAGATAGCACTTCTCGCCCCGTTGTTAAAGAAAGTAAACCTGGATTTCGAGGAATTTAAGAATTTCAGACCGGTTTCCAATCTTGCCTTCATTTCCAAAGTTATCGAGAAGACTGTTGCCTCACAATTGATAAATTACATCAACGATAATGTTTTGACTGAAGTCTTTCAGTCAGCCTATAAGAAGCAACATAGTACTGAAACTGCCCTTTTGAGAGTCCACGATGACATAATGAGAGCAATCGATGAACATCGGTCTGTAGTATTGCTACTACTTGACCTATCCGCAGCCTTTGATACAGTGGATCATGGCATACTTCTCAATCGTCTTACCTCATGCTTTGGCATCAAAGACAGAGCCCTTGCTTGGTTTACATCTTACCTTCAAAAACGACATCAGTTTGTCTCTGTCAACGGTCACGATTCTAGTCAATCTGAACTGATATATGGTTTACCACAAGGTTCTGTCTTAGGGCCCATTTTATATGTACTGTACACTTATCCTCTTGGTAATATTGTCAGGAGACACGACATGTCTTTCCACTTCTATGCCGACGACTCACAGATCTACTTGTCATTCGAATCTACAGTACCTGGTGTCTTGATTGCATCCAAGATAGAAGTGTGTATTATGGACATTGGTAAATGGATGGCGGCCAATAAATTAATGCTTAACACAGACAAGACGGAACTTCTCCTAATTGGTTCTCAGTTTGGCCCCAAATTCAAGATTCCTGATGTGAACGTTGGCAATGAGCTAATTACACCCTCAGAGTCAGCAAGAAATATCGGAGTGATATTTGACAGTAACATGGACTATAAGAGACACATTAGTGCAATTTGTAAATCTTGTTTCTACCACATTAGAAATTTATCTCGTATTAGGAAATATCTATCGGTGGATAACGTCAAAATTTTAGTGCATGCTTTTATTACTTGCAAGTTAGATAATTGTAACTCTTTGTTGTATGGACTGCCTAGTTATCTTATCCATAGACTTCAATTAGTTCAAAACTGTGCAGCTCGTCTTATTATGAATAGGAATAAGAATAGATCCCTGTGCAACAACGCATAATATTTAAGATATTGTTAATAACTTACAAAGCCCTTAATAATTTGGCTCCTATATATATTAGTAACTTACTTAATAACTATGTTCCTATTAGACAATTAAGATCTTCATCACAGTATTTATTAGATGTTCCATCTTCCAACCTTAAAACTTATGGTGATAGGGCATTCTCAGTTTGTGCACCTAAGTTATGGAACGATTTGCTTTATGAAATCAAATGTAGTTTTAGTATTGATAGCTTTAAATCTAAACTGAAGACATATCTTTTTAGGAAGGCTTTTTACTGAATTTTTAACTTGTAATCTAGTATAGTTTCTTTTTATTAATTTTTTATTTTCTTATTTTGTAAATTCATGTAAAGCGCTTTAGAACTTTAGGATTTAGCGCTATATAAATAAAGTTATTATTATTATTATTATTATTAAACACTCCATTACGTCCCCAACAACTCTTCGCGATCGACAAAGTCCAGAAGCACCCCTTAGTGCCCACACGTCCCATTTCAGAAATGCACACTCTATCCCCATCCTCCCCCTGAGAGTCCCCACAATCACAAATACACCCTAAACGCCCCCGAAAACACCCCAACCGCCCTCGAGAACACCCAAACGCCCCCCAAAATACCCCAAATGCCCCCCGAAAACACCCCAAATGGCCCGGCGGGCTTTTTGGTGGCATTGTGGCCCATTTGAGAAATACACCTAGTATCCCCGTTCACCTTCATGAATACCTCTCCCTCCCAAATCACCCATCCACGCCCTCAAATCGACATATAACCGAAATTGTGACTTGTTTCTGCGAGGGCTTCGAACTTTTTTACTTCCCCATGCAGCAGGTCACAATTTCGATTGAGGTGGGCGGGGATAGTAAACGTAATGCCGTTTAAATTTATATTTTCAAGTCAATATGTTTGAGATCTTGAACAGTCCCGAAGGGTTTCTTCCATAGGAATTGTATACACTAAAGCGAGATAAGCCGACCGTTTCCTTTGCCTGTAACATGTGATTTCGGTCAAAATTATTCAAATGTGTATCAGTCTTAGCAACGTAACAAAATGCATGACAACATTAATAAATTCAGCCACATAAACCAAACCGATATATAGTTTTTATATATATTGTTTCTGTATTTGAAATCTTCGATCGTTCTTCTTACGGCTTCTCGTACTATTTCTTAGGAATCGCGTTTTATTTCGTTTATATCTTGAGGCTATACGTTTAAGATCCCTGATCATTCTTCTCACAGCTTCTCGAATGGTCTGACTCAGCCGCCAAATAAACCTAGGCAGCCGCGTTAAAGTTTTATTTCGATTGTATCTAGTAGATAAGCAATTTTGATAAAGTTTGATTTCGCTTGCATTTCTTCATAAACAATATGAAAAGATTCTGGATTAAGTTGAACGCTAAGACAGTCGTGCAAGTCTATATGTTCATTAAGATATTTATTGATATAGAACGATGGTGTATCTTTATCGATGTCTACGTTATTTCTCCTCAGTTCGTCCCAAATCATATCCATGGCACATGCGCTGCTTTCGGGTTGGCTACTGTCCGACACATGGACATCAAGTGTATAAATCGAAGGCCTTTCTTATATTACTAGAAATACGAATACGCAATAATCCCCTCGCTTGCCTTTTCTAACACTTCTCCTATGAACAAAAACAGACCGAAAGGCTTATCATAGGATATGTTTCAAAACCGCATTAAATTATAAAATTACGTTACAAAGTTTCTAAATAGAAATTTATTGGCATGTCTACATGATGACACGAGTTATTTGCGTTTGTTCAGGGTAGCCAGAGAAGGTTGAAAGATAATTAAATATTTCTCCCAGACATGTTTGCTTAGCTCGGTGGAGTGTTTCTTTCCAATGTCGTTGAATGAGGATTTGTGGTTGGCGAATCTTGTTTTAAACGAGATTATCACCCTCGCTTCGCTCGGTCGCTTGGCTCGAGGGGATTAACAGATCTAAAGAGCGACCTTTTGATAATGACGTAATACTATCATCGGAAGGAGTCGGCGGCTAATCGGGAATGACATCATACCAATATGACGTAATGGAATCGGAAAGTCCTCGGTTTAATGAAAGTTTAATGACGTAATATGAATAAATAATTAAGGTTAAAGGCGGCAGTGCACCACGTGACTAGCAACAACATCACGCATACCGCGGGCGCATATGTGTGAATGTCGTAAAATGGCGGACAATGTTTTCGATACAAGCGGTAATGACGATAGCAATTTTTTTAAACAAAACTTATTATAATACGTTTCTGGGAACAGCCTCTTCTTCATTTAAGTTATTTCTGTGTTCCGAAACGTAAAGGTTGTTTAAAGAATTTCTCTTGATTTATATATTTGTAGAATCAAAGTGTCTAATCATGATTAAGTAATGTGCTATGAATACCATGCTACTTAATAAATTGAAAAGGGTATCTGTTTACAAAAGCTCGTTGTAATCTAGTATCTTGCGTACAGTGTTCCAGCATTAAATATTCTACAATTCCATGAAATCTTGGTTGAATTAAAAATGTATAAATTATTTTATTTTCAGGTAAGACGTCCAGCACGAATTACGCAAGTAATTCCACTAAACATTCCAATGACTTAAAAAATATTATAAATGCATTTATGAATTAAAAATAATTGACAACGTGGGGCTACTGGCCGCTGACCAGCTTATCCTTCACTCAGGGTGCAGGGTGTGATATATTATAGAGGTTAATTATCATACTCATTGTTCGCATGCATGGTGCTCTCAGGGCACTCTACTCGTTCGTGAATGCGTTCCCGTTGTCTTTGGACGACATTCGTGCTATGACCACTCGAAGTCCTCGCTTTAACCAGTTCCTCTTATAATAGAGCTTCGGGTTCTTCGGTGTCTACGATTGTCACAACATTTGCGATCTCAAAGAAGTTGTATTTGCCGCCGACCTCAGCTCAGTTGGCTCCGTCGACGGCGTTGGCTATCTCCTGGCATCGACATCTTGGTCTACTTCTCGAGCACCGCCTTGCTGGATGGCCTATTCGGTACTGATTTTATTGACGTCTGTTGGTCTTCAACCGAACCCAGTGCCACAGTCCTCGTATTTGTTTCATCACGTCCTCATTGTGTCTGTATTCATGTACACATACTTAATATTTCGAAGCCACCTGAGTAGTATAGCGAAGAGGGGTTCTGAGGCCGGTGGTGCCCGTATTTCTGCCCGTATTTCCAGTATTTCCCCAGTGTTTATTAAATGTGTATGCGGTGGGCCATAACGAGCATGACATAATTATTCATTTGACAGTGAGTCATTAGTATTCAGTCTCAGGCTCCAGTATTCAGTATTCAGTCTCCTTTGGGATCATCTAACCCTAACCTCTATTACTATTCATATCATATCATATCATATGCTTACGTCACCCAGTCCTAGTCGTTCACCAGTCCTAACCCTAGCCTCTTACACCTGCACAATCCCTAATCCTAGAATTCATTAATATTCTATCAAACGGTTGCCTTTTTTCTCTTAAAGTGGTACGATCTAATTTTTACCTATCGATATTTTTATAAAGCAGAGCTGCTAAATATTCGACGATTGCAAGTATTATTTTTCTGACTCCGAATCTGGAGTTGTGATGTCCGCCATTAATCGATCCAACCTCGTACCCAGGCTTTTTAGTCCGTAGAGCGTGTGAAAGGTCTGGGTACGAGGTTGTAATCGATCATGTTCCTGACCAACGTAACGAAGTGACGTCAGATTCTAAACGCGAAGACTCCACGTGGCTAATTCTTCAAGTAAATCCATAGTGATCAAGGTCTTTTTCTTCCAAATTTTTCGTCTGAAAGGCTGGACATTTCATCTACTTCTCGAAGAAAACAAGAAAACAAGTAAACCTCGACTGAAATTCAGGCGTTGAGAATCTGACGTCACAAACAATATTACCTTTTGAAATTGCGGGCTCACTTGGAACACGTTCTTAGTAAATAGTAGTGATCTTGCAGCTCAAAATACTTACTTCAAAATACTATTTTTTAGTTTTTTTTACATTGATGATCCTTTCGACCCTGAAATACTATTCTATGCTAAAAAAAATCTAAAAAACTGGGGAGAATTTTCATCGTATTGCCACTTTAATAGTATAAGAAACACTTTCGTATTAATTTACTTTTTGACCATGTGTCAAATTACTGGGACAGTAAGCAGTATCTTGGCTAAATAGTAAATAATATAATCTGGAATGAACTGAAGAGAGATAACATTGAAGAAACATCTTATATGCTTTCATACTAACTCGTGTCTCGACCAACATAGAGATCTATACGATATACGATCAAATACCCCTTTAGATCGTCGCCAGTTCTATGCAAATCAACACACAAAAGAGGTACGCATATTTTCATCAACATAGAATAAATAATCCAACTTTGTTGAATATATTACCTTAGCACACGTAACAACTGACAAGGACAAAAGAAAAAAAGGTCATTAATGATCATCAAGGGTTTAAACTGTCAAACGTCAACAGCAGACGATAAAATTATCAACACGACACAGATATTGAGTTTAAATAATGTTTGTTTCGCTTCTCATGTAATAGTTATGCTTCTCATGTAATAGCGACTTTTGGGTAATCTAATTATTCTTGGATTTTGAGGGTCATTCCTGGGAGTAAACGTGATGTAATCGTATTCATCCGGGGCTTTTTCACCTGAATCACTTTCGACCACATCAGTATCAAATAGATTTTCTCTCTGCGCGAGTTCATCTATATCACTTTCGTCTACAGTACTAATATCATCTGGATGTTCTCCTTCGCTTTCATCTATATCACTTTCGTCCACATCGGTGTCACCTGTGTGACAGTGTCTCTCTGGATGTTCAACCGTCGCAGGAGGTGTTAAAAATGTGCCCCCGGGGGATATGCCAGACTTCGCTGGTTTGAAGCCACCACAAGATTTTGCATAGAATTTTATCGTCGGTTTTAGATCAAGCATGAGATATCCGTAGTGGCGGCTCGTTCCTTCATCGTAACTGCGCTTGTCTCCAGGAGATTTGAAGAGTACGATATAATGGGCATTGAGGATGATGTTTCTGGTTTTTTGCCTTGATGAAATATATTTCGAACAATTTAGATCACAGATTCCGATGATGACTCCTATTTGTGAATAGATCGGCTATGGTCTTGTCGCCTCCTGATTGATGCATAAGATCGTCCAAGACAAGAAGGTTTTCTCCAAGACGTCCAAAAAGTTGTTTTCGGCGATGTCAACTCGTATTCCTTCTTTGAGTTCAATACCGGGTATAGTCGTGATCATTTCCAGGTACATGGGTTGCAAATGATACTTTCAGGAGGGGAACTGATGCTGCTTTTGGCGTTCTCTAAAAGCTTTCTCATCCAAAGGTCTTGCCACTGACAACAGAAGTTGGTTGTTTGTAATTGTTTCCAGTCCCATGGACTATCTTAATATGGCGTTGCTTGTTAAATAGTGTCGAAAAGCGTTTCCCACATATATTGCAGACCTGACATGTATATGTTGCCTCTACAGTGACTTAGAGGAGAATGATTGATCATAAGTAAAATCAAGGTTTTTATTTCTCATTTTACACCTCTTGCTCCTCCTCTTGTTCTTTCTCCTCCTCTTTCTCCTCCTCTTGCTCCTCCTCTTGTTTCCCCTCTCGCTCCTGCTCTCACTCTTTCTCCTCTTGCATTGATCATAAGTACAATCAAGGTTTTTATTTCTCATTCTCCTCTACCTCTTGCTCCTCCTCTTGCTCCTCTTGTTAATTCTTTCTCCTGCTCTTGCTCCTCCTCTTGTTCCTCCTCTTGCTCCTGCTCTCACTCCTTCTCCTCTTGCTTCTCCTCTTGCTCCTCCTCTTGCTCCGCCCCTTGATGCGCCTGTTGCTCCTCCTCCTGCTCATATTGATTCTCACGCGTCTCGTAACGTCCCGTTTCAGGAAAACAGAACTGGGGCACTAGCGCTCTTCGTTTCAGAAACATATCGCAATGATTCATCATCGTAAAGGTATAAGAGAACCGATAGTATTACCCCACCCAGCAATAAACCGAGCTACCCCTAATTATTTGTATGCCAGCTGCCTTAGATTAAAAAATCACTATTTATGGATAAGCGAATAAACAGCGACTGTACTAATTTCAGTCAGCATGCTTCCGTTCGTCACACTGATCTATTTTTAAAATTGGTGCCATTTTTCACAATAGACCAAATCGGGTGCTGGGCAACTGATCATACTAGATCATACTAGATCATACTTTTGCAGGACCTGCTCCTACTAGCTACCATATCACGCATGACATCAAAATTAACTTTCCCCAGCGTAATACCTCGTATTTTACAACACGTTTTACCATTGTTCATTTCACACGCATAGTTCTTTGGACCTCCTGAGACAAAAATGGTAATATAATTACCATCGAATTCCTCTGTCAATTCTCCCAGATAAACCCCCGTCAGTCACCACGATTCGTCGGCTGTTAACATGTCAAAGTATTCCTCGGGATTTGTTATGAGCTTTACCTTGGTCATGTTTGTTCTCTGCGCAAATTTTCCTGTAAGACAAATAAATAAATTAATTAATTGTATTAATAGTTGTCAATAGAGATAATGTTCCCCATTTTACACATTGATGACGTTTGCGTTTATTTGTACTTACCCCAAAACGAGTTTAACATCAATTTGCCAGAGCACGTAGGCCGGAGTTCTTCTCTATCTTGCTTCTCTATCTTGGTTGTGCACCACTCAACTTCTTTCTGTGCTTCATGGTATTGGTAGTGCATTAGATCGTGGTACTGAAATTGACCTTATTTATCTAGACCTCACTCGTGCTTTTGATACAGTTTGTCACTCACATCTTTTACGTAAGCTCCAGGGTCTTGGTGTTTCGGGCCCATTATTTAGATGGCTATCTGATTGGCTGTCTTTTCGACGGCAGCGCGTATAGTAAATAAATGGTAGATCTAGCCCTTGGGAACGCGTGTTATCTGGTGTCCCTCAAGGATCTGTCCTCGGGCCGATCCTTTTTATTATTTTTATCAATGATCTTCCAGACTGCCTTGTGGCCTCTAAAATATGGCACTTGCCTTCAACAGGATCTTCATTCCATCTCAACCTGGACTTCTGATAATGAACTTTTTTCCAACCTTTAAAGTGCGAGAATTTTCGAATTTCTCGCAAACTCTGTAGTTCCATCACCTTGAAAACGGTTATAGCTCTATCAGAGATCTGGGCGTTCAGGTAACTAAAGATCTCCTTTGGGCCGAGCATATTCAAATTGTTATTTCAAAGGCCAACAAAATGCTTGGCTTCCTTTGGAGAAATTGCTCAAATAATGTTCCATATGATGTTCAGAAAACTCTCTATATTGCTCTCGTTCGCTCTCATTTAACTTATGGCAGTCAAGTTTGGTCCCCATGCTCCTTTGGTTCTCTCTATGTCATGCGCAATCATGCGCGTGCAAAGGAGGGCACGTGTGGTTTACAACTTGACTATACAAAACAAGATTGATCCAGCTGAATCTTCTTCCTATATGCTACTTTCTCGAATATCTTGATCTCTTATTTCTTTTCCGTTGCCTTAAAGGTGAGGTCCTATTAGATACCTCCGAATTTATACACTTCTCTAACACGAAAACTCGGAGGGGGGTTCGTCCGGTTCATCCTGCACGGATCTCTACTTTCCGCGATTCTTACTTTGTTCGCATCGATGTCCTCTCTGGAATTCTCTACCAATAGGAATCCGTGCATCTCAATCTACGGCAGCATTCAAGCTTCGACTTAAAGCTCTTTTATTTGAAAGGCTGAAATTATTCTTTTCTTCGGATGACATCCGCACATGGCGTATCATCTGTCCTTTGTGTCGTCAATCTAATGTTTGTTTATAGTTTGTCGATGTTAGTTTGTATCTTTTTAGTTACTGTATTTGTACTTACTGTGTGTACAACTTAATGTTGAATTTGTAATTTAGCTATACAATAATGTATTTAGTTAGGTGGAGGATAACCTTGTAAGGGACCTAGTGTCCCTATTGTTATTTATCCAGTGACCTTTTTTGTCCAAATGCTCATCATAAATAAATAATAATAATCTTGGCAGTTTACTTTCACAGTTTCACTTTACTATATATCCAAAACACTGTCTACATTTTTAATAATAATATAATAGTGTTTCTAGCCTTTTTTGGTATTCCGCTCACCTAAAAAGAGTGATAAATCTAATGAACTAAATTAAACTAAAGTAAACCTTGTTGGCCGGGCCTGGTCGTGGTTGATCCTCCTGCTAGGGAAATTTTCTCGTTAAATCCTAGTAGCTCTCCAAATTTGTAGAGGTTCAGCTTGTTTATTCCTCGTGAGAACAATACCAGAGTCAACCTCACTGAGTTTCAGTGAGGTTGACTCTGTAACGTTCCAGTAACCCTCTTCAATGGTGATCTTATGGTGTCGGACATGATGGTCTTGTTCAATCATTTGGTGATGTTGTTGTAATCCCAAAAGACGGCGGCAGTTGCCTGTCACCACGAGACTTTTATCCAGCGTGAGTGTTTTCTCCTCCCGGTCGCCGCCGCAAATTTCGAAACCGTAGACGGTCGGACACCTCTTTGATGGTCGGTGGAATCTTTTTATTATGTATATATATAGTTTACTTACAATGGGTTACATAAATATTGATTATCAACCAAAAATTTTCAAGTTCGTTTGCATAGCCGAGTGGTCTGTGTTATTGATTTTTAGTTGTGAGAGCGGGGTTCGAATGTTGGGTGAGTATATAATTTTTCCATTTTTTTAAATTTTTACTTTACTTTTTTCTTTTTAATAGGGTTAGGATTAAGGTTAGGTTAGGGTTAGTTTTAGGGTTTGGTTTGAATATTATCAAAAAAATAGGCGCGCGTAAAAAAGTCCCAAGATTCCACCGACCATCAAAGAGGTGTCCGACCGTCTACGGTTTCGAAATTTGCGTCGCCACGCAGGAAAGTTTGACTTTTTCAAACAGTCATGACGAAATAGCGCGACTTCACCAGAGTGGACATTTTCTTCGTCAACAACGACGTCCTCTCCACAGACGTTACGAGCTCCATATTCAAGAACGACAAGAGCATGTGGATCTGGCTCCACAACTTCAAGGGAGTGGCAACCATCGCGGGAGCGGGTTTTCCGAAAATGTGGTCGTCCGGTGGCTTCATTCAACCCCTTCCAAAGGGGAAACGCGATCACTGGGGACTTTGGGATGGATACCCAATGGAGAACGTGTTGAACTACCCAGCGAACAATTTCAGAGTCTTTGTGAATAAAAAAAGACTACTTTCTGTCGAGTCTGCCTCCATCGTAAAGACCAGAAGCAAGACCACTTGGAACGACAATGAGAGCTACTATAGGGTCATTTTCGCCACGTATTGCGCCTCGTTCTACTGTGGCGTGTCGCTTCAATTTGACTCCCTCGTAAGAGGTCCACCCAGTCATCACCAGCGTCATGAGGTTTCACCTCTATTTCACCATTAGAAGGCTTCTCAGGAGAATGAAGGGTGTTGAGAGCGTAAAGTCAATCAACACGGAGTTTGGAGGAGGAGCACTGTACGGAGACACTAAAAAGATACCAAGGAAACACTACTACAAGGGAAAAGTCCTCGATGATGGCACGACGGGTAAGGTTAAAGTCTACACACTCAACAACGTTGCGAACGATTACAAACGATACGTTCCACTCACATCGGACGGCTTCACCAGCATTGGGAGACAGTATCTCAATCAGTCCATCGAGGCTTTCATCTACTCCATGCTGGGCTCTCAGGCAAAGACTCGTGTGTCCATTGCTGGTGGCTCCTCTGGGAGCCTAGACTAAAAGGTTTTTCGCAAGTTGGTGGAGGACATCGATCGTGGTAAACTAATGAGGCCGCTGGGGTACAACGTTGTGTTTGACCAGGACGTCATGGAGGGCTTCAACTGTGAGTATCATCCCAACACCAGTACGGTCAAGTCCATCACGGACAAAGTCTCGTACTTGGTGCACAACTATCCAATGTACGCTCCTCTCATCCATGTGGGAGAGGGTGGAAAATACTGTCTGCGGCCTCAGTTGACCCCTCTCCTTTCGAATTCGCGATGCACTTTAATCTACCAAGGATGTAATACCGCGACATTTCTGTCTTTGTCGTCGTGAGAAGAGCGACGCGAGGCTCTCAACCACACGTTGGGAGACTCTCATTGGGAAGTGATGATGGGAGCTACCTGTATGACAAAATACCTGGGCTACAAAGGTAGCGTGGACAACAACCTATCGTATGGTGGTGGTGATTCAGCGAATGAACATGTGGTTGAAGTTCCATGATTGATCCTTTATTGTTTTGTCCAGGGTCTTACCTCCGTTACCCCGCCTCCCGGCGGGGGGGGGGGGGGGGGGGACGGGGTAGCTGAGGTAAGACCCTGGGTACGAGGTTGTCTTCGGTGAGCGTCGGCATTTGCTGGTATTGCGATATTTTTCACAAGGCCGGCCTAAAGTCCCTTAGAGAACGCCGGGATGATTTGTGTGTTGACCAAATTAAAAATATGTCCAAATCAAGTTATAAGCTGCATAGTCTTCTTCCAAAAAAAATCGGACACATGAGAGAGAGAGATACCAGAACAAATGAACAAAGCTATTATAATTATATGTATAAAACTGAAAGATTTAAACATAGTCCAATAGTTCACGCTATTGAACAGTATAACTTGAAGCTTAAAACCATTTACACACCAACTGATATTTAGTAAATTTTTATTGATACAGAAATTTTAGTATATTGTATTTATTTATATAGTTATACTGATAAGTAAATTATCATGTTATTAACAGTGCATGCAGTAACATTAGAATATTGACTGTATTTTTTAATATTATTGAAATTTAGATCTTGTAAACATATTGTAATTTAGCTTTATTAGCTATTGAATAAGAAATAAACCATTATTATTATTATATTATTATTATAGAATAATTAAAGCGGTTCTTTTTCATTATCTTGGCGTTTGTCTACGCAAACTAGAGTGCACAACTGAAAAACAGGTGGGGTTAATACACTAAATTTCGTTTCCAGCAGGTAACACCAATTTCCTCGATCGTCACCCTCAACCTAAGGGGCGGACCGCAAACCAAATCATTGATAGCCGCGCTCGCATCTTGTTAATACTAGAAAACGTCATCAATGGTTTTATGAGAGTATAAATAGGGATCGTAACCTTAATTTGAAGTGTCGAAACGTTGGATCATGTGCAGTAACTTTTCAAGTTACGTTCAAAAAACTTTTTAAGCAAGAGTAGCGCGTCAAATTATGTCTGATTAATCAAGTGGTCGCATTGGGAAATTATTTGTTTACCTGACGATCGCCTCACCGCGCCGTGAAACTCAGAGTCTTTTAACTTTATTTTACTAGAGGTTCTTATCAAGTGAATTGCTGCCCGCGGTCCCATACATGGTACCCTCATGCTCACTCACCGTTCTCAAAAACATGGACGTAGATAGTTTTTCCTTGAATTAATACGCTGTCGATTGTTCCCGGTGTTCCACTCGTTAATAGGAATGTTCTGTGTATTTAAAAGTTCCGATAAACTCATAAAGAAACACTGTTTCCCTCGAGACCATAGGCGTACGGGCAAAATGTTGTAGGGGGGGGGGGGGGGGGGAGGTGCTGAGCATAACTTGCCCGAATAAATGATAACGTCATATTACTGAAGAACACGAATTGCATCGTTTAGCTTAAGCATTATTACACATGCACCAGTCCACCAAGCCATGTGTAAAATAATGATTTTCTTTCATCTGAAATCATTAATATAGCAATCACTTCCAACGAATGTAAATACCAATATTAATTGTTTGAATATTGTCCCAAACGTAGACGCATGTACGCATTGCATACCTATTTTTCATTAATGTATATGAACATGCATTGGAAACATGTACATTAGGGGGGTCCGGGGGTCATGCTCTCCCGAGAAAATGTTTGATTCCCTGAAAGTGTATTTCCTGCAATTTGAGGGCACTTTTCTCGTTTTTGCAGCCACGGCAGCACGCGGTAACACAGATTTTCCATAGGGAATGCGTTGCATTCAGAAGCGAAGGAAGGAAAAGCAATTAGCCACAAAACCAAATGTATTATAGGTATATTCAAGTTGAATATACGAGATTACGTTTAGACAACGCCCGGACCAAGGCCTGGCTATATGCCACTTTTAACCATTGCTAAACGATGAACAACAATGAAATCCCAGATTTCCCTCAATGAGAATCCGTTATAATGTCATTAAGTTGCATTCAAATATTAGAATAATTTAATACAGGACCTTTTTGCCCGAATGACAAGACCATTTTTGCCCGAATAGAGCTAATTATTCGGACAACTGGGGGGGGGGGGTGGGGCTGCAGCACCCCCCTCCCAGCTGAGCCCCTCGTCTCGTACGCCTATGTTAATGGATACTCCCACAAGTAGAGACATGACGTAAACAAATAAACCGATTGTTCTTAATACCGTATCTTCAGTACGCTCAAAATACAGACTGCTCAAAACGAAGGTAATGCTCAAACGAAGACCATGGATAGTTGAACATGCGCAGTTGGGCATGCTACCTGTTTTGCGCCCGTTCCGTCAGTGCCCCCGTGTTGCCCCAGATTTGCATTCTTCACTCAAAAGGACCTTTCTGTTTTTGTCTGGTCTTTATTTTTCGTTTAGGTTAGGGTTAGCTACAGTAAGGATTAGGTTTAAGGTTAGGATCAAAGTTAGTTAGGATTAGGATTGGGGTTAGCCGTTTAGGATTCGAAGTTCTAGAAATTGAGTCATTCCTTTTAGCCTTCACTGAGGTGTTAGCTAACCTGTGTACAGCCTGAATATACACCTGTAATACAGTCTGTGAAAAACTCGCATTTTGATTGTTCAAATCACAACCCTTGACTTATTCTAGGTACAATTGGTTCTCTGGGAAATCTTGTGAGATCAAATAATCCAATCAAATAAACAATTATTAATCATATGAGTATTAAACCACTCAAAATCTACTACTCAGATCTGAGTAGCTCAGCGGGGGGGGGGGGGGGGGGGGGTCAACAAGCTATCGTGCGAGTTTTCACAGACGGGCTAGTGTACGGTGGCCCACAAGGGTCACGGCAAAACCACGCTAACTTAATTAGCGCGGTTTTGCCGTGACACTTGTGGACCACTGGTAGTGGCCCACAAGTGTCACGGCAAAACCGCCCTAAATTCTCACGGCAAAACCACGCTAATTCTTACGGCAAATTTGCTATTATCACGGCAAAACCACGCTAATTCTTACGGCAAATTTGCTATTCTCACGGCAAAACCACGCTAATTCTTACGGCAAATTTTCCATTCTCACGGCAAAACCACGCTAATTCTTACGGCAAAACCACGCTAAAAACCACGGCGGAAGTGGAACCCACGGCGGAAGTGCAGCATAATCAATGTCGTTTACCCGCTGACCAGTTTCTACGGTGGGCCACTGTACAAATCGGTACGGGAGTAAGTACGGGAGTCGCACGGCAGTCTGTT